>CM059015.1:1215957-2424414 GCA_030272315.1 Paspalum vaginatum
CACTGTTTATTCCAATTCCATCACGATCAGTGCTTGTGCAATCAGCAAGTGCATACGCTCTTCCTCTTCCTCACAAATGGATTCTGGCATATAGATCTCTTTCCATTTAAAATATGAATCCTGAGAAGAATCCCCTTTACCTATTTACATTGATTAAAAGTTGTCATATGCAATTTCTGTCTTTTTGCGGAGTTTGGTAATTACAGATGCATAGTAACCCGAGGTGTGCCCATTGACAGATCATGATGTCCATGTGCATTATTTATTAGCGCAATTTCTATATTTCTCACTTGGAAGCAATTTTCTCAGGGGGATGTTCCGCTGCAAGGTGACTTCTCTGCTGAGCACATGATTTTTGGAGGTATTCTATCACACTGCAATGCTCATCATTTCAGTTCCAGCATACCCCGTGCCTGGGGGGTATTATTGACAGAAGGGGTCATGTGTCTCACGTACTTTTTTGTCCTTGTATTGAAACTCATGATTGCTTCAGTCATCTATTTAGATGACTTCCTGCTGGGAGCCTGGGATAGGTTTTTTGTTTAGATAAATCTGCTTCGACATTTTTGCTTTGTTTTACCTAGTAGCTAGAAGATAGTGACTAAAATCAGCATTGCTACTGGTAGAAAATCTTCTAGCTTATTATTTCTTTCGTTCTCTAACTTGAAATATGAGCAGTTGATGGGGTTGATCCTGTTAGGCGAGAGAAGCTGGTTGATCTTCTAGACATTGATCTGCAGTGGCGCATGCATAAAGTTTCAGACGGACAGCGCCGCAGGGTGCAAATCTGCATGGGTCTTCTTCATCCATACAAGGTGATCTTTTACTCCTTTTTTGTGTGTGGATTTTGTTGTTTGGGCAGCATGGCGCTTTAAGTTAATGTTGATGCCTTCTTAATGTGGTAGAACAAGAATGATCCAGGAGTTATTATTTCAAGCGGAATGCTCAAGCATTTTTTTTTGTTATCTCTAATAAAGTAGTGCTGGTAGTTTCTATTATCTATGCCTGAATACCTGATCGCTGTGGGCACTGCTGTGCGCCTGATGAGATAGCTGTGTTGTCCATGGAAAAAAAGATAGCTGTGTTGCCTTGATTATTCTGATTAATTTCCAATGAGTATATATTCTTTTGCTGGGAAGACTGTCATGCAGGTTATTCTGTATGGGACATCTTTGATGAGCATGTGGGGGGGAAGGTCTGCACCCTTATGTATATTCTGTACACGAACATGATTTGCTTTGTGATACTAATATGGAGGGCAAATCTCATGTTGGGTATTAGACATTGATCTTGTTTTGTGATTTTGTGCTCGTTTGGTGAGAGAAACCCTCATGGTTAACTTTGGGTAACTAACTTACTATACACAAATGTAATGTTTATCACGGCATTAAGACATCTGAAACCATTGCAGGTGCTTTTGCTTGATGAAATCACCGTTGACCTGGACGTTGTGACCAGAATGGATCTCCTCGATTTCTTCAAGGAAGAGTGTGAGCAGGTACACTACTCATTGAGTTTGCTGTAGATCGTTTTCCATGCCTTCCTCGTTGCACAACATAACATGAAACGTTCACCACAGAGAGAAGCTACCATCGTGTATGCCACTCATATATTCGATGGCCTCGAGGCATGGGCCACGGACATTGCGTACATCCAAGAAGGCGAACTGAGGAAATCTGCAAAATACTCTGACGTCGAAGAGCTAAAGAGCGCCAAAAACTTGCTATCAGTTGTTGAGTCGTGGCTCCGATCGGAGACCAAGCTCCCGAAGAAGGAACTTCCACGCCCTGAGACCCAGACCAGGCGCGCCTCTCCGTTCGACGCTTCGCCTTTCCGTTCGTCGCGCCACATGGCCTACTACCGGTGACCATTTTGCAACTCTTCGCCTGTTTTTCTTGCGCCATTTTAGTCATGTACTTGCGTCATTTCCCATGTTCGACGATTCACGCCTTTGTACACATCGATATACAGTATATTGACAATAAAGTTAGCTTGCTCTCGTGTTGATGGGCAACGTACTGGTGCTCAGCACGTTCATCGCAGCGCTTCCCTTTTTCCGATAGCCCTGTGCCATAATTCAGTCTCTGTCTCCCTCAACGGAGTCCTGATATACTCAGAAAAGTGTCCCCGTTTATCACGATAAAGTAATGCGCGGCTGTATCCTGATGCAGGCACTTTTGTACGTATGCAATCCATATACTGTACACCCCGCCGTCTGTCTGTTTTGTTGGATGCACACGCTTTTGGGCTAATCCTGGCATTGTTTTGTTACCCAGCCAGGGTCAACTCTGCCTAACAGCTGCAGCTGCTAACCTACTACTACGCGGGTACTAGTAACAGATGTCAGATGATGCTTTTTCGTTTCTTTTGCCTGTGCTGTGCTGCACTGCATGTGCTGGCCCGGAATGATGCCGCGTGAGTCCCGGGCTGCCTGCAACTTGGACGCGCTGATTGATTGTCCGCGGTCGTGTCGTGGCTTTTGTTTATCCTTGGCTAAGCCTGAGTCTAATGGGATTCGGGTTTTCTAAAACAATGTTTTACACTGTTTGACATAAATATTGCACTGTAGATAAAATAATAATAATTAAAATAGTGATAAAAAATAGAGATAAAAAATGCCAATGGACTCAGCCTAATCTGCTTATCTGTGATTGCGTCCCACCCGCATGATGATTATTTTACGCGGGGAGACACGCCAATGTGCAGGCGGTGTGTGTGTCGACGCGGCCGTACCGCCGTCCACGTCGGCCCGCTGCTGTATGCACCGCACGTCTGATCTGGCCGAGTGGTACTGGTACTGGATGCGTCCTGCGCAAGCGATCGGATCATTTGCTTTGCTTGGCTTCACTAGTGATGAGATGATAGCCGCAGCGCACCGGCCTGTGTGCTTTGATGGTTGCACTGATTTATGTCGAATGAGGGCGGCTGAGCTTGATCTTCTTCAGTATACGTGTTGACTTTTGTATCCAAATAATGCAGTAATGCTGTTCTCGCAAACAAAAACAAAGGGAGTTTGCAGCGACGTTCATTGCCCGATCTTAGCCAGCGTTTACTGAGGGAGGAGATGGTGTTACTGTTACCTTACCTTACCTCCCGGCCGGAACGGAAGTCGGACCAGATCCAGATGACGCTGTCAAACGCACGAATGCCTCTTTGATTTGATTTCTTCTCGTCGGCCCAAGTGTCACGAGGAAAACGCATTGATCTCGCTGGTAAAAAAAAAGAAAGAGCAGAGAGCAACGGGTCCTGATCCTGCTCCTGCGTGGAAGCTACCGTCGACGTGCTCTGCGCCTCTGCGTCGTCGTGTCGTGCCGTGCCGTGCGTCCCCGCCATGCTGCCCTTTGTTTTACCGTCCACGCGTCAACGGTGAACTCTCCTGTCCTGTCGCGCTGGCCGTTGAAGGAAGAGCCCACGAGACGAGACGACGAGCCCATCGCCGGCGTGGACGGACACGGTGGCCCAGGCCCTGCTCCGCCGCGCCAGCCGACCTCGGCGATCGCGTCCGTCGGCCGCTGCAACCGACGGCTCCCAGATATCCCCAGGGCAGAGAAGAGTGTGTGTGCGTGTCGGCCGCCACGGAGCCCGCCTCTGCCTTTAGGGAAGGGGCCCTCCACGAGACGGCTATAATAAAGGCTGAAAAAATCACTTGAAGAAGCGCCCTCCGGCCTCCGCTTTTCTTCTGAGTTTTTTTTTCAGAATGGGAATGGAAATGGCCACGTCATTTTTTCCATCTCTGTTTCTTACGCACTGGACTAGCTACCGGCTTGGGCGCAAGGGTGCACGAAATGGAGCAAAACCCGTGCGGTTCCGCAGCGTACTACAGTAGTACCTTTTCTTTCTTTGCTTTGTGGAGACAGGAAGTGGGTGGGTCGACCACTTCTACTTGCTACAAACAGCTTTTGTCCTCGCTAAACCGAGACATTAAAATGTATAATATTACATGTGGAAAGGGGAACGTGTTGCATGTATTGTAGTGATAGGCTTCTAAGATACGAGTAGAAGACGGTCATTTTTTTCTCTCTCGAAATTAAGGCGTATTATTATAGCAGTATAAAATTGCAGTAATAATATAAATAAGTACGTAGTAGGGCCATGCGTTCAAAGGCAGGACGGATTGGACACGAGTGGTGGGCAACACGTTTTGAAAAGTAAGCGTGAGACGGATGGCATTTTCCATTGCCTCGAGATAAATGGAAATACTTATATCAACTAGTGTTGCCGTGCGGGTCATTTCGGTCTACATTTTTTTAAACAAAAAAAAAACAGCAACTACACATTGCTCCATGCTTATGCAACGCAAAGCCGAGGGAAATTTGGTTTTTTGCATGGCAGGGAAGGGCCGGTGGCACGAAAAGGAAAGGAAAAAACAAACAAAGAGCTGGAGGGAAAAAAAAAAGAGCAAGAAAACAAAGAGACGATGGGCGCGGCTGTCTCCCTCGATCGCTAGCGTAGCGCGAACCTGCTCTCCGTTAATCAGTTTCTCTAACCGGGTGGTTGTCCATTTACTAATCATCGTCGCTCCCCGCCCCCCGTCTTTTCCCTTCCAGGTCTTCCCTTCCTTCCTCCTCCTCCCCCGTCCTCGTCTTCTCCTCCTCGCCTCCCTCCCCCCTCCCCTACCCGCCGCTCCCTCTCTCTCTCTCTCTCTCTCTCTCTCTCCCCCCCCCCCCTCCATCCCCGCCGTCCGCCCATCTCCCGGCGAAAATTCGCCTCGAGGCCTGGAGTTTCACTTGGAGAAAGGAGCCCCTTTTTTTTTGTTGTATCCGTTTCTCCGGATCCGCGACCGGCTGCTTATTCGTTTTTCGATTTAGATTTGTTTCCTATTCCTTCCGCCCCGCTCGCTCTGCTCTCCGTTCGATTGGGACCAGGCGCCGGCCGGATTCCTCGCTGCGCCGGCTGGATCTGGCATCGCCGAGCCCCGGCTGCCCGAATCCGGATTGGATTTGGCTCTGCGCGCGCTCGGATCTCGCCGGACAAGCGTCGGAAGGGGGAGGCTTCTCGATTCGGCTCGGGTCGCGATGGATCATGTGGTCGGGGGCAAGTTTAAGCTCGGCAAGAAGATCGGGAGCGGATCCTTCGGGGAGCTCTTCCTCGGTGAGCTCTCCCTGCCATATCCCCCTCCTCACGTATCTAGAAGAAGCCTCGTGTTTTGGATGCTCGTTTACGAGGAAAGGTGCTAACTTTGTCGCTGGTCTTGCTGTTCTTGCTTGCAGCTGTGAATGTGCAGACTGGAGAGGAGGTCGCCGTCAAGCTGGTATTGGATTCTCTCTGAGTTGGACTGCGTTTTTTTTCTCCTTTACGCAGTTTGATCAAAATTCGCTAAGCTGGGCTAGGCTCACGATAAGATTAAGATCACAAGATGCAGAATGTAGTGGAATGAGGTGTCCGTGCCAAATGATGGTCCTTTCCTACTGTGTGTCAATACTGCTGCCTGTTTCGGTTGGTTGGTGCAAAACGTTTGCCATTCATTGGTGCTGTGCTGCTTTGGTTGGACAGGAAAATGTGAAGACGAAGCACCCGCAGCTTCATTACGAGTCCAAGCTCTACATGCTGCTCCAAGGAGGAAGTAAGTTAATGCCATAGAGTCTATCCATCCAGTTAGAATTATGGGCACGGCACCCTCTGGTTAGTTGCCACTTGCTGCTACGACGCGCCGAATCGGGCTGACCTTTTCTTCCCACCTTTTATTGTACAGCTGGCATTCCGCACTTGAAGTGGTTTGGTGTTGAGGGGGAGTATAATGTGATGGTGATTGATCTTCTCGGCCCTAGCCTTGAGGACTTGTTCAACTATTGCAGTAGAAAGTTCTCTCTCAAGACTGTGCTTATGCTTGCCGACCAAATGGTGAGCACAGAATCCCAAATCTTTCGAACTGCTCCAGTTCGTTCCTTAACTTACATCCCAGCTCGTTGTACACAAGATTCTCCTCTCTGTCTTGCTCTCAGAATTGCTGGTGTTAACACATTCCTTTCTCTTATCTTTCAGATTAATCGGGTTGAGTACATGCATCAAAAGGGGTTTCTTCACCGTGACATAAAGCCTGATAATTTCCTTATGGGGCTTGGCAGGAAAGCCAATCAGGTCTGATCCTATATCTGCGCTTGATCCTCGCGGTTTAATTCTGCATTTGGACAAAATGGTTCTAAGTGCACTCTGCCTCTTGTTTTGCTTGTGTTGTACTATTGGGGTCTTCCTGATTGTGGTGCATGGATGCTATTAGTTCTTCATTGTAAGGTTATTTTTTATTGGGAAGGCCCAAAGATCCTACAATAGTGAAACGGGGGCTGGGCAGTTCAAATAGTGCTTTATCTGATGTATTTGGTTGCAAACGACAATGGTTTCATTAGTGTGCTTGTATTTGACAGTCTGCTAGCTATAGTTTCTCTCTTTATTGTTGATTAATGGTGGATGATATACCATCATGTTCTTTTGATATAGCCCATTAGCTGTATATCTGGCACTGCCTTCTATTCGAGAAAACCTCTTCCTCTTTTTTTTTTTTTTGGGGGGGGGGGGGATCCTTGGTCTAACCATTGTTGAACTTGCTTGTTTGCGTGGCAGGTATACATAATAGACTATGGGCTCGCAAAGAAATATAGGGACCTTCAAACCCACAAGCACATCCCGTACAGGTTGGTCAACTCTACTCTGAATCGCTAAATACACTTAGTAAATACTGGATTGTGGAATATTTCCAGATAAATCGTATGAAATTATGTGCACAATACACTGTTCTTGTTGTAGTTTTATGACGATGTGATGTTCATTCCAATATACAGAGAGAACAAGAACCTCACTGGAACCGCACGATATGCAAGTGTCAATACCCACCTTGGTGTTGGTGAGTTCCTGATATAAATTGGCTAATTAGTTGAGTAGGATTCCGCATAACCTCAGATTTTTAATCCGATGCAGAACAAAGCAGGAGGGATGATTTAGAATCTCTCGGTTATGTACTTATGTACTTCCTTAGGGGCAGGTTAGTTTGTGTCATCCATCTTTCATCTGCCTGTTGTAATGGCTCCATGCACACTTCTGTGGATAATTTTAACATTTTATTGATCTTTTTGTCTGTGAACAGCCTACCATGGCAGGGGCTGAAAGCAGGAACCAAGAAGCAAAAATATGACAAAATCAGTGAGAAAAAGATGCTTACTCCTGTGGAGGTAGCTCTTAAATTAACTCTGCTTAATTGTGAATTCATTATTTATGAGTAGTACAGTACATTCATAAATGGTTCATTGTGGGTTAGGTACTCTGCAAATCGTATCCATCAGAGTTTATCTCCTACTTTCACTACTGCCGTTCATTGCGGTTTGAAGACAAGCCCGATTATTCTTACCTGAAAAGACTATTCCGTGATCTCTTTATTCGCGAAGGTATGGTTTTCTTATTAATTTTTGCTGATGTGAACTTGTTCCCTCTCTTGCCATTTTCTTCTAAGGATATCCTGTAGTTCCTATTTATTTCCTAATAGTTTTACTAATGCAGGATACCAGTTTGATTATGTGTTTGACTGGACCATTTTGAAGTATCCCCAGATAGGCTCCAATCCACGGATGAGGGTATGCAGTCGTCTCATGTTTCTGTTTGGCATATGTTTTGTGTAGTTGTTTGTTGGACTTATACCATTTCTTCATCATTTTTCAGGCAAGTGAAAGAACTAGTGGAGCTGCTGGACCTTCTATGGATAAGATTGAGAAGGCCCCAGGTTTGTGCTTCCGCTCTTGAAAGTTGTGCAACAAAGCTATGATTCAAACCGGACACATGTTTGAACATGTAAACCCCTTTTGTGCAGGAGAGGCGTCCGGTAGAAGGAATCCTACTGGTTCTGTGAATCAGAGTGACAATTATGCACAACGACCACGTGAGACCGTATCTATGTCATTGAAGGAAATTGTAAGTTAAACTTCCCTTAGCCCCATGCCCACATGTGCTTCAGGAACTATCCATTGCTGTCGTGCCTTTCCCCCATGCAGTCCTTGCATATCTCATGCCCTTAAATCTTGCATAACTCCTATTCCCAGATGCATAGCACAGACCGCTCTGGGGAACGGACTGTGGAGAGACCCCGTACATCCTCACGCACTGGCAGTGCATCTCGGAGAGCTATCGCGTCAAGCAGCAGGCCAGCCTCATCTGTGGAACCAAGTGAGCAGCAGTATAACCGGACAAGCAGGCTGTTCTCTAGCAACAGCGGCAGTCGTCCATCTAGCACCCAGAGAGTTAACCCATCACCAGGCGAGACAAGGGCCACCTCCCTTTCACGGGCAGCAGTTGCGAGAGGCTCCCGGGATGAGCCACTCCACCGAAGCCTGGAGCTTCTGTCCCTTGGTGGCGGTAAAAGGAAATAATGGTAATGGGAAGAAGAAAGCGGCATCTGAGAACGAAAGGGAAGAATGCTGTTTGCGACTCTGTAAATGACAGGATATCACCTATTTGTCAACAGTTCCCCTGGGGCATCCCATAATTTCATAGGGCTCCGGTCTGTTGTATCATTGCTTCATAGATAGCAATAATTTGTTGTTAATGTGTGTGTTGCTGTTGCGTTAGGGCCAAGTCCTAGCCTTGTGATGATTAATTTAGGGGTGGTCAAGATTCACATATTTATGTTTCTTCACCCTCTGCTGGACTTGGCGACTTTTCCTCTCGAGACAAGTACTCGTGCATTTCATGTTGAACTCTGAATTTGCTTATTCAACAGAAGTTGATAAAAAGGGGGACTTCCTGTGTAAATCGATGTCACCATGTCTGCATATTGTCGGTGTCTGGCTTGTCGGCAGCTGGCAAAATGATATGTGTTCTACATGATTGTATATCTATTATTATGTGAAGTAGAATTAGAATCGTACTTATCCAGATAATGAATAACATAGTGCATTGAGGAGGGGTTTTTTTTTTTCTGCCGTCCACCGCAAATATATACGTATTTGTTGGCAGCTTTGACGAACTATTTGTATTAGGAGGAAGGATGAACCTACAGTATCTGCTTCCGGAGCAGTGCATGTTGACGTCTGGCCCGCTGACAATTGGACCTGCTTGGACTGCATCTCTTGCCAAAGGCCAAAGCCCAATCACGGCGTGCTTTCCCAATTTATGTGTCCTGCCGTAGTGGAGCGCAGGCCCAGCGCCGGTGTTTTGACGCGGAAGCTAAATTTTATCTCACGTCACATCAAATGTTTATATAGTAGTTAGAAGTATTAAATACGGTCTAATTATAAAATTAATTACACAAATGAGAACTAAACATTGAGACGAATTTATTGAACCTAATTAATCTATGATTAACGAATGGTTACTGTGGCATCACATTTGCTAATCATAGATTAATTAGGTTTAATAAATTCGTCTTGTCGTTTAGTCTTCATCTGTGTTATTATTTTTATAATTAGACTATATTTAATATTTATAATTAGTACCTAAACATTCGATGCGACAGTCACGGATCCAAACACCCCGGGTGAGCTGAGCTGTCAGCCTTGGTTGCTTCGCCCAACAGTGCTATGTAATGAGCTCAAAACAAGATGTAATAATTGTTGAAGAGCAACGTAATTTCACGATCAAGCCCATCAATAATGATCTAGGTTTTGAGCCATGTTCATTGGGCTAGTTTTGATTATTTCCCTTTGTTGCACCATATGGACATATATTTGCTATCTATATACAAGAAATGAATGTTTTCACGGTGTCCTAGCTATAACACGTGAGATACACATTCTATTTTATCAGGACATGAGCCTTTAACCGTGTTAAGCGGATACTAATTTTATTATTACACAAATCCCTGATACTCTTTGAATAAGCGCCCTTAATTTTTCTAGGACACATAGAACATGAGTTCTTAATCTCTCCTGCTTAAAAAATACCAAGCGTTTTCCCACCGTCTCTCGCGTTCCGCTCCCGTTCCGCCTCCCCACGGTCTGCTCGCTCCCCCGCTCTGCCCCCTCACGCGTTCCGCCCCCGCGCCCGGGCCCACCACGTGCGACCCCGCCGACGCCCGCCTTCCGTCCACGTCTCCTGGCCGGCTCCCTCTCTCCCCACCCCTGCCGGCCCCCGACCCCTACCGCGGCACCGGCACGGCATGGTGGCTGCCGCGGCGGCGGTCACAGCGCCAGATCTGGCCCACCCCGCGCGCCCGCCGCTCATCCCGGCCCTCGACAAGCCCAACTCGCCGCCGCGCGGAGGAACTCGCGCTCCAACTCCAACATGCCCGTCTTCTCGAGGTACCTCTCCGCCGCCACGTCCCCGGCCTCCACCACTTCGTCCTCCACGTCATTGTCTTCCTTGGCCTCCACCCGCCGCTCGCTGTCCGCGCAGCGCGCCCGAGCGTCCACTCCGCTGCAGCAGCACTCCACGTCAACGCGGCGGCCTACCAAGATGTGGAGCCTCTCCTTGTGATTCCAGGGGAGTCCTTCTACAAGACGCCGTGCGCGCCGTGGGCCTGGTCGCTGACCTCCCGGCCATGCGCCGTGGCCCCACGCCGGAGCGCCGGAAGAGTGTCTCCTCCGTACCGGAGGCCGAGAACGCGCGGCCGCGATGGCCGGCCTCCTCTTCGCTCCCTCCTCCACGCCTGCCTCCTTTTTCTCAGGCGCCGCTTCTCTCCACCTGCCGGACGCCGTGCCCGCACCCTTTCCCCCTGCACCACTCGTCCCTACGGACCCCACCAGCCGGCCTCTGTGGCCGCGGCCTCCTTCACCACGCCGCACCCTCTCTTCGTTGCTCCTCCTCCGCTGCCGCTCCTCTAGATCCGCCACCCCACGCTCTGTCGCCTCCACAGGCCCGCACCCACGTGCAGAGGAGATGACGGCGGCGGTGGATCGGTCCTCCAAGGGATCACCGGTGCGTGGCGGATCAGCCCTTCAAGGGGAGATGAGGGCGGCCTGCTCCCTGCCCCGCACAAACCTCCAAGGGCCGTCCTCTGCCACCATCTCGCCTGGCGCCTGCACACTGCCCACTTGCCCAGGCCGCGCGACCCCGCACGGCCGTACGGTGTCGAGCCCCTTCCAGACGCCAGCGGCGCCGAGTCCCTTTCAAAGGCCGGCCCTGGCCACCTCACAGGCGCCGTCCTCACCGTTCCAGTTCAGCTTCCAGCAGCAGCAACAGCAGCATCTGGCTCCGGCAGCGCCTCAGCCTCTGCAGCCCCAGCCCCAGCAGCAGAAGCTGATGCTGTACATAACAGATATGAAAGTACAGCACCAAGTGGGAGGAACTGCACACTGAATCGCAGAAACCATTGCTCTAGAACGAGTAGGGTTCTTCCTCAGAATGTTATCGTTTCCTACCTGTTTTCTGCTGCAGGAGAGTGTGTATTGTTTATATGGAACTTCCACTGTCGATTTTTTCCACCTAATTCGCACAATTTACCCCTCCTGCTTTGTATCCATGACTACTAGGCCGAACGTTGGTGCTCTGTTTGTTATTCGCGAGAGAAAGGAGTGTGAGATTTGAATTAAAAGGAACTGGGTATAACATATTTAAATTGGTCTTTTAGGATGGGGGACTAATGGTTTTTAGTTTGAGGCTGCTGTTATCATCTACGGTTGTGATAGCCATTGGTGTTTTTCTGTCCAATTTTTATAACCTACTGCACCTATATTGGATTTTTAGAGCATTTGTAGTTTGAATTATGTATTATATTTGATTTGTTTTCGGAACTGTGGGTATAGAGATGAGAGTGAGAGGTTGGATCAGTCTTCACTCTCTAGATTTCCTTAGCATTTAGGCCCTATTTTTTATCCACTTAAATTGTATAATCTGGTTTATATGATTTAAGCAGCAAACAAATACCTCGGCTTACTTTGTAGTTTATATAATCTAGACACATCAGGTTATGATAATTTATGAGCAACCTAACTGGTGCTTATTTCAGCTTATGTTTTTGGCCTTTTACCATTCACTGTGCCAAAGGTATTTATCCACCATTCACTTTTAGCTCATAAATCGACCAGAAATGAGCTAGATTTCGGGGTGAAAATTGAAAAACAAATAGGGCCATGCATGGTTGATTTTTTTTGTCATGCTCTACAACTGGAAGATTAATGTAGTCTTAGCTGATAGTCTGGATTCCTGGTGCATGCTGTTTCCAATAGGCGGTCTCAAACAGCAGAGATTATTTTTCAGAATTTGTGTATCCAGGGGCGGACTTAGAGCAAAATAGAGATGGCGTGGCACTTCATTGCTGTTTCAAAGATAGTTGGCATGCATGATGGACCCTTTAACAGCCATATTGAGGGCTTGTTGTTTATTAAGAAACATGGATCATCTCAGCATGCATTGTGTGGCACTTCGTGTTTATTTCGTGCATGTGTCCTGCTATCTGAATTACTGTACACACCATATGTTCATTTTGTTTGTTTGGTTAGCTGATACAAAGTTCAGAATTATGCAATACGAAATGGACTTACGATGATCAGCAATCAGTGGTGTCTTTGCTGGATTTTAGAAGTGCTCAAACTAACGGATTAGCTTCACATGCATCAGGTCAGCAAAAACTGCAAAAAAAAAAAAAACATTGAGGAGGATACAATGGCAATTTTGAAGGATGCTATTATGGCTATTTTTCCAGGCAGAAACTTTCACGTAATGTTGAGAAATTCCATCCGGTAACATCTGTTGCTCACACTGTAACGGTTCTTGCTCCTGCATTAGAATTCAAGAACTTAATAATTGTTTTTTAATACTGCAGGCTGCTGGTGATCTCTGTCCTCTGTCCTCACAAGTTAAGTTAGATCTTATATTGCTTTCTCTCATTTTCTTAAAACAACATTTGTTTTTGTTTATGACACTGCTAGGTACATATGAATATTTAATTAATGGATATCTGTAATGCGTTTTGGTTCTATTTTTATCTAAATACGAGCATGTTTCTGACTTCTGTAGCCTCTACTTTTTTTTCAAAGTATTAATGTTAATCTCTTATTCTGTGTTTTTGAGTCTCTGTTTATTTGTACAATGCAATTTACATGGGCCACAATGAATACATTTAATAAAAACAATGTTAAGGAATTTGAGTGAGTGATAGTCACTCCATTCGTGCTAAAAAAAACCCATGTACACTTCTATCTGAACGTGTAACCATAAATCTCATGTGTGTGCATTGCAACGACACATTGACTCTAAACCGCTGTCATCGTTGGGCAACCTCTCAATCGCACACTTAAGGCTGCTTCTATGCTTAACAACAAAATATGTTGTCCTCTTTATGTCACTTTCTGGTCGGTAGAAAGCATATGGTGAATTGTTGATCTGTCTTGTAAATTTATGTCGAATATACGAGCCATTATATCTGCAAATCCGCATAGAGGTCCCTCTATTTTGTAAATTATTGATCTATCTTATAAATTGATGTCACAATATGCATCTACCTAGCCAAAACAGGTGCAAGAAATTAAAGTACTGGTTATGATATTTTTTGGTTGCCTGTAGCAACGCACGGGCAAATAACTAGTTGTACTAAAACACATGTCTTTGATTGAAATCAATCGAAACTTTGCAAATAGAAGATCTTTTGTGCAATCTGTTAAATGCAAATTTAGATTCTTGTCACGTTTAGCAACACATATGCATAAAAAACTAATGGAATGATATATAGTTTACTTCTATTGCAACGCACGGGCATTTTTCTAGTCTATTATTATGTGAAGTAGAATCAGAATCGTACTTATCCAGATAATGAATAACGTAGTGCATTGTTCCAAAAATGAAAAACGTAGTGCTGATGCCACGCTATATGTCAAAATACTTGCTAAAAGAAGCCGGGTATGATGATTTTCCAAGAGCATGTCCGAGAATCCTTAAAACCAATCACCTATACGCTAATTAAGGGTTTAAGGCTAAAAGTCTCTTCAGCGTTTTTTTTTCTAAATAACTTCTATGTCTAATTACATCTTTAAAACATCTCCGGCATATATTGTTAAGTTACGGGTGTCTTAGGGATAAGAGCTCACTAAACTATGGGCTCATAAGAGTGCGGTTAACACAATTTTGTGATACAAGACAATTAGGTGGATAGTTTGGGTAGCGATGTGGCCACAACATTGCTCGGTGGTGGCATAGCTATCATCTATGGGGACAAGCTCCATAGTTATGTTGTGGAGATTTAGGCTTTAGCTAAACTTCGTTAATAAGTACCATGCCTTTTGTGTTGTCTATGATCTTGCATAAATGTATTCTTAGATTTATTAACACTTTTTCTCATGTTTGTTTTCTGACAAGTAAGCCATGGCTATATTGGATGAAGAAGATCACCATGGAGCGCGAAGATCATGGTTGAGGACTGTCAGAAAAATTGCTAACGTAGCGTGAGGTGGAGTATGGTAGCTATAGGATTACGGGGTCATCCAACTAAAAATACTTAGGAGGGGAAGGGTGATTTGGGTCACTAATTGCAAAGCTCAAATATCTTTGGTTTTCTATTTACATAAATATAAATTGAGCTCCAAGAACTATTTTGTACTAGCCACCAAAGAGCTCCAACATGCAAATGCTAAATGACACTCACGCATCTACTAAGGCAAGGCTAACTACCGTCGACTCTCTAGGTTACCATGATGTTGAATCCACTTAGGGCCTTCTCCGCAAAGGAGAGGTCCATCCCGCAAACATGTCATCGCCGTTCTACACTAGAGGGCCTCCAACTTGCTCATTAAGCTACCAAGGAACTAGAGTCACCGGCACCTCTTGATTCCAAAGTAATCACAACAAACAACTCATAACCACTCAACCCTTGCAAGAACTAAGCCTAATGGGCCACTAAGCACTCTCCCAACATGCTAATTAGTAATTACATTGGATGTGGTCAATTATCACTAAGATTGCTTGGGGATGATTTTGAAGTGTTCTTCAACCTTTTTACTCTTCAGTATGCTCTAGCTACCCCAAATGATCAAGAGACATGGTATAAATAGCCCAAGCCATCAAACTTTTCATAGCTTTTGTTAAACTCGATTGTTTGATTGCCCGAACCATTGAGCGAACAGTCCGGTCCTTGCATATATTTTCTTCTCTATGAGTGCGTTGGGTTCTTCTTCTTAGAAGAAGCCATGATAGAAACAAATGCAGGGATTGGTAGAGCCTGTCTTTTACAAGCCAATGTGTATTTGTTTGGATGGTTGGACACCGACACACTGAGCCTGTTTTCAATGTGGTTTGTGTTTGATTGCCTGCACAACGACAGAGTTAGGATAATAATAATAAATAAATAAAATTATTTTATATGGCACACGTGATCTAGTATTGTTCATAAAATATCATTAACATTAATTTAAAATCAGTTTGGTGATTAAGTATTTAATTAAAAGATATATCAGGGAAAAAGTTAAAAATTATCTCAATTTGTGTGCCTATCCTAAGCCAGTCTGCATCATTGGAAACGCAGACCCCTCATGTTTTCGATGCTATACGGAAATGAAAGCCGTCAGAATATTTTGAAACAATCGAAAAAATTTAAAAAACATTTTTCGTTTTTCCGGCTGGGTTTTTGTGCTTTCCGACTGATTTTTTTGTTGACCATGTAAAAATAGAAAATTTAGCACTATTTCATTATTCTGTATATATTTGATATTGGAAAAAAACATAACAAACATGCATACACAATTTAAACACAAGTTATCCATTCATAGCTCGCATGAATTACACAACAATTTTATAGTGACCAATAAGTCTAAACTTTGAATAAATTCGTACGAACCCTTAATAATCGAAGGCTCCCCTCAAACCAAAAAAAGAAAAAGAAATTCTGTTATCGCTGGAACAGTCGACTCCTGGCGGGCCCCGCATGCAGAAAGACACGTCCTTGCCTGTGGGCCTGCCGCCTGCCACATTAACGCGTCGAGGGAGTCGCAGCGCAGACGCCCCCGGTTCCGGCGACGACCACACCGGCGAGCCAGCGATCCCGGAAGCCCGCTAGCTGCACTGCAGCAGCAGGAGGAGGCGGGAGCTTCTCATTGCCGCGGTACGCCTCGTTTGACCCTTCCCCTCGCAACCCTATCGAAACTGTCGCCTAGGATCGGGGCGCCAGGGGATTCGTGGACGCCGCCCGTGGGTCGCCCGCGCCGTAGGAGATTCGATTGGGCGCTGCGGACGTCGCCTTTGCTCAATTCTACAGGAACTACGGTTGCTTGATCTGCGCGAGGGGTCAGTCGATATCCGTGGCCGATCCGCCACTGTGGATTTGTCCTCTCCGTTCTCTGCCCGCGATGCGTGCCCAGCCATTATGAATGGGGCGAATAGCGCATGCTGTTGAGTTGCTGCTTGATTCTCAGATCGCCTGATCCTGATCTGTCTCATCAAACAGCATATAGGGGCCACGAGAGCAGACATCCGGGTTCCTCATGGCCTAAGATCTCCGGTGCCAGCACTCTCACCGTGGGCCAATGGCCAGCTGTGCTGCTCTAGCTACAGGATGCATTCGTGTGGCCCGCCTGCCTTGCGTGGATCGTGGTAATGCAAGGGCCCGGGCCAGTGTATCTCTCCAATTTCGGCACAATCGTTTTAGGACTCATTTTCCAGGCTCAGATACAAGCCACTTGTTCGGCTGTGCTCCTGTTGGTGGCCATCTCACAGTTGCCCATGCTCAAGGTTGGAGTCGTCTATTTCTTTTCCGCTAAGGATCATGATTCCAGGCTTCTTTGTTCTTTTTGTTGTTGTTGTAAGATTCCAGCAGGCATGCTCTTATAGTTCCCCCTGCAGCTCAGGCATTTCTTCTTGTCTTGTATAATTTAGAGAGATTTTAGTTTCACAAAGTCCCAGGCAACCTCTAATTTTAGTATAGTTTAGGGAAACTTTAGTTTCATAAAGTCCCACACAACTTCTTACAGTATGTGATAAACACCAAGCCATACAATTACGTGGCTCGAAGTATACTCCTTGCTTTCCCTTTTCCATCAACTATAACCTAAACATGTTACATAATATGATAAACTATCTGGAGGGAGATAAAGAGGATGTAAAAGAAAAGATACTGGGAACAGATTATATATATGTATCGATAATTATGGAAATGAGAGGTATTTTGCTCAAAGGGGAGAAGGAATAAAACAACATGCCAGTATTAAGCAATCGACACCGGCAAACTGCTCATGTTTGCTAAATATGTCGATAACTTCCCTATCAACATCTCTCTCTCTCTCTCTCTCTCTCTGTGTGTGTGTGTGTGTGTGTAATGAAAGATCGAACTGTCAAAAGTATATCCACTATAGTTCTTTTAATATATTTGCCTCCTAGTTCCAAATATCTCGACATGAATAATATTTTCTGATATCAAATTGACCTTTGCTGTAAATGAAAATCTACCCACATCATTATTATGCTTACTATCATCAGTATCTCCAATTATTTCAGATTATCTCACCATGGATGATACAAATGCTGCAAGCCCTTCATCTAAACTTCATACAAGACTGAGACTTTGGGAGTTTCCTGACTGTTATATATTTGAACCAATTGATGGCCTTGCTGACCTGTACTTGTCAGTTAGCCGGTCAAGTGGAACAATGAATCTAGTTGAAGAGTTGCCGTCACGTGGATCCACCGCAAAACCCAAAGTTCAAACAGTTTATGGTGTGATAGGAGTGCTCAAACTTGCAGGTGGATCATATTTTCTCGTAATCACGGACCGTGATTGTGTGGGATCCTACTTGGGGCACGCAATTTTTAAAGTTACAGGATTAAAAGTTCTTCCCTGCAATAATGCGCCTAACACCACCTCTGCTGAGCAGGTTTAACATTTGCTTTTTTTTTTTCCGGTTCTCAATTAAGTTGTCTCCATCAATATTCCATTTGAACATTCAAATACACTGTTGGCAGAAAAAAATGGAAACAGAATTCTCAGAACTCCTGGATGCTGCGGAGAGGACTATTGGTCTTCACTTCTCCTATGATATTAACCTAACACTTTCGTGAGTTCATATTAAACATTTTCAGTTAAATTCTTGAGTTTTATATTTTTCCTTGAATGAACAATTTTATAATTGATGTATTTAGCTTTTCTAGGCAGAGGGAAGTTATAATAGAAGACACATTCTCTCAATTAATTAAGTATTTGGAGTTTTTCCTGTATTGATTGCTTACCACATCCCTGACTTTGTCTGTTCTAATCCAGTGCACAGAGGCTACATGATCTAGGCCATGAGTATAACTCTCTTCCTCTCTGGAGACAGGTTTCCTTCCTTCTCCATTTCTAATTCCTGAGTTTGCTTACAGATAGACCTTATCTTTCTCCATTTTACTTATTTTTGCCAGTTGCTATATTTAGTATACAAAGAGTGGTGACTATTGCTTTTGGTGACAAAGTTTTCACTGTCCTTTAACACTTAATGTAGTGTGCCATCCTGCTGTTGGTAATAGCTGATGACTTGAGTAGCATGCTGTAATTCACAAGATGATAGCAACCAACATCCTTCGACATGGATGGTTTGTAGGAGCAGTTTAATGTTTAATAGAACTATTATGGTGCAAGTGTGGAGAACAAAACAGTCTGATAAAAATGATTTGTATTTTCCTTAACTTCGTAGATTGATCATGAACTTTTTTTTACAACAGCTTCGCATATCAACATTAATGAACAGTACAAAAATATGTAATTTAGCTCTACTGAGTTGAGCCATCAGTTACTAACAATTGCTTGTACTAAATCCACAACAACTTGTGCTTTTCTAACCACTATTACTGATCAATCAACATAATTCTTTTCAGGCCGAACCAAGATTTCTATGGAACAGCTACTTGTTAGAACCTCTAATTGAGAATAAGGTAAGCTTAGCACTATCTATAGGCAACCCATTTGGATAGGACATTGGTTTCTAGATCATTTTAGTATTCGGTTGAAAATTGAATGAAATCCCAAAAAATTCTATTGTAATCTTACCTTTCCAGATAGACTATTAGTTTATTTCACTTTGGATTTAAGACCTGATGTCTGCAAAGTATTCTTATTTCTTCTTTCTCCTTTAACAGCTGAACCAGTACTTGTTGCCAGTCATTCAAGGCAGTATCCTTGGCATATGGTGACGTTTCGACTATTCTACTACTAGAGGAATAATGTGTTCTCTTATAATTTTGAGTCTTCTGTGGGTCCTAATTTATGGTGAGTTTTGCAACTTAACTAAATATCAGGTTTTCAAAATATCCAAGCAGAAGTTGGGTCAGAAAAGGTAAATGTGACCCTGATTGCACGTAGGTGCACACGAAGGATAGGTAAGTGTTTTTAGGCATCAAAATATTTTTTTTCACAATTTTCCTTTTATTACTGTTTTAGATGTTATTGCTATGTGTGATCAGTTTTAACTACATCGCATTTCTCATTTTCGGTAGACTCAGTTTCTTGGGACCGAATAGTAGTTCACTAGTTCTTTTTTAAGGTACTCGTATGTGGAGACGAGGAGCTGACGCAGAAGGATATGCTGCAAACTTTGTTGAATCAGAGCAGATAATGCAATCAAAAGGGTTTACAGCATCCTATGTACAAGTAGGTTTATTCATGCAATTCAAAATTAACCCTTCATATTGCTTTTTGGCTGCCGCAGTGTTACGCTGTGCTCCCTTAATTATTTTGTCGTTATATGCAATTTCCAAGTATTTTGACAAATTATATGTTTGTAGGTTCGAGGTTCTATGCCATTCTTGTGGGAGCAGATTGTTGATTTGACATACAAACCTACTTTTGACATTGTTAGACAAGGGGAGGCGGTGAGCTCGCTTATCTATTTTCTTCGTTCTTTACCTTGTTGCTTTGGTGGCACTATGCCTTTCTGTGAAATTATATGCTATCTGTTTCTGTGTTCAGCCTCGTGTACTTGAGCGGCACTTCCATGATTTGCAAAAGAAATACGGAGCTGTCTTGGCTGTTGATCTTGTCAATACAGTAAGCACACTGCTCTTGGATTGTGAACTAACTTAGTGTGATTATCTAAAATTGAGAAAGTCAGAAATATACGCTCCAAGACCATTGTGTACGGGCTCTGGTCCTCTTTAAGATGTTTGGTTTCTAAAATCGTATTCAAATTCTTCGTATTAAAGGTTGACCTTGATATGCATTCTGCATAGTTTCATGCTTTGCTTCCCAAGTGATCATATTTATTTTGTTGAAATGTGCTAAAGTTATCCCTTCCTGCTTCAAGAAGTGTGAAGTGACCACTAGCAGACTGGTTAATTAGATAGAGCACATACCTCCACATCTTCCCTTACAGTACTTGCTTGTTGGCTTTATTGTATCTTCCATGTGATGATGTTACTTTTTCCCCAACATTCAGGGTGGTGGTGAAGGTCGCCTTCGTGAAAGATATGCAAAATCTATTGAACCTGTTCTCAGTGAAGATGTAAGGTAACGATTTCTTTCTCCACCATTGACTGATAACTGATTGACTGCTCACTGCTCCTATCATGTTGTATTGTAGCTAAGCATGTATGCATCATATGTCTTGCAGATATGTGCACTTTGACTTCCACCGAGTTTGTGGCCATATTCACTTTGAGCGCCTTTCTCAGCTGTACGAGCAAATCAAGGACTATCTCCAGAAACATAGGTACATGGCTAGCTGATATAGTATTATTCCATGTCACACCCTTTATCATTTTTGTACATTCTTGGTGTTTGTCCAAGGAACCTTGTTATATTGGGACCAAATCAACCACCAGTTGCACTTTGGTCAGCATAAAACCACTAAATGCATCAAATCTGCATGTGAAAATAAATTGCACAGGAGTTGCACTTGAGTGAATCATTAGTTCTTTAGTCCGGTGGTGTATAGCTGAATTTACGCTGATTCTGTGCAGACAACTTTCTACTCTAAGCCATACCTATGAAAATTCGCATTTTGCGACTTCGAATACTGGTTAGAATCTCCAGGGGTTAGTACAGATGCATTAAGGCTCACTTTATAGATTTTATTTTTCTTAGTTGGAGTTTGTGGTTAAGTAGGAAAAGTGAAGCACATTCAATCACTTGTGTTAGTCATACTTCTATTGGTTTGTTACCATCTTGCCTAAGTTCTTTGTATGTCTGAGTAGCATGTTCCCTTATACTTTGTTTCCAAAGCCTTTTACTATCTTACATGTCTGGATGTCATCATTTCCTTCACATGGTTTTGCTAATATGGTTATGTGTTAGGTATTTCCTTGTAAATGATAAAGGTGAGAAAATTGAGGAGCAGACTGGCACTGTCAGAACAAATTGTATAGACTGTTTGGATCGCACCAATGTGACCCAGGTACGTACTAAGCTTTATGACATTCACATGTACATCAACAGTTACCATTTATCAAATGATCAGTTTATGCAGTGCCATTTTAGTCTTCCAGTTATCTATTGATTTCCTTTTTGTTTCTCAAACCAACATAAGACATGGTTTATTGTTTGGACAAGGGCATTTTTTTTCATTTTTTATAGTATTAGACTCTAAAGTCAGACATATGTACAAACTTGCAAACCATGTCTATCTTGACTTCTATCATATCAGGACTGGGTATCATGGTTTTAAATAGTCTGCTATAGCATCTTCGGAGGACTTCCTGCAGTGCCGCTACAATATTGCCACTTGATCTGCTACTGCTGCTATATTAATTCTTCGCTCTAGATTAGAACCTAGGCCTCTTTGTTGTGTAAGTTACTTCAACAAAAGATGTTATGAACCATCTAATCATTATTGAGTTGTGGATTGTTGGATGTTTAATGAATATGAATGTTGATTATAACCGTATGATTGATTGAATGATTATGTAGTAATAGAACATTCTCCTGGAGCCCTAGACATGTATTTGAGTATTTGTATCAATAGAATTTCCTTAATTCCATGTTTCTGTGCATGTAATTGGAAATTTCATTGTTTTTCTACAAAACTGCTAAGTGAAATAGCTTCTGCTATATCCTACTATAGCATTTTATAGCTTCTAGAGGATGCTGCTGCTAAATGGCTTAGCCTGCTGTTTGAAACCTTGCTGGGTATGCATTGATGTATTTTTAGGACTCAATGCTCATATTGATTATATGGTTTACGTTGTGCACTAAATTGGTTTAAAACTTTTGTGGCATGGATTGCTTGCACTAAATAGTGCACGCTAGTAATGCACTAATACATATCTTTTTTACCGGAACATACTAGTAACAATACTGACGTAATAAGAATCCATGCCTCAACTTGCAAAGTAGATAATCATTGCACTCTTGTTGATACATCCTTCTATGACAGATCATTACTATTGCTATTTTTTAGTTCTCTTCCTTTTCAAGTTTCACTTATATATCTGAACTCTGACAATCTCTAAACAGAGCATGATTGGGAGAAAAGTTCTGGAAAGCCAACTCCAAAAAATAGGAGTTCTTGGTGCTGATGATACAATAAGCAAACATCCAGCCTTTGACACAAACTACAAAATTTGTGAGTGTTATGTTTATCATTTAATTGTAATCCGGATTCTTGTTTCTGTTTTTCCGTGTCTTGCAAACAATGTTTCTGGGGTAAAATGTGTTCTTTTTTTTTAGTGTGGGCCAACCATGGAGATGCTATAAGCATTCAGTACTCTGGAACTCCTGCTTTGAAGGGAGATTTTGTTCGGTAATTGACTATTCTTTACAACAAATTTCCATGTTTTTATTTGATGTATTTTTATTCAATTTGGACATACCTCCCTGTTTTTGTTTGCAAGAGCAGGAACTAGTTCCAATATTATAGCTTAACTAAGAAGAATAGTAACCATTGTTGCAGTGAATGTCTATACCAGTATTACACAGCTAATGGGCTACTGTAAAGTTGATACACATTTTATTAGTCATCTGGTAAAGGTCTCTATTATGTGGAAATTTTTTTAGCGAAACCAGTTAATATCAGTGCAACATGGCATAAGATGGTAACAGCTTAACAATTAAACTAGTTAATTGCATATTAGGTAGTACTACTGTTGTCAATCTCTGGATTACTGATGGTTAATTTACATTGTTTATGTTCATAATAGTTGGGTGCTTCAAAATGAAAGACAATTATGGAATATTACTTATTGTAGGCTCTTTTGTCCATGGTTTATATTTATTTTTGCCTATTAGGTATGGGAAGCGAACTACTCAAGGAATTCTGAACGATTTGAGGAATGCACTTGCTAGATACTACTTGAATAACTTTGTTGATGGGACTAAGCAGGTGAGCAGTTGATTTTGTTGATGGTGCCCCAAATGTCAACTCCCTGTACCTTGGCTTAGCTCTGTTATGTTAATAACATGTTAGTACCAGTACGATTCAAATGACTACTTCCATGATGTTGTATAATTGATTTGAGTGGTGATTTTTCCAAGTGTAAGAGGACCATATGCCAATTATGATCAATGCAACTTATGCGCTGAGCCACCATACTGATTTATTCTAGGTGTAAGTCAGGCGCGAATGTAACTGATTATACAGTGTGTATGTTTTGGCTGTTGTAACATTGTTCTTCTAACATCATCTATAGGACTTTTTGCTAATGTCTCCACTATCCACAATCTAACAGACATCATACAGGCTACACGTTTTCAACTCTCTTTCTTCCAACTTCCAGTATATCTTTCATTAAATATCTGTCCCACGTGATTTATAGGCAGTTCCTCAATACTTATTTATTACCTTACATAGGATGCTATGGATCTTCTTCAAGGACATTACATGACATCTGTTAGTCGAGACATCACAGTGCCAAGCAAAGCAGGACTTCTGGAGAGTTATGCGGTGGGTACAATTTGCTATAGCTCGGAGTTGCATTCTCTGTGTGCATAATCACATTGTGAATTGCTATATGGGAGTTTCTCTGCAATCATTCACATTCTATTGCTTTGCTTGTGACCATGTTTTGACTAGGCACACATGTATACATAATCTCTGTAGAAACAGCTTGTTCAACTATGATAATGTGTTTCTTATCTTTTCCCAAAAGAACTAACTTATATGATTTTTCTTTTACAGTCCTTCCGCCTTGCTTTTGCATTGGTTTTGGGAGCTCTAATGTTTATGATGATGTCACTAAGACAAGGTAATAATTCTAACTCTGCCGAAACAGATATTTGGGGTGTTTTGCTATAAATCTATGCCCACCTGCATTTTCGCAGACAACAGCATTTGCTGTGCATTTTTCTATCCAACATTGGTTCACTGTTAAATAAAGGAACAAATTCTTAAAAGTTTTCCATTTGTCTTGACCTTCAGAAGATAGCATCACTTCCACTTGCACAGATATTTGTGCTGTTTTTGGCATTTTGGGGCTGTTAACACTTTCAGAGATGATAGTGAATTTAGACGGCACCAAATTCTATGGACAAACATGTTTTTTTTTGCTTTGTTGTATGCATAATTGATTTTGACTATTTTAATGTTCGGACTAAGTCAACTATACAGGTTGATGGAAATTGTGATTTGATGTGCACAGCTAACTGCTCCATTTTATCTGTACAGCCCGGAATGATGTCCGCCATTTGCTGCTGTCACTTCTGTGGGCTGGTCTTTGCATTGGTGTCACGCATTTTGTCAGAACCAATGGTCGCACGTTCACTAACCGACCTAGGTTTCACCAGTCACGCCATTGATTGATCCAAGGTGACCATTTGTTCTTCATGTGAGCTGCCTCATAGATTGTCATCATCTGTCAAAGCTTGTCAACACAGGTTTATGTGAGAGATTGCATTTTTTGCATGGTACCCTTTGTAATAAGTTTTCCATTTTGTAGCAAGAATTTGTTTCCTTCTCTCTTGATCTTGATTCGTATGGTTCTGGCTATAATGGTCTGGTCGTCAATAGAATCCGTTTGTATAGGAACCAAAAGTGAACACGCCTGTGGCAAATATCAGTGTAATTATGTTTTGATGATTTGACATACTTTGATTCCTTAAAATTTCATCAGCAATGATTATTTTTCTTCTCATAAGAAGAATTATACTCTATATCCTTGTTCCCTTGGTTTTAGACTGAGATAGCTTTACCTACACGGCTACACCTTACTTTTGAATTATTCAGACTTAAACTGTTGTCTGTACATCACCTGAAAATTTCTGTTCTATAACAGTTTCAGTCGTGCAAACATTATCCCACCTTGAATTCCCATCTTCTGCGCGAAGCCATGCGTTACCTTTTGTGCGTTCATCAGCATGCATTATCAGATGTTTCTGCAAATGACCGGTCAGAAACTTCGTTGGCTTGTCGTGAACTTTTTTTTTTCCCCTTGAAGTCCAGTGGAAGCATTTTGCAACAGCGGTTGCTGTCTAGGAAAAAAAAAGGAATGCATTCTCCCTGCCATCTCTGAGTATCTGGTCGATCGTGTCAACTATATTTGCACTGCACTTATTTTGCTATGCCTTCACATCTCTCTTCCAGCAACTTGTCCAGCCTGCACTTATAAAGGCCCTCGTGCCTTTGGTGGCAGGTCCTTTTCTTCCCCTCTACCGGTTTTTCCTTGACCTGGACACAAGGCCTGTATTCTGCTGCTGCAACCCCGGTTGGTGTTTGAAGTAGAAGCCAAGACAAACCAGGAACCATGTCTACTTCACCATCCTTCGCCATCACCATGCCGCATTGCATTGCATCTCCATCAGTCATCTCAGTTTCAACTGCACTGGCAGCAGCCTAACTCATGGTCATGGAAGGAACAGCCACGAGCACGAGCCGAACCGAGGTCGACACCTGCCGTCCGTTCCAGTCAGTCCGGGAGGCAGTCGAGGTCTTCGGCGAGCGGTACGCCTCCGGTGCCAGCGGCAGCAGCAGGGGCAGCTCCAACTCGTGCAGCGAGTCCAGCGTCAAGCTCAGCGCGCCTCCGGCAGCGCCAGCCGTGATGCTGGACTGTCTGAGGAAGCTGGAGGAAGACTTGGCGGAGGCCAAGGGTGAGGTGGTGGAGCTGAGGCAGAGGCAGGCCCAGATGGAGGTGGCCGTGTCCAGCCTGAGCGTGCAGCTCAGCAAGGGCCTGGCCGTCTACCCCGGCCTCAGCAAGGGGAAGGAGGTGGTGGCCACCGGAGAAGAGGACGGTGGCCATGGCCGCGTCCGCAGCGACAGGTGGGATGAGAGCCGGGCCGAGGAGTGGGTGGCGAACCTGGAGTACCTGCCGAGCCTGTCGGAGGCACTGGCAATCAAGATGATCGAGGATGACCTGGGCGAGAGGAAGGTGAAGAAGAGCCAGAACAAGGTTGCCAGCAGGAAGAAGCACAAGAGTCGGATTTCGTTGGTTGGGGGCTTGTTCTTCTCCAAGAAAGCCAAGTCTAGGTGATCCAGGCCTTGGGACCGACCAAACATATAATCATAATCAGATGTGTACGTAGTATGTTGACAACTTTTTTTTCCTATCTTAATTTCTGTTGAAGGATCTACCTCATAAGCTGCATTGAGCAGCATTTGCCAGTGTGGAACATAGGAATTCCGCAAGGATTTTACAGGAATCTTGCATTGCATGGAACAGCTTGATTCATGTAGAAATCCAGCGAAATCCCTTTCATTTTGTTCCAGACTGGGGCCTAAGAGAGTTTTGATGTTGATGCTGCTTTGTAATACAAGTCGATATGTTTTTTTTTAGATAATGGACACAAGTCAATACTCCGTATGCGTGTGCGCGCTTAGATGGTAGGAGAGGAGAGGTGTGTTCTCCCAGGACGAATTCCATTTCCACCAGCTGCTAAAACAGTACATAAGTTGTTTTCGTATGTATTACTATCAAATTATGTAACCCGCGTTGACAGAAAAATATATTTTCCATACAGTTGTCCAAGTATGATCACGGAATTATCAAGGCCGTCCTCTCCTCTCCCACTACGCCCCGTCTCTTACTGAATAAAATTCAAAGCAATGCAATGCTAAAATTCAAAGGGGTTTGTGTTTTTGCTAATAAATCATAAATAGAATGGTCAGCTGGCTGGGCCGTTGATTTTTCTAATGGTGACAAGCATGTCACGGTTGATCTCACTGCCGATCGAGCAGGTTGTATTTTTGAACATGATTGTAACGCTGATGCCTTTGCTGAAGAGAGAAGCCAACCCTGCAACAAGCGTTTAGGGCGTGTTTGGTTACCTGCTTCTGGGCGTGCAAGCATCAGCGGATGCAGTCTCATGCTGCTTGGTTGATGTGAGTCAGGCTCTGTGCGGACAGCCTCCGCAGAATCGAGCAAATCGGTCGTGTATCTCGGGAGCCAGGCTCCGCTGGTGCTGGCTCGCGGGAGAAGCGAACCATAGCGTGGGCCGCCATGCATGTGGATTGCAGTTGGGCTGACCAGGCTGGATACTGTTCTGTAGCCCGGGCCCGGCTTCCCCTTCTGCCCCACCCTGCCCGTCTCGTTCGTCCGCAGCGCGCCGCCGGATCGCTTCGGCAGCCGCCGCCCGCCGGAGAAGTGAACCCTCTTCTCTGACTCCGAACCCTAGATAAAGGGCGGGAGAGAGGTCAGAGCCGCCGGCGGAGGCCATGGAGGTGGTGGCGTTGGTGAGCGGCGGCAAGGACAGCTGCTTCGCCATGATGCGATGCCAGGACTACGGCCACAAGGCAAGGCTACGCGGCTCCACCCCTTCACCAATCTACTTCATCTGTCCCTTGTGTCATCGTTGAACTTGGCTGTTGCTTGCAGGTTGTTGCTTTGGCCAATCTTATCCCCCTTGACGACGCCGTCGATGATCTCGACAGCTACATGTACCAAACTGTAAGCACCGTTTCTTAGTTCTTACCTCTCCTCACTGTCTGCTGCCTGGCACTCTGTACTCTGTAATTCGGCCATTCGTTGCTGGTATGCGGATGCTTGCTGATGATCGCGCTGGGAAATGTTTCAGGTTGGGCACCAGATTGTGGTGAGCTACGCGAAATGCATGGGCTTGCCTCTCTTCCGGAGGCGCATTCGTGGATCCACGAGGCAAGCCATCTCTGCAGACACTGTGGCCTATGGTTATTAGGGTATTCTACAAACGATTTGGTTTCATTGATTCAACCAATGTTGTTTGTAGGGATCAGGGTCTCAAATATAAAGTTACAGCTGGAGACGAAGTAGAAGATATGTTTGCTCTGCTGAGCGAGGTGAAACGGCAAATTCCATCCATCACTGCGGTGTCGTCTGGTGCAATTGCATCCGATTACCAGAGGCTCCGGGTTGAGAGTGTTTGCTCAAGGCTGGGCCTGGTCTCTCTGGCGTATTTATGGAAGCAGGATCAGACTTTGCTCCTGGAGGAAATGGTACCTTGGAAATCCTGTTTGTTGTTTTCAATTACCTGAACTAGCACAGGGAGAATGCTCACTCACATTGGAAGTGTTGCTCTGATGTTTACTGCTTACAGATAAGAAGGGGCATCGTGGCAATAATTGTAAAGGTACATGATGCTATCCATATGTAGTATATAAAATAAACTTCTGTTGCGATCAAGTGCCTATCCTTTTGGAGTAACACATTTACAATGAGCGGCTGATTTCTTGAGCTTTGTAGGTTGCTGCACTGGGGCTGAAACCTTCTTCACACTTAGGTAAAGAACTGGCTGACCTTAAGTGTCATCTGCTCCAAATGAATGAGTATGTTCCCTCACTGCTCAGCACCTAGTCACCTACCATATGTGTATCCATATATACCTAGATTTACGAGCATTCATGTTAGAATAGCTGTTTCTTGTCTCTTTGTCAAAAACTCATGTGCGTTTCCTTGAGTTGATCAGAAGTCAGAACTTATGTATTGGTTGAGCTAAGGTACTAGCATCCTCTAGCAATCACTGATCAATGACCGAGTAATTTCCAGACATAAGAGGACATAGATTGTAATTTTGTATTGTACCCTTATCTGCATGTTTTTTTCACAGGGTTCTAAGTAAATACCGGTTTGTTGCTTCTGTCTATACACACCTTTTAATTTATCTGTTTTCTTATGCCCTATTAGGAGTTATGGAATCAATGTCTGTGGTGAAGGTGGAGAATATGAAACACTAACTCTTGACTGCCCTCTATTTCGTGTAAGTCTGAGCCTTTGAGGAACTAACTGAAAACCTGATGTCACATGTTCTAGAATACGATAGACTGTAACCATCACGTCATGTGGCATGCCTTGTTATTACTGTCTATACTAAGCATATCCATTGTTCTTTTTCTCGATCGTCAACCATCGACGTCAAGTTTTTTTTGTTCCTTAACATCTGTGTATTTACAGGATGCAAGAATCATTCTCGATGACTCTGAAGTGATACTTCACTCTGCTGACTCCATTGCTTCTGTTGGAATTCTTCATCCACAAGTGTTTCATCTTGAGCACAAGCCTTCATCTGATGGAATTGGGGATGGTTCTGTCACTCAAGAGAGTTCCAGTTGTCTGCATGAGGTTGATGAAGCTATCACGTATATTGATGTGGAAGAAAAACAGACCTCGAGTTCAGTTGTTGATGCTTACACTAATATAGGCCTATGTATCTCGAAGACAGGGAAGAATTTGTGTTCCATTGGTTGTTGGATTCAGGATCCGTCCAGAGCTTCTGAAGGTGCATACTATCTTCTGACATCACTCCATTGGCATTGATCTACCACGTCCACATGATAGGAATACCTAATACTTTCTATTCTTTCTTTCTATAGGCCTGAAGGCAGACCTTATAGCAGTTTTGAGCAGAATTGAAAATCAGCTCAATGAAGAAGGGTTAGGTTGGTTGAATGTTTTATATGTTCACCTCTACATTTCAAGCATGAAGGAGTTTGGATTGGCCAATGAAGTTTATGTCAGCTTTATTACGGAAAAGAAATGCAACCTGGGTGTTCCTTCACGCAGTACAATCGAACTGCCACTATGTCAGGTTGGGTTTGGAAAAGCATATGTGGAAGTTCTAATTTCAAATGAGGTGGAAAAGCGAGTTCTACATGTGCAAAGCATCTCCTGCTGGGCTCCTAGCTGCATCGGACCTTATAGCCAGGTACAAGATGCACTCATTGATAATGTCATGAACTCATTGTAAGTTGTAAGCTCTTATACAATTTTGCGTATACACCCTCTGGTCTGAAAATCAGTCCCGTCCTCTTGGTGATGGTAGTTTCACAATATAGGGTGTTGCATGCGAAGTAGTTGCAACTGACTAACTGAGCTTAAATCCTCCAGAGAGTTTTTTTGGGCGCAGATGTTAATTTTAGGACGTGATATTTGATCTATTTCCTTTTAGGCAACACTTTATGGAGAGATTCTTTACATGGCTGGTCAGCTGGGGCTTGACCCTCCTACGATGAAGCTCTGTCCTGGAGGGCCAACCGCTGAACTAGAATTAGCACTGCAAAATAGTGAAGCTGTGGCTAATGCCTTTAACTGCTCTATCTATTCCTCGGCAATACACTTTCTTGTGTACTGCTCTGCCCAATTGACGTCCAGTGAGAAGGAAGAAGTTGAACAGACATTGCAGAGTTCTTATGTTACTCGTTTGGATTGCTCAAAGACTGGATCATATCCAACTCTTCTATATGTATTTGCTCCAGATCTTCCCAAAGGGTATGAACATCTCCCCTTCTATATATGAGTGAGAAACCAATGTCATTTGGACAAATATTTGGAATGTGCAATAAAGTGTTTTTCTGAACGTTTTTCAGAGCATGTGTGGAAGTGAAGCCTATATTGTATGTCCCCTCCAATGATGACAGGATTGCTACCAGCGAGATGGAAACTGTAGTTCCACAGCCAGCACTGATCAAAGGTTGTACTGATTGGAGTGCATTATATTCCGAGTTGCAGGATTCATGTTGCCAGGTCCACACAATTGGTGGGAGAATTTGTTCTGCTGTGGTCTCGTTAACAAAAGATATCGCATTGAAGATCTGTTCTACAGCTGGAAAGCTATACTACACGGAGGAGAATTTGAAAGCTATTGCTAGATTTTGTGCTTTCCAGGTCACGAAGATCTTGGCAGATAACAAATTTTCCTGGGACAGTATAACGGTACGTATGTCACGTAATTACATGGCAGCTGCATTCATGTATCCTAATGAGCATTCTGGGTTGAACTCTGCAGATGTTGAGGTTCTACTATTCTGTAGATCACTCAGTGGCAGCGGATGCAATGTTCCGAGCATTTTCCAAGGCGTTCACCGAGCTTATGGAAGATCACTCTTCCTTGACAACCGGCGAAGCCCCCGTCTACAATATCGTGCCTGTAGCTGGATCTGGTCGCTCCGCATGTACGGCCGATATAATAACATGCGAGCTGTTGGCTTCCAAAATTTCAAGCGAAACTTCCAAACCTTAGCTTGCACACGCATCCGAATTGCTCGCTGGGATGCCTGCTGGAACGCAGCTTTCCTTTGGAGGTGGGTACATGCTGGAATTTCTGCCAAAGGAGCCGGCGGCCTGTCAATTGCCAGTTGGACACTTGGACGACAGTTAATCAGCTTCTTTAGTGTTGGCAGCGGTAGCTTTCTGTGCTGATGATGGTTGAAAATTGTACGTACGTTGATCATGGTATGATATTGTACTACATTTTGTTTCTTTTTCAGTAGCCTATATTGGGCCTGATTAACCCGTGCTGAAGATCGCAATGGCATTGCTTTGTCTACAGAGCTCCAGTCAGAAACGTGTGTCTGTGTTCTTCCTCTGTTGACATCTTTGCTCAATGATGGATTCCATAATCATGCGCGCATGTTTCTTGCGATCGGATCAGGAGGGGATAATAAAGGGAGAAGATATTCCAGAATCCGGAAGTGGGTTCAATATAAACGAACTAACGATTCCCCGTCTATTGATTGATGTAACAAAAAGAAGCAAATAAACAACCAACAAGATCTCTAAATAGCGCAGCAGTAACAGTAAACACGCTCATGGGAGCATCCATCTGTACTGCACATTCGTTAGTAACTGTCATAGTGTCATATCAACCTGGTACTAAAACTGAGCATCTGTTTTATGCTCATCTCCCGTGTCTCTAGTAGTCTCCCTTCCCCACCTCCTCTTTCTCGTCCCCCTCCCTGCCAGCCCAAATTTAGCCGTTGTGGCTTCTTCCGCTCGCTGTCTCTCTCTCGCCGGACTCTGAGAACACGCAGACCATCAGGAGCCAGAGGGGGAGAGGGATAGGATTTCCGGAATCGCTTCCGCTGCGATCCTTGGCAACCCGAGTGCGAGGAGCTTCACTTGATCCTTGCATCTTTCACTGCTTCCGTTTGGGTAGTCAAGATGAGGCTCAGGCTCCTGGCGTGCTGCTACAACGATCCGGAGATGCAGATCGATCCGGACACCGTCTACCCCATCCGCCCCGACTGCCGCGACGACGCCCCCAAGACGCGCTTCAAGCTCCGCGTATTTCTCTCGTATTTGTCTGTTTGTCTCCTTTACTGTTATATATGTTATATATATCATCAATCATTTTTTTCTCGTTCCCATGTCTATGGGTGAGATCTAGTTGGTAATAAGATCTAGTTTCGGATTGGTGGTCGTCTTAACTGAATGAAGTGAAACTGCCAGATAGCTAGACTCAAATGATGAATCAATCTAGTGAGATAATGGGTGATTGGTCAGTCAGATTGAAGGTGCTAATGGGAGCGAATAACTAGTAGGGTAATTCAGAAGCTTAATGATGAATATAGAATCTCAAAAATTAATATCCTTTAATGAAAATTTTCCCCTCTACCTCCCAGTCGAATTGCGAAGAATGCTGATAGCTGAGATTAGTTGGTGCCATGTGCTCAAACTGCTCATTGTTAGGTGCAAAAATGAGTTACTCATGAAATGCACCTTTTTGTTTCGTCCCTATTGGCAGCCTGGTCTGACCCTCAGTCCAAGGAGATGGAAGCTTCTCCACAATGAGGAAGGTTGCCTGGACATTGCCGGAATGATCAAAAGAGTGCAACATGGGGTAAGCCATACTTTCTCCAGAGCCATGACCTTGAGCCTATTTCAGTGATATAGGTCTTACACTCAGTCACTCAGATAAACGTATCCATTCTGTGTTAGCAACATACTGAAAGTATGGAACTCTTATTCAGGATGCTTCTTCCAGGTTGCTAAATTTGTTAGTATTTTTTCACACGAAATGGAGTTTATGAATTTCTATTGGATGCTATTTTATATTTCTATTTGCTTAATCTGACGCACAGTTTGATGGGCAAAAACTAGATCATTGTTGTCTAGCGCTTTAACCAAGGTCACCTACATGGCTACACACTCCTTTATGGAACTAACTTACCTAAACCCTATGAATCAATGACCTCTCCAAGAGGTTACTTCATGTGTTCTAATGCCGTCCTTTGTAAATTTCTTCTTGTTCTTCTCAATAATGATGTTTCAACACGGTGTGTCCTTTTATGGGCTTCACTGCTAATTTGTGTTCTTTTTACCTGTTGTCGAAGACTTCCATGATATGGTTTTTATTATTGGTTGTATAAACAGGGCGTCCACCCAACAATCAAAGGAGAAGTTTGGGAATTTTTGCTGGGCTGCTATGACCCTAAAAGCACTACTGAACAGCACAACCAATTGCGACAGCAGCGAAGGTTTTTCTGCTGTTGTATTTTTTTTGTTTAGCCATTTTTATTCCTTTTCATGTCTCAAAAATGTCAGTTTTAATTGCACCAAATCATTTTATGTAGCCAAGTAAAGGAAATTCCGTTTTCTTTTGTAAGGAAAAACCCTGGCAGATGTTACTGTGCGTCATGGCAAACTGTTTTTATTCTTCAGGAAGTTCAGCATTGCTTTATCTAGCTTAGCTATTGTTAAAGTATATTTACACATCATAGCTCATAGGCATGTATAACTTATAAGGACTATACTGATTTGCTTATTTTGATAGGTTAGAGTACGAGAAACTGAAAACAAAGTGCCGAGAAATGGACGCAACAGTTGGCAGTGGAAGGGTAATTACTATGCCTGTAATAACTGAAGATGGTCAACCCATCGAGGACCCTAATTCAGAGGGCTCTGAACAGCAAACAAATGGCGCACCACTTCCAAAAGAAGTTGTTCAATGGAAACTTACTCTCCATCAGATTGGTAAGCCTGTTACCCTTGTTTCAGCATCTCCTACATCCATCATCTTGTTTTGGGCTGCCTGGAGCTGTGTGTCGAGGGGGAGATGGGAAACAGAGGGGAATTCCACTGATCCTGTTTAATCAATAACGATACTAACTAGGTATGCACTTGTGCACCTGGGACAAGGAGGGAGCTGTTGGCCTGGGCTAATTAGGCCAATGACACATGTACATACAAGAAAGAATAGTGGTATCTACAACTTTCATTCACTAATTTCCCCCCATTATTCAATTATAGGTCTCGATGTTAATCGTACTGATCGTGTACTAGTTTATTATGAGAGGCAAGAGAACTTAGCAAGGTTGTGGGACATTCTTGCAGTGTACTCATGGATTGATAAGGACATAGGGTATTGTCAAGGTGAGTTGTTAGTTAAAGAAAGCAACGCTTTATCATGCTACTTTGCTTAATTTAAAGTCTTCTTAATTTGCTAAGTCCTCCTATGCAGGAATGAGTGATCTTTGTTCACCAATATCAATCATTCTAGAACATGAAGCAGATGCTTTTTGGTGCTTTGAACGTCTAATGCGCAGGGTGGTAAGCACACATTCTTAACCTTTTATTCATAGAACATGAATGTAGATATCCTTCCTTTGTTGCCTTCTGCTAATACTACCTCCTCCCATGATGTTTTTTAGTTCAATCAATTTTGAACTAAAAAATGCCACATATTTATGACCGTAGGGAGTATATGTTTTGTAGAATAAACTTTCAATTGGAATTCTTGTATATATATGTTAGAATTGAAAAGTTAGAAGACTACAGAACTGCAGACAACTCAAGAAAACCAAGATGATTAATATACTTTGCTTAATGTTAAGCCGTGTGACTTGGTCATCATGAATTTTTTTGCCATACAACTTGCAAGAACCTGTACTCCCTCCATCCCAAATTATAAGGAGTTCTAGCTCTCTTTTTATCTGTCCATACTCATATGCATGTTGATAAATCTAGATACATATTGAACACATGTACATGGATTCATATGCATCTTATAAATCTAGATACATATTGAACATATATACATGGAGTAATGAATGAATCTAGTAGACACCTAGAGCCCTTTATAATTTATGATGGAGCATTTGATATATATAGCAACAAAACACCTATAACAACACCCGAGGAAAAACCATGCCATGCGGCCATTTGATATAGAAAAGACTGTCCTTCTAGGCCACATATCCATACTTGTGGAGTACTGGAGTAATAGCAGCTGATCAGCTGCCTGTGGTATCTGCCTTGCATCTGTACTTCTTTAATGTCTTCTGGAGTAAAATCCGGGGTTTACCTTCTATATATGCAGCGAGGAAATTTCAAAAGTACTTCTACCTCCATTGGAGTTCGAGCTCAGTTGACTACCTTGTCAACCATAATGAAATCTGTTGATCCAAAGCTACATGAACACTTAGGTACAGTCATTTGGAGCTATATGTTTACTGGACAGCTCAAAGAAAGCAATATCTACATTTGACAATTAAGTTGGAAGTATGTATGCTCATAAGATATTGTTTATGCAGAAAATCTTGATGGAGGGGAATACTTATTTGCCTTCCGAATGTTGATGGTTCTTTTCCGTAGGGAATTCTCGTTTGTAGACACAATGTACCTTTGGGAGGTATGTTGTCTGGAAATGTTTTTATAGTAATTAACATAACTAATGCCTAAGTAAGCTAGTTTTCTTAACAATTCAACACAAGCGCTACTCATATCGAAGCATTACTTCTGTTATACACTTGTACTTCTAAATACATGCCCACTTTATTAGAAATATGTATTGGTTTGTGTGATACACTATTGTTACAACTTCAAACTGTCATGGGACACTATTGTTACAACTTCAAAATGTTGCAGCTCATGTGGTCTATGGAGTACAATCCAAACCTCTTTTCAACATTGGAAAGTGACACTGGCACATCCAGTGCAAACACGAAGGATGAAAGTGTCCTAGGACAGTGTGGAAAGTTTGAGCGGAAAAAACTAGAAGCAACAAAGAAAGATGAGCAGATCCCTCTATCTGTCTTTGTTGTTGCTAGTGTTCTAGAGGCTAGAAACAAGGAGTTGCTGGGAGAGGCAAAAGGTCTAGACGATGTTGTCAAGGTCCCTTCCCTCCCTCCCTCCCTCTCTCTCTCTCGCTCTCTCATGATGACGATGAATGAAATTTATGTTGTGTATATGACTCCTGCAAACAGATTTTAAACGAAATCACTGGTAGTCTGGATGCGAAAAAGGCATGCAGAGGAGCCTTGCAGATTCATGAGAAGTACCTTAACACAGTAAGTCCTCTTTTGATTCATAATGTCTTAGACAATAGTCACACCACACACCCAAAAGTTCAGAATAACCACGATCTGTTCTTTTCTGATTGCAGGTAAAAGCATCATAGGGAAATGTACAGCTTCACTTGTTCTTTTTTGGATTGGAGAAGTGGCTGTACCACAGAGTTTTTGTTTCATTCTTTGTTTGTGGATTGCCCCCACTTGTAATTTTCCATTTGCACAACAAAAAGAAAGGATGAGGATTTCATTGAAAAAGGAAAGAAAAAGGAAGGAGAGACCATCAATTTTTGTAAAACATACAAAATGTTTATACCACACCAAAGTTATCATGATTTTTTTCTGCTTGTCGTCAGTTGTTACGGCACTGCAGCTCTGCAGCATTGCTTGAACACGTAGAAACTAGCAAGTGAAGTTGGGCTAAAAGCTGCACTAGGAATCTGAGTCGGGCCTTTGCAGTCCTAATATGAAATGAGAAGATGGGAAAATAAACAAGCCTCTAATCCTACAAACATTGTATTTTGTACGTAAATACCCAAATGTGCGATATAATTGATCATCAGCAGGGGTGCAGGGGGCAGGGTGTCAGTGAGCAGCGAGCCAAGATTATCTTGGTACCATAAATTATGAGACTGGCTGACCAGAATCAAATTCCATGGGCAACTTAGCAATTTGCTGGCTTTAATGTAACAAGAGGCTGGGGCTGAAAACCTGCCGATTTTGCACCTAGGCGACTCCTGATTCTTCTGCACTACCCAATACATACCCATTCCCGTCATTTTGTGTTGCAGGTCAGTTGAACAGAACCATGGCCTCTCAAACTGTACTACGTCGTGATGAACTGAAAACAAGGAACCATGCATTCACCCCAAAAATAGTGCACTATTAATAGATAGATGCAACGGCTTTCTGCCCTTCCATTTCTCCAACTAAGAAGGGGAAATCTAGGCCTGCCTCTCTTGGACCTCTGGAGGGGGGCTGGAATTCAGCTAATTTGTGACAGATAATGCAGGAATATGAGGCCAAGATAATTTGTACAACCACAATGAAGATGGCACCATGAAGATGAAGTCGCGTCGACAGGATTCTGTACCTCCTTGAATGTTGCTTCCTTAGGTATGCGTGTTTCATTCAATGGGCCTGACGTTCTGGAAAAAACATTTGGTGGGTTGTTCTCATAATGACCATTCGCTGCTGCGTTGTGGATGGATAAATTCTCTCAACACTGTTAGCAATTTGTTTGGCAAAATCGCATCAAAGTTTGTACAAACATATTTCCTAGAATTGCACCGGGATCATCAGTCATTCTGGCAACAATTCTCTAGATTCTTATGATCTGATATATTCCTGCTTCTCTGAACATTGTGAAGGCTAGCTCAAGAGGTGGGGAACGCAAATACTTAAGTGGTGGATTCCTCTGGAGGCACCGCGGGCGGGCAGCCGCCTGTGGAACCTGCTAAGATGAAGGGCCTTCTCAAGGGCCTCCGCTACATCTCGCAAATTTTTGGTAATCGCACGAAATCTAATTCCCAAAAGTACGTACTACCATCGAAAAGGATCCAGACACCTCAATGGTGTGGTGGTCAATAGCACAGTTCAGATCAATCAATGGATGCAGAAAAGAAAAAAAAAATAGCAGGAGGATGGTTTAACCTTGCCTCGTGCGTTTGCAGATGCGAAGGAGCCGGAGATGCAGATCGGGAACCCGACGGACGTGAAGCACGTCGCGCACATCGGCTGGGACAACGCCTCCGTCACCGCGCCCAGCTGGGTAAGAGAGAGCCGGCCGGCTGCCGGCTGCCGCCTCCCTCCTCCATTCCGATCGCGGGTCCAGTCTCCACCATCTAATTAATAACGGCTTCGGTTAATTGGCGTGCTGCATGCAGATGAATGAGTTCAAGGCTTCGCCGGGGGCGCCCAGAGGCAGCGAGCCGGAGCCCTCTCAGGCCGGTGGTGGTGGAGGAGGAGAGTGCGGAGACGATCACCCCGGAGGAGGAGGAGGAGGAGACGCCGGCGGCAAGGCGGATCGTCCGCGTCGGACGAGGGGCAAGGGGTCGGGTGGCAGCGAGGCGAAGCGGCGCGACGGCGGCGTCGCGTGCGAGGGGTCGCGGCGCGATCGGCGGGTGGCGAAGACGGAGTCGGAGGGCGGCGAGGCGGACGGCGCGGCGCCGAAGCAGCGGCGGAGGAAGCCCCGCGCGTCGGGCGGGCGGTCCAAGTCGTCGTCGGGGGGCCCCGCCTCGGACTCGGAGGCGGCGCGGTCGGCTGCGGCCCCGGAGGCGGAGGACGGCTAGCCGCTGAGTTGAGTATTGGCATTTGGAGGTGTCAGGATGAGACTGCGCGCGGCGCGGCATTGCTTGCTTGGCCGCGCGCCGTTATTGGGAGTACTTGGGATTCGTTTCGGCTGGTACATACGGAGGGAGGGAGGGGTGTGGAGGGACGGCTTCAGGTTTGAATTTGTTTGGTTGTCTGGAGATCGGAGAGATTGCTTGTCCTTATTCTTGTTTGGGCCTTTTTTTTTCTTTCGTTTTTTATACAGTACGCATGCCCTGTTCTTCTACGTTGGGTTGTTTCGGCTGGTGTTGTTGTCCATGGAGAGATGGTTCATTAGATGGTCCCGTCACGCAAGACTGCAAGTGCAACATAGATACACACCACGGTACGATCGAGAAGGGTGAGGAAGCAAGTGGCCTGTCGTCTGTATGTGTTAATAGCACGTGCTCGTGGTGTGTGGTTTGTCAAATCGAATGTATATATGTACATGGCGTGGGCCGTGGGCCGTGGCGTCTCTCCGGCGCTGCTCTCGACTCGACTGCCCAAATGGAAGATGATGCCGATGCTCAGCGTGGGACAGCGGGCCAGCCCAGCGGCGCCGTCGTCCGGCTGGAGCAGAGCTTCAAGTCGCCGTCGCCCAAACCAGCACATCCTGGGCTGTTCACACACGACAGTAATCGCGGCCCAGCTTTACTTCCAAACAAGCCTTCACACATCTTTGGACTGATGGGCCAAACATCCGTAGAAGGCCGGTCCATGGGCCGCCCGGACGGAGCGGAGCGGTTGACGACGGGATGAGCTAGGTCATCGACGTCGCCTCGCCCGCCGCCGGCCACCCGTAGGCCGATCTGACGTCCAGCCCAGTCCAGATGGGTGGTCCTGGCGTTGCGGCGGCCGCACTGGTGCTGAATTGGTCCATCGACTCGACGCCGCACAATTCAGCACCGCTGGCATTGCCGCCCGCACTGGTGGCAATTAAGGTCATCTAGCTATCATCCAAGCTCCCATTCCATCCGCGATATATGAAAAGTACTAGTACGATCATGAACCTAATTAGTCTTGGTAACCTTCCTGAAACATCATCCAAAGATAAATAAAGCATGTTGTAACGAAGAAGCGCCGTACCGTGTTTGTGTTGGTTACGTGTTAGCCTTGCTTTTTGTTTATTTCCGCAACTGCAAATCTGCAATAGTGGTGGGGCGGTAGTACACCTGAACCCTGATCTCTCCGATCCACCACCAGCATCAGTCTCTGCCACCCGATTTCTGAACCTCTTGAGTCTTGAGCACAGGATGCATGCAGGAATCTTTCCTGCTGCCAATTTGCCATATACACGAACCGCGCGCGCACTAAATCGATCGGGCCGCCGTATGTACTGTGCATTTAATTAGTTTGCGTGCTTCAGCAGGAATCAGGAATCCGGGGGATCGGGGATGGGCCTTATTCTTCTGGTCGGCAGAGCTTGCACGAAAGCCTGCCAATTTGTGTGGTGTTGGTCGATCACCTGCAGCCTGCAGGGGGCCGGGGTTATTGATCGATCTCGTCTCGACGCCACAGAAGGGATTCGAAGCAAAAACACATGAGATTTTCGGCAACAGCCATCCACCTTCGTTCTCTTCCTTTACACCTCCATCATCCATGGTAGGCAAATTAGCCAAGTACTACCCCGCATGCAGTGATGCAGCAGCATCTTACTGTATCTTGGTTTGTTGTGCATGATCGTCTTGGCCGACCGGACGCTAGCTGATCGATGCATGACAAGGAACAGATTTTCTGCTAAGACTAAGATCGAGCTAGCTAGCGAGACGTACAGAGATCGAGGAGCTTTTCCCATGTGCCCGTGCTTAATTAGTCGGAAGCGGCTAGATACTGATCGAGGCGTACGTAGCAAAGGTACGACCGCCATTCCTGGATCGTTCCAATATGCATGCATGGCGCACAGAATCTTGTGACCAATAATCTTGGCTCAGCGCATTATTGCTTGCGTTGCGAGCGCACCCCCCGGGAGACTAACTAGAAGCTATCATCATCATCATCATCATCATCATGCATATCTCGCGTCTGCGCCTCTGAAAGTGGGCTGGGGGTGCCTATGCCATATTGCTATGCCTGCCCCCTCCCAAGTGCCATCCGCTGCAGACTGCAAGCAAGCGAAGCTTCAGGTTCGGGAACTTTGAGAAAACAGTGGGGGGGGGGGGGTTACCTGTACGTGGTCGTCGATCGTCTCTTTCTCTCCCGGGGCTACTAGCTAGTCAGTCGGCTCTCTCGCCACCTGCACGGCCGATCATATTCCCTTTTGGTTCTCTCTCTATTCGATCTCTTCCCGATCGATCCACCGGCAACGGTTATTTGTTCCAGCTTTCCTATCTGGAGAAAACGGATGGATGGCTGGCTGGTCGCCGGACGCCGGTCCATGGATCTTGGATCTGTTGGGGTCGGTGGGGCTCTGCTTGCTGGGCACGTGGATCGTTGTGCCAGAGTAGAATGCTGGGGGAATTCTTAATTGTTTACACATCGGCGGCGCGGCGGCACGCAGTGATATATAGGATATGCAACTGTGAGTTTTTAATTAGGTTTTGCAGGGGTTCCCAAGTTGATATAATCAATAAACTGTGAGAGATCATCGATCGAGTTCTTGTGGCGGCGCGCGCGCGGTATCATCGTATCAGTGCATGCGTGATAGCCTGTTGCATCGAAAACGCCTGGACCGGCCACGGAGGGGTAGCTTAGCCCCCTCACTCGCTGCTGAGTGACGACGATCCACGGACGATGCGAGCTGCTGCTGTCATGACTCATGACAGAATTATTGTAAGGTAGTTGAACCACCCTTGTTTCTGCTGCTGCCTCCCTCAGTCCGATGCTACTAGGAGACGAGAGCTAGCAGAACTGAGCGAGAGTGCAGGTACGGCCGGGAGATGCATGCGCCGCACGTACTAACTGCACCCCCGGCCGCCGGCAGCTGCTAGCCTGCATCATCATCATATTCATATATCAGTGCGCTCGTCGTCTCGTCTGCTGGCGACGATCATCATGCATGCATCGAGCTGATGACGTTGCCGTCGGCCACCGCGTTTAATTTCTTTGGCCGCTTCGCTTCCTCCAGGCGAGCGAGGGACAGCGTTGGCGCCATCCTCCGAGCCGTGATGGATGTTGCGCAACGTACGCCGGCCCGTGAACCGCGCGCTGCCTGCCTGCCTTGTTCGTACAGTGCGCCCTAGCTAGCTAGTCGATCGGCGCCAAGCGAGCCGGACCGAAAACCGCTGCGCCACTGATCTAACACACACCCCGCCAATCTCCCGCGCCTCGGCGTCGATCCTGGGGTTGTTATATATTATAGTATGTTCCAGGGGTATGGACAAGTGCCCAAGCGGATTAATTGGATGATATTTGGTGGATGATTTCGGCTCCGGCTCCGTCCATGGGATAGATCTTGGGCTGGGATGAGGCGCCGCGGACGGATGCAGCCAGGCTAGGCCTAGGCGGCGATGGATATGGATCGCCGTCGTCCTCGGGCATGCATTTAATTTACACGTTTCCTGGCAAGTCCATTGGCGCCGAGCTGAGGGTTGAGGCTTTCCTCGATCGTCTGCGTATCAGCCAATCAGTGTAGGACGGATCCAGTTCCTTCCTTAAAAGCAAAACCGCGCATTGAATACGAGGCGGGGAAATAAAGCGCGGGGACAGGGACCTGCCTCACTGCCTGGGATCGATCCAATGGGATCCAGCCCTAGATCTCCGCTGCTGCAACGGCAGGACGCCCTGTCGCCCGTGTATGTAGTATCCTGCATCCGTGACGTCGTCTCCGGCTCTCCGCGCCGAGTAGTTGTAGTAGTAGATTAGTAGTGCGCTCCAGCCCAGTAGGCAGTAGCTAGCGGTAGTGGGCGTATTATTATTATTAGCTTAGCTTGTCCCGGTAAGCAACCGAATTAGACCGCGCATGCAGATGCAGTGCACCTTGCTGGGTTTCCCGTACGTACAGCCAGCCAAGCCGTAGGTACGTACTCCTATATATATCTTATCTTATCAATCAATGGCGATCGACCATCATGTCGACGCAACGCATATATGCACGGCCGGTTCCTTGCGGGGCCAGGCACCGTACGACGTACGTTCCGCGCCTCCGATCCGACGGTGTGCGTACGTACGTGCTAGCTCTCGGAGTCTCGGGGGAGGGGAGGGGACGGGACGGGACACGCGCTCGTGCCCCCGCGCGTACGTCGCATGCATGTTCGTACCTGACCCTGACCCGGCCCGGGGGCTGCTGCTATAGCCTCCCTCCCAGCTTGCTAGCTCATCCGATCCATCACCTGCGCAGACGAACGGTAGGTGATCCGGGAAGCAAGCAGGAGCGAGCCCGTACGCGCCTGCCGGCCGGGCCGGGGTCGTCGTCCGGCATCACGAACTTGAGGTCCGTCGCGCGCGTCAGTGTCCAGCCCGCGAAAGCCACCGGATCGGAGCGCGATTACTTGTAGACAAGCGCTTGCCCACCCGCTGAAGCCACCTCTCCGACGCCGATCGATCGATCGATCCACACAGCAGCCTGCAGCTTAGCTAGCGCCCCCAGGTCCCGGGGCGGGGGCTAGCCGCAGCCCGCGCACGTACGTAGCGCAGGCGCGGCCACGCACGCCGGTCGACGAGATGGACGAGCTGCTGCCGAATGCCGATGCGCGGCGAGCGGGGGTCGCTGTCGCCCAACGAATATATGCTGACGCCGCCCGCCAGGCACAATAGTCTATCAATCATTGCCGCGCTGCCGCTGCCACGGCAGCCTCTCGATCGCCAGCGCCCACCCGCACGCCTCCAGCCCCTCCACTACCCCCATGCGTGTGCCCCCCCGCTAGCTAGCTGCTTGGCTAGCTACCTCTACTCCGTGATCCCCCGGCCCGCCGGCGCCGGCGGACGGCCGGTTCTCTTGCTTCATCAGCTCCACGCACAAGCCGCTCTGCTAGCTAAGCCTCTACTACGTCTCCCGTCCCAATTCCCATCATCCGATCCAATCCCATCCCTTTTCGATCAGTACGCCATGACAAAATTTGTGCTTGCTTGCTTGTTTTTATACGATCGATCGATGATCATCAGCTAGCACATTACCAAACTTGTGAGCCCAAGCATAACAGCATCTCTTTTTTTTTTTTTTTAAATCCATCGATCGCCCCAGGCCGCGGCTCATCTGAAAGCGACTCCAGGAGCTAGCTTAGCTAGTGATGTGTCCGATTCCATGCTTCCATACAGCCATTTCTTCTCTAGTATGGCCGGGGAACAGCATGGAGCCCACTCGTCCGTCCATCATCAACTTAAACCAGAGAAATGCGCATGCCTGCCAAATCGGCTACCTCTCTGCTGGCGTGTGTGCATGTTCCTGCGCGCGTGGGGTCGGATCTATTGTTGAGAACTTGAGATCTATGGAGCTGCACGCACGCACCAGCCAGCCGCGCACACTCTCAGACGTACGTACGCTACCTATATATATACACTTCATGTCCTTGTATTTCAACAGGGATCCTGCTACTATTATTGCCAGCAACAAAACTGTGGACACGATGAAGGTTTTCTTTCATATACAGGCAAGAGTCTGATTAAGCAGCGCTGTATATAGGGATGTGTTACTTAGTAGACAGATGCTTTAAATTTTAATTGGCTGGCTGAAACCAACTCGATCGACACTGTCGCTGTCTCCGTAATGATACAGTATATTGGATTTTTTATGTGCACACGTAAGGTAGAGCTTCCTCAGCATCAAAATGCCATCCGTATTCCTCCAAAATGGGAGATAATATATGTATAGGCGTATGTATGAGATATGGTAAGTGTTGGGGGGAGGTTCTCTCTCCACTTATTAGCTGTGTATTCGCTCTGTTCGGTTTTGTGAAAATTAATTTAGGATTCAAGAAATGATGACCCTTTTTTGGGATAAAAAAGAACCGAACCCTAACGGACCAATATTTCAGTTCGTCGGTCATTTTGACCCGCCGTAACATGGATAGCCTTGTTGCCCCTTATAGTATGTGCAAAGAGCTGGATAACACAAGTACTGCTATAGCAACAAGTAACCAGCGGCGTAGCCAGGAATTTTCATTAGAGAGGGCCAGCTCGACATGCCACTGTAATTCAATGGCCAATAAAAATTCAACATATATAATATAATACTAGCTAATCATTTACTTTATAAAAAGCTAATTAAAATTGCAAATGTCGATATGTCATAAAAATTGAGCAGCAAAGCAAGGGAGACACGGCGGCAACGAGGTGGTGCATGAATAGCACAATCGGCTTGTCTGATCTCATTTTCTAGTAGGTTAGTCCTCGTATCTAAAAACGACATGTTGAAATGTCAGAATTGGCAATGAATGATTGATCATGTATTCTATGGAGAAGTCTACAAACTCATCTTGCAGCACCAACTAGAGGCCTGCAACCAGGCACTATCCTACCTCTAACCAAGCTTTATTCGCAATGGGCCATTAAAAAAAATAGTGATTTACTCCCTCAGTTCCAAGTTCTAAGAGGTTTTAGGCCACTACAAGATCCATTCATTACTCAATGCATGTATATTTAATATATGTATAGATTAATCAATATTCATATGAATGTGAACGAATAAAAAGAGACCTACAACCCTTTACAATTTGAAATGAAGTGTGTATTTTCAATTTAAATCCACAATGCAAAGAACAACACTCATACAATGTATAATACATGAGCATAGATTTCCTTTTGTCATTTCCTTGTGGGTGCCATGGCCCCTGGCCCCTGCTAGCCCCCCCTTGACTACGCCAGTGCAGGTAACCATGAAAAAAAAGCAAATAGACATTATTAGCATAATAAGTTCACAACTCACTCAGTTCACATATCACAAAATCACATAATAAGTTTTTTTACGAAATAATATCACAAAATAAGTTCGTGAATCGATTCAAGAGTACGGAGCTAGTCAAACAACTAAGAAGTTCACAACAGACAAATTTTGGACTCAGTCATCAGGATTGGAATCATGTGTAGGATGTTTTTGCATTATAGGATCAAATCATTGAATCAGATCATACATAATCCGATTACCTTTTTACAAGGTATAGAATTTTATATAAGATTTTCATTATGTTGGAAAAATTAGAATTACCAGAAATGTCACAAAGCTTCAATTTAGAAACATATATAACTATATATATAGATCTTTTTTGGTTGTTTTAGTTTTTTATAGTTAACATATGTTGGTAACAGCATATATATATATCATAATTGTAATTGTAGATAATTAAGCATCAACTCGAGAGGTAGTTTGATATTATATACCATAATAGCAAGTGTGGGTAATTTATATACAATATTTTCTTCCTGAAAGGCAAAGTGAGTAATCAATACATCAATTTAGGTGGTTACGTTATGTTGTTCTTATAATAGCTAATGTGGGTAATTAATCATTAGTAATGTACCTCAAAAAAATCAATCATTAGTAATATTAGAGGTGATTATTTTAATTTATCTTTCGTAATGGTAATATGGGTAATTTATATGCAAATTTAGGAATTAATTTAATTTAGCTTTTATGATGTCTTATTGGATAATTTATACGCAAACTTAGGACTTATTTAATTCATCTTTAATAATGGCATCATCTTTTATAATGGCATAATGAGTAATTTCTATGCAAGTATATGAATTGTTTGATTCATATTTTATAATGGCTATGATGTGCAATTTTTTCTGCAAATCTAGGGTTCTTTTAATTCGTATTTCATAATGGTATGATGGGTAATTTTTATATAAATTTAACGGGTTATTTTATTTCATCTTTCATAATGGTATGGTGGTTTTTTTTTCAGAAAATGTAATAGATACAATAGCTGCTATTATTAGAGCTAGCTACGTGATAGATGGACGGTCGGATATTTCTGTTTTTTGCGATAATTTCTAAGATTTATCTTTTTTCTTATCGGGTCTGGCAAGGAATTAACGTGAAGACTTTAAAAGGAGTCTCCAATTAGTAATAATAAGATGAGTATGCAAGATTTTTGGGCGCTCTTTTGGTTTCAGTCGCTTTCTTAGGATTGAAAAGGGCACTATTAGGGTCTGCGTAGTTGGAAGGCATCGGTGGAAGAAATGGAGTGTGGAGCCGTCACTCTTCCTATAAACACAACAGGAGAAAAAAAATCTCTCTGCAATTAGCTAGGAACGCAAAATGCCATCGCCCCATGACTGTGTCCCCAGTTTCATTCTTTTGCTTGAAAGGGATAAGAGGCAGTTCCATTTAAGAAGCCTGGTTAATAATTGATAGTATTTATTACACTATCAGCTCGATCATCTGCTCATTCAAGCTCTTATCCTGTCACTCTCTTGAAATAATCGCAACCTTGGCTTGATCGATGCCTCGATTACGATGACACCAGGTTTGGTTTCCGGCACCCATACACTGATGATACACGGACAAGAATAATTCTGCCATATTTTGGAATTTGGGCAGAGAGGAAGGCAGTCAACAAGCCTGACTGCTAGTGCTAGCCTGATCGATCCATTGCATGCTGAGTGTAAGGTGGCCATGCAGGAACAAGCTTGCAAGCAGCATATTCTTCTGGCATCACCTGACACCTTGGATCTTGCATGGGCAACACGAATCACAGCATGCATATATATGCATTATATCTGTATATATATATATATCGAGTACTACCTGCAAGTATATTTACACTGTTCATGGAGAGAGGCCTGCGCCTTTCTCCACTTGAAGCATTGCTGTATGCCGTCTCATCAGATCAGAGATATATTTCTCTTGCGCACTTGATGGCGCCCATGACTATTCTTCGGTGATGGAAGACAAGACTGCAGCTGCATGCAGCATGGCCATGGAGGGTTGGAGACTGCGCACCAATTGTATATCAGATTCTCCTTTCTGATCAACCGCATCTTTCTATATTGGAGAATTTTGTTTCTTGGCGACCCCTGGCTGGCTGGCTCCGCTAGCTAGGAGCCTAGGATTAGGACTTGCTTGTCTGTTCATACGTGCATGCTGAGCATCGATCTGATCATATTCTCGTTTGCATCATTATCATCAGAAACCTGAACTTTTCTCGTCAGAGGGACAATTTATTTACCATAGGGCATAGGCTATAGCGCGCTACTACGACGATAGATACTCTTGTTGCTGTTTCTTTTTCCTTTTTCTCGATCTCCTGCCTTTTTGGACAAAGAGAGACGACGTCAAAATTAAGATTTCAGACCCATCGATCTGTCGGAGGTGCTCTGTTCCCCGTCGTCTGACGCGCGGTTCTTAACCTTTTCAGATAGAGCTGTCGAATCGCAAGATTGATATGATGCAATGCCCTGTTGGTGAGCTTGCAATTGCTTCCGATCCTCTCCCAGCAGATCCGGCAGAGGTATCGCTGTCTGTGAGTGATTGGGATTGGACACCTTAGCTTATTAGCTCCCAGAGCGCGCTGGCGGCCGGTGCAATCAGGATCAATTCGGCGCTAGCTACATGCACTGAAATTAGTTTAAACTATATGTATATGTCAGTCTATCAATCAATGCTTCGTTCCCTTCCTAGCTAGCTTATGTGTGTTAATAATCAGTTATATATATTCATCAGCATGGTTAATTCCGACGACGTTGTTCCTTCGATCCAATTGTGAGCTCCTTTTTTAATTCCTTTCTGCCTTGTACCGGTGTTGCATGACGTCGTCGCTCGTCTATCTGAGTTAGTTATCCCAATTCCCAACTGCCATGAAACTGCAACAACCTCACCGCGTCCCTCTTGATCCTCTCTAAACCAAATTTAACAACAACAACTAGCTGTAACTTAATTAACACAAGATATATATGTTTATGCATGCAGATTAAATAAATACTAATAATATTATAATATGCAGTACCCCTACCAACTTGCATCGTCGCCGACCCTTTGCCTACTTAATTCCGATACTCCAGCGTGATTTGTACTCGGATGGTCAGTACATGCGTGTATGCGCATATATATATGTATGTATGTATGTATATAGCAACTTGCAGGTATAGTAGCTTGCACTGAATTCGTCGTTCGTTCCTCCTCTGCCCGGGAATGGATATTTAGCATATCTGCAGGGATATAATGGCCGGAATTGAGTACGGCAACTCCTCGAGGGGACGACGTTAAGCTCCAACAACCACATATATGCATGCTCATGTACTCATGGCGTACTATGATGAACACTGATCACGAGTACACGTACCACTGTACACGATCGCCCTCCTTTTATTCTGACGGATATGTCGGGACGACACTGTTTTGGGATAGGTACCTGCAACTGCATGCAAGTGCCCTAATGGAGCCACAGTTGCCTGCCTGTGATTTCTGATCTCCTTTTTATTTGAACTGCATGCAATGCACCCGCTGATGCATTGATTGCACTTTCTCTTGCAATTAAACCAACTGGGTGATGAATAACACATCTACGTACTGATTAATAACACGCCGACGATCGATCGATGGGGATCATCGATCGATCCGATCATCAGGCAAAAGGACGACACACGGCCATGCCGTGAGTGCGAGAAGGCCGTCGTCAGATCGTTTTCTGCTTCATCGTATGGGGCAAGAGCCAAAGAGGATATCTCAATGGGCAGTAGCAGTACTAGCACTGCCTGCGTGCTGAATTATTGCTGCTGCTGCTGCTGACAGCATGCATCTTGGTTCCTTTGGACATTTTGCTCCGATCCGGTTCTTTTAATTTGCCTTCTTCCCTATCCTTTTCATCGTCCTCCGCTAGCTAGAACCCGGCCGTGTCCAAAATCGCAGTGTAATCGGTAGACACCAAGTCCGTACATCTTGTTAATTCCTGGATATATATTCAGTCAAACTTTACTGGCTTGAAAAAGAACAAGAGTAGTATATGTGGAGAGGATCAGAGAGAATAATATCCAAACAAGTAAACGAGTAGAAATGACAGTGACGACCAGCTCACCAGCATCGCCGTTGATTCGTCAGCGACCTACAGAAGATGCCTTGCTTAAGTTACACTTCTATAGTTAATTAATAACTGACCCCCAACAAGAAACATGCAAGTAGTAGCATCTTCAGATATTTTTGTTCGTTCGCTATATATGCTGCACAGTTATTGCCGTGTAATCGATCGGTCGTTGTTCCATGCATCTAGTACATACTACTATGATGCGTGTAGTGTGTACACAATGAATCGACATACATGCATACGAAGCACATACATGCATGCAGTTACTTACTTGTAAGCAGATTTAATTTATGTTAACCACACAATGCAAGTAGCTAGCAGCTAGTAGCTCGAGAGCGCCAGTAATCAGCTATTCACAATGCATGATAGACAGTATGAGATCGATCGAGATTGATCGGGGTGGATCGGATCGGTAATCATGTTTGCCAAATGCGTCTCTATTGACAGCGCCATACATGTTGCTGTTGCGCATATCAGGTGCACATCAAAGAGTGGGGCTGGTTTCTCCTGCGGCCGCGCCAACAGGTTTCTTGTGAGCCTGGGTCTCCTCCTCGCTTCTTCCTCCACACCCCTCTACTCTTCTCCGGCCTGTCCACCTATCGCCCGAGACGAGTTCGTGCTGCGCAAGCATCGTCGGCGGGGATAGGAAAAGCCGCGGCGAATGCGACAGGCAGGCACGCACGCGTCCTCCTCCTCTCCTCCTCTCTCTCCTCGCCGCTAAGCGCTCTGCTCGCGGCCTCGGCGGCGACAGACAGGGAAATCAAGGGTGAACAGTGCGCGGGCTCTCTACTCCGCCCGCCGGTAGCTGTAGGCCGATCGAGCCATCCATGTAGCTAGCTGCATCATCACATCTCGAATCCTCGATCCATCACACCGACGGCGTACGACGACGCCGGTCGAGCTAGCGGGAGTACTATAGGTAGCTTCACGCCGTCGTCTCCGGCCGGCAGGCCTCTCTCTCTCGGTCGCCCTCCGATCCGTCCTCTACTACCCCTCCCCGTCCCCGGCCCTGCGGCATGCAGCGGTACTGAAACAGTACCACTACCACCACCGTACCCTGCGATCCGGCGGGCCTCTCGCTCGTTGCTTGCTTCTATACACTTCGTCTCCTCCTCCTCTACATATATGATTAATAAATAATTAATCCCAGCGCCGAGCTATATATATTGCCATCCTACCCCCCAGATGCCACACAGAGACATTGTATAGTACATGTGTGCACAAAATTCTTACTCCTCTCCTCTCCTCTCCTCTTCCTCTTCTTCTTCCTCTTCCTCTTCTCACTCCACCACATCGACCGACGTGCTGACATATAGTTAGCTTCGTTCATCATCAGCTTGTGTTGTGTTGTGTCTCATCATCATCCGTATAATTCCAGGATCATCCATACAGATTGTGCTGTGAGGATACATCATACCATACATACATATATAGAGAGATCTACAAGTTATATTAGAAGGATCAGAAGATCTATATATAGATACAGAGATATAGCGGCTAGGAGGGGCCGGCCGGGATCTCCATTGATATAGAAGCTAGCCACCTAGAAGCTAATAAGGTAGCAGCAGCTAGCTGCTCTGCAGCCATGGGACTTCGGGACATCGAGCTGACGCTTCCGCCAGGGTTCCGCTTCTACCCCAGCGACGAGGAGCTGGTGTGCCACTACCTGCACGGCAAGGTGGCCAACGAGCGGCTCGCCGGCGCCGGCGGGGCCATGGTCGAGGTGGATCTGCACACCCACGAGCCGTGGGAGCTCCCAGGTAATTAATAGCGGTGCGTTGATTGATCCAGTTTTGGCTATTAGTCCCTCTCTAGCAAGCAATAAGCTGCCTTCTATCTGCTGCTGCTGGGCTGCCTAGCTAGTTAACTCTGTCTAATTAAATCGATCAGCTCAATTCCGTGTCATGGGATGAGTAATCAAGCACGCAACGCACTCTTATTGGTCCAACTAATAGTGTTTTGTTTTGTTCTTGATAAGGGATGCTAGGTAGCTGCTGTGGTTCACGCATATGATGATCTGAGAGCACATTAATTTGATCCCAACAGTGCGTGTTACTTCTAATACAAGTTTCCTGGATTTGATATTTTTTGCCATCGATAATCCGATCTACTGGACTAGTTAATACTATTATTGGATTTCGATGTGTACAATTTGGGGGCAAATTAGATTTATTAATATATGAATCCTATAATAATCATGTGAAAGAATAATTTCTTTGAGGAAAAGAGAAGAAAGAAACGTCTATCAGCATTTGGGGGTCAGTTTCCCCGGCCTTCTGATTAAATTCCCCCATCTCTAATATATATGATCTGCATATCCCTCCCCCCGAAAGGTCGGCGAGAATTTGCCGAAATTTCTACTTTGGTCTTATTTGCATCTCAAAACTGCAGAAGGATCCAGTCCGGATTAGAATTCGTAATCCAATAGGGAGCTAGTTAGCAGAATATATATAGCTGGATACTGATTGCTACATGGTTATCGATCTGAAGTTTTTTTTTTCCCTGCTACTGTGATCGATCGATCTTCGCGTCCATACATACAAACATGGCAGATGTTGCGAAGCTGAGCACAAACGAGTGGTACTTCTTCAGCTTCCGCGACCGCAAGTACGCGACGGGGCTGCGCACCAATCGCGCCACCAAGTCCGGCTACTGGAAGGCCACCGGCAAGGACCGCGTCATCCACAACCCCAGGGCCGCCGGCCGCGCCGTCGTCGGCATGCGCAAGACCCTCGTCTTCTACCGCGGCCGCGCCCCCAACGGCATCAAGACCAGCTGGGTTATGCACGAGTTCCGCATGGAGAACCCCCACACCCCACCCAAGGTACGTAGTGCTTGCTCTACTAGTTAATTAAGCTAGGTGCATACATGCATGCAGCATACTAGTATTCTTCCTCAAATTAAATTAAAGCCACTTTGATTATTGCTGGTTCATCAGCCAATTATTAGCTCATGATTATATTGATCAGCTTTTAACTATATACAGGCAGTAGTACTAGCATCATGTATGCATGCTTGATTCTTTAGAACGAAGCTTATTATAGTGATGACATGTGTGCAGGAGGACTGGGTTCTGTGCAGAGTTTTCTACAAGAAGAAAGCCGACGCGATGGATTACGGCATGGACAGCGAGCAGGACGCCGCCATGCCTCGCGGCGCCGACCCGAGCTACTCGCCTCCGTTCCCGGCCCTCGGCAGCAGCCACTACCACCTGCCGCCGCCGTCTTCGGACCACCACGGCAGGCCGGCCGGCCCCCTCAACGACTTCCCCGCCGCCATGGCGCTGCTGCAGCACAACAGCGTGTTCGACTTCCACGGCCAGGCTCCTCACCACGACGGCGGCGACGCCGTCCTTGCGGCGGTCTCGGGGTCAAGAGACAGCTGCGTCGCCGGCGATCAATGTGGCAGCGGGGTGCTCATGGACCTAGGAGTAGGACTGGACGAGCACTACAACTACAACTACAACAGCCTGATGCAGATGTGATGCGGTGCGTGTGTATCCATCCGTTGAATTGGCGCTGCAACGTACCTAGCTGCTGTGTGTGCCTGCCAGCTGCTGCACACTGCATGCAGTGATGCGTGCCAATGACCATCCATGCGGCTTCATTCGATTTTAGTATTCGTTCGTGATCGTTGTGCATGTAATGTAATGCACTCGTACGTACGTGTAGTTAATTACGGGTTAGTAGTGGTAGTGTTCGTTGTGTTTAATTTGGGGTTGATGATCACTAGGCTGTGGTACGGTTGAAGTGTTGTGACTCATGCGTGTATTGTACATATTTGTGGATCAGGTTTCTGTTGCCGGCCGGGGAGATGAAGCTTGGACTACCTTTTGTTGTTATATATACTATGTGTAAAATCATAACTTATTTCTGTCGTTCGTAGATATACGTCGTTCCAAAACTCTTGCCAGTCAAACATTTGCAGCTCTCTGACAATCAATATAATGTATATGAAAAGTTAGGTATGTGCATGTAAGATTGTTGTTGTTTGTAATACTATATATACTGTGAAAAGTACTTGGATATATATATGTATCGTAGCCCATGCGGCCGGGTGTTCTAAGAGACTTATATCTGTGTGATTCGAGGTGAACAAATAAAATGAATGGTCAGCTACCTCTAGCAGCATGTATAGTACTAGCTAGTATATCATCAGTTTGACAGTTTGAGGCTGATCTGATGCTGTCTACAAAAAAGGAACACTGCCTTGTAGATACCATCCAGCGAGCACTTTTACGTTTTACACGCATGCATCCGATCCATGCGTTTTACAAAAAAGGACTTGATGTCAACATATGCGTAAAAATCTAGCTGACAGAGCAAGCAGCAGGACAGCTACGTTTATCAAACGTTCCATGCTGATACTATAAAGCTGCCAAAAACAGTCTCGTCCCTCTTGTCGCAGTTACTTGCAGTCATTTTACAACAGTGTTGCCTGCCCTACCCCTAATTAATATTACTACGGCCTTGTGATATATAAAAATGCGTGTCCTGAACAAAGAACATTCCTTCCACACACTTGCATGCAAAATATGACTAGTAGACTAGGTCAAATAATCCGTCATCCATATATATATTATAGCCAGCACTCCAGCAGTATTATATTCTCAGGGGCGGAGCTAAAGGGGGGCTGGGGCTGCAGCCCTATAATTTCAGTATATTCTATGTATTTTTTATTCTAATAAATAAAAAGTAGTTTATTAGTCTAAATTATTATATGCATTTTTTCAACAAACAAAAAATAGCACATCAGTCTAAGTTTTATATGAATTGTGCTTCTTACTTGTATAAAAAAATGTCTCATATATCCTATAAAGTACCAATTATTTACTTATTTAAAGTTAGTCCCCAGTTGATCTATTTCTGGCTCCGCCGCTGTATATTCTAGTTGCAACTTGCAACTAATACCAGGGCACCACATATATATGGATCGATATATGGTTCTTCCATTCATCTGAAAAAAAAACTGTTGTTTGTACATGCAGCTAGTGAGGATCTAAACGTACGATTACGCCCTAATTTGGGTTAAGCTCTGCAGCTAACAGTACTGAATGGAATGGAAGGGTCGTCTTGGCATCCTAGCTCGTTCTCCTCCTGCAGACATTCTATTATTGCTCATGGTTGGAGCTTGGTGCTGTTCGACGCTGCAGCAGCAATGGCCATTGGTACTACTGCGACTATAGTACCATGCATCGATCACTGCATGCCAGGTAGAGACCAAGAGTCAAGAGAGGACAGCTAGGTTTGGACGATGGTTAACCCAGAGGGGAAATAGAGAAACCAGCCAGCCGCCCTGCTGGCCTGCGGCATGTCGGCATGTGCATGTGCCTTGCTGTTGCTGCATGCCGCCCATGTCCGCTATAGCTCCTCCTGCTGCTGCTGCATGCATGGCTGCTAGCTGAATATGCCCAGGCGCCGCCCAGCCCGGCCCCCACAGGGAGGGGAGGGACCTGCCCAGCTTGTTGCCATCTACCTTTTCCTCTAGCTCCCCTACACAGCAAGATCCATGACCACACTTTCTGAAACCCCGACCTACATGCCCATTGATGATGCAGCTCTGCTAGCTACACTGCTATAGCTTACCTAGCACAATCGGATCGACCTCTAATTCGTCGGGTACTGCTAGCTGCTGCGTCATCTCTGAAAACTAGCTTGGATTGATCGAATCAACCGATGTCAAGTTCAGGCAAATTTAAAAAGGTTGTATTACCATGACATGCATGCATGCATGCAGTTTAATTGGTCCGCATCGATCTGTCGACGTAGGTTTATTATTTGTCCAGCGTGCAGTCTTTAGTCTTAAAATTGTTGGCATTTCAAAACATGGTAAGACTAGGTTATTGGTCGCAGGCGCTGAATCAAGTTGAGGAACGGATATACATGATCCGGCATGTGAACCGCTCACCCGCACGCTACGTAGACCCGGTGAACCACGGGCACCAAAGAAGACAGGGAAGCACCCTCATCGACGCCGTGTGAGCTGGTTTGCTGACAAAATGACTCTAGCAACGACGAGGAGACATTGGGTGGAAGTGACGCCCGTGACGCTATCGTTTGTGATGGAGCTCGGCTCGCTCACGAAGTTTGACTTTAAATAAAACCAGATTAATTTGGAACGGAAGGGAGTATAATCCAGCTTGTGAATGTACTCCTTCCGGTTATTAATATATGACGCTTTTAAGTGTAATTTGTACTTAAAAAACGCCATATATTTTTATGACTGGAGTGAGTACTAGCTAGCAAGCATAATTGGAACCTTACTCCGAGAGTTACCGCGGGTGACTCTATGTTATGTGTTGTATCAAAAGGTTCCAAGGATATTTACTTGCAAAGCTAATAACTAGATCTAGAGCCTAGAAGAGTGCAACATGGTCACACGAGGACCATGGCTGCTGTTTGCTTGCCTTTTTTTATCATGCGTTCAATTCATTCCCCTCCGGCCGTCCTCTTGATCGCTCGATCGCTGGCTAGCTCTCTCCCACTTCCACTGATCGATCAATTAGAACACCTTTTGCTCAACGCGTACCATATATATAGGACCACACTGTTATGCACATGTTACATACACTTCAAAGATTATCGTTTATTATTTCTTCTGTTTGTTTCAGATCAGACATATACTAGACACCGATCAATTTCTGTATGGAATCTTCAGCCATATCACGCAGCTTTACGCTTGTTCGCGATCAGATAGGCTGGTCCCTGACGTTGACCACTCCGCTGTACATTGTTCACTGATTGATTTGGGACGCTGATTGGTCACACATATTTAGCAAATTGGAACAATCAAAATACGTATGTGACCCATCTCTCCGCCCATCAGAGAGAGAGTACAACTGTAATTTGCTGTCGATCGTGTGACGGAGATGCATACATGCACGCACGGTACAATTCCTTTTTTTCTGTGTTGTTGTAGTCTCTGAATTCTTAGCTTTGAGATCGCGATCGGGTGGATTATCGTCATGAGTACAAGTATATAGTGTTCCAAGAACAACAACTCCTCTTAATTTGTGTGTGTTGTTGTTTTCCACGAGGACCAACAAATTAAACTATCTCAAGGTATTCATTTTTCTTCCATGCATAACATAAATGGAGCGGTCATTCTGTTCTGAATGTACCCGACCCGTTTGTATTGTTGCAACATATATGGATTGTACCACCACTAAATATGCTCATCTCTTCTCTCTCTAATTTGTTCCGATCCTTTTGTCTTAAAACATGACTATAACCGAAAATAAGATATTTCTATGCATATCATTATTTGGAATGAAGCCATGAACAGTAGTCTATGCAACATTTATGTTACCTACAATTATTTTCGGTGATTGGTTGATATTTTTTCCAAGCTAATAAATGTTGATTGGTGAAATGTACTTTCACAGTCTAAGACTACAAGTAAATTGATACAAGAACATACAGAAAAAGTCCCATATATAGAGAGCGCCTCAAGCTAAAAACATTTGTAATTTACCCTGGCACCGCCTGTTATATCTTGTTTTTGTCATTTTGTGTAGTTATTATTTTCACCGATCATATAAATGTGGATATATATAATATGCTGTCCGTAAACCTACACAAGTCAAAAGTCTTTGGCGAGAATGTACTTACGTAGGGAACCACTATATTCAATTGCCTTGTTATTATTTCTCACGTACTGACGTACGTAACTTAATCCATCAGATATGGTAAAGTAATGCTTGTAATGGACTTATGGACCGGTTCAATATATATGCACACTGACAGGTATTCCACGGGCTTTTCCCTAGCTCATTCTTGCTACTAATTATGAATGGTAATCTAGCCACAGTAACGTGTTCCGGGTTACTTTAGCTATACTTCTATAAGAGCAAGTGTGTCTTTCTCTAATAGCTTCGAGATGATAAGGTGACCGATCGAGAGAGGTTGTCCCCAAGCAACTAAGCCCGGGTATGAAATATGATTGGGTAGGGCTAGGGCATTGTTGCAATCTTGTGACGAACCGAACCAGCTGCCTGTCAACTCAACATTCCCTTTGGCTGCCGCGCGTTGTCATCAGCGTGCTGCTACTGCATACAGAAACGCCGACACATAATGTCAGATGACACGGCGGCGCGCGCGGTGCGTCATCATGCATGCATGCATTAATTCGATCGCTGCTTAATTATTTGCCCGCTGGGACATTAATTCGTTGTATATGTATATGTGTCGTTCCAGTCATTCTAGTTATGTTCCAAGTCAAATTTTGTAAAAGTTTGACTAAATTTATAGAAAAAAGTATCAAGATTTATGACACAAAATTGGTATCTTATGAAAATATATATGACAATGGATCTAACAATACCCATTTGGTATTGTAAATGTTTATACTTTTTCATATAAATGTGGTCAAACATTAGAAAGTTTGACTTAAGACAAAACTAGAATGACTTTTTGTTTGGACGGGGGAGTAATTAATAAGCTAGTGGTTACAACGGATTATATATGTTCTCTCTACTGATTATTATTAACTAGTCCATCACCATATGCTCTCGCACGGGTTAGAGTTTTAGGAGGTATATGTATTAAAAATTGATAGATAACTTTAATAGTAACAACAGTTGATAATTTAGAAACATATATAGGTCTGTTTTTGTTATTTAATTTTTTATAGCAACATATTTTTGTAGTTTAGAGCTTATATGTTATTTTATTTAGTGTTTAAGAGGCAATTATTTTAATGCATCTTTTTAATGGCTTATATGCAAATTATGGTTACTTTAATTCATCTTTCATAATAGTATGGTGGATAATTTATATGCAAATGTAGGGTTTGATTCATCTTCTATAGTGGTATGGTTGGCAATTATATGCAAATTTAGGGGCTATTTAATTTACATCATAATGGCATCACGTGTAATTTATATGCAATTTAGGTAGTTATTTTAATTCATATTTCATAATGGCATGTGGATAATTTATATGTAATCTTAGGGGGTTATTTTAATCCATATTTTGTAATGTCATAGTGGGTAATTTCTATGCAAATTTAGGGGTTATTTTAATCCATATTTCATAATGGCATGATGGTTATTTTAAAAAAAATATATAATAGATCTAATGCCTACTATTATTTCTGATTTTTTTGTGAGCATTTATGGGATTTGTCTTTTTTTTTTCTAGCACGTCTGGTGAAGATTAACACGAAGGCTCCAAAAGAATTCTTCAATTAGTAACAATAAGATAGCTATGCATGTATATATATGTTGAAGGTTTTAATTAATTAATTACTTGTCGTGTGTGTAACCATCTCTATCTCGAAACGAACACTTATATTAGATAACAAGCTAATTAAGAGTACAATTAACCGGCCCTTTCTATCTATCGAGAAAGCCACTAAGCTGGCGTTTATCACTGGAACTCTCTGCTCTTTCTCTACTATATATAGTTCGATCAGGGTTGCAATGGCAGTACTATAGTTTAGGATGAGGTTGTTGTTTAGGCATATCCACGAGGTGAGAGCTTACCAGAGATGGACCCGGTGCACAGTACTTGAATTGGGCGCTCGCAGTTCATATAGTATATAGAGCAAATGCTGAGGTGTTGCTCACAGTCGTCACAGGCAGCCTCATAGTGACATTATTCCCACAAAAAGCGGTAGTAGCTGCTCTGGATCGATGGACGACGACTCTCGAGTACGTACTAGTTTCCTGATGCGAGGTATTAGTATAGGAGCATACATGTAGTATGGTGTACATATAATAATAATATGCATGCTCCGTGTATGGCTAGTATATGTGCAAAAGATTCTATATATGCGTGGGGATGTTTCGATCCGTGTATATAGTGCAGAGTGAGAGCACATCCACGCAGCACGCCTGCACATCCACGCAGCACGCCCGGCCATCTGGCGCGAGCCGTGCATGTGCATGGGCTGATACCCGGCGCCCCGGCCCGACCCTTTTTCTCTACCACACCGCATGCAGACGCAGATGCAACGGTCCGGCCGGCGGTCACCATCGCCGACGATCAAGCAAGCACGACGACACTGCCAAGTGGAGGCCGGCTGCTTTTCTTAATTGCTTCACGCACCATAGCTTTGGCTACAGTAATAAAGCTGCCAGGCCAGTTTGACCGGCATCCAATCCAATGCACTGCACGACGCCATTACGTCATCATCATAAGATCAAAAGCTGCTCTCACCAATCAAAGGCAGCAACGTTCGTTTGTGGTCGCCCAAGAGCTGGTGGTCCAAGGACGTACCGCACGTGGGCCCTCATTCTGAACATGGGCTTCATTGTCCCATTCATCTCTCTCTCTCTCTACCCTCGTCTGGGTGGGCCGGGGTTCTGCTTCCGAAGATTGTTCGTCGCCATCGTGTCCAAATGTCCAATGCAAAGCAATCTCAAGCTTCCCTATATACAGCATATGTCACACAACCATGTCAAGCTCCGATCCAAGGGAAATCAAGGCAATGACACTGGGCCTATATATGGCGCGCGCTTCATCTCCTCACCGCGCCAACGCACTCCAAATTTTAAAAAAAGAGAGAGAGAGAGAGAGAGAGAGAGAGATTCCTACTACTGTACTATGAGCTAATGCCTAGAACGTGCGTGTCCTGTTGCACTCCCGAACGACTCCTTCGTTTTTTTCCCATCATCTGCGGAATGTTTTTTCCCATCCAGAACAAATAATAAATACTCGGAACACCAGCTCCTGTTTCAAGCCTCTTCTCGAGTACAAAAAACTGGCACTCTGGGCCATTGGGCCTGTCTGCCTACCCGTAAATGAAGCACTTTCAGATGGGCCAGTTTCTCTAACTAACCAAATGCAGTCGATTGAGTTGGGTTTCTGTTCCAGTCCACCCATATCCTATTTGTTTAGCCCGAGCCCAAGGTGCGTACCTTACCAGGCCTCCCTTGCGCAATCGGCCAGGCCCGCCACACGACGTCGGGCGGAAGCGACGGGATAATGACAACGCGGGCCCGTGTGCCGGCCCCCCAACGACCCATGTTATTCTCTCCTGTGTGTTATTCTTCCTGAGCAGGTTTAATTATTCCTCTGCAGTTCCCCTCAAAGAAAATTATTCCTCTGTAGTTTTATGTGTTATTCCAGAATGAACGAGGGCCAACCATCTAGCTTTCTGGTGGTGGTCCTAAAGATCCGGTTTTCGCATTATCCTCGACAGATAATGCTTCAGTTCATAGTTATTTCACACCAATAGTTAAGGTTACACTCTTAATTAACCAGGGCTCAACTTTATTGCTCAATCCTATTAAAAGATAAAAGGCCATTCGAAAGTCAACCGTGGAAGACCCCCACCAGAGCATGTTATTTGTGGTCTTCTAGGACTAGTGTTTGGTGGTCATATTTGACATGTGGGTCTTGGGCGAAGTTTCCTTCCGGTTCACGTTGTGGACAAGGTCATACCATCCTTGACCCTCTTATCCCCACATGATAAACTTTCCAAAATTTATCATCCCTATATATATCCCCTAAAACTCTTGATCGATGTAGCGAAATTCGAGGACACCGTGGGTCACCTAGCCTCGCCTGACAACCCCACACCCACCCACCAGGCCCGTCGAAAGCCCAATGCAAATGGACCGACCGTACAAGGCCCTCAAAATTTTAAGGCCCCCATCGTTTGCTTCTATTTCTATGTACGCATTGGGCCATGGCCTGCTAAAAAGATGTTTCCCTCGGTTGGACTCACGGAAGATAGAACGGATAGCCCAACAACCACGAACTGCCATGCCGCGCCGCACAATAGGGTGTAAGCCACCAAGGTCAAGGACTCAAGGTGAGATCGGCTGATCCTTTAGGCTCCGGCCGTGAGCCCCTACATCATATACAGAGTGAGGGGCAGTGCAGGCAGCAGGCATCACGTCTTCAGGTTTCTGTGCTCAATTCCTCACGCCATCAACGGATCATCATCATGTTCACAAGTTCAGGTATCGTATCACGCCATTGGATGGCTATGCCACTGTGGCTCCTTGCCTCAGTTAAATAATAATTTATTCAATAATCTATTTGTTGAAACTTGCAGTTGCGACAACTAAGTGGCAACTAATATAGTTTAATTTCTTTTGGTGTTGCATGTTCTTCTTGGAGCAAGGAGATCAATTTTGTTCGCTGTATTTTAGAGTTAGAAAATGTGATTTCGGTTATGAAAAGTGTACAACAAGAATAAATTGAATAATATCGGACCACACTTTTTGTTTCGTGCTAGGGCCACGTAAACTTAGAGACGGGCCTGCCACCCACACATATAGAGTATGCTCGCTTCCTAGCCTCGTGGCAGCGCGGCGGGGGATAGGAAAGTTCCGAGTAACACATTTACCGTGCCGCGCCTAGACGCCAAAACGAGCACCCTCGTACACTATATATTTTGCTAGGATTCTCTGGCTCTCAAATCATGTGGGTACAATCTTTGATCTCATGCTGATCTAAATTCCTAAACCACGTATACTACTTAATTTAGAGCCCATATATATGCGTGGTTCGTGGACACACTAGGTTAGCCCACTTGCATCTCTACTTCAAGGAAAAAAGCATCAAACGTTGAAATGATGGAATGCAGATGTTTATGTATGTCGGCACACGACATCACTCATCAGCTGTCATTGTTTATCCATAGAGTATATTTCCTTGTCCGATCCTTCGAGTTCGAGATGTTGCACTGATGAGTCTGGATTTGAGCTACTGCGTCACAACTAACTAGCTAGCTTCGATATGGGTTGATGCATCCGCCGATAACAGTGTCATGGTTGAACACTGCTTGCCTGGTGAACTTTCATATGGACACCGTAGGCTAGTACTAAGTTAATTCTATCTTATTTTTAAAGAAAAATAAATTTTATAGTGGACTTAAAAGCTCACTTAGATAGATATTAAAATAATTTCTCTCAGACGCAAAGAAGAGCTAATGCTGTTTATGGGTTGCGTTTGATCCGTTGCGGGTGTGAAATAACAAATTGGCCCCCTTTTTTTTTTCTACTTTAGCTGCTGCTGAATTAATTCACTCTACCGCCATAAAAGGCTATACTGGGATGAGCTAATATATTAGCTAAAGTTAGGTGCTAAATATTAACCAATGCTAATCAACTAATAAGTGCTAATAGATTTTACACATATTGTCAGATTTATTAGCTACAACTAGCTAATTTTTAGCAGCTAATATGTGTGCTATAAGGGTAGTTCAATTAATTGTTTAGAGTCTTTTAGTGCAATATGTGTTTAAAAAAGTGTGTACATCTGTGCTACCTTTTTGTTGCAAAATATGCTAGGTTATGGCTATATATTTCTAGACTATCCTAAAATATACTGGGTTGGCTATATATTTCGATAGAGAGGTTGCATTCTGTAAAAAAGAACCTACTCTTCTTCCATAGCAAGTGCCGAAGGCATCATCATAGACATAGTATATATGTGGATCGATTGCTTCCACAACCCCCCGGCCCGACCCATGTTTTTTTCTGTGAGTGTATGTATGTCCATGCCCATGCCTGTCTATATTGTTATTTGTTAGGCGTCGGCTTCGGCTTCTTGAGTTCAGAAACCTGAACAACTCATTAGATCGTGAGATCGAAATTCAGTATAGGTTCAGATCAAGACAGCGGCAACATGCATGAACCAATATGCTATGGGTCTAGCCCCAGTGCACCCTACTGCATTGCAGGACAACCTTAACTACGATCCAGTTCGGGCGGTCGATCTCCATTGCCAAATTGCATTATATTGTCTACTGATTGTAGCGCACACCCTAGTGAGACTGGGGATAATTTAAACAATTTATTATACAAAGACTTGTATGGATTATGGGAGCCTAGAGGCAAATATCCTGGAATAAATCATGGTATATCGGTGGAACTATGTTTCAATAACTCAAGGCCGCCCTTGAAAAATCCAAGGCGTGTATAAATCTTAAATAGGCCTTAAGCATAAGTGTCAAAATGATTATATTAACTCATATAGTATCAATATATCATGTTTTCTACAATAAGGTAAAATAAAATAAGGATGAACGTCAGGATATTTGGCAATATGAACATCAGTTATCTAATTGGAAGGACCTTGTAATTATTTCAAAATAAACCTATCCATACTTTATTTTTTGTGATTGGTTTAATAAACTTGCTTCTATTTTTTTCATTTACACCTTTTTGTAACCATTGTTGTATTTCCTAACACGATTTTCATAAGACATATGGCTTGGAATTTGTAATACTATATTAACAAAATTAAATGATGCGATGATCATCGATCAACTATTCAATAATCTTTAAACAAAAAGTAGGATGGGAAAAACAGTGTACGAATTTGGAGTGGACTTTTTTATTATGGCTTGGGTGCACAACGCGGGTGAAGGCCGAAGGGTTAGGCCACTGCCCAATAGCAGAGCATCACCATAGCCACAAGCAACTTGTAGTTGCATAGGGCGTTGCGGGACTTTGATGTGTTGGGAGCAAAGGGCATGGTGCATACAAACGACTGGAGGGCTCAACGCTCGAGCAATTTTTCTGAGAAAAAGCGATCCATCACTTGGCAATCAAGAAAACCTATTGTTAGTAAGCGATTGAGAAAATCAAACTCTATGAAAAATTGCATACCACTTAAAAACCTTACTAAAAAACCTAATATGTTCGTAAGTGATTTGAGAAAATTGAACTCTATGCAAAACTGCATACCACTGAAAAACCTTACGTAGTAGTTTATTGTAGGTCTCTCATCTTGAGCCCGCATAATATATCCTATAATTATTATATAGAAAAATATAACTATAATACTTGACTTAATTAATCTGAGGGCCCTCACACATGGAGGACCAATGAAGCCGCATGGCTCTACTCTTACATGTCAAGGAAAGGGCATATTTGAACTACAACTAGACAAGGCTATATGTCCTTTTAGTTACAGACAAGTGAAGTTTTGGATACGGACATGGCCTCCATAAAGCACAACTACTTTGATTAGTACTATAAAAAAATTTATAAATGTATCAAAGCATACTTTTGTGTGTACTCGTATCATTAATTCCACACATTCAAACTTTAACATAACAAAGTAATTTGCATTTTGAAATAATTTGACTTAATACCATGGTTTAAATACAGTCTACAGCTATAGTGGGCTATAGCTATCTGAGCACTGAGCAGACTCTAGCTTTTTGTGTGCATGTACAAATTTATCATTTATAGCCTCATTTTGCTCTGCTATTAGCAGCTGAAAAGGCCCTCCACGTTAAATTAAATAGCTAAATTTAAAACAATACTTATTTGTGGAACAATGTAGTATCAAATTAAGATTAGTCATAGAGCAAATGATTCCTTAACGGAAATGCATGATAATTATGCTTTCATTCCACTAATTAAGCTTGAAGTACCATGCATATATATTCAAGATCTACTCTACTATACTAGAGACCACACATATACCTACTCTACAATTCAGAACAATAGACTGTATATATTCCCACCATCCAAACGTATAAAGTATGCATGCATTTCAATATTTAAACATTGTAATTTTTAACCAACCGTTAGTCTAGCAATCTAAAAAATGCTAGAAAAGTGGTCACATTGGATTTTGTATTTGGAAATAGTTTCTAATGATCCAACTTTTGTTGTCACGTAATGATACGCTATAAGACACATTAATGGGCAAAGTTTGATCTTGAAGACCTTATGTTGAATCAAAACATTTTGTTATATTTTGGGACAGAATGAGTATAGTTTATTGAAATATTCACATAGTACTTGCAAGACGATCCTTGCCATGAATTAGCTAGCTACTAGCTGGATTTTAATTCAGATCCCAAACTTTTAAATAAAACATTACCAAATGGAGTTGCCAAATCTCACATTGTTGGCTGTACGTGGGAGTTGGAAAGGGCATATGATCTTATCAAAGTAGAAATGTAGAAGGAACAATATAGAGTATCAGTTTTTCCATTCCCTGTCCACATATCAAAACTATTTTCTCAACACTATGCTAGGAAGGGACAAACAAATCCTAAAAAGTCTGATCAAAACCATCAACAGTGTGCTCAACAATACCTTATCACATGAATCTCATGATACGTACGTGAGAGAGTATATGATATGAAAGAACGTCTATGTAGGTGCCAATAAACCATTGGGGACAGCAGATTCTTAAAACGCACTCAATTAGGTTTCTGATATAGTAATAATTTGGACTGTCTATAGTAATCAGGTGTTCTTATATGATGTCTCTCCAACACCCGAAAATTTATTTGCACATATAATATTTAAAAATTTATACAAAAATATTATAAATCCTTTGTGAGGTAGTTTAAATTTCTATACGGAATTATCAAAATTGGGATACAAAATACAAATTCAAGAACACTTGAATTTTTCCGTACCTCTACACACCGTAACACAGAAAACACAAATGTAATCCACCACAATTCAGTTTTCTCGGAGCCCTATAGCTAGAAGACTGTCTGTCGTTACGTTCTATGGTATACTATAAACTCCCAGAAGAGAAAGAGACAAGAAGTGAAGGCAAATCAAACCATATCCAGAAATTCTAACATGAGTAAGGAAGAAAGGCAGCCAGAAGCATGAGAGCATGGGCTAAAACAGGTGCTGCCACATTGTACACACACCCGACTGTATGTTTTCAGTCCTGTGTGTCTCCTATGTATCACCTCTTTTGCGAAAGGCTCCACCTTTCTTGCCTGTTTTTCTTGCCTTTGGTTGTTTCTTGTGGGCTGTTGAAGCCTTTTGGCCATTGTAATTTGCAATGATGAAAGTACTAGCCAGGAATCATCATCTATATATGCATATAAACTACGGTTCAAAGCAGTGCCAGCACAATGCCCATGCGAAGCAAATTAGTGCCAACAATATATATAATATTGGCAACGAGAAAGGAAACTGAACATGAAATTCCAAGCTCAATTGAAGTTACAAGATATGGATTCTCCTGGAATATAATTGCATTGACACATGAAAGTTAAATGGTGTTTCTAGATCTAAAGACACAAATTAAACGTTGATAGGCAAAACATATATGTTTTCCTGGCATTCGTAGCAACTATATATGTGTTTATTTCAAATCAGGGTAGGGACTCACTCCTCATGCACTGCCCCTTGCTCTCAAGTTGAACCACACCAGCAGTCCATGAGTGGATGCAGAGTCATATTATTTCTGTTTTCTGCCGATATAATGAATAGCAGCAGGCTAGTTTGGCTGCTGGCTTCTGCACCACAACCAAACTACTTGCTTGCAAGTTTACATATAAGAACAAATTCTGCAGAGATGCTACTAGCTAGCTATACAGCTACAGCCTGTGCCACTGTTGTTGCTGCAAATTAAACTTCTACCACACCATGCTAATTAAGCATGCATACACACAGCAACTGTTAGCTGCTACTAGCTATCTAGCTAGAGAATAATCGATCGTCTCAAACTGTTCTTGCAAGTTCAAATTTGCATCCTTCTTCCCGGGGAGCATAATTAATAAAACAAGCAAAACACATAATAAACTGCGTACCAGTTGACAAATAAAACAGCCACGATTAAACGAAGAACTCTCCCAGTTGTAGATTCAAGTGAAAGGGAGAAAAGGAGAAAACGGCCAGGAGGGGAGAAATGTTTTGGAAAATAATTAATGCAAGCCACCACGCCACTGATCGAAGAAGAAGGCAAAGAAACGATGATGGTCTGGGCTTGTTTGTTCTACCAGCCAGCACCGGCACTCCAAGAACTCCAACTCGCGCTGCTGGACAGCTAGCTCAGATCATGGATCAATGGATGTCGATGGCGACGGATCACTTAGGTAGCTAGGGGGGAAAAAAAGACTCACGGCATGATGAACTGCGGGGACACCGACGTGTCGGGCCCTCCGCCGCCGGAAGACCCGGGGGGTGGGCTCCCCTCGGACGACGGCCCCGCCGCCGCGGCTGACGCCGCCGACGGCTTCTTGCGCTTCTTCTTCTCGTAGCTTATCCCCCTGGCCCGCGCCTGCGTCTCGCGCACCTCGCGCAGGTAGAGCCGCACGGCTCGCGCGCCGAAGGGGTTCATCTCGGGTGTGCCGCCGTTCTCCTCGTAGGCGGCGCGGAGGCGGCCGATGAGCGCGTCGAGGGAGCCCCATGCCTGGCGCAGCGGGCAAGGGCACGGCGCCGGGGGGTTGGGGTGGCCGTAGAAGGGGCACACCGGCGTGTGCACCTTGGTCTTGCCGAACTGGTCCATGTACTTGAGGAACTCCAGCACGTGCGCGCCGCTGCACCGCGACAGCGATAGCGGCGGCCGGTGGTTGCGCAGGTACTGCCCGAACGTGTTCCAGTCCCGGCGCTTCTGAGACTCGTACCGGCTCAGCGACGGCGACGAGCTGGACGGCGACGGCCCACCTCCCCCGGCTGAGGATCCGAGGGCGGCTGCGCCCGATGACGACGACCCGGCCCCTGACGCCCCAGCGCCTCCGGAGAAGATGACGGCCGCGGCGGGGCCGAGGAAGAAGCTGTCTTGGGTTGCTCCATCAGCCGCCGACGGTTCTTGGCCGGGGATCATGTGATGGTGGTGGTGGTGGTGGTGATGGCGGTGGTGATCCATCCGGGGCGCGCGCGTGCAGTGCGGCTGTCGTCATGAGCAATGCAACACAGCAAAGAAGCATCATTTCTTGCTCTGAAATGGTCAGGTCAAGAAAGGAGGAGGAGGAGAGAAATTAATTAAGTCGACGCGTACCGGAATGTGCCGCGCCGCCCGATCTAGTGTTCTCTGCAGCGTCTAAGCTGCAGCTTACAGATGCATGCGTGTGGTGGAATCTTGGCAGTGGTTAAGCTAGTACTCTCTTCTGATCCAGCATCTACCTCGACCTCCTGGTGAGTGATCCAATCATCCATCCATCCGACCAACCAACCAACGATACACCAAGAACTAGTGCTATGCTAGCTCTGACGCTCGGCAGCAGCAGCTCAGGCGGTCAAGTCATCCTTGAGAGTCAGCATGAAGCTCTCTGGTGGATTGGATTGGAGTGGAGGTGGATGAACAGTTGACGGTGGCAGCGTTGCTGAAGCCTGGAGGGGAGCGTGGGGGTGGGGGAGGTGGAGACGATAGGTTTTTAGCCTTTTGGTTAGGCAGGCAGGCATTGAGGTGTAGTAGGGTATAGCTAGCTAGACAGAGAATAATAATGCCATTTTCAGTAGGACAGCATAGTTTCATTTTTATTAAATGATATCACCATGTTTGGTGACTTAGTAAGATAATTATGAAAAAAGAGAGAATTTCATAAGTAGGAGAGAAAAATATCTCATCCTCACTATACACTCTTACCTAGACAAAATGTATGGCACTCTTGTAAACAATGCAATGAAATTGTGCACCGAGAATGGCCTAGTAGTGATTAAGGCTAAAACCAGTGGTTCCCATATTGCTCTCCCAAAATTAAATGATGCACTGCTACAGCACTGTTCTGCATTGTAACAGAGAGAGGTGTGGTTGGAATAGTGATGGAAAATGGATGAATAGGGAAGCCCTTGGATTCAGTCTACGAGGGATAGTAAAGCAAATAAAAACAAAGGGCCCTGTCTTTTCCCTTTTTTATTACTTATATCCGGATTTTCCTACCACCGACCCATCACAAGCCATCTAGATTTTTTTTTAAAATAATCAAACTTCTGTACCTTTCACTATGAATAATTAAAAATATATATATGATGACCAAAAAAAGATTGGTGACTTAATGAAAAATACTTTCTATTTAAGGCAATGTATTTTTTTTAAAGATACTGCTAGTCAAAGCGTCACTGTCAATGTTCTAAAATAGACTTATATTTCTTTTAGACGAGAAGTATCGTATCCAAAAGTAGTAGGTGTAGTTCTGTTAGGGGAAACTCACGTGGCAACTTCGTTAATTATTAGTTATCAAATAATGGTGACATCGTCCACGATCTTACTAATTATGAAATCCCTGGGGTTCATTGGTTCAATTAGCTAATATATGTATACTGAAGCTTTCCATCACTAGCATAGGGTTTTTCTGACATAATATGCTATTTATTTCAAATTCTGGCCCCCACAATTCAAACATATGTATATAGTTGCATTGATTTATATCCCATGTTTGATTCTTGCTGCACAATCCAAATACAGATCTTGGTGTCCACTAGATTTCATGTTTGGGATCTGTGCGTGGAGCCTCCACATAAGGCCACTTAATCAGGGACAGTGTTCAAGGAAATTCTGCTTGAAAATTAAAGAAGAACAAGATCTATGTGACTATGTGAGAGGATTTGTTTTTAGAGAGGGTACAGGTGTAGTTTCTTCCATGCCTCCAATCTGCAGCTGCATGACATGACTGCATGCAGGGTAATCTGGAGTCATGGCCACTCTTCATTCTTTTGATATTCTTGTCCATTTTTTGCTACTTTTTAATTCTATCATACTGCAGTGGTGATGGGATGGTTCTTCCATCAGCGTTGCACACGGGCACTGATAGGAAAAATGCAAAAAAAGGAACAGGTTACTTATGTGCTACTACTGTAGACGACATGAAATATGGTACACGGTGCATTCACAGATATTATATTGAGATCTCTATTATATTTGTGCAGGCCTTTGTATGTACACGTATGGTGTCTTATATCCATGCTTGTAGTTTTGTTGTAGACATAGACTAGTCAAGATTCCATGTCCCACCTGAATCCACTCATGCAAATATATATATATAAAATATGTTTTTGTCTGTAATATCATATCTGCTATTTATTTTCTATACTCAATTTGAATATATAGTCCATACACTATTAGGATTAGAATTGTCCATCATTACGTACTAATACGAAACAAGATTGGAATATATACAACACTGGTTGTCTGTGACGAATGAACCAATAAATGGAAAGCAATATAATAGTTAGCACCTAACAGCTGCAGTCCAGTTAGTAATAATTTTTAAGTAATATAATACGTAAGTTATAGTATTCGAACCGGAGAGTCGAAGTGGAGATGTGAATAGTATTTAATAACAATGTAGCACGTCGACGTCCCTAGCGAGAGGTGTAATGCTCAATAATACGCTGGTGTGCCCGGTGGTTTGGCTAATAGCTAGAGTAGTGTTCGCAGAAACTAGCGGTACATCAATACTTAGAGAATACTTAGAGCTAGTTTGGCAACCTTATTTTTTTAAGAACGGAGAAAATTGATAAAAAAATGAAATAATTTTTCCTCTATTCCCTAAGAAAAATGAGGTTGACAAACTAGCCCTTTAAACACAAAAAACACATGTTAGTTTAAGGTCACTGTCTTCTGCACAGTAGGTTAAAAGATTGAGACTTTGCCGCACAGAAAAAAAAGACACAGTCAGTAGCTAGATCATTCTTGAGAGAGAGGGGTCCAATCCCTTGCTTGCCAGGAGAGAGATGAGAGAGAGAGAGTTTGAAAGTTGTTTGGAGCGGATCGGAGGAGGACGACAGTGACGAGTGAAAGTTAGTTGCATGTGGTAAATACATACTGCTTTTCGGAATCGGCACAGCGTATGTAGGGTACAGTACATTAGTACTTGCTCCCGCAGCCTACGAGCGCATACTATTAGATCCTAGATCTGGCCTCTCTCTGCACCGGCCGAACCCTAATTTCTCCTTCCTGCACAGATCTGCTCGATCACTCTCGTACAGCAACGAGCTAGTTCAAATCACATGCATGTACATGCATGCAAATCCTAAGATATGTGACTTGGCGCGGCAGTGGCGTCGTACAAAATATCCCAGCAGGAACGTACGTAGGTAACTCTGACTAACTGCATCGATCTCATATGATGCAGTTGCAATAACATTGTTTTATACTATGCTACTTAATGCGTAATCAATTAATGTCCCGCCATCACTCTGTGGAATTTGGATCCGATATTGGGCGAGCGCCAGTGATGGCCATTTAATTTGTTGGGTACGTAATAAAACGAGTGTTGCAATCTCACATTATCACTGCCGGTTTGACCAATGACAGTTGAAACTACCACTTCCAGTTTGTACCGCTAATTAACCTTTCGATGTTGGCGTGCATCCAGTGATCGGCACTGTCTGTTGTTGGGTCTGCAACCGGTACTGATAGATCAACTATCACTGTCAGTTGCCGTATAACTAAACCAGCAATGATAGATCAACCATATATATATGCTGGTATTTCCTAGTAACCAGTAGCAGTGAATTTTTTTTTTTTTACAAATATTGCCGGATGCTGTCGCAATAATTAGGTAGCAGCGATAAGAAGCTCCATCAGTATCAGCTAATTGGTACACCATGCAGTATTGATGATGTCCACTATTGGCAACGCAAGCAAGTAGTAACATCACATCGTACAACTAATTGTGTGGTTACTTACTACACTTGAATGCAACAAATAAATAGACTATAGTCTCAACAAATATGAGTCTATATACACAATGCCTCGTGTGCGATTGGGTTTGCTCTTTATTATTTCGTAATATAATGCCTAGGTTAGCTCATCACATTCTCCCTGGCTAGCTGGCCGCCTAAAGGCACTTAATTGTGGATACTTTTTATGGGCTGCATCTACCTTTTCCATGGTCTCCTTGGCAACAGGTTTTTGTAGCGTATGCTACCGGCCATCACGGTTGAAGCTCAGTCCCCTCACCATAAGATACCTCACACAGAGATGCTCCCACCGGCAAAATTAAAGTGGAGTTTAAAGTATGGAGAGTGAAATGGGTATACTACTGGAAATGCCTGAAGCGAAAATCTAGTCAGGTTATAAGACCATCTCCAATGGAGGAGTAAAATTGGATGTGTATAGTACTGTTTGACAATGTAGCGCTACTGTAGACAGAGATAGAAAGTAGCTGAAATAGTTGATGAATAGGGATAGACAATGCATTTGCAATAGGGTTTTGCAATAGGGTTAGGGATAGCCTAACTAGACCCTTCTGTCTCTTTGGCGCTTTCCTTAAGTAGCTTAAGTACACGTTGAGTTGAAGATTATAGATTGCTTTACAACATTCTAAGTCTATTATTTTTCTGTAAAAATGGCTGTATACATAGAGCAATCAGGAATACTGTTGCAGCGCGGGGGCCCGCGAGGTGCGCGGATGATATATATAGCATGACAAGTGACACATCCTTATCGGTCAAAAAGCCATGCTGTCAATCCCGTCCGTCCAGGATCGATCGACATCTCGCTATCACGCATCTAGCTAAATCGAGATGATGATGCATACCCCCCGCCATGATAAAGCAAAAATTAATAAGCATATTATTATTATTATTAGATGAGCATGGATGCATGATGGGCAACGGCAACGACGTCTAGTTCCAACCTAGCCTTCCCTTCCCCACTTTCTCCTTTTCTTTCTTTTTCGCTTGCATGCACATGCACTGCCGCAGCAAGTTAGATCCATACCATACGACGTACATGTATACCGGACGAACGGACGGGCGCATGCATGCGCGCATCTCAGATATACGATGCATCGATCGCGCACCTTTTTATTTGATGACAGTTCTCTCTCTCTCTCACTCTTGATGCATCACTGGCGCACTGCATGCCCCCGCACGGGTTCTAGCAGCTACCTGCATACCATACAGCACACACACTCACGCACACAGTATGTACAGATATGAACTGTCACAGTTAGTTACTCCTTCCGTATTTTATTTAAATATAAGTCGTGGTTGACTTTTTTTTCCGAAACTTCAATCGCTCATTTTATTCCATTTTTTATAATTTATAATTTATTTTGTTGTGATTTGTTTTATGATTATAGAGAGTTTGAGCATGACTTGTTTTCTTATATGTTTATACAAATTTTTGAACAAGACGAATGATTGAAGTTTTGGAAACAAAAGTTATCAGCGACTTATATTTAAATACGGAAGAAGTATCTAGCTATAATACGTTGTAATCTCTCCATTTTAAATTATAGGTCGTTTATTTTTTCCGATATTGATTTTGACCACTTGCCTTATTGAAAAAATTGTTAAAATAAGACATGTGTTAAAGTTGGCTTAGCTTCCATAAAATGAAATGACCTATTATTCGAACATAGGGAATATCAGGAAAGGAACACATGCATCCGTGGGAAATAATATAACACAATTTCTAGCAGCTCTCAGACAATGCAAGCTCTCTAGTAGCTGGTTAGTTCAGAAGTCAAATGCTTCTAGATAGTGAGTGTGATTAGCTGTGAGAGAGTGAGACCGAATAATCCTGGTCCCTAGCTACAGAGCTATATATACTAGTATAGCACATGGTGCATCACTTTTCTATGTATGTTTTATGTGTTGGATAGCATACCGATATATGTAGTACAATCCCCATCTGAATAGTACCACTATACTACGTGTACCTCTCATTCCTGTGTGCGTGTGGTCTCAAGTCTCAGCAAGCGTTAGTGCCTACATCCGTGAGTCATATGTATCTGTTTGAAAGATAAAGGTATATATGGCGCTGCGTACGTAAACACACTGTTGATCTGAGGTTCCCTCTCGAGCACGTACACGCTTATCTATATAATATATATAGCACTAGCAGCTCTGTGTGTGTACATGCGTGCTGCATGCTACAGCTTCATTTATTTAGAAATTGAGTGTAGCTTTCTTGTAAAGTATGCACCCCGTGACACGCCGCACCAGTGATGATTGAACATATAGACTCTTTGGTCGATGTGTGTACGGTCGATCTGTGCTAGCCCATCGACAGCCGAGAGACATGGACAGATTATTTTGCACGTATGCGGAACTCAGACTCAATTAGGTAGCTAGTATAAGAGCAAGGCTAAGAGGAGAGCTAACTGAAGGCTTTATGTTCTTGCCGTATCACGAAGAGTCAGCAATAAAACCAATACATATAGTAAGTTTGCTCTTAGATGATCTTAGATTGATTAAACTAAAGCTGAAAATATTTAATGTTTAGAGAGTTGAGTCGTTTGGATTGGCTGGAGAAAGAAAGAGCCCGTCTTAACTCCTGCAGCATGCTGCAAGTAGGTTTTTTCTCCTCGTAATCTGTGTTGGAGCCAGGCTCTTCATGAGGCATCCGCTTTCTTCTCTCTCTTATGTTTCTACCCTGCCACCTAAGATTTTGGTGCCATGGAACTATTTGGAGCCTGCCTAGTCAGCCTTATTACACTTGCTCTAAGTACAGTAGGCCGAAGTCACACATCCCACCGGCACTGTCTCCTACCTCCACTATAAATGTCCAAATGGGCATGCCATGCCGGCCTGGACGGGCACAGTTGGGCACGGCACACCATCATCGTGGTGGGTAGCGCCGGTGGCACGACGTCCCGGCACGGCACGGCTGCCCTTACACTGGGCCGTGGCACGGCCAGCCTGGCAGCGCCGTGCCGTGCCCGTGCCTGGATCCGTGCGGCGCCAGACAGGGAGAGGAGGAGGCGAGGCGGGGAGGAAGAGACATCACTGTCGCCGCCTCGAGTCGCCGATTAGCACCACCACCATCGCCGCCTCAAGTCGTCGTCGCCGATTCACGCCGCCACCGTTGTCGTTACCTATTCGTGCCACCACCATCGCCGACTCGGGTCAGCGTCGCCGATGCGAAAGAGGCCTTGCTGGGGCCGGAGGTAGTGCCGCTCGATCTCGACGCGAAGGCAGGCGTAAGGGCGAGGGGACGAGCCGAGGGAGAGCCGGCGAGGGGAGGCTGGGAGGCGGGCGCCAGGGCGAGCCGATGGGGGGAGGCAGGGAGGGGAGCGCGAGGGCGAGCGACGCGAGTTGAAGGAAGAGGCATGCGGCGGCGGCGGCTGCGCAGGGAGGGAGATGAAATGGCTAGGGTTAGGGTAAGGGTCGCGCAGGGGTATTTATATCCCAAGGAGTCAAAGCGGGCCGAAGCCGGGCCGGCTACTTTACCGGGCCGTGTTTGCCCCGCGGGCCTTACCCGTGGCCCAAGCACGACACGGGCACCGTTCTGGGCCGGCCCAGGCACGGCGGCCGGCGTGCCATGCCAGGCCTAGGCCGTGCCTCGTCGTGCCGTGCCGTGGGCCGCCCGGCAGGCCGGCCCGGTATGGACATGTATACGCGTCACACATCGGCGCCGCCTCCCATCCAAGGATTACAATTTCATTTTTACTGTTCTGAAATTCGTTTTTGAACCAAAGTTTGACTTTTTGTATTTTTGAATTTGGAACCGAAATCCATCAAAAACTGGACCGAAACTCTATGTTCGTATAGAACAGAAAACGAAAAAAATGACCAAAATTTCGGTCTTTCCTTGCGTTCCCTTCTCCCATCTCCCATCCACTCCTCATTCATGGGTGTATACTGGAATGACATTTGGCCTGTCTATGTGCATGGTGAATTTATATTGTGGTTAAATTCATGAATATCCACTCCTCATTCATGGGTGTATACTGGAATGATATCTGGCCTGTCTATGTGCATGGTGAATTGATATTGTGGTTAAAATCATGATTATGCAACCTGAATAATTATGGCTAGGTATGCAAAACAAATTTCCTGTGGATTAATTTTTGTGGCGGGTAAATGTCCCACGAAAGCATTTATTCCTGTGAGTTCATACTAATTTTCCTGTGAGTTAGAAAGGCCATCACAAACTATTTTCGTGGAGGTCACCTCCCACAAACTACTGTCATGAAAATTCGTTCTAAACCTGACGACCACCATATTTCTACATGGTGGTGGCTGTCACGGACGAAAATGATTCCTAGCGGTACACTCTCATCAAAAAGGAACTTTTGTGGCGCTTGATTCCTGAGGGCTTTTTTTCATGACGGTTGGCTCGCACGAACTATTTCGTGAGGGTATATGTGCCTTTCATGATGGTTTGTTGGCCTCCATGAAATCTCTAGTGTCTGGTAGTATTTGATTTGAATCAGCAAGGTCGAAAAAGTCTATCTATTGCACGTCTAGACGTGTCTTGAGACCACAACACGCGTCATGTGATAATAATGGTAAAAATTATTTGTATGAGCTTAATTGGTACGGTGTCTATTAGCAAGCAAAGGCGATGAAGACTAGGAATGACACCAATGGTAACTAACTAGCAACTACACCTCTGGGCCTAACATTATTATTACTAACTTGGAATCTGTGAAATTATAATGAGGAAATATGGTACATAATTAGAACCTTAACTAGAAACCTAAAGAGTTTATGGTACTTAGTTTGTATCATAAGGCAACACAAAAAGCATAAATTACAATCTACAAACATCATCGTATTGTTATAACTGCGAGGTCAAAAGGTGACTTGGGAAATTTACCGTGTTATTAAAAACTCAAAAGTCATTGAAAATATGCAAAGTTCCATTTGCAATTCCGTAATACCTTGTCGTGTTAAACCTAATTAACATATAATATACAATCCGTCTACAATGTGATACAAGGAAAAATAATATGTCTCAAAATTAACAGATTATTTGCAACAAGTAGCCAAGAGATCAATATCAAATCACATATACCTTGGTGCTCAAGTTATCAGTGTAGATCTAATTCTAAAAGCTATAAAATCATTAATTTTAAAGCCATTTAAAATACACATGTTGAAAAAGACTATAAATCGATAAATTTTTGTAGAGTTCCTCTGAAATGGTAAGAGTGGTGCAAGTACCGTACCCAACGGAGTAGGAGATGGACGGATCGATGAGCAGTTAGATTTGGCTGCAGTAAGTATAGTATAGTTCTCATCATCCACTGTCTCCTGAGCCCAAAGGTTGATGGACAAATGGATGCAGGACGGGGAGCAGTGGAGTTTGGCGAGCCATAGAATGTCTGTCCAAATAAAGGAAGGCAGCTAAAGTGAGAGGGCTCAGGCCGACACTGTTCACTAAAGGATAAGAGATGAGAGAGAAAAGGCAATAGAATGGGCCAACGACCGAAGCAAATATTAAACCTATGTCGAGCACAAGTATCACCACCACCTAAACTAAAACTTCACTTTATATACATACGGTGTAGTTGTATATTCCGCCGCCATTTGGTCCTTGACACGGGCCTAACTAGCACGTCCTATGCTTTTTTTTAATAAGGATACACTCAGCTCCCATGCATTAGCTAGCTGCTACCATGGCATGGGATCGGAACGACGGCCATGCATGACAGCATCCCAGCCGGCCGGGTGGTACGCCGGTGGGCTGCGATGCATACGGCGCGTCTGCGTCCGCATGCATGCGTATATATGAATGCTGGCTGGTGGCAGTACTGGAGTTTAGCTGCCCTGCCCTGTCCTGCCGCTAGCTAGCTGCATAGTACATGAGAACCGGCCGGCCGGCCGGCCACGCTGCACCACAGATCGCGCGCGTGCATTGGGATCACCACTCGCTTACCTGGCCCGGGCCTCATCACCTGCTAGCTGACACGACGGCACTATTCGCCCGGCGCCGTACCAACACACACCACCCTGCTCCAGCAACAGCTCCAGGCGCCAACGCCGTGCCCATGCATGCATGCAGTGACACACACCCATGTCCCATGACTCGATCTAGAGAGTCGTGATGCACGGTGAGTGGAAGTACAAGGCAATGGCGTACATTAATTTTATTTACTGCCGATCGAGTGACCAGTAGCTAGCGCACGCAACGCAACAGTTTATGCCCTGACGTCTTTGACCGTCTGCTGCATACTCTCCTCGATCTGCCTCCTCGTCATCTACATGCATGCTCCTACGTGGCAGAGGCAGGCCTAGCTAGCTGTGTACTAGTACTAGCCAGCCCTTCCCATTCGCCGTTTCATCACTTCAGACTTCAGAGCAGGGCAGAGTGCCGTCGATCTCCGCCTATGCATATGCATGCATGCATACATTTATGTCCGAGTTTGCGGGATAGTAGATCGATCGAGTGCAAATGCAATCTCAGAGACAATGCTGCTGTTGCCTGTTGCATGCATATGCACACGCGCGCGCGCGCGCACACACACAACACAAGCTTGAAGCTTTGCCGCTCCGGTCGGTCTGTGGGATGCATGCATGCATGCACTGCTCGTTACAGTCGTCGTCAACACCCCCTAGAGTACCCTAGATCGACTATTTAGCAGCGGGCGGCTATAGAGCTAGACTAGACGGTAGTACTAGTAGTAGATGCATGCGTACATAGGCTCCAACGTACCGCAAGCTAGTACATGCCTACAGCGTGGCTAGACCTACTTTACTGTACGTACTGTACATGTTGCATCGACCGATCGATCGGCTGCGTGCATAGCAAATAGCATAGCATGCAACAGCGTCGTATCTGGTTCAGATTCTGATTCGCATGGCGACTATGACCATGCAGGCAGAGGCAGGCAGGAGAGAGAGAGAGAGAGAGAGGCATGATCGATGACGGAGACGGGTCAGACAGCAGCGCCATGGATTCGATCGGTGTGTGCACATATATGGGCCGGTCAAAAGGCCGCCGTTTAGTCGTGACCATGATCTCGATCCATCATCATCATCATACATGCGAGCATCAGCGGCAGGGACCGGACTCACCGGAGAGAGCGAGATGCCCGGCCGCCGGCCGGCATGCCGCGGTCGCGCGCTGGCCAGCCATATGCATGCGTATGCCTCCCCGGTCGGTCGGCCGCCTGTAGCACGTCGCTGTGCGGCGCGGACGGCCGGCCGGCAGCGCGGTGCCCCACCGGCGATACGGCGGTCCAAGCCGGCAGCGGGGATCCGGCCGGCGCGCGCTTGCATTGGCTCAGCTCGCAGGGGGTCCTGCGTTGCAGTTGCAGGCCAGTTGGTCACATCCATCACATGCGCGCTTGCCCGCCTGCCGGCCGGCCGTGGATCGGCGAGCCAGCTCGCAGCGCGCCCCTGGCCTGGCCCCTGCACACAGTTAATTTAACATATGGTTCGTCGTCGCGCATGCATTGCAGCGTGCGCGAGTGAGTTATTATTATACCGTCCGTCGATCGATCGATGTGGTAATGTCGTAGATGGCGCATGTACATAATGGCGGTGGTGCCAACGGAATCTTGACGGTGACCTACCCTGCTTGCCAACCCAACAGTACACGCGCCTGCGATTAATTAAAGGCAGCTATACTTGCATGGTACAGCACACAGTGATCAGGCACACCGCTCGCTACTGATCATTACTAGCTCACCACTCCATTATTAGTCTCTAATTATATATCGATGCTGACTCTTCGATACGCCATTCTTCTTACTTAAAAATATTTAAATATCATTTATTTCTGTTACATATACGGTTTGTTTCATCATAACAAGTACGAGTACTTGTATTGTTGGTATTTGTACAAATAGGCAACGGTAGCAATATATTGGGTGTCTCCTCATCAGGTGACTGTTATTTAATTTTCCATCAGTCACATTTTACAACCATCCGATTTTCATCCAACGGCTCTCTATGATGACTGAAAGAATTCAATATATCATTCACATTTTATACTACCACATAGGCGACTGATGAAATGCAATCCATCAGTCACATATCAAAATTACATAACACAATAAAAAATATAGTGCAACAAGATGTAGTAATTTTTTTATATATGTAGCAATTTAACAAAATAGACACAAATCACACACAAAACAATTTGACCGATGGATAGACAAATATCAGGCGACTGAAAAGGAGTAAATCTGATAAATATATTAGCTACTCCCTAGCTCTGTTGTAAAATAGTTGTCCGTGGCTTCGAAGAAAACTTTGCGCACCACTTGTTAGCTCAAAGTATCAATGGTACAGTACTATCATGGTATTTGCACTCGCTAGCTACATACCAGGTACGGTTAAAAGAGAACTTTTCTAAGTCTAAATCCAACATGCATTTCACATGCTCCCTTGCTTTTTGGTTGAATTCTAATGGAAGTAACCTTTAATTTGGATCTTCAAGTGTGGAAAATAGATTATATCCGTCTGATTTGAAGATTTTTTTAATTTAAACATCTAAAATAAAAACACCTACTGGCCAAACCAAATGACCCCAGGTATTGTTTTGCCTCTTTCTTTCGTAGCGAAATATTAAAAAAAAAGACCGATACACCAAGAAAAAAACTTGACATGGGAAAGGAAGGAGAGAGGAGGAAGAGAAAATCTAGATGGATTCCAACCACATCCTAAGTAATTGTACCTAGACATATTCTGCACACATGCCCCGTGTTTATTTACATACACAAGTTAACTAATTAATACTCCATTCGTTCTTGTTTATTTGACGCGGTTGACTTTTTTTTCAAAACTTCAATCACTCGTCTTATTCAAAAAATTTATAAGTTATCATCTACTTTTTTTTATTTGTTTTATTGTTAAGATTGGTTTGAGCAGGTATTGTACTTTTACATGTTTGTACAAATTTTTTGAATAAGACTACCGATTGAAGTTTTGAAAAAAAAAGGTCAACCACGTCAAATAAAAAAGAACGGATGTAGTAACTCATATGCCAATTATAGGCCAGATTAATTAGGGTTATCAACCAGATCCCAAATGAACTGGATTCAGTACCAAACCATCCTTAGTGGTAAATGTCCAATTAAAACGGGTTAAACGACTGTCTAGACGAGCAATGATCATTGGTAATTAAGGTGTTGTGCGAGCCTGGAGGATCACTTCTTGGTATATATACTCCGATCCATTTCCCATCACTATTTAGGCTTTTTTTTTTTTTGCGTAGTGTCCTAGTTACTACTTGCAGTACATGGCCACACCTACACACGGCCTCGATCATATGCCTGCCTGCATGCGTGTATCTTTCTTTTCTACAACACGTGACCATATAGCAAGCAAGGTACGTATGTACACTAGTAGAGTAGTATGTAGTGGTGAATGGTGATGTATATATGCAGCAGGCCAGGCGATGTGGACTAGTCGCCTTCAGCTCCCGGCTGGCTGTTGTCTACTCGATCGTCTGCGTGCATGCGACGACGACGACGCGGCCGCGAGTTCGTTGGTTTGTTCCGGCGCCCTAGCACTAGCAGCTCGTGCACGGCATGCATGCACGCACTAGCGCCGCGCCGCGCAGGCCTCTACGCCGACGCAGCAAACAGTATCGGCGCGCCCAGCCTAGCTAGTAGCTACCCTCGCTCGCTCTGTCGCGTGGGCCCCGCCGGCTCGTCATCGGCTTGGACGAAGGAGAGTTTGAACAGTGATGGCTCTGCCACAGCAACAACGACGACGCTCTGGGTCATTTCATTCATTGGGTCCTCTTCCTCCGACCCTCTCGGCCTCTCCTACTGATCACGATATATATATAGATGCAGGGACCAGCCTATATATCTGGTCTGATCTGATCTATGCACACATTATTGTTGTTGTTGTTGTTGTTGTGGTGTTGCATGCGCATAAGCACGGCCATCAGGTCGATATGATCGTGCAGCATGCATGCAGCTCTCACTGCATGCCTCTCGGTCGAGGCCAAGGGCGCCGGAAAAATAAAGCAAAAGGAGAAACCCATGCATAAAGGCTCCTGTGTGCAGGCATGTGGCCACTGCACGCCAACAGGGAGAAACTGCATTGCCACAGCTCGACCACACCGATCGATGACCGACCGTGGATATATAGATGGCTGCTTTCTCCCCTTTCGGTGTCCTGTGTGCGCGCGTGTGTTCTTTACGGCACGGCACTGACTGCTGTGCTGCCATGCTAAACCTGCTTGGTGCTTGCAGTACAACATCAACCACAACAGCTGCTCCGCTGCGGCCGTATCGAGATATAATAATGGGCCAGCTTTAACCAGGGCTTCACAATACGCACGCAGGCCCAGGCCCAGGCCCATGACCAGCCGGGCAGACATGGAGCAGAGCTGCGGCACGTGAGGCGGCCAACTAACCGTCCAATCAGTCCGGATCTGACGGCATAGTACGTAGTATAGATGTGGTTGCAGCGAGAGCCAGACAGACGCCCTGGTGTACGTCTGGATCGCCAAGCCACATGCTGCCTGCCATCATTAGCAGAGGCAACAGCAGAAGCCGAGAGAGAGAGTGCAATAATGCAGTCGCCTTAAACTCTGAACAAACCCATGCGTTGTTCCTCCTCTTCCATGACCAAAGCTGCAGCTCTCCCCGGACTCCATGGATGCCCACAGCACAAGCCAATCATTGCCAGCATTTACAATATTAGTATAATATATTGCACCAGGGCGCCTACAACAACGTCTCTCCCACAACTGTGCCCAGCCGGACAGCCCTCATTTGCAGCGTCTCTTTCACAAGACCCACAATGCTTCGGAACAATACCAGCACAAGCGGACATATCGCCCAAGCTAAATGTTCCATCATAGCCATATTCTGCCACCTCTGCCCGAGAAGACGAAAAACACCTCCTGGTAGAGTGGAAGTAGTGCATTAAGTACATAATAAAAAACAGATGTCTCTCGGCTGCTACCTTACTCCGCTCATGCGCTCACCACAGAATCAGCTAAACGACTAAAAAACTAGGTGTACAGAATGAACCAGCAAAAAGATTAGCACAGACCAGACCAAAGTCAGCCTTGCTCATTTACAATTTTCTATGGGGGCTGAAATACGGCGCCTGTGTGGCCAAGCCAAATCGTTTCAGACCGCAGGCCAGGTCGACCACATCGCCCACTTATCGAGCCACGCTGCTGCTGCTCAAGACTTCAATCGGATCGCTTTTCTTCATCTTGGAGTAGACTTTGATTCCTCGAGACTTTGCAAGTTCTCGCAGCCCCGCAACCTTCAACGAGCTTAGATCTGAACTTTCCGTGGCGGTGGCGCTATTGCCATGCGTCTTTAGCATCTGCAATTTCCAAAGATGGTTCCAGATACTCCTCGTCTGGTTCGTCGCCATCACAGATTCATCATCATCTAAAACACCAGCGAGGTCATCCAAAGAAATATTTTCTGGTTCTATTACAGAGTCAGGTTCATATGGAGAAACTGTGTCAGCAGGCTCATCTGTAGCAGTCCTCTCATCAAGAGCTGTCTTAGCGCTTTGTACGGCATCGGCGATATTATTGGCGATAGACTTGCGATTCGCATCTGCATCTCTATCTGCACTGATAACAGGCTGGAATTTCACTCCAGGAACAGGAGATATTCGCCTGATATTTTTTTTGACACTGGCCTTTTGAAGGCCGCGGGAGGTGGCTTCTTCTGCTCTTCCTGGGTATCACTTTTTGTACCAACCATGGTTGACCCATGTCTATTTCCATTTTCCAGAATCATTGCTTCTCCTAGTTAGATCACAATTCTGTTCTTTGTCATCGCTGCTCTTCCTTCTTTGGTCCACTGAGTGTTTCCTGAGCAACTTAAGAAGGGACACAACACTGCCCCTCTCACCCTGCGCTTTTGCAGGTTCAGGCTCTGCTTTTCCCCCAAGCTCGCAGTTTTGTTGTGCTTGAACCGTTTTAAAGAGCTCCACAATCTCCTTCTCTCTTTCCCCTGGAGCTGATGTGGCTTGAGGGCGGGAATTGCTTGCCAGAGAGATTGGTGGTCCATTTTTGGAGAACATGACATCGCTATCAAATTCATCAATGTTCTCACAATCATCTTTATCTTGGTACGGCTTGCCTTTCCCCTGGAAGACCCCCCCCCTTTTTTTTGTTGTTGTCGTGATATATCAGAATTCTTTGGCCTATGATTGTTGGGGCTCGCACTACATACTCACCCTCATTGGCCCCAAGATAGGTGATGTGCCCATAAAACAAGCTCCTGGAGGGACTCTGCAATCCCCATGATGTACAGGTAAGGTTGCTCTGCCTGAGACCCCTGTGCAGCAAAAGCACTGTACATTAGTTATTGCTCTAGAAGGAACTTGTGAATTAGGAGGAAAGAAGAAGCTTAAAATGGAACTGTCTGCATTAATTGCTGCAGTACGTGAGATGGGGGTATCGATAACAAAATAAATCGAGACAGCGTCGGCCGCTAACGAACACTTTTGATATAACCTTCGTGGTGGAAATATCGTATCAATGCCAGTTTGCAAATAAATCACTTGGATACACATAAAAGTAACTTGCAAAACATTTTAAAGGGAAAACAAAAGCCATCAGAGGGAGAAGGAATTTTGGGGTGTTTATACCAAAAAAAAAAGAAAAAAAGAAGTGCCAACCACGCCCAGATTCACCTTTAGTCTAGAATTAAGATCATGACATATCTAGATCATGAAAACATGATAAGATGCTAAAAGAGCACGAGCCATTAATGTGGCCTATCTGTACATTTGCAAGGTACATACAGTGCTACATCACAAGTGGAGGTGGACGGTACACAGTAAGGGTAGATCTGTGAGTTTTTATGAATCCGCTAACAAACTGTCCTAATTAAAGCCGAACAACGCAAAAGGGGGGGGGGGGGGTGTTTAAACCACGTACAAAAAAGAGGAAATGCCTGCACTGGGCAACAATACCAAGAAATAGCAACCAACAGTGTGTCAAATATAAGGTGAATTTGAGAATTAAATGCAATCTGTTTTGAACATAAGGGTATCAATATGGCAGTCACCAAACGAAGTATAATAAAGATCAACAATTTATTCAACATGTGCATCCAGGCAGCTAAGGAACTGCAAGGCATCTAAGGTTAGTCACCAAAGTCGTGCAAAACACTTTATGAGCACTATATATAGAGTGTAGTTTGAAATATAGACGGTGGGATAGACGGACTGGTGAGGTCAGCTTAAATACTCATCCCATAATATAGGGCGCAAGGATGCAAGCCGGCCTACTCGTGGACATTGCGGCACGGGAAAAATGACTTGCCGCAATGTCCGCAAATGAGCCGGCTTGCATCCAACAATTACTCTATCAAAAAATATTTTTTTGTGGCACACGATTGATGTTAGTAGAATCGTAGTCATAAGTAGAGCCAGTCATGTTTCTATAGTGTGTGCATTGTACACCCATCAGGGAGAAAACTAATTAGGCCCCATCTGCTACACAGGGATTTCACAGGGAACGCTGTAATTTCCAGAGCAATCCGGTCGAATTCACTCGTCCAAGCGGTTCCATTCTCCACATAACCCTTGCACGACTCACCATTCCCACATGGTGCGATCTGGGGAACTCAACCAAGCATGTAGGAACCCACGCCTCAAAGCAAACAGTCTCATCAACTAAGGATGCCGCCGAATGGCTCGCATTGCGCCCCTTGCTCGACCCAGGGGTGCGCGCGCGGCGGCGGGGACATTTACTACGACCACCGAACGGGGCAGCCAGGGCCCCCAGCTGAAGGGGTAGAGCCGCGGGAAGCTGGAGCGAAACCCTAGCTGTTGATGAAATGGACGGCGCCGCGTACGCATGGAACCGTGGTGGGAAGGCGAGAGGCGGAGGGGAGGGTGGTTGCGTACCGCGGTGGTGGAGGAGGGCGGGGGCTGCGGCGGACATTCCTCTGTGGGGGGTGCCGCCCGGAGTCGGTGGTCACCGGTGACAGCTGATAAGCTGAAGAGAACTTCAAAGGACATGGGCCGGCTCGTGTCACGCCCGCTCACACTATACGCTGACAGATGGGCCGTGGAGAGTGGGCTGGTTTGGGGCCGCGGGCTTGCCCAGAGGATAGGCGGAGAGAAGCCCAAAGCTGATTCGACTTGGTCCTCTGTTTCTGTAGGACATTTGCCTCATTTTGGACCCAACAAACTCTAAATTCATTTATCCTGGCCGGCCTATTTTCTTGCGAGGTTTAGGCCCTTTTAAAATGCTAGATTGTTTTCCGTTTTATACGTTTTTTTTCTGTAAAATTAAGCTGGTTTCTATTAAATTTCTCTTATAATTTTTTGAAATATCTGCGTTCCAAAGAGCTCCAATTATTTTATTTTTCTCCGAATAGGATATCTTATGCTTGAGCAGCGGGCGGAACAAAAATTCTCAAAACAAAAAGAAAAAAGCCGTCAAACAAAAAACATACATCGTACTGTATTATAGAATAGGAAGAGGAATAAATACTTTAGAAGGTGCCATACAAAAGAAGTTTTCTACAAAGAGAGAATTATTTTGGAGGATACGACACGATCACACGACGAGTTAAGTAGTTTTCAGTTACAGGGCCGAGAATAATCCCAAACCAACAACCTACCATGCAAGCTAGTCAGAGTGATAACAGATAGCCAGGTAATGGCAAACTTCCAGGAGATTACACACGTGCAGTTGCAGTTGCAGAGATTGGCAGCTAAAACAAACGGCTTATTTTGCCACAGTACTGACATGATATTGGCCTTCATCAGCGGCTTCGACGATTGCTTTCTCCAGGAAGAGTCGTTCTTGCTGCATGAAGCGAAAAAAATTTAAAAGAGTGTCAAGTGTTAGAACTTTTGGTCATGGATCTAGTGCCCGAGGTCCCAAAACCACTAGGGTTCTTGAGGAAAAGTATAGATCGAGAGAGTTCGGGTGGATCTCGTGATCCACAGTGAGGAAGAAAGTGGGAATGAGAGAAAGACAGTACCTTAGGACTCGGCTCGACCGGTGCGCGTAGGCAACGGGGTTCCACTGTGGGCAACCATGGTGACGGCGGAGGCGTGAAGGCTAAGGACGATGCGCAGGGACGGCGTCCGTGGTGGTTCTTCCCTCCACTGCCCGCACTTGGGAGATCGGGTCCCTCTTCGGTGTGGTCTGAGGTCAGCGAACGTTGGTTCGCGTGCACTCGTAGTTCTTATTTTATAGCGGTGCGGGGTGGAAGGGGGCCACAACCTCAGGGGGTTTTGGGCCTCCGATCAAGGCCCAGTCTTGGGCTCGGACTTAGTCAGGACGTCTCCTTCCTAAGTCCGAGATCAATCCAACATTCTCCCCCATTGATCTCGATCTTTCTTGTTTCTACAACTTCTATGCTCCATCCCTCGATAGATCAATATATCGAGACCAAAGCGTTGCAGAAGGCCAGTTACGTGCCTCCGAACTCATTGACTATAATACACAATTCTATCTCGGAATAAGACCTTTCATCATTTCCTCTTGAGACGCCATTCAATTAGCCCTAAATCCAGAATCGTAGGTTTTTCCAATAACCCAAATGCCGGCTGCGTGTTCTCCGAACACGCTGGGTGGAATACCTTAGTGAGCGGATTCGCGAGCATCCTCTCAACTATCATGTGCTCATATTCGATTGTCTGATTCTGGATTTTCTCTTCACAACATAAATATCAATGTCAAAGTGCCTAGCGGCCACACTTGAATTCTTGTTGTGATAGTTCAATAAATTTCTGACTCATTGTCGCAGTATGTCTTAAGTGGTATTTCTATAATGTTAACCACTTTTAATCCGGGTATAATTTCGTTCAGCCACATTGTCTGCCCTGTTGCCTCATGATAAGCTACAAGGTTCAGTGTACATTGTCGACGATGTAACAACTGACCATTTATAGCTCTTTTTCTATATCATGCTTCCTTCTACTAGAGTAAGCCATATCTAGACGTGGACTTCACGATGTCTTTACACCATATCCAGTCTTTATCTTTCTGGCCCTAATATCTATAGGGCATCTATCTTTCTATAAATCATCATGAGGTCTTTTTTTTTCTCTTGCGAGAATCACAAATCTTTCTATCACACAGTGCTTCTCACTGGATTCATCTGATATCTGCTAAGTATCCCGGTCATAAAAGTCAAGTCAAGGCGAGTGCATGTTTGAGCACACATTTAGCCTCCGATCATTGAGGCACATGGAATTAATTCCATCTAATCTATCTCACAGTCTTATGTCATTTTCATCTCATCTCATCTTCTTGTGACACTTTCATCTAATCTGTCGCCCTTGACTATTGGAGCAGACGCTGCACCACGGCTTGCATACTATGCCTATTCAAGGCATTTGTTTCTGTCTTGTGGATTTGAATCCTTAAGACACGGGGTGCCAATCTCACATCTTTCATGTCATTATTCTGAGGACAAAGAATTTCTTTGTCTTTAGCAGTAAATGCTCATCGTTGCTTGCTAGTAGAATACCATCCACATGCAGCATTAGGAAGTTATACTTTCAATTCTTCAATCCTTGCATAAATGCAATGCAATTGTCCTCTTCCTTTAACATCAAACTTTCTAAGTCTTATCCAACCATTAGGTACTCATACCTGGAAGCTTGCATCAGATCCATAAATGGATTTTCTTTGAATGGCAACCCTTCTTTTCCTTTTATTCTTCATGACAAAACCCTTAGGTTGAGTCATATAAAGGTTTTCTTTTAGCTCTCCATTCAGGAGTGTTGTCTTGACATCCATTTGATCTAATTCTGAATCAAAATAAGCAACTAGTGCTACAATGATTCTACAAGAATCTTTCGATAAAACAACGAGATGGTTTCATCATTGTCCATTTCTTGTTCTTGAGTAAAGCCAGTTGTAACCAGCCTTACTTTCAATGTTCCGTATTCCTTTTGGAGTCTCTCTAAGTTTTGTAGACCTATGGAAAAAGGTCTACTTTCTTGGCCCTTTTAGGAATTTATTTCAAGTCCCATACAAAATGCAAACTCATATATCCAATTTCATCTTCTATGGCATCAAGCCATTTATAAGAATTGGGACTTCTTATGCCTTTTTCATACCAGAAGGTGTCTCTCTAAGGTATATCTTTACTGACATATGTCTCATAGTCGTCAGTGGTCTATAAATTTCTTGACTTGCTCATAAGCACGTCTAGTTCTATTTCTATTGGTTGCTCTGGTGGTGGATCGTCAGCAACAGTCTTTTATTCTAGCTCTTTAGCCTTAACCACAGTAGGAGCCAGTGGCTCGGACACTGGGTGAGTAAGAGCTTCTTATTCATTCATTTGTCGTGCTTGACGAGCCAACATCCACAGCAGGAGTCGCAACGATAACCGTTTAGAATGAAGGTGCAACCTTAGCAGGTATCGAAAAATAGGGTTCTACCCTCGGAATTAGGATGTGTATCCTTTATTCCTCAAAGGTTTAATTTCTCAGAATATCGTGCTCCCCAGATCTTGTCAATTTTCTAGAAACAATAAGCGTCTCGTTTCTATATAGTTCGTATGTTTATCTCGACAGTGAGAATTGAAACACTTCAATCTCTCAGGTTAGCCTATAGAATGGCACCTTACTGTCTTCTCATATCATCTCCCTCGAGTAGGGTAAATAGCAAATTAAATAGCAACTCATTGTCTTCTCATCTCCCTTGGGCAGGGTTAATAGTCTTAATCTCAGATAGACAGCCCCAAAATGCAAATATTTTATCGTGGGCTTTACTCTTTATCTTAGTCGACATCTTTATGAATGGCGGTTTTGAATACCTTCCATCCACGGGTTTACCCGGTGTCATATACCGAGAATCTTGGTCATTCTCTAATATGTGGAACCTTCTAAGAGGGTCCTTGAACTCATTAATCCGGTGCATGGGAAAGTAGTACTCCCCCACAATCAGATATCACCTCTTTAGTCCCTGAGACATGCTCTCATCAAAATTCTTCTATGCAATCAATGCATCATTCTAGGTCAATTAAGTCTGGTGGATGGATCAATGGGGAGTTTCTGGTATTAATCAACCAAACTTTCATATTCTCCCCCTCGAAATGCGGTCTAGGTAATAGACACAATTTCGACGAAAGTTTCTCCACCGTATCATTTCTTGCTTATAGCAACATACGTATCATTTTCTTTTCAACTTTGCACTAAGAAGGCAAAAGAAGAATATGTCTCATCAGATGATGAGACTCACATTCTTTCGAATTCATCTCATTCACAAAACATCGCATAGGGAAAACAAATAAATCATATCTCTTCGGAAGACGAGACTTTCATTCTCATTATTACACTGAATAATGAACTCATGGTTCCCAAAGATTGCAATGAATGTACTCAATTTTCTATCATTGTTTCTGAAATCATGTTCCTCCAAAAGGAGTAAACATATAAAATGTATCTTACATACAAAGCCGTCATTTGATTCTCTTCAATCTCTAGAAGAAATTATCTATGACTTTGACATGACATTCTTTTGCATTAGCAAAACTCAATTCTAGTTGCCACATCTGGTAGCATCTTTTCTCATGGAATCCCGTTGAGATCTGGGCAACTATTCTCACAGTGCCTTTTCTTCTTGCAGTACATGCGAGTGTGTACGGGAATCTTCCTTTTGTTTTCTATCTTGAATCTGTTGTCTGTGGTGTTGGCTCTAGTTCACTTAGAGCACTCACCATGTCTTCTTTATCATGCCAACTAGAGTTGTCACTCCGTTTAGCAATTCTATGATCATCAATTATCTGAGAATCATAATATCATTCGAGCCTTCATAACAAAAGAAAATATCTTACATCAAAAATAGGCTCAAGATATACTGTCTCTGAAACAAGTGTCTTGCATGAATCAAGTGTCTTGCATGAATCAAACTCAACGTTGGTCAAGATTAAAACACGCTCAAAATCATTCTCTTCGAGAAAATCATCTTGCACGAGTTAAACTTAACGTTGGTCAAGTTTAAAACTCGCTCGAAATTCTCTTTTCAATATTTAGAGACAGGTATCTTTTCAGTTCTGAATCAAAAAATATCTCTTGCATGAATTAAGCTTGATGTTGGTCAAGATCAAAACATGCTAGAATCAATTCTCAAGTCAATTCAATATTCTAAATTCATCGTTGGACGAAAATAGAACTAAACTGTATCATAAAAACATAATCTAATCATGAGTCATCATTAAAATTTCAACGTTGGTTAAAAAATTGAACGACAACACCATAAATCTATTCTCAACATGCATATCTCTATCAATTATCCACGTTGGTTTCAAATTATCAGGAGAAAATGCATATTGAAATCATATCATCAGCAGCGGAAACATGGTCTATATTCAACTCCAAGCATATAAGTTTATTCATCATATAAATGCACATATATATAGAGTCAAAAAACATGCATATAATCTTAAAAAAAATGTTCATTCTCGAATCTGGGCAGAATGGCCCAAAAGAGGCCCACGGCCTTCTCTTGCGGGGCGGCCTGCGCCCTCACTCGTGGCAGGCCATGGCCAACCTGGGCCTGGGCCGCGCATTCGGCCCAGCCCGGGTGGCGGGCGAGCACGCCCCGCCTCCATCTCGGCCGTCGATCGAGATCCAACGGTCCACAAGGAAAGGTTGGGGTATATAAAAACCGGAAAAATCGCAGGCCACCCCAAAACCCTAGATCATTCTTTCCCCTCCGGCCTCCCCCACCGACGCCTCTCTGCTCGGCGGCGCGAGCAAGCGGAGCTCTTGGTGCGGCGCTCTTGGCGCGGCGGCGCGGCCTGCACCTCCGGCGGTGGCGCAGCCCGCACGGCCGCGGGCAGCGGCGGCGGCGAGACCCCCCCCCTCCCCGGCGGTCGCCTCACGTCTTCCCCTCTCCCGCACCACGCAGAGTGGAGCGCGGCCGGTGCCTGGCGCCGCCTTGTGTCCCCTCGCCGGTGCGCGCGCTCCCTTCATTGGTGAGCGCGCCGCCGTCGAGCGGTCGCCGGGGGGTGCCTCTTGGCCCCGCGCGCGCGCACACACGCACGACGGCGACGGCCAGGTGAGGTGTCCTTTCCCCTCTATGGGTTTCTTGGGGGGGCAGGGGGTTCTTGGTCTAGGGTTAGGGTTTGGTTTAGAAAACCCCCTTCTTTTCTTGGTTTCATCGCGGATCCGAGCCCAGAGCTCTTGATCCGTTCAATTCTCATCGTTTCTTGTGTTGGATCCGAGCCAAGAGGCTCCAAATCCGGTCATTTCTGTGCTCTAATCCTCTCTGTTGAGACCCGAATCCGAGCCACAGGCGCAAGATCCGGTCAATCTTGTCTCGTTTTTCTTAACCCAGAGGATCATCGTTCTCGCTAGGGTTAGGGATCGGGCACGAAACCTTGAGGCTCTGATACCAATTGTTAGAACTTTTGGTCGTGGATCTAGTGCCCGAGGTCCCAAAACCACTAGGGTTCTTGAGGAAAAGTGTAGATCGAGAGAGTTCGGGTGGATCTCGTGATCCACAGTGAGGAAGAAAGTGGGAATGAGAGAAAGACAGTACCTTAGGACTCGGCTCGACCGATGCGCGTAGGCAACGGGGTTCCACTGTGGGCAACCATGGTGACGGCGGAGGCGTGAAGGCTAAGGACGATGCGCAGGGGCGGCATCGGTGGTGGTTCTTCCCTCCACTGCCCGCACTTGGGAGATCGGGTCCCTCTTCGGTGTGGTCTGAGGTCAGCGAACGTTGGTTCGCGTGCACTCGTAGTTCTTATTTTATAGCGGTGCGGGGTGGAAGGGGGCCACAACCTCAGGGGGTTTTGGGCCTCCGATCAAGGCCCAGTCTTGGGCTTGGACTTAGTCAGGTAATGGCTCAATGATTTCCATAACTAGCTAGAATTCAACTTAAACAAGAGCAAATAAATCCAGACAACAGGAAGTGTTACTACTAACCGTCTTTTTTAAGGCACATGTTGGTAGCATTCACGGCATTCACATTCACCAAAGCATCGAGATCCAACTCTACTGCTAGAACCGGAGAATCTTGCTCCATGGCTCTACAGCTATTGCCATAGATTGAGCTACTTTCAGCTTTTTTTTTAACAGTGTTTTTCTCTCACAATTAAACATCCATAAACAGTATTTGCAGCTGAAAGTAGCTGCAGCGAACAGGCCGAAGAAACAAGAATGCTGAGATCACACTAATAAAAACATTTGGCTCACAGAGCGGAATAGCTGAACTTAAGATGAAACAAACCTGTTCTGTATGGGGCCGTGATTAGAAGATGCCATTAGCGAATACATCGCTCTACCATAGATAGCAGTAAGAGGAAGTGGTCCAAACGAACGGCTGTCCTTGGCTGTCTGCAGAAAAGGTGAAACCATGGAGAGATGAACAGACTGAAAGATGAGACCGGTCGAGTCCCATAATTTAAGTACTATTATAAAATGAGGACAAAATTGATAAACAACTGCAGTTTTTTTTTTCGCTCCATATGTGTGGGCAAAGATACCATGGCAGAGTATTAAATACCAATGTGATACGGAGTATTATGAACATCATAATGTATTGCGTACCTTGGGGGGTAGTGATCGGTTATCCACCAGGACCCAGCAATGGTTATGCGCTAATACAAAAGGCTCATCTTTCTCATCGGTAGAAAGCATCTCGCACCCTTCTATGGCAGCCACCCTTCCAGACAGATACTGGGAAGGTCTATCTGGATCTCTGAACACAACAGTATCTCCAACAAAGACTCCCCTGTGGAAGAATTGTGAGTTCAGATAACATAAAAACCAAATAAAAAAGAACACAATGTATTAAGGCATATTACAGTAAACTCACACGTATTTGTTTCTACAAGATTATTTAAGAAATGGGATATGGTATTTCCTATGGAGTAAATGGTCGGCTCACCAAATGATAACCGATCCTACTGCTGAAAAAAAAAACATAATAAGCTACCCTCTGTAAGATCATTCTAAAGGAATTTCGTTACCTTCTATATAAACCACTACAGTATTAGTTATCAGTCAATCTCCATGTGTTAAACAGTGCATTCCTTTAAACTTTAGAATGATGCCGTTCGTTGGTACTGTAGGTCAACGAAAATGAGAAATAAATCAATTACTCAAAAAGAAGGGAGACTATTTTAGCATCAGGTCGAACTCATGAGCAATATTAGAACAATACCAACATTACAGAACGCATCCACCAAGCACATGCTTGAGTCGTTTGACTAGTGAAATGCATGAGATGGACAGGCATGAGGAAGAATTTTGTTCATACTCAGAGGTATGGTAACAGGCTAACAGCTAATTAAATTAACAAGAGAACATACTGATCCTAGTAAGAGTACCCGCAACATCCCCAGGTGAAGGATAAGGAATGTCTCAGAGGCGTCAACTGGCAGAAACAAAACCGACGACACAGCTTGACAACAAGGAATTACGGTGGATTGGGGTAGTGCGGCAGCTTCCTGACGAGGATGGCCGCGCCGTCCTTGCTGTGTATGGTCGGGAACATCTCGCTTTTCACATTGTAGTGCGCCCAATGTATGGAGGTGAGCTTCTCTTGGAAGAGGTTGCGATGCAAGCACCGGGCAAGCTCCTCAATCCCGACCTGACCGGCATAGCACCGCTGCGACCACACGGGTAGAAGAATCAGAGAGATAAACAATAATAGTAGCACTAAAGAGCTGCAGGGTCGTAATAAGCATCGAAAACCAAACAAGAGTCGATCTGCTGCGACACGCCTGTGAGTGTCCGGCCAGGCCTCGGCTGATGAAGGATGCAGAAATGAGAAATGTGGCACAGACCCCGAGGGCGACCCCGCGTGGCCCACATAGACGGCGGCGCCATGTCCCAAGTTCCGACTTCCGAGCATGAGGACAGGCGCAGCACTTCGGCGGAGGCGGATGCACCTTCGGCGGAGGCTACGCGGATCAACGGGAGCCAACACCCCCAGTAGCCGGCGTCTCGGTGGAGGAGGGATTGGGTCCGACAGTCCGAGGGAGGGGACAGAAGAGCACGGCCGGTGGACGCGTGTCGAGTGGTGACTGGCAACTCAATGCTGAATTTGTAAAGCATAGTGAAAAATATGCCTCTTTTAAATTTAGCATGAAATGGAACACTTATATATTGGAAAGTGAAACTACTTTAGTCGGTAAATTTTGATTAGCTCGTTGGTATATTAATCAATATGATGGCACACCATAAATCCTCTATGAATCTGATGACCAACAAATATACATTATACAAGACAAGGTCGGTTTAGTGGGCACTGACTGAAAGGGGGTGACAATATCTGTCACACTCGAAGACTTGATCGAAGTGACTAGGATGAAAAAGAAAATATTGGATCCAGACAGTGAAAGGTGCATGAGTGGTCTGTTAGGTCAATTTCCATGTGAAAAGCTTGCGGCGCCACTGTTCGTGGCCTGTGGTACGATTTTGCAGCGCCACAAAGACCAGCATTACAAGCTTATCGCTTTAGAAAAATCATATCTCTTTCATATGATATCGGATGGAAACGATCTTTATATCTAAATTAGTACTCGATGAGATATATAAGTTTATAATTTTGAGTTTTTCATTTGAAATAGTTTAGATACCTTAATAATCCATTCTAATTTTAAACAACGTTCTGCACACTTTTTATTAGAAAATCATGTCTTTTTTTATATATGATGGTCTTTATATAAAAATAAATCGTTGTGCTTGATGAGATCTTCAACTTTATAGTTTTGAATTTTTTTCGTTTAAGTAGCTAAAACTCTTAATATTTTATCAAAACTACAAATCATAGTTGATGTTATCTTTCACCGGGAGTGGATGTTACCCATCGCATATACGACGTGATAGAACAGGTCCCGCTCAGCAGCTGACAACTGGGCCTGTGCTTCTTCCTCGATGAGCCTGTGCTAGGTTTGGGAGTAGGAGAGGGGTTATTAAAACTCGAGGATTTGCTAGTGGACAAGGATATGTGAGTAATAATTCTGGTTCCCGCAAGACCGAGACCCTCGACATAACTGCATAAGAGCAGGAAGGGCCCGGCACGAGAACTACGTAAGTGGCACATGGGCCTAACGGCCTAAGCACATGACAAAATTGACGAGAAGAGTGGTACGCCGTTTCGTACCGTCCATCTGTACTTGCAATCCCCAATTCCGGTAGTGCTGGTCGTTGGATCATTCTAGCTTGCAAGCTGGAGTGCTTTGGCTGTGTCGAGGAAGCCTCCGCGCCTCATTGCAAGGCGGCAGGCAGAGGCAAGTTGATGAGCACAGCAGGAGAGGACCAACTAACCATGCGCACAAGTGGAAGCAGATTCAGCTCCCATGCCCCCATTCCGATCGAAGCTGACCAGTCCAACCAATCAGCTAGCCGCGTCGTCAAAAGAAAGCGCGTGTGCACACACGAATATCTTTTGGTCGGTATTCCCAACTTCAGCTCGTTCACTAAAACCATCGTCCTGACTTTTTCTTCAGGACCCGAAATTGTGACTACATATATATATATCCAAACCCGGCCGGCCGTCTAACATGCCGGTAATGGCGAGCACTCTAAACTTGTTGCAGGCCATCGCAGCGGTCCTGCTGCTGTCGCATCTGTTGGCGCCGGCGTCAGCTCAGCGGCAGCCACTGGCGGGGGTCGCGCGGCCGGGTTGCCGCGACAGCTGCGGCAACATCACCGTCCCCTACCCGTTCGGCATCGGCGCCGGGTGCTACCGCGACGACGGCGTCCAAGGCTTCCAGCTCCTCTGCGACGAGTCCCGCTCCCCGCCCCGCCTCACCGTTTTCGGCTACAGTCACCAGATCGCCGGCCTGTCCCTTGACGCCAGCGAGGCTCGGGCCTACCTCAACGCGACGCGCCAGTGCTACAACGCCTCAGGGGGCTTCATCGACGGCCGGAACGCCTACATGTCCCTCGGCGGCAGTCCCGGCGCCAGCCCCTTCTACTTCTCCTCGGCCAGGAATCGCCTCGTCGCGATCGGCTGCCCCACCCTCGGCTACTTCGTCGACGGGGCAGGCTACTTCGTCAGCGGCTGCACGTCCGTGTGCCGGCCGTCGCAGTACACCATCCCAGGGCAGGGGTCGTGCACCGGCGTGGGGTGCTGCCAGAGCGCCATACCGCCCGGCGTCTACTTCTACGAGCCGCACTCGAGCAACCTGCAGGGGCAGCTAGACATGGTCTTCTCCAGCAATGTCACATCCTGCCAATACGTGTTCCTGGCGGACACCGAATGGTTCGGCGACGGCGCCCACTTCAACCGGACCGACGACTTCGACGTGCCCGTCGTGCTTGACTGGGCCGTCCGGAACGTCGGCAACTGCAGCGCCGCCCAGCGCAACAAGACGGACTACGCGTGCCGGAGCGTGTACAGCGACTGCGCCGACTCCACCAACGGTGCCGGTTACCGGTGCAACTGCTCCCAGGGGTACGAAGGAAACCCATACCTCGACGGAGGATGCACAGGTATACACATCTCCATCTCCAATTAGCCAGCCCATCACCGCTGATTTCCCCCTTAATTACCCTGTTTGTCGTCTTACCCTTCTGTCGAAACTGCATTTGCAATCGCAAGACATCAACGAGTGTCAGCGCAAAGACGAATTCCCATGCTACGGAGACTGCACAAATTTGCCGGGAAATTACACTTGCAAGTGCCGTCCGGGTACCTCTGGGGATGCATACATGGCGAACGGCTGCCGGCCCAAGGACAAGTTCACGCTAGCTCTCAAAGTGGTTACAGGTACACAAAAAACATCGCCCCTTTGAGCGAACACTACAGCCATACGCTAGAAAATTGTGCCATTTTTTTTTCCTTATCGGGAATACTGACGGGTTCCTAATGTTCAGGGGTCAGCGTCGGAGTGTTCTTGTCAGCGTTCATGTGCTTCTGGCTCTACCTGGGGCTCCAGAAGAGGAAGCTCATCAGAACCAAGCAAAGGTTCTTCGAGCAAAACGGCGGAGTGATCCTGCAGCAGCAGATGCGTTCCTACAACAACGCCGGCGCCGGAGCCGCAGCAGGCGGAGGCGGGTTCAAGATATTCTCCAAGGAAGAGCTCGAGAAGGCGACCAACAACTTCTCGGCTGACCGTGTTCTCGGCCGTGGCGGGCATGGCATCGTGTACAAGGGTGTGCTAGAGGACAAGACGGTGGTGGCCATCAAGAAGTCGAAGATGATGGAGGAGGCCCATACCAAGGAGTTCGCGAGGGAGATGTTCATCCTCTCCCAGATCAACCACAGGAACGTCGTCAAGCTGCTCGGCTGCTGCCTTGAAGTAGAAGTGCCCATGCTGGTCTACGAGTTCGTCTCCAACGGCACTCTCTACCATTACATCCACGATAAGGATCTCAAGGCTGACATCACTTTCGACACCCGTCTCCGGATAGCGGCAGAGTCTGCGGAGGCGCTTTCCTATATGCACTCATCTGCTTCGCCACCGATCCTCCATGGAGACGTCAAGACGGCCAACATTCTGCTCGACGACAAGCTCACTGCAAAAGTTTCAGATTTCGGGGCATCAAAACTGGCACCCAATGATGAGGCCGAGATTGCAACATTGGTGCAGGGGACCTGCGGGTACCTTGATCCTGAATACCTTATGACATGCCAGCTGACCGATAAAAGCGACGTGTATAGCTTTGGTGTCGTCCTGCTGGAGCTTCTAACCAGGAAGAAGGCACTCTACTTCGACGGGCCAGAGGAAGACAGGAGCCTGGTGTCATGCTTCATGACGGCAATGAAGGCTGGCCAGCATCAAGAGCTTCTTGACAGCCAAGTGAGGAGGGAGATGAGAGCCGATGTGCTTGAAGAAATTGCTCACCTCGTGATGAGATGCCTGAGCATGAGCGGAGAGGAACGGCCGACAATGAAGGAGGCTGCAGACAGGTTGGAGAGGCTGAGGAGATACCAGCAGCACCCATGGGCTCAGGCAGATGACAATTCGGAGGAAAGGCAGACCTTGCTTTCCATGGAACAACGGGATCATCCTTCCATGTTCAGACAGCAAGATGTCCTCGATCTTGAAGAGGGCAGCACATACACTTATAGTTTGTAAATCATAAATATATGTGCCACTTTTAGCAAATGATTCTAGTATGGATTGTTTTGGATATAATAGCACAAATGTGCACACATGTTGAAGAAAAATTAACTGAATATTCACCCTTGATCTGTTTGTGCAACGGAGATTATGTCCTCTAAGTAATTACTGTATATGCCGATCATAAACAGGGGGCTGCAGCAGTGACAGACTGACAGTAGACCAACGATGTAGGAGTATTACCTTTTCAGAATGATGTATTTGCGAAGCCCATAGGCATTGTCCATGTTTTTCCTTGAAGAAAACGCCACTAATTCCTGCTTTCTCCAATCACAAATATAAATCCATCTAGTGTCCTAAGTCAAAAAAGATTAAAACCTTGACCATCAATATCTAAAATTTTATATAGATTGGTATTAGTAGATTCATTCTGCCAAGCTTTGCTGTTGCTGTTTGTGTTCTTGATATAAGTAGTTTTTTTTTCTCAAACAACGTAGGAGAGATGAGTGACATTTCATTAAGAGGGAAACAAAAAATACAGATGTGTCACGCTATAGATACCAACACGATCACAACCAGCCAAGAACCCAAGATCATTAAGGGTTAAGTTTAAGCGACACAAGGAGGAGCTCCCGGAGGGCAGGTGCACTTGCAGGACACCACAGGCTGTTGTTCATATTAGTATATTGATTACGCAAAATGCTTTCATAATATCTAAATATTTTCATTTAAGATAATATATTTTTGTAGATATTCTTAGCAAAGTTAAGAAATTTTAACTTAGGAAAAAACCTAGATTGACTTATATTTGTGATAAGGTGAAGTAAATTGAAGAGAAGCTCTACTTCTACATATCCCTCCATCCCAAATTACAAGAGATTATTGACTTTTGGATATTATCCATTCGCCTTATTAAAAAGATATGTTATTTATTAGCAATGGTTTGATTTATCATCCTAAGTATTTTTAAGCATAACTTATATTTTTGAGTATTTACACTTTTTTTAATAAGATGAATGGTCAAACATTGCATCCAAAAGTCAACAACCTCTTATGATTTGTGACAGAGGGTACTCATTAAAAAAACAACGTGATGCAAGAGGAGCATGAATCAGCCATAAGGGATCAACAAACCATCATTTAACATTTATTTATTCACTTCCTTTTATTTTCGAATTTCATTTATTTATTCACTGGCCATGGAATGAACTGACTGTTCAGCTTGATTAAATGTTCATCTAATTAAATGCAAAAATCATACTCTTTATTTGGGGAGCTGGTGCCTCATGTGCTTCACTAGCAGATGTCCCGTTCACTGACTCCTTATAGAGGAATACGCCTCCCAGTGAAGGTTAGAGCACTTGGCGTCCCATGATAAACACCTAGCCATCCCATCCTTAATCCATCGATCGCAACGCAAAGGGTCATTCTTCTGCACATTGGGAAGTAAAGTATGTTCAATTCAAGAAGCAACTTAGAAAACAAGATAGTTTCAGGTAATCATCTTCATGGGCCTTTTGAATGGAACTTTGAACTATGCTGATCTTCGAAACATTATTTGATCTATTAACGGATAATTGATTGCACAATTAAGAGCTTGCGACACGATAGCTATTGTCCCTTGATATTACGAACTTACAACGTCATCAAGTGCTTGAGAGAGACAAGTCTCCATAGGTTGAGATGATGTACTGAGACATTGATATATTGTGAAAACCTTGCCCCTCAGCCTGCCTGGTTACAGGTACAAACATATGGAGATCATAAGCTTTAACATAAATGGATAGCTGTCAATCCACTGGTGTAGATGCTACATTGATCCTTACTCTAAGCCTCTGTCATAGTCATGCAGTTTTGACTCACTTTGTATACAGATATTTCACCTATATCATATCAAACTGATGGATTGCCCGATTAAGTGCTTTGTATTTTTTTACCTCGATTCATCGTTGGGAAAGTTTATCCGTACTGGCACAGATCCATACTTTATTGCCTTCATCTGCTCACAAAGAAACTTTACTAACAGACACAATAGTAGGGTCGGAAATAACGAAATAATCACAACATACATGTATCTTTGTGTCCTGATTCCTGAAATATACTAACCCAATGATTTGTGGTGTTTGCGAAAATTAACTCAACCTAATACAAGTAAACATAGTAGCAAGATTCGTTAAAAATACCTACATATATAGCAGCACGCTGAGTAAAATTAATCTATGCAAATATTCTTTCCCTAAGTTGGGGTGGATGTTGAGGGAGCAAATATTCTTTCCCTTAGGTTGGAGTGGATGTTTTATTTTCTCCATTTTGTATAGAAGAGCGAGGCTTTTCATAGAAAAGGAAACATGTATTCCTCCGTTCCAAATCCCATGTGACGTAAGCAAAACATAGGAATTGAATTTTTTTTAAATTCCTTTGAAAATCTATCCATCCAAACAGGCCAGTTAGCTGGAGCCTGGAAGCACGCAGACGTAGTCACATGGAGCCGCTGAGGTGGTCAGGCCAGATGGCAGAACTGAGTAGCGGTCACAGAGGCAGTAGAGATGCAAATTTTAGTCAGATCCTCTCGTCAACCGCCGCGACGCCACCGGCTCCAATCTGTTCATCCGCAGGCGGGAGGCCGCACGGACAGCGACTGGTGAATGCAGACTCGTCCTCTTGCCGTCGCGGACTGGCGCCGAGCTACGGGTGAGTGGCGGCGCAAGATTTCCGGCTTAGCCCTCGGAGTTGGAGTTGCTGCTGTGTCTAGGCCGAATTACTAGGCTTTGCATGGCCAGAGTCGCACGGCTTGGCCTAGCTTCGCCTCCAAGAGGCTCCGCCAGTGGGATCATGGGCCACATGTGACAATGCTCGTGGGCTCGGGTTCGTGTATGTGGCCCAATTTAGAAGCATCTCTCCCCTGCCTCAGCTCGGTTGCTTAAATGCAGCAGAAGACCTAAAGCGTGCCACGTTCATTTTTCTGGCTTGCCAATGAACGCGAAGCTTCCAATTGAACAAGGCTTAGGTCCTGTTTGTTATATTTTTTTTTCACAGCTGTACAAATAAGCGAAAAACGGCGGTCAGAATAAACGGGTTTGGTATCACTTCTGCTTTTTAGTACAAATAGGTGTTATGGAAAAAAGTGTGGTCAGAAAAAACTAAAATAAAACGCTATGTTTGGCTGCTAGTTCCGGTTTATTTTGGCCATAAGCAGCAAATAAGCTGTACCAAACAGAACCTTAGGTTCATGAGTGCAACCTATTCACATTAGCTATGGATCTACTAAGGTAGAAACCACATCACCATCTCCCAGCACTTTATATTCATGTCTTCCATTGATTTTCTATGACTAATAATATTCATACAAACTATTAGTCTTCACAAGTACCACACTATTAATTAAATATGACTAACTATATTCATGCAATCTATTAGTATTTACGAGTACCACACTACTAATTAAAAATTTCATAGCAAGAGTCGATCTCCCCCAATCAATATGAATAAATTATAAAGTACAACGTTTGCAATAAATATTGTCACGCAATCACGTTTACATTTCTACCTCCAAAATTTACTTCAAAAATTATTTAGAAATTCCCACAGCAACACATGGGATATCACTTAATCTTTATTTATTTTTCTGGTTTGCCAATGAGCGCGAAGCTTCCAATTGAACAAGCGCTCAGAAGTTTGGGTTTTTTACGTATATGGGAGCTTCGGTAGCGAGTGCGACCGCAGCTCTTGACACGAGCGGCTCCTTGCCCTTAACAAGTTCTCTATTGATAGAGAATGTCGTCGCCTCACTTTCTTTTTAGCGCGGGTGAGAGCGTTGCATGCACTTCACCCGAAGCCCCGAGCGTTTTTCATCTGTCACGGCGCATTCGGTCCGAATCTACAAACGTCACAACTTTGCGCGCGTTCAACCGAAGGTTCTACTATATATTCTTTGTGCGATTGATGTTAGGTCAGAGCCTCAAACGTAATATTAACAAATGGGCGCTTGTTTCCCCTTCGAGTGACAGCTTCCCAGCGGCCATAGCTGACTTCTTTCAATTGCGGCTGTAGCCGCCTTCTTTCTTTTTTTTTCTTTTTCAAGACATTGCGAAGGTACTTTGGCTTCGCGAAGTCTTTTATGAAACGTCTCGATATCAGCATAAAAAAAGATCCACCTCGTTAAAAAACATCATCCCTGCGAAAGGGTTCTCCTAGCGTAGGCCCTTTACAAGACTTGCATAACAGAGAAAACGAAAACTAATAATATATACAAAACCCGAAGGCCGAAGCTTCCTTCAGGGGTAGTATCTCCGAAGGTTGTCCTGGTTCCTAGGTGTGCGGAACGTCATTACCTGCGGTATGGTTTAGGTCTTGTATGTCGTCGCCTCTCCTGCTGCCGGCCTCTATGTCGTCGCCGCTCCTGCTGCTGGCCTTGTACGAGTATCGGGCGGTGACCACCGTGTAGAACACCAGGTTCACGGCGCCGATGCAGACCAGCAGCCAGTAGAAGAGGTCCAGCCTGCTATGGTTTAGGTCCTTGGCGAACCAGCTGGCGCGACAGAAGCGGGAGCTCGCGTGGTCCGCCGCCGTGATCAGCAGGCTGCTCAGGAAGCTGCCGGCGCCGATCACGCTGAGGTAGAGCCCTACGCCCAGGCTGCGCATGTTGTCAGGCACCTGGTCGTAGAAGTACTCCTGCAGGCCCACCAGCGCGAACCCGTCGCCCAGGCCCATCAAAAGGAACTGCGGCACCAGCCAGAACACCGACACGGACGCCGGCGCGGCGGATCCCAGGCGCCGGCGCTCGGCCAGGGCCGCCACGGCCAGGGCCACGACGGCGAACGCCATGCCAATGCCGACGCGCTTCAGGATGGTGATGCCGCGCTCGCCCCCCGTGGCGCGACGCAGGTATGGCACCAGCACCCTGTCGTAGACCGCGACGGTGGCGATCATGCTGAGCGCGGACATCGCGAAGAGGAACTCGGCCGGGATTACGAAGCTTGAGCCTAGGCGCCGGTCCATCACAGTGCCCTGCTTGATGAAGAAGGTGGACACCTGCGCCGCCGTCATGCCGAAGGGCAGCGTGGCCACCCAGATGGGCACCATGTTCAGCACCATCTTTGTCTCCTCCACCCGCGTCACCGTCGCCAACCGCCATGGCCCGGCTGCGTCCTCGCCGGCGCCGTGCTCCACTACGGCCGCCCTGTCGAGAAACCTGCACCTCGTCGTACACCATATACATATAGTATATATAAAAGTGGGTTAGTGTTTTTTTTTTTTTTTGCTTTCCAGAGTGGTCGAGATTTCTTGCTGATTTGTTCATCAGCTCTTACCGAAGGTGGTCGGTATGGCAAAGCAGCTTCTTGTTGATATTCTGCGGCCTGACGACCTCGTACAGCTGGGCGGCGTCGGCTGGCAGGTCGAGGCGCCTCTTCCTCACGGCGGCGACGACGACCTGCAGCAGCGGCGTCAGCGGGCTGCCCTCAGGCACACGGTAGCGGTACAACCTCCTGCCGGCGAGGAAGACGACGAGTGAGGCGGCCATGACGGCGGCGAGCATGACGCTGGCGGCGCCCCAGCCGATCCGGAACTGCGCGTAGGCGATGACGGTGACGCCGAGCAGGACGCCGGCGCAGAGCGCGCAGTTCCACCAGTTGAAGAAGGACATCTTCTGCACCCGCTCCGCGGCGTGGCCCTCCTCGAACTGGTCGGCGCCGAAGCTCTCCAGGGAAGGCTTGTGGCCGCCGGTGCCGACGGACACCAGGTATATGCCGACAAAGAAGAGCGCCTCGTGAAGGCGCAGCGAAAGGTCGGGCTTCAGGCTCGGCGCTAGCTGCACCGTCGCCAGCACCATCAAACCCTGCGCAGCGAGCGGTCAAATCAACCTGCTGCGGCTGTACCGCATGCATGCATTGCATTGCACTGCACGGAGGCAGGGGATCTAGTAGAGCTAGATAGCTGACCAGCAGGTAGACAATGGTCGACAAGACGACGGTGGAGAACCTGCCGAGGTAGCCATCGGCAATGAAGCCGCCGAGCAAGGGCATCAGCGTGGTGACGCTCATCCAGTAGTTCACATTTTTAGCCGCGACCTTCATCTCCTCGTGCAGCACCTTGGCGAGGTATATCATTAGGCTTGTGGCTATCCCGAAATAGCTGAGCCTCTCGCTGAACTCAATCACTGCATGTGTGCACCAACAAAAGAGCTTAATTAGTTGATAAAAAAACTACTGCGGGCTGTACGAAGGAAATAATTGAAAAACTGTCTGAATGAATACCCACTGATGATGAACATTGCAGCCTTCCATGAGCCGGTGGTGGCACGGAAAGGAGGCCTCCCTCGGTAATCCACTGACGAGTCTTGCACCCATTCCTCACGGTTCTCGACACCCAAACTGCTTGTCTCCATCATCGTCCTAATTAACAATGATCTATCAAATCCTCCGAACAATATATCGATGAGATCTCACTCTCTATTCTCTACGGACGGCAGCTCAGCAGTGGGCAGTGGCTGAGGATAGAAGAGAGGAGCCTGAGGCGGTACTAGCACGACGGCAGCGGCGGTGCCGGCACTGGAATGGCGGCGACGGTGGTGGAACATGGACGGCGAAGCGAGGCGTCCATGACCGTGAGGGCAAGAGGCCAGAATACATCTATGATCCAAGGGAGGAACCACCTGCAGGTTTGTTAGGCTGTTTGTTGGCCCCTTTCTTGATTTAGACAGTAGGAATCGATCTAATGGAGCAAAGGATGTTCTAGCAAGCCATGTAACGGCCTGACCGCGACATCCTCGTCACTGTCTGACCGCGTCACCAGTGCCCCACGCCTTCTCTCCCTTCCAACATCATGCATCAGATCGGATCACCGTGTTTGCGTGTGGGTTAATTCTCCACCGCTCCTGTAATAATTGTGTGTATAGTACATGACTATATATAGACGACACCACCTGTGATTATGTACAGTGTGTAATTTTCAATAAAAGACTAGTCTGTCTAGCTAGTATCCGTGTCCGTGTGTTTCGTTGAGATGTAGCACCCGGCTGTTTTTTATGGCTAAAACACACGATTTTCTATCCAGACCAGAATCAAGTGTTTCAAAACCAGCTGACACACGAAATTTGAAAGGAATAAAAATCATATCCACTTGGCTGAGTACTAGCACTCTCTCGCCGAAGCTCATAGCGGCACCAACGATTTTTTCGGATGTATCTTTTTTATTACACTGTAATTACAGTAAAAATTACACTGTACAAACATACTTACAATACTTACCGTGCACACAATTATTCTACTATAATTATAGTGTAATTTAGGTGCAATGTGGAATTATTGCTGCAATTTATACTGTACTCGAGGAAGACGAACGCCTCCTGACTCAATACCTACCCAAATGAATGCCACGTGAAACTTCTCACGCCGTTTAAAAAAAATCCAAACAGTAACTTCTAAACACCTCTACGCGGGCAGAGTGTGAACGGTGCATGTGATCTATCAGGGTGCAGCTTGCATTGCAGGACGATGAGAGGTGAAAGCGACATGCACTGTACCTCCGCTGGTGGGAAGAAAGGGAAGCGATGCGATCATGCGGCGGTTAGCTCTCGATCTCGCATGATTAACGGCTACAAAACCGTGTGATGGAATACTTCAAATCACACGGTTGATCTTTAGGTTTTCTCCTTAGGGCATGTACAATGCTAAGATGCTTAGAGAGGTGTTTAGAGAAAAAAATGCTAAGCATCTGCATAAGCATCTGTCCTTTACAATGTGAGCACCTGTATTTGCCGGTGTTTAATTAGGCGGTTATAACTTAGCATTTGTGTAAGCATCTCTATTGCTACAGTGTTGTTGGTGCCTGCTTGCTCGCCTTCTGCCTTGCTGCAGCCTGCAGCTCTCATCTGCTCTTATCTCTCCTAAGATCAATTTTACAAATAGAGGCAAGTACGATGTCCTGCAGATGATTGGCCTTTGCCCTTGCTAAGGGAGCGGGAACGATTGTCACTAGATTATTTTATTGGTGCATAAGTATTTGAATCAGTGACATGTTGGCGATTAAGATCAAATGAATATCATGGCTGCGTGCAACTCTCAGGATTCTCTATAGGATAGAGGGTGAGTTCACTAAATCAGTGAAGCTACCATCGAAAGCATGAAAATCCATTGGGTGCAAGTACAAGAAAACTAAACATAATGGAAGTTGGAGGGAGGCTGCATGAATTAGATGATTAATTATTTCCTTATATAGAGGGAGTGAGTATCTACTAAGCAGTAAGTTTTGGGAGACCAATTCCTTTGATATGATATACGAAGTCAGGTCAACTGATTAGGATAAAGATCGATCTTGCTATCTTGGCATGACCATCCTTAGTAAAAAGCAAGTAAAAATGGACCGCTAGATTAGCACAGATTGATACGTAGTTTAGATAGGAACACAGGACCATGCATGCATGCATACACTCGAACGGACGGAAGATTTCCAACTGCCTCCCCGCGGAAGCATCGCATGAAAGCCTCGCGGATAGAAAACGGCCACAACTCCGGACGGAAGACTCCCCACTAAGCACTGCCCCCGACGGGTTAGGCACCCCATTGTACGTACGCTGCCGTCCTGTACGTACAGGAGCTCGTGCCGGTGGCGATGGAGCCATGGAGGGCACCCGAACGTCATCGACGCCGCGGCGGACGCGGGCGCGCGACGCGTCGTGTTCACCTCCTCCTACGGCGCCGTACACATGGACCCCAACAGGAGCCCCGACGCCGTGCTGGAGCGACTTCGACTTCTGCAAGCACCAAGCAGACTGATGTATGTGATGGGATCGTCGCTTTCATCCGTCCACCAACCAACCATTGCCGATGAACAAATGCAATTGTGCCTTGTACCTGTACTGCTGCGCCAAGATGATGGCGACGGAGCAGGCGGCCAGGCGCGGGCTGGAGCTGGCCGTGGTGGTGCCCTGCATGACCATGGGCCCCATGCTGCAGCAGACGCTCAACTTCAGCAGCAACCACGTCGCGCGCTACCTCATGGGCACCAAGAAGACATACCCCAACGCCGTCGCCGCCTATGTCGACGTCCGCGACGTCGCGCGCGCACACGTCCTCGCCTACCAGCGGCGCCCCGCCCTCCGCGCAAGGCCGATACCTCTGCATCGGCGCCGTGCTGCACCGCGCGCAGCTCATCGCCATGCTCAGGGACCTCTTCCCGCAGTACCCGATCACGGCCAAGTGAGTCCACTCGTCCTTGGTTGCCAATGCATAGGTATGCACGCAGTCCACGGCTCGATCTGCTCGTGTCGACGCGTCCCTCATCTGACCATCTCGCGCGTCTTTTGTTGATGTCATGATACAGGTGCGAAGACGACGGCAAGCCAATGGCGAAGCCGTACAAGTTCTCCAGCCAGAGGCTCACAAGGACCTGGGCTTGGAGTTCACTCCGCTGAGGAAGAGTCTGTACGAGGTTGTGGCTGTCATCAAGCAGCAGCGTGCATACTTGTAAACACAAACACATGCGGGGATCTCCAGGCCTGATAGCATAAAATAACTGCAGGGAAAAAAAAGAAGCAAGGAGAGATGATATAAGGGCGTTGCATATTTGTTTTACTAGTATATATCTCTTTATTTCTCATTCCTCAAAGTGTATTGTGTTCTTGAAACAAAACACTGTATTGTGTCAGTCGTCCTGCTGGAACTTCTAACCAGGAAGAAGGCACTCTACTTCGACGGGCCAGAGAAGACAGGAGCCTAGTATCATGCTTCATGACAGCAATGAAAGCTGGACATCATGAAGAGCTTATTGACAGCCAGGTGAGGAAGGAGATGAGAGCCGATGGGATTGAAGAAATTTCTCAGCTCGTGATGCGATGCCTAAGCATGAGCGGAGAGGAACGGCCAACAATAAAGGAGGCTGCAGAGAGGTTGGAGAGGCTGAGGAGATACCAGCAGCACCCATGGGCTCAGGCTGATGGCAATTCGGAGGAAAGGCAGACCTTGCTTTCCATGGAACAACGGGATCTTCCTTCCATGTTCAGACAGCAAGATGCCCTCGATCTTGAAGAGGGCAGCACATACACTTATAGTTTGTAAATCATAAATATATGTGCCACTTTTAGCAAATGATTCTAGCATGGATTGCTTTGGATGTAATAGCAGAAATGTGCACACATGTTGAAGAAAAACTAGCCAAGCAGTATGAGAATCTGAAACTGAATATTCACCCTTTCTAAATTGGATCAGTACTTGATCTGTTTGTGGAACGGAGATTATGTCCTCTAAGTAATTACTGCATGTGCCGATCATAAGCAGGGGGCTGCAGCAGTGACAGACTGACGGTAGACCAACGATGTAGGAGTATTACCTTAGAAGGATGTATGTGCGTAGCCCATAGGCATTGCTCATGTTTTTCCTTCAAGAAAACGCCACTAATTCCTGCTTTCTCCAATCACAAATATAAATCCATCTAGTGTCCTAAGTCAAAAAATTAAAACCTTGACCATCAATATCTAAAATTTTATATAGATCGGTATTAGTAGATTCATTCTACTAAGCTTCGCTGTTGCTGCTTGTGTTGCTGATATCAGTAGTTTTTTTTCTCAAACAACGTAGGAGAGATGAGTGACATTTCATTAAGAGGGAAAACAAAAAATACAGATGTGTCACGCTATAGATACCAACACGATCACAAGGAGCCTAGAACCCAAGATCATTGAAGCGCCCTTGATTTCTCAGACATAATGCGATACAAATGCTAGTCCCAGGGGCTAGCCACACATTTATTTTAAGTAGTACCTGAGTCTGAGATAGCGACAACAAGATTACATAAAACATTGCAGGAAAGTAAGATACAACGGAAGCATCCTGCAAAGCCTAATGCCACAGGCTAGTTGGGGAGTAGGAGTATGACCTAACTGAAGAGGGCTTCAAACGAGTCGTCGTCACTAACTGAAAGCAACAACAAAACAAGGGTGAGTACAAACGTCCTCCGCAAACCCTATGTTCCTCCACGAGGAGTTGGGGTGATACCATCACTATAGTGCAAGGAGTATCTGGAGTTTAGGAAGTTTTTTAGAAAAATATTTTTTTTGTATCCAAGATTTGTTAGTTAATATTTTGGTTTGAGAAAACACTTTTCCTATAAAAAAGAATGTCCATTGGACTTGCCAGTCCACCGTGCCTCCAGGCATTCCTGTCCAACACGTTTTCCACACCAAAATCCACATTTTTCACCAGCCATTTCCTCATTTTATAAAACATCTAGGTTGTGAAACCAAACCATAACACATCCATACCAGTGGACACGAACTATTCGAATAGATTTATACTCTGATCAGAGGAGGAGCACACTTTATCCGCAAGTTCAGACTGCATGACAGGAGCGATCATGTCACATGAATCCTATCAAAGTCTTCTACACATAAGTTTTCCCCAGACAGCGATCCTGAGAACCCAGGCAGCCCCGATGCACCAGTGCCCCGCGACACTCCCGCACCACTTTTCCATTCCTTGGTATCCCAGATTATGACCAGAGGTCCGGATCACCCTTGTGGTTTCCAACTAAGTGTTGCCGCATACAACATTGAGTGGTTGTGCTAAAATCAAGTTGGGCAAGATGAAACATCAACTCAGTCCTTACATGAGCATGGGTACAACCTTTCCACTTTTCGCTTTTTCTCTTCTCGACTCCGCGAGCAACCCACATCCCCGGCCTTCCCCACGAAGACTAGGCCCTTAGGTAACCGTGAGTTACGGTACCCGTTCTTGCCCTGCTCATTAGAGTGGCCTAGCCAATCGAGGTTGTATGCCTGTGATCGTATGCCGAAGTTCTTCCCCATTTTTCCCAAAACACACACTCCATACCCCAATCCACATTCCCATCATCAAGATTAATATATAGATAGTTGAGTGAGCGACGCCTCCTAAGCACACTACTACTAAGATTGGTTCGGGTGGCTATCCTACCATGTTTCTTAGCAAACAAAACATGTAGGTTTTTAGTAATTAACAGGCCAAGGGTTGTATTTGCAAAACAGAAATTTTATGCATCAAGTGTAGATTCCAGTGGATTTGCCATCGTCAAGGTTCTCGTCACAGCGAAGGTCGGAGCTAGGTTCTTCTGGCTCCGGGTCTGCAACGGCCGTACTCCGGCTCTTGGGCGTCCTCGGGAATAGGAGTCTAGCGCACATAAACAAAAGCATACAATGAATACAATCATTCATGCTCAAAGTGCTTTGAAAGGGGGAGGGATAGATAGAGGATGATTTTAGGGGAATTTAGGAAGAAGAATTGTCCAAATCGGAGTTAAAATGGATAAGATATGAGAAAAACAAAATTTGTTTTATTATTGTTATTATTTGGAAATGAAAAAGGCTTCGCGGGGTTAATCACACACGCGCAGCCCATCCTACGTTGGTTCGGCCACAGGTGGCCTGGCCCTCTCGACCCATGCGTGCAGCAGCGCAGATTGGGCTGGCCTGTTAGCGCGGGGCAGGGGGAAAATGGTGCGGGAACGACATTGGGCTGGGGCCCACGCGCCGGAGAGAAGGGGGCGACTATGTCAACGGGGGCGCCATCATCCGGCCCGGCCGACCAGTTCGCGCGGAGGGGAGCGACGTCACCGGCCCGGCCGATCGGTCGCGTGGAGGGGAGCGACGGCCCTGGTGGCGGGGACTAGTCTGCAAGGCAGAGGAGGTGGCGGCGATCATGGTGGTGATACTAGGGAGCGAGAGTGGGGGTGACTTGGCCTGGCAGCGTGAGGCTGAGGCAAGGCGGCATCGTCGCCGTGGCGCAGCAGCGTGGTGAGGCTCTGGGGAATGTGCTCCGGTCCGGAAAGGCGGTGGGGGTCATGCGCACCATTGAGACGGGCCAGGGAATTTGGTGGTGGCAGCGCGGCGGATCGGCTCAGGGTGTTCACCACGGCGGAACTTGAGTCCCGGCGGCTCATCGAGAGGGAGAAGAGGCGGAGGGAAGCAGTGCCCGGTGTTTGGGAAGGTGTTTGTGCACGGTCAGGGTGCTTGGCCGGCGAGGAGGCAGGGGGAAGGGGGCTTCTATAGCCGGCCCGTGGGGTGGCGCTGGTGGCGTGGCACATGGTGTAGCTCAGCGTTGCAGGAGCGCGCCGCGGTAGGTGCAGTGGGTCGGCGGCCTGGCGCCTCTTTATTGCGCGGCTGGAGATGTGGCCGGTCCTCAGCGTCGTGGCTCGTTCGGTGGCGTGATGCGTGACGCGGCCAGTGTATGGTGCCGTCGCGGCGCGGTTAAATATCGGGTGGGTGGCGTTCCGGCCAGGGAGGAAGAGAGGGAGGGGCACGAGGCAAGGACAAGACACGACGACGGGCGGTGTAGCGTGGCTAGGTGCCTTCAATGCGTGCCGGGCGAGGTGGCCTAGCATCGCGACGCGCGGTGGCGTCGTCGCGCGCAGAGCGGGCAATGCCCAGCGGGCAAGAGAAAGGGGAAGGATCGGACGGCTAGGGCCCGCGCGGTAGTGAGAGGGCGCGCTGGCACGGTGGGGTAGGGCGGCAATGAGAGGGGGAGGGGGGAAAGCTGGATTAGGGTCGGGAGGTGGTCTTGGCGGCGGCCCATCAGTTTGGGGTAGAGCGGGACGTGTAGGGGGAGGAGTGGGAGGCAGGCCGGCTTGGGCCAAGGGGGAGGGAAAAGGGAAAGGCTGACACGTCAGGCTTTTCTCCTTTTCTTTTTTTTTTTATTTTGGTCTTGATTTTCTTTGTAGCAGGAAAATTTAGGATGTATTTGGCAAAATTTTGGTAGGTTTCTTGGAGTATTTTTGTTAGAGAAAGATGGGAGATTTCTTAAGATCATACATTTTAAAATTTGAAAAGTGGTTTTGAAAATCAGAGTGATTTTTATTTATGTGATTTTATTTAACGAAGTTTTCGGTGTGTTACAATCATTAAGGGTTAAGTGTAAGCGACACAAGGAGGAGCTCCTGTAGGGAAGGGGCACTTGCAAGACACCACAGGCTGTTGTCCATATTAGTATATTCATTACGCAAAATGCTTTCATAATATCTAAATCTTTTCGTTTAATATATTTTTGTAGATATTCTTAGTCAAAGTTAAGAAATTTCAACTTAGGAAAAAACTAGATTGACTTATATCAGTGATAAGAGGAAGTAAATTGAAGAGAAGCTCTACTTCTACATACTAACTCCATCCCAAATTACAAGAGATTATTGACTTTTGGATATTATCCATTCGCCTTAATAAAATGATATGTTATTTATTAGCAATGGTTTGATTTATCATCCTAAGTATTTTAAGCATAACTTACATTTTTGAGTATTTACACTTTTTTAATAAGACGAATGATCAAACAGCGCATCCAAAAGTCCATAACCTCTTATGATTTGTGATAGAGGGTACTCATTAAATGTTCGTCTAACTAAATGCAAAAGGCATACCCTTTATTTGCGGAGCTGGTGCCTCATGTGCTTCACTAGCAGATGTCCCGTTCACTGAATCCTTATAGAGGAATACGCCTCCCAGTGAAGGTTATAGCACTTGGCGTCCCATGATAAACCCCTAGCCATCCCATCCTTAATCAATCGATCCCAACGCGAAGGGTCATTCTTCTGCACATCGGGAAGTAAAGTATGTTCAATTCAAGAAGCAAGTAACTTAGAAAATAAGATGGTTTCAGGTAATCATCTTCATGGGCCTTTTGAATGAAACTTTGACCTATGCTGATCTTCAAAACATTATTTGATCTATTAACAGATAATTGATTACACAATTAAGAGCTTGTGACACGATCAGGGGCGGATACAGAGGGGGGGGGGGGGCTGCAGCTCCCCTTTGGCCCCATAGCATCCTTGTATACCTTGTATTTTGGTAGCCAAACAAAGAAAAAATAGTCCACGTGTAAGGTATATTTCATATACCATGCATTTTTATGTGATAAATTTATCCCGTAATAGAAATAATTTGAATTTTATACCAACAAATTTATTTTACATGCTATGAGATGACCATTTTAAATTATCGCATGAATTTGTAGCCCCCCCCCTCCCCCCATCCATTTCTGGATCCACCACTGGACACGATAGCTATTGTCCCTTGAGATTACGAACTTACAAAGTCATCAAGTGCTTGAGAGAGAGACAAGTCTCCATAGGTTGAGATGATGTACTGAGACATTGATATATTGTGAAAACCATGCCCCTCAGACATGCCTGGTTACAGGTACATACACATGGAGATCATAAGCTTTAACATAAATGGATAGCTGTCAATCAACTGATGTAGATGCTACATTGATCCTTACTCTAAGCCTCTGTGATAGTCATGCAGTTTCGACTCACTTTGTATACAGATATTTCACCTAAATCATATCAAACTGATGGATTGCCCGAGTAAGTGCTTTGTGTTTTTTTACCTCGATTCATCGTTGGGAAAGTTTATCCGTACTGGCACAGATCCATACTTTATCGCCTTCATCTGCCCACAAAGAAACTTTACCAACAGACACAATAGTAGGGTAGAAAATAATCACGACATACATGTATTTTTTTGTGTCCTGATTCCTGAAATATACTAACTCAGTGATTTGTGGTGTTTGCGAAAATTAACGCAAGCTAATACAAGTAAACAGAGCAGCAAGATTCGTTAAAAATACCTACATATATAGCACCACGCTGAGTAAAATTAATCTATGCAAATAAAACTTATTAGTCCTTTATTTCAGAGGACAAAAATATGTGCACTAACATTTTGTTTTTACTTTATCATACAAAAATACACATGCCAGTCGTTTTTTGTCAAAAGACAATGAGAAAAAAAATTGTGTCTATGGTATACCCCTGCTATACTTGAGGGGGGGGGGCTTGAGTCAATCGATAACATGTATGCAATTGATAAATTTTGAGTACATGACAAGCAAAAGGAGGCACCAAAGAACAAATAATAATAGAACATAAGCAGTTGTTGGTCATGGTGCTCGCTACTAGTTCCATCATGCTAGCATGTGGAAACGAATTTGCAGCAGTTTTGTGGCAATGGGCTAATTTCAGTATTTCACCCTCCGATTTCATGATTTCATGGGGTCATGCCTACAATCAGGCATGCTCTGAGAACTGGTATTCCTCCCATCAAATCAACCAGCACTTGATTTTCTTAGTTACCAGCACCCTTGTACATTGAGTCATAGTTTACTAAGCAGAAGTGGAAAAAAGGCTATAATACTCCCATACAGCTTTAATATAATAATTTTATTCAATGATTTCTTAATCAGGAAAAATGGGCTGGTTTCACATACCGCTATTTGCAGAGATTGGTCTTGAAAGGAAGAGCAAAGAATGATATCAGAGCCTGCATATATTAAATGTGCTAGGGCCTCATCGTATACCTTAATGAATGTTATTTTGTCTCCCTGATTGATAAACAGAACAAATGATAAAGAAATGAATTTGGATTGAACACAAGATGCACCATGAACATAGAAAGCTTAAACAAGATAGCACGGATAGTTATACATTTATCTCTTCCTTAAGTGCCGGCAAACTTGAGTTCATGACAGACCCCAACTTTTCCATGATGACGACCTGTCCAATATAAACTCTTGCAGCTATGCTAGTACAGAAATCAACTGCTTAGGACAAGAGGAAGGTACTAACAGAGTAATAAACCACACACCTGAGCATTTCTGCGCAGAGCAACATGAACTGCTTCCTTAAGACTATGAATATCTGAATCACCATCACAAATACACCCTACCTAAAAAATAGCACTTACCTTATGTTACTATTAATGTAGTAGGCAAACAGAAATGTGTATGCACAGAACAATGGGGTACATACTATAATGGATGAACCACGGAACCCGAGTCGTCGCTTAAGTGCTTCTTTGCAAATGGACTTCCCCTCAATATCATTGGCAGAATACTGCCGAGGAAGATAAATATCCTTTGATGGATCCCAAAGTTCACCATCCAATCCATGAGAAGCAACCGATATCTTCTCCCTAGAAAGGATTTAAAGTGTCTCAGAAAATCTCAGCAAAGCAACTACCAATTGCGATCAGCAATCTTTTAGGCCAATGGGAGAAAAGTACTGGAAAGAGAAAGAAAAGAAGACAATTTACTTATGTGCAGTTAATGTTGCTTGCAAGCCATGTTTCAAACCCTGAATAAGAGCATCTTTTGACTGTGCCGAGGACATTAAAATGACTTTATTTGAGTAAACAATACCTCCCTGCACATATATATAAGTTAATAGAAAGATAGGTTTAATTAGGTACGTTAAGGGCATTTCAACAATTTACTTCTATTTGTCATTTTAAATTTGTATTCAAGGAAAATCTACATGTTTGAACAAAATGTTTCCCAGAGAGAAACAGAATTGCCCTCGGTACTAAAGGAGTAAAGGTTTGTGTTCACAGAGATAATAGCATATATCAAAGCATTTAATTTCTTGAATTTTAAAATGACTAACCTTAAGAATATTAACAAGATGTGTCTTATTTGGATCCTGCAGACGATCAGCACGATGAAGCTTATGAGGATCGAGCCCACACATCTCCAACTTATTTGGCTCCTCTACGCACTAGCAGCAGTTTCACGAAACATACAATATTTGAATGAACAATAAAACCACTTAGTAGTCAAGTGGATGCGGTTACATGTACTACTGAGCCCTAAAAATGGCTTAAGCTATGTGCAAGGTTATTGAAATTATCAGAAGATGGTAGGTGGTTTGAATCTCAAAAATTGGCATCATCTTGAGGCATATTGATGTTGATGATAATGCATGTAACAATTGGAGAAGTCATACTGAATATTTACTTCTGAATTCAAGTCTTGGCATGTCAACAATATTCGAGTGTTCCCAAGCCCCTGGATGTATTGCAAAATTACAAGTCAAAACTTCACAGAAGACCAAAATGCTAAAGCACAAGAGTAGTACTCGATATTGATTCAACGAATGCATCTGTAATGTTTCATGCATGCTGTAAACTCACAATTTCGAATCTCCTTTGCTTATCTCTGAAGATTTACTTTTTTTCAGTAGATACTAAATTAAATACTTTGTGAGGGAAGGAGGAGGGGGTGCAGGACTGGGGCAGGCAGAAGTGACCAAGAAAGGCTAAGCAGGTTAAAAAGGCATCAGGTTTAGCTCATAGGTTGAAAGTCTTTTATCTGTTTTAGAAAAGAGAGTGCACTTCTCCCATTGTGAACACGTTAATAAATCAGCTGAAAAATTCAGAACTTACAGGGAAAACAACAGAAGAATATAAAAAAGAAATAAAAGAAAAAGGAGTAACTAAATCTGGAAAAGATTTAAAATGCTTTGCAGAAAAAATCGGTAACCCAATAGGCTCAATTTGCTGGGGCGGATTGATGATCCAATGGATTGAAAAGAACTATGCCCATCTTTTTATGGACAAAACGAGAATGGCAGATCATATATTGTGTACTGATGAGAAGGGCAAAACTAGTGTGCTTTCTAATGAAGCTGGGAAATATTCCTACAACATACTTCAATTTATTTGTATTGAAAACACGGTGCACATACTTCCTCTTCTGTTTCCAGAATGAGATATTTTTCATCGGTGACACTAGGACGAAATCTTACAAGAAGATATTATCGTCCATTTAACATGATAAATAAGAAAGAACATAGTAACATTGTATAAGACATATTTTTGCAAACTATTATCATATCATTACAAAGAGCACACAAAGAATATATTTGAGCAAGCATTCTCTTTGAGAGAGGTGAGCATATAAGTAATTAACAATGAATAAACTTCACTTAAAATTTACCTGGTGAGCAAATATGTCCCAGAAAAGTGGCGCCACTATAGCAGTTTCCCAGTTATGTATGTGTAGAATGTCTGGCCGCTTCCCAGATTTTACAATATAATCCAACGATGCCCGGGAAAAATAGGAAAATCTAAAAAGATATAGTAAGAACATATGATTTATGTCATGCACAAAATAGTAAAATCTTGCCACATGTGTCATAAATTGAAGCATACAATAAAAAGCTACAGCTTATATTCTAACATGTTATATGCTGCAATAGTATATAAAATATAAGCAGTTCAAAATCAGCTTCTTGTTACGACGTTGGGGTGGAAGAGGTAGAGGAGGCGCAGGGCCTTTGCTGCGCAGGTAGTGATGATCGTCGGCAGGCTGCCTCCGATCAACCATGTCAGCAGGGAGGGAGACTAGAGAGAATAGGTAGGAGATAATAGATTAATTCTCATTGCTTGAGTTTCCCTGATTTACACAGCCATATATATATATAGGCCTAGGTTTACAGCATATCTCAAGTCTCTCTGATCTCTCTCAGGCCCAATAAGCCTTCATCGAACGACTAAGCCCACTAGCCTTAATAACTCAACTAAAGATACAAAGAGGTCTCTCTTAACCTAAGCAATCAGCCTACTGCCCTTCCTGTGGGTCATCCTGCGGCTTCCTGGACCTCCTACTATATTGTCATCCCCACATAACATCTCTCCCCCCCCCCTCCGACAAGTAGGTGGTCCGCGAGCTGCCAATGGGGGTAACGACGCTGGAAATCGTCAACATCTTCCCAAGAAGCTGCCGAAGCTGGAAGATTATCCCATTGCACCAAGACTTGACGAACACCACGGGCCATACGCATCCGAACCGTGCGAGCAGGCGTCGGCTGCACGGCCCCAAAGTGAAGAGGTGGCAAAGCCGACGGGGTACTGGGTGGCTGATCCACAAACTTCAGAACGCCCACATGAAACACGTCATGGATGCGTGCACGCGGGGGTAACTCCAACCTGTAGGCCACCGCGTTGATGACCTCCAAAACCTTGTAGGGCCCATAAAAACGGGGTTGGAGCTTGCCCTTAGCAGTAGTAATTCCAGCCGACATCCTGTGTCGAAGGCGGAGCCAAACCCAATCACCAACAGCAAATGTGAGGGTCCTGTGACCACGGTCATAACTGCGTTTGGTTGTCTCCTGAGCTTGGACAAGCCAGTCCCGTACATCGCCAAGGAACTCATCGCGTTCTTCCATCGACTTAGCCACTGCAACCACCCGGCAGTCTCCCGACTCATAGGAGCGGATGGTCGGAGGATCACGACCATAAACCACCTTGAATGGTGTCTCGCGATGGGCGGAGTGAAAAGCAGTGTTGTAGACGAACTCGGCCAAGGAAGCCATCAAAGCCACTGACACGGTCTGTCACCGGTAATGCACCTGAGATACATCCCAATAGCCTTGTTCACGGCTTCAGTTTGGCCGTCCGATTGGGGATGGAAGGCCGAGCTCATGTGTAGTTTGGTGCCGAGCAGCTTGAATAGAGCCGTCCAGAACGCCGATGTGAACACTGGGTCTCGGTCAGACACAATGGAAGTAGGAACTCCATGGAGGCGGACAACTTCCCAGAAGAATGCAGTTGCTACGGACTACGACGAATAAGGATGAGCAAGCGCGATAAAGTGGGCATATTTGCTGAAGCGATCAACCACCGTCAATATAACTGACTTGCCTCCCACCTTTGGTAAGTCGTCAACGAAATCCATGGAGATGTTTGACCACACCGAAGTAGGCACGGGTAGTGGAAGCAACAACCCCGCCGGATGAAGATGGTCCGTCTTGTTCTGCTGGCAAACGGCGCAATGACGGACAAAATCTTGGGCCACCGCGCGCTCACGGGGAGTGTGAAAATCCCGGCGAAAGCGCCGCGGTGTCTTCTCAACCCCTTCATGCAAAGGCCCTGCGCCTCCTCTACCTCTTCCACGCCAACGTCGTAACATCTTGGTATCACGAGTCAGCGCGTCCTCTGCCACATCCGCCGCCATGTCTGATTCAAACAAGCTCGACGACATGACCAAAACCCTAGCCGCCATCACCCAACAGTTGGCGCAATTACCCACGATCACGTAACAGATTGGGCAGCTGCCGACCATGGCGGCCACTCTCCAGCGCTTGGAACACCAGCAGACCAACCAGCAAGCAGCGATCGACCACCTTGAACAGCACAACCGCGAGTTGGCACATCATGTGCCCGACGCCAATCGCGGCCGACCACCGCCGCCTCCACCTCCAGGCGGCCATGAAGATCAGTCCTCCACGATTCCACAAGACGGACACATGATGTGCCAACTCGCGGTTGTGCTGTTCAAGGCGGTCGATCGCTGCTTGCTAGTTGATCTGCTGGTGTTCCAAGCACTAGAGAGTGGCCGCCATGGTCGGCAGCTGCCCAATCTGTTGCGTGATCGTGGGTAACTGTGCCAACTGTTGGGTGATGGTGGCTAGGGTTTTGGTCATGTCGTCGAGCTTGTTTGAATCAGACATGGTGGCGGATGTGGCAGAGGACGCGCTGACTCGTGATACCAAGATGTTACGACGTTGGGGTGGAAGAGGTAGAGGAGGCGTAGGGCCTTTGCTGCGCAGGTAGTGATGATCGTCGACATGGCTGCCTCCGATCAATCTTGTCAGCAGGGAGGGAGACTAGAGAGAATAGGTAGGAGATAATAGATTAATTCTCATTGCTTGAGTTTCTCTGATTTACACAGCCATATATATAGGCCTAGGTTTACAGCATATCTCAAGTCTCTCTGATCTCTCTCAGGCCCAATAAGCCTTCATCGAACAACTAAGCCCACTAGCCTTAATAACTCAACTAAAGACACAAAGAGGTCTCTCTTAACCTAACCAATCAGCCTACTGCCCTTCCTGTGGGTCATCCTGCGGCTTCCTGGACCTCCTACTATATTGTCGTCCCCACATAACACTTCTTCCTGCATGTTTTGTATTCACAAAGTTTGTCACTATGCTAATCCATACCGCTCAAAGTCATCAGGGTAGCCGCATAACCTATCACGAATGAAATATGAGAGCTGAACTGGTTCTATGAGTATAAGACCAACACCACTTGAAGAACTACATCAAAGAGGGGAAAAATTAGGAGGAAAATACCTTGAGAACTATACATAGATACAGAAGTATGAGCATCAATATATACATATATTTATATATCAAAATGAATAAGAGAAGAGAAAGATAATAAATCCGGTTACGTCTCTTTGCATACTAGGGAGTGTCTTTACCCAGTCCATATTCTGTTTTTATGCCAAAGACCACCAAAATATGATTCATACTCAGCCTCAGCTTTCCTTAGACCGTGAATCCCATCCATGTTTATGCTGGTGTACCTATTTTGTGCAATACCAATGCGATGAGCCTGATAGTTTTGGTTGCAACAATCAAGCAAGATGTAAATGCAGCACAAGCCAAGACAATCCATGATAACACGTAATTCAAATGAAACACGCATGGGCAAAAAAACGAAGAGATGGGAAATTGAGGACTATTTACCAATATAACAATTCTGCGGGACATAATTTATTTCAAAAGTAAGACACATCATTTGGCATGTGTTGTGGCACTGTGCTGTCTTCAATGAAACAGATGGAACAGTTATGAACTACAGATGATCATCAAAACTAAAAGTGAGCACCAAATTCAAATCTTCAAGAGAATGTCCAGTGCAACAGTTTAGAGCATCCATCTAGCACAAGCAAAATTTATCTCATCTGGACATAGATATCATATATCAGAATTTTACTTTTACACAATAATAGCTGAAAATAAGGTTAGAAGTGTGTTATATTTCTGAACATCGTTGACATTAAATCAACCCACAGGAAACTTATTCATATGACTAACTGGACCATTGCAACACAAAAAACTAGCGTGCCCAGACCTATCAAGCATGCAGTGATTTTGTTACGGCAGAGAGGCTGCGTACTTGGGTAGTATCACCTCCACCAAGTTACCATTTCTTTGAATCTCACGAGATAAACTGGCAACATAGGTCGATAATGATCCACATGATGCTATTGGGTCCATTTCACTGCAGATGTGCACAACATGAAGAGGTTTCCTGCATTGAAGATAGGCTTGAAATATAGCATAAAAAATACGACAACAAAATACTCAAACTAAATAGGTCAGTTGATTATCATAAAGTGCAGAATTTAACGATTAGACTGGTTGAAATATTAGTAGCAAGAATATGCAAGTTGCCATGTTGATGAGCATCTTCAAGGTCATTCAGGTGGATTTAGAAGGGCCCCAACAAAACAGAGGCAGAAACTTTTGAGTAAAAGGTGGTGTAGCTGGAGGAAACAGAGGTAAGTGAAAGCATACTCTATTGGTTTACGCAGAAAGAGCCGCAGTTCAGACAGCAGTTCAGTATTCGGCTTAAGATGGATATCAGAAAAGGTGCTTTGCACTGTGCTTCTATTATTGAGAACTTTCTCTCTTAAATCAGATGCTTCTTCCACGGTCATCGTTCCAGAAATGACCATTGTATCTATCCGTAGGAGTATATCACAGAAACTGGACGATTCTGCAGCTTGTAGGGGAACACCTGAAAAAAGTCCTATGAGATAATGGAATATGTAAAAGTACAGTGAAATGCATATGGCATCAGGTTCGAATGTTTGATATATGCAGTTTATCGCGAACCTTGCATATGTGTTTCTAGTACTTCTAGTTCCTCAAGAAGCAATTTATTTTCGTCTTGCAGCTTGTTCAGCTCCTCCATGGCCTTAAGCCGCTGCTTGTTAATGTACAGGATATCTGTAACAGACAGATTATAAGACCTATTTATCAGCAAGACCAGACAGAGTGCTGTGAAAGGCTGGTTCTAGTGGGAAATGTGCTGCATTATGACGAGAACTAACGGTTGGCATCACTAATAAGTTACGGTCTGACACATGACACAAACATTTGGGTAAAGCAAGGGAAGAGTAATTACTCCGCTGAGCCAGGCTGAAGAGCTCCCCAATACCACCCTCGCTTTGCTCGTCGGCCAAATTTGCTCCCTGGAGCAGCAAGCCAGCAATACCATCATAAGCGCATAAGCCTCTTATAAACCAGCAAAGCAGAAGAGCAGGAAACATGTGGAAGTGGAATTATCTATGGCGATCTAATCCATGCCTGATCTCCATTTACTTCAACGTTCGACCTACGAATCCGCACCACCCCAGAATAGACAAACACACAAACATCAATTTCTGAGCGCTAACAAATCGTAACAGGATAGGGTCATAGAGATAGATAGCGAGAACCCACCCGACGGCACTGGAGCTCTCGCGGTCGCGGCTGGGCTTGCGGCGAGAATCGCCGTTGCCCTTCCTGAGACACACACAACACAAACCGAGTCAGCTGAGACGACGACGCACGCGCACGCAGCGACTGTACGAAAACTGAGCGGGGCGTGGGGAATTTGCGCGCACCTGGAGTTGTTGGCGCACCGTACTAGAAGCATCGGCCGGGCAGCGCGGGCGGCGGAGGGGATACAGATACAGTGCGCCCCGCCTCGCGGACGCGTGAGGCGCCGGCGCCGGAATTGAGGAGTCAGCGGCGGGGCTCGCAACGCCGCACCGACGACGAGGCGCGTCGGCTCCATGCCCGCCCGCCTCTACTCTAATGCGCGCGCGCCGCAGCCCGCAGCAGCTCTCTGCCTCTCTCGCCGCTCTCCGGTGGCCTCCTCCTGGCTACGCGCGCCGCGCCTGCCGCCGAGTGGCCGGGTGAGGAAACACCGTCCGCTCCCTTCTGGTGGCTTCGACTTGGAGGCGAGGCCGAGGGCTGGCGCTGAGCTGATGGGACTATGGTTGGGAGGAGGCGGAGGAGCGCGTGGCGTTTGGCGTGAGCGGAGCGGGGCGGGCCGCGCAGGTTTATCGGGGGGAAGGGATTTGGGGATTAGACGGCGGCGGGTGTGGCTTTGGGATCATGGGCCACATGTGACGATGCCCGCGGGCTCGGTGTCGTGTATCTGGTGACTGATGTTTCTTACGGCCCAATTTAGAGGCATCTCCCCCCTGGCCCAGCTCTGTCCCCTGAAATGCAGCAGAAGGCCTGAAGCGAGCCCGTTCGTTTTTATTTATTTTTCTGGCTTATACCAATGATGACTTGCTGAGTGCCTGTCCAGTGTCCACGGAACGCGAATGCATCGCCCCGTGCCCGAAGGCCGAGGCCGCGAATACTCCGACCGACGACGTCGATCTCTCGGTCGGGTGCCTGTCCTTGTGGAATCCATGGCACTCCTCGCAACTTTAGACCAACACCACGCATGCCGTGCAGTGCAGAGACGATCGACGTACGCTAGCCTGAACTCCGTAATAAGGCAGCCGTGTGTCGAATGATCATTAATTTGTTAGCCCGATATAAAATGATTGAGAAAGAGAACAGTGGCACGACTACTAGCTAGCTAGCTAGCTTCAAGGAAGAGAAGCAAGAAACTAACTGCCCGCTGATAATAAATTAAAGAAAAAGAAGAAGAAGAAGATGGGAAGAGAGAACAAGCTAGCTAGGCTGTTCAAACCAAACTAAAAAAAATAAACCTGCGTTAGATGCTGGGGCGAGGCGGCGCTACCGTACCTGGCATGCTTTTGGCTTGGGTGCTTTGCCTGATGATATATGACAAATTAACAAGAAAGCATGCCGTCCCGGCCGGCCGCGTCATCCGTGACATGGCAACATCGCCGTTCACCCAATATAATCGAGCGTACCCAAGCGAAGGTGAGGTGAGGTGCAGCCCCGGCCCGGGCGTGCTCCCACGGATCAGCAAATTCAGCATGCATGCGCGTAGAATGCCGGCCCAAAACAGAGACATCGTTGTCTCATCAGTCATCACTACAAGCAACTGGCGGGAGACACACAAAACTCTACTAATTTTCAGCAGCGTGCGCTGTGTCGTCAGCTCCATCTCCCCCACAGTCTACGGACACGCAGTTTGTTTAACTCCGAGTCCGACCTGATGTATGTAATATAGGAGTAGTATAGTATGTACCACTACACAACAGGTAGCCGGCGACGATTCTGAACACGCCCGATGACCAAGGTGGCCGAGGGCTCACCTCATCAGAAATTCAGAAACGCAGGTGACAGCGACCTGCCGCTACATCAAACTGCAATCCCATAGAGCAGAGCAGAGCAGAGCACGCACCGTGCCAGCCGTCAGCGGATGCATAGCAGAGCGCACACGAATAGACTACACGTCCCATTGGAGTTTGCTTCTCCCGTCAGCCGTTGTGAGGATGCCAACATTTCTTTCGCCTATTGTTAGTTTATATAAGATTCAGTTAAACCCTCCCCTCCCAGCCATTAGTGCTACTCCTATATAAGAAAGGCAACGCAATTCGGTGCGAGGTCTCTATCACCTGTATGGATGGACGAATATCATTGCACGTACGTGGCCGGAAGGAAATAATTAAACAAGGGCATCGATCCAGCGAGCAGCGAAGAAAGACCACGGCATGGAGGGGCCAGTGGGCAGTGGCCCGCGTGTGGTGTAGCATTTGTCGTCTAATCCGGAGGAGACCGAGGACATACCTATTAAGTAGTACTGTATTGGAGTAGTAGTATAACTTTTCATATCAGCGTTCCACCGGGAATAAAAATCGTCGATCCTGTCATATCATCAGCTCGTCCAATTGCATCGATATGATCGATCTGCCACTCTATCATCAGTCCGATCCATCACTACATAAAGTTATTAAACTGGCAATCATGCATGCATAAACCATATAATTCCTCTCGCTGTTCCTACTTCTCAGCCTCTGATCGGAGTAGCTGGTGGGTTCTGGAATCATTCGTTCCTCTCATCAGCTGACCGGGCTTATTGGTGGATGTGATTAAACTGTACTGCTGACCCCTGAGAATCCAGAATTATTGCATATGCCGCCGCAAATTAAGAATATGCGTGTGCGCTCGATCGGACGAGGAATCGATGAATATACTCGCTGGTGCTGCGTGCTGCCGGTGTTTGATCCGTCGCGCGCACACGTTGGGAAGTCTACAAGACTCCAAAGCGTACGTGGAGCTGGAGCATATTGTGGCCACCTGCCGGCCGTCGTCGTCGTCGGCGGCGGCCTTTCGAGTTGGAGCTCCGATCCATTCCGGTGTCGGGAGGGAGGACGTTCAATCCCGCGCGCCGGTTGGGCCCCACGCAGGCGAGTCAGCATCGAAATATATAACGTTCCTTCCGTTCATCTCAGCGAAGCGGACCGTGTCCGAACTATTTTCTCTTCCACACCATACCTAGTACTCCTAGGTTGCTGGACAGGCTAGTCCGGCCGTTCGTCGCAAACTGTGCTGTCACTTATTTCTCCTACAGCCACATGACATTTTCTTCATTAATTTCGACCAAATTCATAAAAAAAAAACTCGCGCTAGGATCTGACGGATTCCAGCTAGTGGCTGCAAGTATCATCGGATCGCACTCTCGCGCGCTACAAAGCCAAGAGCGATCCCCAGAATTGAACGAAGAACTGAACGACGACGACAGCGCATCATCCCTTTCGTTCTTAGAAGTCATCGAAACGCATATATGCTCCTGCAGAGGCAGTTCTGATTCCTGAACCCAGCCAAAATGAATGCATGCACGCAGTACGTAGGCTTTGTCATGGGAATCTGTTTACGTGGTCCATCACTGGATTATCATGGGAATCCGTTTACGCGATCCGTCCATCACTGGACTATCATGAGGATATGATGGAGACCATGCATGAGGCATGTCCAACCATATCTGTGTCCTGCGTCTGCGTATGTACCAAACAGATGCGGCCACTAGGTAGTCGGTAGAGGCCACAGCCTAGCTAGAGTCGGGTCGGGCGTCCTCGTCACCATCCAGAGAGGCCACGTTGCATTTTGCATGCGCGCGCGGCACCAATAATTCACCTGCATGCATTGCATCTTCATCATCATTCCGTTAATCTATCCGAAAACCGCCCGGTGGCCGAAAACCGCCTCTCCCCTAGTTTAGTTAGTTTTTTATTATAAAAGCCTTTCCTTCCGGCCATCGTCGAACACTCGAGGAATCTTTTCACTCTAATAATTGTACTGTAGAATCTATTTAGTACGTGCTAGCATTTGCCAACGGGGGAAGAACGCTGAACCATTTGGGGATGCCATTCATAATCTGAGGGGAGGAACGCACCTGGAATCATGGGATACTTCGGGCCAGATTTTAATCGGGGAATCGAACCGCTGGTTCGTTAGCTTACTAAATCTGTGTCGCCATCCCACTAATCACTCAGCTAGCCGCCAAAGGAGGCGCCGTGGAATGGAATATTCGATTCCCCCTCGGCGGACCCCACCTGCCCCCACCTGAGCGGAGCGCTGCTGCATTTAATAGGCGCAGGCGGGCGGCGGGGCGGAGAGGAGACCGGACCAGGCAGCGCCGCAGCACATCAGGATTCCCACCACCACGACGAGGAGACCCACCCAACAACAGCTGCTGCTGCAGACTGCAGTAGCATGAGCGCCGCCGAGGAGGCGCTGAGGCGGGAGTACGTCATCGGCGACGAGATCGGGCGGGGCCGCTTCGGGACCGTCCGCCGCTGCTACTCCGCCGCCACGGGGGAGCCCTTCGCGCTCAAGACCACGCCCAAGGCGGCGCTGCGGGACCCGCTGGACCTGTCGCTGGCGGAGCAGGAGCCCAAGGCGCACCTGCTGGCGTCGGGCGCCAGCCGCCACGTGGTGGCGCTGCACGCCGCCTTCGAGGACGCCGACGCCGTCCACCTCGTGCTGGACCTCTGCGCGGGCGGGGACCTCTTCTCCGCGCTCGCCGCGCGCGGCCCGCTCCCGGAGCCCGAGGCGGCGCGCCTGGCCGCGCAGCTCGCCGACGCGCTCGCGGGATGCCACCGCCGCGGGGTCGCGCACCGCGACGTCAAGCCCGACAACCTCTTCTTCTTCGCCGCTGGCGACGGCCTCAGGCTCGGGGACTTTGGGTCCGCGGGCTGGTTCGGGGACGGCCGCCCCATGACGGGGCTCGTCGGCACGCCCTACTACGTGGCGCCCGAGGTGGTGGCCGGCGGGGAGTACACCGAGAAGGTGGACGTGTGGAGCGCGGGGGTCGTGCTCTACCTCATGCTCTCCGGGACCGTGCCCTTCTACGGCGCCACCGCCGCCGAGACCTTCGAGGCCGTGCTCCGCGGCAACCTGCGCTTCCCGCCGCGCGCCTTCGCCGCCGTCTCGCCCGAGGCCAAGGACCTCCTGCGCCGCATGCTCTGCAGGGACGCGTCCCGAAGGTTCTCCGCCGACCAAGTCCTCAGTAAGCAAGCACCACCACCATCATCATATACGAATCTACGATTACGCTTACGCGCAGATCTATTCGATCGAGTGCTGATGCTTAGACTGACTCGATCGGCGTTGTTTCTTGCTGCAGGGCACCCATGGATTGTCTCCGGCGGGGGGTCTGCGGAGGCGATGGGCTGATCTGATTCAGATGCCGCCTCCCACCGATTCATCCCATCCATCCGTCTGCGGTGTAGATAGTCAGTCTCGCGATCGTCGAAGAGGCGTAGAGAGAGAGGGGCACTATTTCGCTTCCGTTCTGGCATAGTAGGTATAGCATAGCAGCAGCAGCAGCAGCAGCAGTAATCTATCTATTGGCGAGCAGCACTCGTGAATCGTGATGAAGCTCGAGCCGCGATCGAGGGCTCAGCTCTTGGAGTTTTCCATTGTCTGTCTTGTCCGCTCTTTCTGTTCTTCGTAACCCATGTACAGCCCTCCGAAGAGGGGACTATCTCTGTTCGACTGTTCATGAGAAAATGCTGGAACGAAAAAAAATCGGAACAGTTTTATGTACAGGTCGTCTCGCCTGTGTGATTCTTCCATTTTATTTTATTTTTTTTTGGCTCGCGAATATCTGTGCTTTTGGATGAATATATATCCTGCTGCTCTGTGTGTTGCATTGAGACTTGAAGCTCAGAAGACAGAAGGCGGTCGTCTGTTGATGTCAGGATTCACTGGACTTTGATGGCAACTCCGATCCCAAATGCCTTTGATTCTGCATGCGGCTTGGCTGCAGTTGTGGAAATGCTTTCTCTTCCTGCTAGCTAATTTGTGTAATATCTCCTCGCTCCAGCCTCTTCAGCGCACCCTCTCGTTCTGACTTGCTGGTGGCTCTGCTTCTATAGCTGCAGTTTCCAGAGCGCAGCCTGTGCATTGCATTGCATTTCGGGCGAGTCCAGTCGCGAAAGAACCATGCATCGTTTCACGTTCACAGGAGGCTTGGGAAAGGAACCGTTGCTCTGTTGATGCTGATCACGCTCAGGCATTAACAGATGTCATGCTGCTGCTTGAAGGCGCCTGAACGTACTGGAATCCGTCCGTCCGTCCGTCTGTCTGCTGGGCTTGCGCCTGATGCTTCTGACCCTGATTGCGGTCACAGTAAAACTTTGTGACTGAAAAAGGCTAATGGCTGCTCTGTGGCTCATGCGGCCGTGCCGTTCCGGTGGATGCAGATACGAGATACCGCTCTCCTCCCTCCGTCCGTAGCAGCAGCAGCAGCAGCCCAAGGGAACAGTCCAATCCCGTGAGCACAGTTCCCTAGATGCTACCAGTCCTCTCCTGCCTGCCTCCCGTTTCCATGGTTGCGGAGCCAGCAGCTCGAGCCCAAACCATGTGACCCAGCGGGGCAACTTGCTAGGCAGTTGCAGACAACTGTTTATAAACACCGAGGGGCGAGCCGGCCAGGCACGTTTTGCTGAAAGTGAAAAAGGTCGTGGCTTGTGAGCCTCTCTGCCAATGTACTACGTTCCCTCTGCCTTGGCCGCCACGCAACACGTACGGCTGAGACCTGAGACTGGGAGGGTCCAAGGCAATCAGGCACCGCCGCACCCGCAACGGCCGTCAGGTCAACTGCTGGTGCGCTGCCGCTGCGTCTCTTTATTATTTCCATTCAGAAACCGCCGTTCGTTCCCGGCGAAGCCCACCACATTAGTATTATTGTTAAGCTTTACCATCGGCCTGCTAACCGGCCGGAGCGCAGACAGTTTTGTTGCCGTGCCGCACGCTTTTACAGTTTACAGTCCTAGCGTATATACGTTACACGCACACCGGCTACTGATAGATTCAGATTTAGATTCAGATTCAGTGTACGTATTTCTTTTTCTTTGAAGAGAAAACAGTCTGGGCTCTCTCGTACAACTACTGTTAGTTGCCGTTGCTCCACATCTGCAGGTATTGTTGTCGCTCTGTTGTAGATTAGAAAAAAAAAATTCTTATCTACCATTGAAAGAAAACCAAATGCTGAAACACTCTTTATGCCGCTGCAAAAATTTTCATGCCCTATCTTCCACTATCGCATAGGGCAGGAATTTGCTCCTAGGCTGTCTATATTCGAACGCAAACCTGAAAGCCCAAGCCACGTCGTCTACTATGCTGGGCCGTTGTGGGCGCACCTTGCTCCGGGACTCCCGGTAGGTAGCGCAACGGCAACAAACTGGGCTCATCGAGTGCGCGTGTGTCAACCAGGTGGGCTCATTAAAGGGACCGGAGTCACCCGACCATCGTCCGAGCCCATTGGACTTTTTTCTTTCTTTCTCTATTAATTATATATCGGTCCCATTGGACAATACTTGCCGAGTGCAAATCTTTCTTTTAGGAAATCACTAGAAACCCAACGCGGCGTTGCTGCGCAACCGTGAGATGTTGGGCCAGTTGAAATAGGCAAAGAAAGGTAAAAGAAAAGTTCATATAAGAAACCCAAGCTTGGTGGTTAGTCGAATGATCACATTACCTCAAAGTTGGATATGTTTAGGTTATATAGTTACAGCCAAATCATTTAGAAGTAATCAATATGATGACTGAACTTTTGGCTGCATTAGTTTGATGATACAGTTTGATCAATACACTTGATCCAAATTTGGAGGAAGTTACTAAACCAATTTAGTAACTTGCAACGTCTTGCTTGTAGTATTACTGCAAGTGCATGATGCAGTGAGTACAATTACATCAAAAGCTTCTTGCATTGGAGAAATGACTTATCCCTATCAAAAGCACTTTATCTCCAAAACAGGAGTTGTGGCGTTCTGGACAAGTGAATGCCAAAGTATGATTCTTGTTAGTAAGTGTAAAACTTAAATATATATATATAAGAACATCTATAACATGAATAATTGATATAACAGGAAAGTGTGACTGTATGAGGCACGAGTCTCTGATCTCTTATTTCCTAAATTTCTACCATTGTATCTTTCATAACTTTTTGATATAAGAGATATTTCTAAAAGAACACTAACAACCAGTAAAACTTTAACTCATGTGGTTGTCAAAACATCCTTTTGCTTGCCTAAAAACGATATACTATGTGCTGCAATTGAACATAACAATTGCTCTATATTGATATATAACATGGTAGAAACAGTTGTGTGCTAAAAGAGTAAAATTGATATTGGAACTGTCATTCACCTTATGGGAATGACGCATACTCACACAAGATAACCAAGAGTCTAATCGCAGCCATAGTGACATGACAATTGTGTGTAGTAGGAAGGACTTTTACCAGAGGCAACATGTCACTTTAGTGTCTCAATGGAGTCTGCAGATACAATTAAAATATCATCAGCAAGGCTAAAGAACGATGCTCTGATGGATTTTTTTTTCTTAGCCAAAACAATGATATTAGTAGTTGATATTGTCCAGGTGTTGACTGTCACAAGTGACAAATAGGATGAAGAAAATGTAAAATACTCATGGAGAGATCTCCATCGTATGCAAGTATAAAGAAGCAGGATGATGCGGAGGTTGGCAAGGAGGTTTCCTCTCAGACAAAGGCACAAAGCGCAAGCACCGCTGGGCTGCTTCTCCGTCGCCGGCAGTGAGGTTGACGTTTTCCTCAGCGTTCCGTATTGGAAGTTTGGGCGAGGAGCGCGTGAGCCAGTGCCGGTGCCTAGATCTTGCGTGGGGCTGAGAGCGGCCCGCGGAGGGTATGACCGAGGATTGGTCGTCTCGTCCGCCGCGCCGTACACCAGTGATCCAGGTGTGTCCGATGCGGCGGCTCGCATCAGAAGCTAGCTGGGTGAGGTGCTGCTGAGGGTCGCTGGCTCGCTGCAGAGGCCAGCGGCGTCGCAGTTTCGCCGGGAGAAGACGAATTGGTGGCGCGGCCGACTCCGGTGCCTCGCTGGCGACGACTTCTCAGCCCGCCATATTCGCTTTTTCCATTCCTAATGCGCGAGAAAATCGAAAACAAACCTTCTTGGCGTCTGGATTGATCTTCGCTCCTTTCTTTTCTGGGCGTTTGGATTGATGTTAGCTCCTTGCTTGATTCAGCAGAGAAAGGGACGAGGAGATGGATGGCGACTCTAGTTTCAGCGTGGGATGTGAAACGGCAACCGGGAGTCCGGGACTGCGAGAGTTTAGGCGTGGCGATGAGTCCGAAAAACCCCGAGGTAAAGCGCGCGCAGGTTCTCGAAAGCCGTAACGACGAGCGAGGGCGCCGGAGGGATGAGCCAGTTGTTGCCGTTGAGATTCAATCGTACGGACGATGTGAAACTAGGTGACGTGGCCAGCTTTGTTGGCCTGGGTTGAACTCTAGATTCGGTATTAAGAGATAATAATCTTTTTAGAGGTTAGGAAATCAGAATAGAGAGCTGATAGTAGAGGAATGCAAAGGCCTGGCCCATGCCGGCTGTTTTTGAGCCCCCGATCTTCTAGGTTTTCTCAATGGTATTTTCCAGAACAGAACTAAGGAAAACTATGTATAGTATGTGTCGGTACCCAGCTAACCGGGTACCCGCTTATACTGGACGAAAATCACTAAGGGAGGTAACTACTGCAGTACAAGGAGGGCCTAAGGCCGCATACTGATGGGCCCGGCCCATTCCTTGGGAAAGCTAGGGCCACGCGCCCGGCCCACAGGGGAGGCCTCGGACCGCCTTGAGGACCGAGCCTCCCCCAGCCACGCGAGGAGAGGTCCGGACCTCTCGAGCCGGAGCCCGGAGCCCGTACCTCCGGCGGTCCGGGGCCGCCTCGTGCCCACAGAGCACGGGGAGGTCCGGAGCCGGCGCCCTCGGTGGTCCGGAGGCGCCACGTGCCCGCAGAGCGCGTGGAGGTCCGGAGCCAGCACCTTTGGTGGTCCGGGGCCGCCACGTGCTCACTGGGCACGGGAAGGTCTCGCGTTGCCACGTGCCCACAAGGCGCGTGGCGGGGCCTTCAGGCGGGCACCTCGCCCACCTGCCGCATTTATTGCGGGCAGGTGGGCATGCCCGATGCCGCTGACACCGCCGCTGTCAGGCTGGCACGCCCCAATGCCGCTGACACCACGAGTGTCAGACAGGCGTGCCCCCGTTGCCCGCCGCCGTAGTCAGGCAGGCGTGCCCCCGTCGCCCGCCGACGCCGCCGCTGTCAGTCGGGTGTGCCCCCATCGCCGCTGGCACCGCCGCTGGCAGGCGGCGGCAGCGAGGCAAAGGGGCGCGCCTTACCAAGGCGCGGCGGCGATGACAGAGCACTACAGGTGATTTCCCCAGCTACACTGGGGCCTATATTGAGTAAACAAGTACGCTGTACTCATCATGAGCCGCGCCACGCGCGGCGGCCGCGCTCAGCCTAATACTAGGCAGCGGCGCTACAACGCTACTACAAGCGCCCTGTCCTGTCACGCGTGCACGTCGCCTGCCCCTCGGCCTCTGAAGCCTTTCGGCGGATTTAGCAGCCGATGGGACAGGACGGCGTGAGGCAGGACGGCTCGGCGCCGTATCCAGACGACAAGACGGTATGGCGGATCTCCAGGCCATACCAGGTCACGACGGTAGTACAGGCGCGAAGCATGGAAGCATTGGACATCAGGCACAGGATAGAACTGTAGCATAGAAGAAATGGCCGGGACCACCTGTCGGGGCCCGGCCACCATGTACATGCCCCCCTTGGGCTATAAAAGGGGAGGCATACGCAACAACCTCAGACAAGCTCGAACTAGCCCACGAAATACAAGAACTCACCCACAGTGGACGTAGGGTATTACGCTCCGGCGGCCCGAACCACTCTAAATCCTCTCGCCACCATCGTGCCACCACCAACCTAGCTAACAACGATTGCTCCCCCTAACTACTCTCAGTACTTAGGATCTCGGCCGGGTGCATTCCGCCACCTGACCAGGAGCACTCCCGCTCCGACATTTGGCGCGCCAGGTAGGGGTTAGCATCGGTTAGCTTCATCCCTCACCGCATGATGGTGCGCATCCGCGATTTCCATGACGATGCAGCCGCATCAGAGGAGGTGGCCTCGACTGGGTCGCAGGCTTCCCCCCACCGTTCTGAGGGCGCGGCACGGACGCCGCGGCTCCCTCGACGCCCCGCGGGGGGCGCCGCTGCTGAAAACACTGCAGTAACAAGTGCTGTAGCGGCAAACGCCGCCACAGCGAACCCCGCTGCTGCTAGCGGCCCGCTCGCCGCAGCCAGGGAGTTGCTGCGTAACCCTCCGGGGCCGACAGCCTCACCTAGCGCCCTGGCGCAGTGGCGAAGCGATGTAGATCGCCTGATCCACCTAGCCGAGGTCACCCCTGGCCCGGCTAGGACTGGGTCACGACTCCCTCCCAGCAGCGGGGGAAGGTCGAACCGCCGCAGGCAGCATGATGCGGCAACATCCGCGCGCTCCCCCTCAGTAAGGAGCGCGCAGACGGAAGACCTGCGAGCTGAGCTCAACCGCCGGCGAGCAGGCACCCCCACCACCGTGGAGCAACCACGGACGCAGCCAAGCGCCGCCAAGGGCAAGAACCTTGACGCGGCGTTCGCCGCTGCAGCACCTAAGCCCCCGGCTTACGCGCCACCCTCGGTTGGCGTGCAAACGCCACCAGGGGTCGTATCGGCTAGAGTTGGCTGCGCCGCACTCGCGGACAGTCTTTGCTCCGCGCGCTGGCCGCAGAAGTTCCGGCCGCACCTGCCGGAAAAGTACGACGGGAATACCAACCCGTCGGAATTCCTGCAGGTGTACGTCACCGCTATCACAGCGGCTGGCGGAGACGACGCTGTTATGGCGTCATACTTCCATGTCGCCTTGTCTGGGCCGGCCCGGACTTGGCTCATGAACCTCTCCCCCGGGTCAATCCGGTCCTGGGAGGAGCTCTGCACTCTGTTCCAGGCGAACTTCGCGAGTGCGTGCCAGCAGTACGGCGTGGAGGCCCACCTCCATGCAGTACGCCAGGAGCCTGGCGAATCCCTCCGAGCGTTCATCGCTCGTTTCGCCAAGGTGCGGGGGACAATCCCTCGCATCTCCGACGCGTCCATCATCACAGCCTTCCGGCAAGGCGTCCGTGATGAGAAGATGCTGGAGAAGCTGGCGACCCGCCAAGTACAGGACGTCGCCACCCTGTACGCGCTGGCGGACAAGTGCGCTAGGGCTGCCGAGGGGCATGCATGGCACTCCCCACAGCAGGACAGGACTGCCCAGCCAGGCGCCTCTGCCGGTGCTGCCCGAGAGGGCGGCAAGAAAAAGAAGAAGGGCCGACGCCCTGAGAGGTTCCTGGAAGGGGCCCCTATCGCTGCGGCAGCACGTGGAGGCCGCGACACCGGCGGCAAGCGCCCGAGGCAACAGGCGCGGAACAGTGGCGGCTCATGTCCTGTTCATCCCAACAGCGGTCACAGCGCCGCCGACTGCCGCGAGATACAAAAGCTCGTGCAGCGGCGCCTCAGTGAACGCCGAGAGCGTCCGGCCGAGGACGACTCACCCCCGCGCCAGCGCCCTGGCAAGGGGAAGGCTACCAGCGACGGTGGGCCCGCCGCTGGGGGCAAGGAGATGGGCTACCAGCCCCCGGAGCGGGAGCTCAAGAGCGTCTACGCTCTAGGCCACTCCAGCTCCGAATCTAGCGACAACGAACGTCGCAAGAGGCTGTACGTCATGTATGGCGGAAGCTGGGCGGTTTCTTCCCGGCGGGACGTGAAGGCCCTGCGCCGAGAAGTCCTCTCGGTCAGGCCGAGTGTCCCTGGGGTGGCTCCACACCACAAGTGGAAAGACACCACCATTTCCTTCGGGCCGGCCGACTGCCCAGAAAACATGGCTGGGGCTGGCGTACTGCCGATCATCACATCTCCAGTGGTCGCCAACATACGGCTCCACCACGTGTTGATCGACGGCGGGGCCGCCCTCAACATCATCAGCCACGCAGCCTTCAAGCAGCTGCAGATTCCGGAGTCGCGCCTGGCTCCGACGCGTCCATTCTCCGGCGTGGGTCCAGTGCCGATCTACCCGAAAGGGAAGATCGACCTGCCGGTCACCTTTGGGACCCCGGAGAAGTTCCGCACAGAGAACGTCCAGTTCGATGTCGCGGAAGTCAACCTGCCGTTCAACGCCATCATTGGCAGACCGGCACTGTACCGCTTCATGGCCGTTGCTCATTACGGGTACTTGGTCGTGAAGATGCCGTCCCCGGCGGGTGTTCTCACTGTGCCGGGAGACCGCCACGCAGCCGTTGCCGCAGTAGAGAAGCTCCATGCTCTCGCTACTGACGCAGCGAACCCGGCGGGGGACAACCCCTCGACCTCTCGGGCCAAGGTTCCTATTAAGGAACCAAAGGTGCCCAAGGTACGCCCTTCCGACCCCGAGGACGTGCCGGTCAAGACCGTCCAGATCGGGGCAGAGCCCTCCCAGACCACCCGCATCGCAGGGAATCTGGGAGAGAAATAGGGAGACGCGCTCGTTGCTTTCCTCCGGGCAAATGTCGACGTGTTCGCCTGGGAACCGTCACAGATGCCTGGGATCCCTAGGGAAGTGATTGAGCACCGTCTGAAGATCAACCCAGACGCCAAGCCGGTGCGGCAAAAGCCGCGGAGGCAGTCCGTGGAGCGCCAGGACTTCATCCGTCAGGAGGTCCGGAAGCTCCTGGACGCAGGCTTCATCGAGGAGGTCCATCACCCCGAGTGGCTGGCCAACCCGGTGGTCGTCCCCAAGGCGAACGGGAAGCTTCGGATGTGTATCGACTACACCAGCCTCAACAAAGTATGTCCTCCAGACCCTTATCCCCTCCCGCGCATAGACCAGATAGTAGATTCCACCTCCGGGTGTGAACTCTTGTCTTTTTTGGATGCGTACTCTGGGTTTCATCAGATCCAGATGGATGAGGAGGATAAGAGGCATACAGCCTTCGTAACAGTAGATGGTTTATATTGTTACGTTGTAATGCCATATGGTCTGAGGAATGCTTTACCTACGTTTCTGCGTGCCATGAACTTCACGTTCCACGACCTGATCAGAAACATAGTAGAGGTCTATGTCGATGACATTGTTGTCAAGACCAGGGTAGGGTCGACCTTGATGGAAGACCTAGCCCTCGTTTTCGATAGGTTGCGCACAACGCGCACGAAGCTGAACCCCGAGAAATGCGTCTTTGGCGTCTCGGCCGGAAAACTGTTAGGGTTCCTAGTGTCACATCGCGGCATTGAGGCAAACCCAACCAAGATCAGGGCGATCGAAGCTATGCGGCCGCCGGCCTGCATTAAGGACCTCCAGAAACTCACTGGGTCCTTGGCAGCCCTCAGCCGGTTTATCTCAAAGCTAGCTGAGAGAGCCCTGCCCTTCTTCAAGCTTTTGAGGAAGTCCGGACCATTCATATGGACCGAAGAGGCTGAGCAAGCCTTCCAGGAGTTGAAGCAGCATCTCACTACTCTGCCCGTTCTAGTGGCGCCAGAGTCTGGTGAGACCCTGTTTCTCTACCTCGCGGCGACATCCGAGGTAGTAAGCATGGTCTTGGTCGCCGAGCGACCAGCCCATCCCCACGAAGGAGACACCGGGGTCCCCCAAGTGGAAGGTGGTGGCCCGCCCACCACGGGAGCTGCAGCCGGCCCCGATATCGGAGGACCGGTTGGCACGTTGCCCTGCCAAGGCGATAAGCCGCCAGAAACTGGAGGCCAAGCCGCCCAGAGGGCCAGCCTGGCAGGGGGAGATGGTCTCGGACCTGCCACTAAGGTCCGGACCACCCAGAGGCCAGTCTATTACGTCAGTGAAGTCCTCCACGAGGCGAAGGCCAGGTATCTGGAAGCTCACAAGTTCGCCTACGCATTACTTATTGCTTCCAGAAAGTTGCGCCACTATTTCCAGGCGCATAAGGTTGTCGTGGTGACCTCTTACCCATTAAGAGCAATCCTGCGCAATTCTAACGCTACTGGGAATATCGCCAAATGGGCTGCGGAGCTGGCAGAGTTCCAACTCGACTTCTAGCCCCGAAGTGCTGCCAAGAGCCAAGTCTTGGCCGACTTCATCGCGGAATGGACTCCCACCGCCTCGGAATCTGAAGGTCCGAAAGCCGAGGCGGAGTCTTCCCAGCTGGACAGGACCGTCCGAGTTTTCACCGAACCGCACTGGACTCTCTTTTTCGACGGGTCCGCCCGCGAAAAAGGGTCCGGAGCAGGGGTGGCGCTCGTGGACCCAAACGGAGATCAAGTAAGGTACATAGTATGCTTCGAATTCAAAGCCACTAACAACATGGCGGAATACGAAGGCTTGATCTTTGGGCTCATGATCGCTCAATCAATGGGAATCAAGCAGCTCCTGGTTAAGGGGGATTCCCAGTTGGTGATCAGACAGGTCCGGGGGGAGTGCTGTTGCAATAACCCCCAGCTCGCAGCATACCTCATACGAGTGAGGGAGCTCGAGAAGGACTTCGAGGTCCTGGAACTGCAGCACATTCCCAGGGACCTCAACTCAGTGGCGGATGACCTCTCCGCGAGGGCATCGACTCGGGGCCCAGTACCCGAGGGCGTCTTCAAAAGACAGCTGCTGAGACCAACCGCCCAACCAGCCGAACTGGGCGAAGGGGGCAGAACTAGCACCTCGAAGCTAGCAGTCCCGGTGGTCCTCCATCTCTGGAGCCCACCAAGGATCGTGTGGACTGATGACCCCGGCATGTCATCAGGGACACATCCAATGGCTCAGGACAGTCCCGATGCACGGATCTCAGAGATCCGGGACTACCTGAAGGACAAAATCCTTCCCGAAGAACGTGTGTCTGCTGAGCGCATAGTGCGGTTGGCTAAACGCTACACGCTAGTAGAAGGGGATCTCTACAGGCGTGGCGCCAATGGCATCCTCATGCGATGCATAACCCGGGAGGAGGGCCGTGATTTACTCACGGAGATCCATGGAGGCGAGTGCGGGAATCATTCAGGGTCCCGTACGCTGGTCGGTAAAGCCTTTCGGCATGGCTTTTACTGGCCGACAGCGCTCCAGGATGCAGCTGAGCTAGTAAGGTCCTGCAAGGCGTGTCAGTTCCACGCAAAGCAGATACACACACCGGCTTAGTCTCTGCAGATGATTCCACCCTCTTGGCCCTTCGCGGTATGGGGAGTGGACATCCTGGGGCCATTCCCTAGAGCTGTCGGAGGGTACCGGTACCTCTACGTCGCCATTGACAAATTCACAAAATGGCCTGAGGTAACCCCAGTAGTAAGCATCACCCAAGGAACTGCAACAGCTTTCCTTAAGTCTATTGTGTGCCGGTTCGGCGTCCCTAGCCGTATTATAACGGACAACGGGACCCAGTTCACGAGCCGAGTCTTCCAGGACTACTGCGACGGCGTTGGCATCCAGTTATGCTTCGCCTCTGTAGCACATCCTAGGAGCAATGGACAGGTCGAGAGAGCTAACGCAGAAATCCTCAAGGGGCTCAAAACCCGCACCTTCAACTGCTTGCAAAAGCACGGTGCGAAGTGGGTTGATGAGCTCCCCTGCGTGCTATGGGGGATCCGGACCACAACCAGCCGAGCAACCGGGGAAACCCCATTCTTCCTGGTATACGGGGCCGAGGCGTGCCTCCCGCCAGAAATACTCTTGGGCTCCCCACGGGTCCAAGCTTTTGATGAATCTTTGCAGGAACAAACAAGGTCCGACGACGTCGACATCGTCGAGGAGCAAAGATGGCAGGCGGCAATCCGGAACGCACGGTACAACCAATCGCTCAAACGCTATCATGAGCGAACCGTGCGGGGCAGGGTGCTCCAACCTGGAGACCTGGTCCTGAGGCGCGTCTTGAGCCGAGAAGGGCGCAACAAACTCTCCCCCAGCTGGGAAGGCCCCTTCAAGGTGACAGAAGTAAGTCGTCCCGGTTGTGTTCGCCTCGCCACGGAGGAAGGAGTTCCGCTGCCGAACCCTTGGAACATAGAGCACCTCCGTAAGTTTTATCCGTAGGCAAGAAATTCAGGGCAACCCCTTTTTTCTTTTTGTAAGCTAAATAGGACCACCATGTGGACCAGAGCGGTGAAGGTCCGCCCTTGTAATCCCGACCTCTGGCTGACATCACATGACACCCTGTACCGCTTGATTAAAGAAAGAGTTTAGCCCTGAAATTCTTGTCTCCGTTATTACCCTGTTTCAATTTTTCCTAACCCCTGCGTGGAATCCTACTCTTGCCAAAAATCTCCTTGTAACCAGCAGGACCTAGCAGCTTGAGTGTGAAGCGGTTAGCACAGAGGCTGGGAAGGAGGTCCGGAATACTGGGTGCCAGGTCCAGAGAAAAAGGGCTCGCCTTGGTAGCACGGAGCTGTCAGCTGTTTAGCCTGGTCTCATACCCTAAGCACTGAACACTCCCTACCACGCCGTGAGTTCCCCCTGTATCGGGACCAGCGCGTTTAGTGCTCCGGACCACCCCCTAAGCTAATGGTACACCCCCTAACCTCAGCACCTAGGTCCGGCTGCGGTTCCAAGGATTTCAAGGCAGCGCGGTTACCTTTTTGTTTCGCTAGAAGAGGTCCGAACGACTGCAGGACCGGACCAGAGCTAAGGTGTTTTGACTAGGATAGTCCAGGGCTGTGTCGCAGTTTTGCCTAGTTCCGTACCCTTAACTCACACACCCTGCTATCCCACGAACAAACATCCTGGCCCCTGGCCCGGACAGCAAACGCTCCGGACCTCGAATAGCGGAAAAGGTCATCCCAGAGCGGGTCCCGTAGGTGCGACACTGACGTTTGCCGTGAGTTGCATGCAGGTCTGGCCTCTGACTTGGTGGTAGCCAGCCTCAAAACTTAGAGCCTACCTACCAGGGGGCCAGGGGGTCAGGTAACAACACACCAGCCTGCAGCAGGGAGTAAATGGAGATAAGTCGCATTTACCATTCTTATATTACTTGGCATACTAATGTTTTACATTCAAAAAAAAAAAACAAAACAGCAAAAGCTGTTGCCCTACGGCGCTGGAGAGGCCCCTGTCCCCGGTACATCCGGGTCCTCGTCTGCAGGGGTCCGCTGGAACCGGGCGGCGACGACCTCCACCGCCTCCTGCACACTGACCCGAGCGGCGGCCTCCGCTTCCTCCACCGGACCTGCGATGACCGGGTCCAAGGAGATGGCGGGGTCGTGGCTCCGGAAGCAGACCAGGAGGTGCTCCACCACGAGGCGGCACAACTCGCGGCCCTCGGCTTCAAGGCGCTCTCCGGGCGTGGAGTCTAGGCGCCGGAGTCGCTCCACCGCCGAGTCAAGGACAGGGAGGGCGTCCGCAATAGTGGACGGCGGCTCTGTCACCCGGATCGGACTCAGTCCGAGCGGTACCAGAGCCGAACTCGCCTCCCCGGCCCAGTCGGCGATGCGTTGGAGGCCGGCGCGCATCTGCTCCCGGTCCTCCACCGCCGCCTGCTGAGCAGCACCCTGCTTCAGCTGCTCCAGAGCGGCCCGCTCAGCCAACAGCTGCTTCTCCTGCTCCGCCAGCCCCGCTTCACGGGACTTCACCCAATCCTCGCGGACCTTGAGCGTGGCAGCCTGGCGAGCAGCAGAGTCCCTCAGAGCCTTGGCCGACGCCTCCCGCTGAGCGGCGGAGTCCTCACGAGCCGCAACCGCTGCCTCGCGCTCGAGAAGCCTCGACTTCATCTTGTCGAGCTCGGAGTTGACGGCAGCCTGCCGCTCAGACACCTCCACCAGCTCTTGCCGGCGCTGCTCCACGCCCTTCCACGTGGACTCCAGCTTCGCCTGCTCGAGCTTCAGCCGCGCCTCGGCCACCTCGGTCTGCTTCTCGCGGAGCCCAACCGCGCGCTCCCGGCTAGCGAACCTCTGCAGGTCCTCTTGCAAGGCCGCGCGGTCAGCATCGAGCTCGGTGCGGGCGGTGGAAAGCTCCGCACGGGTCCGTGAGTGTTGGGCGGTGGCGGCTTCGATCTGATCCCCCAAACGGGCCCGCCAGCCGTCCAGGCCCTCGCGCTCCTGCTGCAGCCGGGCCCACTCCAGCTGGAGTGCATCCTGGGCGTCGTCCAGGGCCTGGTGCGCCCGACGTAGCACGCGAGGGAGAGGGGCTCCACCAGGCTGGGGTAGGGGCAGCAGCGGCCTACCCAGAACCTCCTCCAGTTCCCCCTCGGTAGGGGGCGGAGATCCGGGGCTGGACGTCTGGACGGCGGGCGGCGAAGGCTCCGAGGTCCGAGCGTCAGGAGCCGCCTCCGGCACAGGCCCTTGGGCCACGACGCCCTCCGGCTCCGGGCTGCCTCGTGCCTGGGGCTGCGCGCCCGCAGCTGCCCCCTCAGCAGGCACTCCGGGTACGGTTTCGACCCCCGAGGCGCCCCCCAGCGACGGACCACCTGGGGCCTGGGGCCGGACAGACGGAGTGGCCTCCGGTGCAGGCCCCTCGGTCGTAGCCCGGGCCCGCATGGCGTCTCCCGCCGTCGGACCGCCAGAGGCGCACTTCTCCGCCGCGGTCGCCCGGTCGCCACCAGAGCCGTTGGGGGGAGGAACGCCGGCCGGGCGGATAGGCCTAAACAAAAATGCACGGCGAAAGACTGAGAAGCCTGAAAAAAGCAAGCTGTAGTGCAGTGAAGAATGCGAAGCTAATCCAAAGGGCTTACCTCAAGGTAGGCGCCGACCAGCGGCCACGAAGGCCAGAGCCTCGCCGCGGCTGCCGATCTGCGGTCGGCGCCGCCGGTGGCTGCTGTTGCCGCGGGCCTGAGGCCGGCGCTGCCGGAGAGGGCCGCCGCTGCTGGTCCGGCGTCGGAGGAGGTGCCCGGCGCTGAGGGTGCCGCTGGCCCGGAGGCGGCGGTGGCACTCGCTCCCCTTGCCCAGAGGAGCTGCCTTCCCCTGAGGTCCGCTGACGCTTCGGGTCGGGCTCCGAGACAAAGGTCCCGTCGCCGCGGACCAGCCTTCGCCGCGCCTCCTCACCACCCGCCGGCGGAACGGCGGGGGACGCTGCCACCGGCTCCTTGCCCTTGTCAGCAGGGGCGGTGCCTCTGGCACCAGAACCCCCAACCGGGGCGTCGGCAATGTGGATCCCCCGATTGGGGTCGCCTCCAAGCTGCCGCGCCGCGAGGCCGCCGTCGTCGAGCGTGGGCATCTCCCGGAGCACCGCCGTCCGCAAGGCCTGGTCGCGGCAGAGCGGCACGATAGCGGACGGCAGGAGCAGCTGCTCCGGAGGGAAGTTCACGTCCGTGACGCACCGCACCCATTCCTCCAGCAGGAGCGGCGTCAGGTCGTGCTCTTCGCCACGTACTACCCGGCTGCAGTCGTTGGGGCCGGTGTAGTTCCACGCCAACCTTGGCCGCATCTGCAAGGGAGCGAGCCTCCGCCTGAGGAAGTCCGCGAGCACGTGCAGCGAGGTCAGGCCGCCGCTGACGAGCTCGGCGATCCTGGCCAGCACGGGGGAAAGCTCAGGTGGCAGATCCGTCGAGGCACCCTCCGGGAGGGGTGCGTCGGGGCTGCTGTCCGGGAGCGCCAGCCGGTCGTTCGGCTCCGCCTTGACGATCACCCAGTCGTTGCGCCAGTGCTCCCACTTGGCGCTGGCGAAGGTGGGGAGATAGGTCGATCTTCCCCCGGCCCCCTTCAGCAGGAAGTAGTACCGGCCGATCTCCGTCGAGCTCCGCCCGGAACACCTCACCGAGAAGAAGTGGCGGAAGAGCGTCACGCAGGGAGGAACCCCCACGAACATCTCGCAGAAATGGGCAAAGATAGCCGCATGGAGGATGGAGTGGGGGGTGAGGTGCTGAAGCTGCAGGCCGAACGCCTCCAGCACAAGCATGAAGAAAGAAGAAATTGGAATCCCCAACCCACAGTAGAGGTAGGGGACGAAGAGGACGAACTCCCCCAGCTGCAAGTTGCGGTGGGGGGGCCCGTGCGAACATTATCGCGGCGCTCCGCGTCCGTCCAGCCGAGCAGGCGGCGGACGCGGGTGAGGTTCTCCTCAGTCTCCCGGGGGGATTGGTGGCTCGGACCCATCGCTGAGGAAGCTGGCGATGGAAAAGGCAAGGAGCGAGAGCTCTGCTGCGAGGAAGATGAAGCGCCGCGGCAGAAGCGAGGGGTGCAAGGGCAAATGGCAGAAGGACGTGCTCGGCCGATGGCCGAGAACCCTATTTGACGGTTGCCCCCAATCCTCCGCAAGCCGCGGACGTCAAGTGTACGCGCGCGCGGCGCACCCACGGGCCACCAGGTCTATGACAGCAGGGGCCCGAGGAGGCAGTCATGACAGGCGGGTAGAAGAGCAAGCAAGGCAGGAAGGCGAACCGGCGGCCGCTCGCGGACGCGCGTTCCGGCGCGACGTGCGGGGCCCCTGCCTTTTTCGCTTTACGCACGGCTGCCCACGTAGCCGTCTGCCCCGCCTTAATGGCAGGAGAAGAAGTAGGTGAACCGCTGCGCGGTTTCCGACGCGGGCCTGCCTCCCGCGATTCCCGAGAGATCCCCACGATCGCGCGCCCCCAGATCGTGGGAACCCACGGGGCCACCCCGCGGGGTCGGGTGGACTGAGCCCCCTCCGAAGGCAGGCGAGTCAAGGCCTCGACCAAGAAATCAAGTGGTGGGCCCTGCCCAACTATGAGCTTAACGGCTAAGCGCCGGTAGCCGCACGCGGCTCCCGGCGGCTTGTGTAGTAAGCGACGGTGGGCTCACCTCAGGTTCAAAAAAAAAACTCACCAAAGGCGAGCCCAGGGGCCACTGTCGGTACCCAGCTAACCGGGTACCCGCTTATACTGGACGAAAATCACTAAGGGAGGTAACTACTGCAGTACAAGGAGGGCCTAAGGCCGCATACTGATGGGCTCGGCCCACTCCTTGGGAAAGCTAGGGCCACGCGCCCGGCCCACAGGGGAGGCCTCGGACCGTCTTGAGGACCGAGCCTCCCCCAGCCACGCGAGGAGAGGTCCGGACCTCTCGAGCCGGAGCCCGGAGCCCGTACCTCCGGCGGTCCGGGGCCGCCTCGTGCCCACAGAGCACGGGGAGGTCCGGAGCCGGCGCCCTCGGTGGTCCGGAGGCGCCACGTGCCCGCAGAGCGCGTGGAGGTCCGGAGCCAGCACCTTTGGTGGTCCGGGGCCGCCACGTGCTCACTGGGCACGGGAAGGTCTCGCGTTGCCACGTGCCCACAAGGCGCGTGGCGGGGCCTTCAGGCGGGCACCTCGCCCACCTGCCGCATTTATTGCGGGCAGGTGGGCATGCCCGATGCCGCTGACACCGCCGCTGTCAGGCTGGCACGCCCCAATGCCGCTGACACCACGAGTGTCAGACAGGCGTGCCCCCGTTGCCCGCCGCCGTAGTCAGGCAGGCGTGCCCCCGTCTCCCGCCGACGCCGCCGCTGTCAGTCGGGTGTGCCCCCATCGCCGCTGGCACCGCCGCTGGCAGGCGGCGGCAGCGAGGCAAAGGGGCGCGCCTTACCAAGGCGCGGCGGCGATGACAGAGCACTACAGGTGATTTCCCCAGCTACACTGGGGCCTATATTGAGTAAACAAGTACGCTGTACTCATCATGAGCCGCGCCACGCGCGGCGGCCGCGCTCAGCCTAATACTAGGCAGCGGCGCTACAACGCTACTACAAGCGCCCTGTCCTGTCACGCGTGCACGTCGCCTGCCCCTCGGCCTCTGAAGCCTTTCGGCGGATTTAGCAGCCGATGGGACAGGACGGCGTGAGGCAGGACGGCTCGGCGCCGTATCCAGACGACAAGACGGTATGGCGGATCTCCAGGCCATACCAGGTCACGACGGTAGTACAGGCGCGAAGCATGGAAGCATTGGACATCAGGCACAGGATAGAACTGTAGCATAGAAGAAATGGCCGGGACCACCTGTCGGGGCCCGGCCACCATGTACATGCCCCCCTTGGGCTATAAAAGGGGAGGCATACGCAACAACCTCAGACAAGCTCGAACTAGCCCACGAAATACAAGAACTCACCCACAGTGGACGTAGGGTATTACGCTCCGGCGGCCCGAACCACTCTAAATCCTCTCGCCACCATCGTGCCACCACCAACCTAGCTAACAACGATTGCTCCCCCTAACTACTCTCAGTACTTAGGATCTCGGCCGGGTGCATTCCGCCACCTGACCAGGAGCACTCCCGCTGCGACAGTATGTATCCTCAACTCACTGCACAAAATCTACAAGCGTAGCATTGCTCGAAAAATCATGAATTGCCAATGAAATACTACCAATGGCCGTTGAATCATACTGTCTGCCATTTTTATACCGTTGGAAAAGGTGATCAAGTACTTATACTGACGTCGCAGCATCTATACTGACGCACGCGCGGCACTACCACCACAGAAGCGTTTCTGCACCCGAGGCGTCAGCATGATATGGTCCGAGATCGAATCGCCACCAGATCCTCCTCCGGGACAGGCAGATGGCAAGATGACAAGCATGTGCGTGTGGCTGTCTGATGATCTCTCCCTCGCCGGCTCTGCTCATCCCGCTGTGGTTGTTCCCCAACTCCAATAGCACACGACCGCACATTGGCACATGCTGCTGGATTGCGACACCAGGTAATCTAATCTGACCCAGCATTTCGACAGAGAGACACATTTAATAGTCTCTGCAAAGGCCATTCTGTTTGGGCTCTGAATGCTGCAACTCTTTCGCCTTGAACTGTTTTGATTTTTTGGGGGGGGGGGTGTGGGGGGGTGGCTTCACGTTTTTCTGGCTGCATGCCCGTCCTATGATATGATGGTAGTGGGATCGGAGCTGGAAAAAGGAGCTCATACTACAAACACATTGATTATTCCGTGACCAGACCATTACCTGCTAGTACTAATTTATTTGGTGGCCACCGCTAATCGCAGTGCTCCACTCCTGCAAAATAAGTGTGCCTGGAAAGTGGAGTACTCATTCCGTGCTGCCCTTCTTGCTTTCTTTCCTTTTTTTTTCCCTTTGAAAGGACAGAAAGAGAATGAAGCATGCCCTCGTCTAGTTCAATGGAAGGAGATGATCGATCTTCTGAATTTAGTACTGTACTACCTCATAAGGGAGGGATGCAAACGTTGTACTCCTATTTTCGCCAGAATAAAGGCACACTTCCGCGTAAAATAACCAGACCCTGCATCTTCTAAAGGGAAGCAGCAGCTATAGCATAGCGCACCAACACCCCCACCTGAAGAAAGCATATATGTCCAGTCCAGATTTCAGGTAGTACTGCCTAAAGCAGGCGGCCACCATAGGATTCTCTCATGATATCTACCTTGCGTAATGCGTTGCATGGCTGGGTACATGGGCATAAATTCTGAGGATAGAGCAGCAGAATGGCACAAAGGGAGGATCAGAGATCAAAAGATGATGTGATGGGTGCTGCTGGTGTCCATACTCCATCCGCAGGACCTGGGGATCATATATTCATCCAGCTTTGCATTCCACGATTTGCAGGTTTGGGGGGGACATGTTTTATTCCGGCCTGCCAGCGCCAGCTGAGCTACGTAGACTAGATTAGCAGGCAGTGCGGTGCTCCTGCGGCCGGCAATCGTCTTGGTTGCGGCTGTCGCTGATCGTGACCGGGAGCAGAGGATCGGACCGCTGCAGCCGGCGAGGAACGAAGGATTGCTTTTGCTCTCTCTCTCTCTCTCTCTCTCTCTCCCACTGCATAGTTTGCAGACAAGGAGCCAAAACTGGCAAAGGCAGGCAGGCAGAGGCCGGGAACGTAGCTGCAGCCTGCAGCAGCTAACATGCATGGCTTCGTCCGATCGAAATCCAGCATGGTACTGTGTTCTTGCGCAAAGGCTGAGAATGTGATCTCTAGGATCTACTTATTAGTCTAGAAGACGATTGAGGCACTGGAGTGGTTGGCGACCAACCAGCTGACCTTGGGCTTCTTCCTGCAAAGGGGAGGGGGGGCGATCGTCCATTAGCTGGCAAGCCGACGGCATGCTCCGCGACTGTTGCCTCTCGAAAGATGCCGTGCGTTTCTGTGACAGGACATGGACAGCAGTGGGAAGCGTACGTACAACGTGCTGGTGGTAACCACGTGCTGCTGCGTTGCTGAGTTTGCACGCCCTCTGGAGGCAATAGGCATATGCGATACCCGATATGCATTTGCTCACCGGACAGTAGTTTCGAACCTGGCCCCGTCCCATCTCGGTACGTAAATAACGAAGGCATCACGCATGGAAGGCAGCAGCTTTTACGACGCTGCCCTGCCCTGTCCCTGTATAACAAATTACAGTAATCTCATCTTCTGATGGTGATAGGTCGGACCAGCGGCGAGTCTTTGGCCTAGGTGCTGACTGACCTGAATAATCGTTCGTGTGATGGCTACAGCGTTATCCCGGCATATTCGTGGCGTGCGAATGAGGCAATCCTCCAGTCCGCTAGTGTGGTGGAAAGGAAAAGGCACGCGACGAGAGCGTGCCGATCGAACCAAAGACTCGCAGCGCCGGTCGCAGAGCACATGTCGCGGCGTGGACCGGCGCGCGAGCGACACGGGGCGTCGTCCTCCTCCTCCTCACGGCGCCGCCGCAACCAAGTGTTGGGAAAGCAATTCGAACGCGGCGCGGGCGGGGAGATTGGCCTGGCATGGGCATGGGCATGGGCATGTGCAGCAGGCGCCCCTCGGTATCCTGTCACGGCTCACGGGAGGACGCCGCGCAACAGCGACATGTGCCTCTCGGGCGGCTGGGTCGTGGGGTTGGGTTGCCGCGCCGCGGACTCCTCTTTTGTATTTTGTTCCCTTGCGCTGCTGCGTCTGTGCACCCCAGCCGAGCGAAGCGTCCCGACCCGACATAGTAGTAGTGGCCAGTTGTGCTGAAGGCGACACGATGCAAAAACCAGTCAAGCCTTCCATTCCGTCCCGTGTGAGTGATCCTCCGCCGGCCCAGCTGCCCCAATCACGCAATGTTCCTTTTTTTGTTCCAATAAAAGGGAAAAAAGAACCCAACGCCAGTCAGGTCGCTGGCATGCGGGGGCCGATCGAGTGTGTTACGTTGTCCGTCAGGACCCACCCGTCAGGTATCCCGCTGAGATCAGCGACGGGATCGGCGCGGTGAAACGAAAGGGACGGCTCATCCAATCCACCGCCCCAAGAAACTTGCGTCCTTTTGATGCAGCCGCCACATTATATTGCACCGTGGCCATGAGTATGGTATGCTAGGGACGACGAGGAAGCGAGACTTCCACATGCGCCTTCCTTTAGCAACAATAATCTAAGTACCTACAATCCCCATTGCAGACATGTCCGCTTTGTTTAAGCATATACGCAATCTCAAAGCAGGAGTAGAATACGGGATGCCCGTAGACCGATCCCTTTTTCTGATCTCAGGAGACGGAGACGGAGACCGGTGTTTCCTGCAGCTGCAGCCGAAAGGGTGGTTTTCATCAGTTGAGCAGCGCGGGCTATGCTATGCATGTGGCGATTTGAACAATCAATGAACAGAACAGTATAGTAATGAAATGGGAAAACTTTGACCCGTCTCGTCCTCCTTGGAACACGGGATTGTACATTATTCGGTCTCTTGGCTTAATCCAGCCTAGAACACCGCATCAACGTTCTGCTAGCGGAGCCACGCGTGCAGAAGCATTGGCTGCTGGATGTAACTCGCCAAGATCAATGGTGTTTGGATCAAGAGTTGTCATGGTATCTCTGAATATATTCAGACATGTCTATACATCTAGATATACTCCAAAAGTTTTGCGTGATTCGTCCGTTCTTTTTTTATTTGGCGTTCATATTTCAAACATAAACTAGTTGGGACAGTAAACGCTAAATACTCCCTCCGTATTTAAATATAAAGTTACTGGTTGACTTTTTCTTCAAAACTTCAATCGATCGTCTTCATTCAAAAAAAATTATAATTTATTATTTATTTTGTTATGACTTGTTTTACCATTATAGATAGTTTGAGCATGGATAGGTTTTCTTATACATTTACACGAATTTTTTGAATAAAACGAATGATTGAAGTTTTAGAAAAAAATGAACCGCGATTTATATTTAAATACGGAGGGAGTAGCACGTATAAAAGAAGATACAGTGGAAATAGTTGCACATGTGTGAGGTTGGTTGTATTCTCAAAATTTGCTTTCACTTATATACAGTAGTATACAAGCAAGCAAAAGGACGGGCAGCCCACCACCGGCACAAAGAACACCAACACCCACAACGTGCGCGCTGTGATGCTGTCGGAGGTCGGAGTGGGTGGGTGCCTGGGTCACTGGGTGTGGGGTGGTGGCTCATCATGGAGTGACAGGGCCCCGAGCGAGGTCAAAGAAAAGCGCTTGACATGCGCGGAGCGGAGTGGACGACTCGATGAGGCAGAGGCATCTCAAGCCCTGGAGCAAGACACCAAGCAAGCGGAACAAACACACAGTCTCGTCTCGCCGCAGCTGCCGGCGCAGGACGCTCCGGCTCCGTCAGGGAATCGGCGGCGGGCATGTCACTCGCAGCAGCAGCTGGAGCTCTGGACGGCTGGACCCCGCTTCGGTTCGGCTCCCTCGCTACTTGATCACTCGCGCAGTCACCGTCAGCGCCCAGCGCAAGAGCACATGCCTCCCACTCGACTGCTGATCGATGGCGAAGGCCAGTCCCGGGGAGAAAAGGCCTTGGTTCTTCTCATCATCATCAGGTTTCCCGGCGCCTGCCGCCCGTGGGCGCTACAAATGAAATGATGCTCCGTTCCGCCTCTTTTCCGGGGTCAAAGAATGCGGGTGGACGTGCATTCTGTTCAACCTACTTCCTCCGGGCGGGCTCCGTTCCAAGCTCAGCTGCGTGGTACTCTCCTAACCACTCTTCTACATTGCTAGCCACAGTCAAAGATGAGCATTGAAGAAGCCACCATGTCTCGGAGTATCGTGTGGTCACATGTGTTCCCAGTTGTTCTTTCGTTTTCACCTGTGATTACGTAGCGCTCCCAGCTTAAGATAGCGTATATGGTATCAGCGGCCGTGACGGTGTGCCTTGTACCCTAATCTACTTCTTAATGAAGCGGGCGAGTAAAAAAGGAGCCCTCCTCCTGTAACACGCTCGTCGTCGCGTTGCGGCGCTCCTCCGTCTATCCGGTTCGGCCGCATCCCACCCACCACGGCGTGCCTACCGGCCATTCATGTCCGACGACTCAGCCAGCACTCACTGCTCGCCGCTCCTTCACCTTCGTCCTCTCGCTGTAAAAATGAAAACAAAAGATGATAGATGCGTCTGTGTCTGTCTGTCATCATTCATCCCACCCCCAAAGATTTTGTTTAATTTTTCACCGCGGCCGATGGCAACGGCCACCAACGAGCGGCCAACCACCCAACCCAGCCGGCGTCGCGTCGCAGTTGCACTTGCATTGGCCGCAGCTGCCGTACGCACGCCACCCGTCGCGACCTGTTCCGTGGACACGCCAACCACAAGGGCAGGCACGCTCGGCGTGTGGCTACGCGCCCCGGCGAAACGCGCGGCCGCGACGAGCACGCGAGTGCACGGTGGTGCGTGTGCCTACCGCGCGGCCGCTGCCGCTGCCGGCGGGGCAGGGGACGGTGGTGGCGGACGGTAGAAAGAAAGAAACAACCACCTGTGGGGGTGGGGTGCAGCGTGGAATTGACAACACGAGCGGCCGCGCCGGGGCGATGGCTCTCTCTTGACGGACGCTAGAGCTTGTCCGCTTCTCACCGCGGCGGAGGCAGAGGCACCCACCTCTGCTCCGCGCCCATCCTATGATTATTCCTCCTCCACTGGCCACTCCCCTCCCGTCACAGACGTACGTACTGTGCCTGCCTTGGTAGTTGGTACCGCTCCATCCATCGTCTCCGTTCTTCCATACAAAACCATAGTTTAGGCGTGGCGGCGATCAGTGCTAGGCTCCGATAGAATATCGAATTGCTATACAAAACACACGAGGTCATGTCGCGCAATACTCTAGTGCCTTCTCCTCCCGGTTAGTTTCGATTTGAATGATGCAATGGGCGCTCATCAGGCTTTTGGAGCTTTTTCACTCGCCAAAGTTGCCGTTGACCTCATCGGTGCGCAAGGACAGACATCGCAGCACGGCAAAGGTGGCCACGCACACATCACTCTGTCCATTTGCTCTCATTCCATCCTTTACAGAAAGCCACGGGGGGGAGCAGGGAGCCTCTCTCCTCTGCTTTCCTACGGCCATTTGTTTTCCAGTAAGTATATTCACTGACTCCCTCATGTCATGGCTGCTTAGCTGGGGGGGTTCCCATTCTCGGACGACATGTTTCAGGTCCGGCTCCCGAAAGGTGTTCGATCTGGCGTGCATGATCCCCTCCTTCCCTGGACGAAAAATACGAGCACGCCGTTTCAGTTCGCTTGGAGAAAAGAGAATACCGGCCAAGGACCGAGCATGTGATGCACAATGGAGTTTGGACTTTGGAGACAACGAATAAAAGGGAGGTGTAGGATGGTCAGCACTAGTGGGGCGAAGAAAGCTGCATCCACGGCTGCCTATATTTTCTGACCAACTTCTACGGACACGTCCATCTATCCTGTCTGTATCCTCTATCCTACTACAGTACCCCCGTAGTAAGTACAGTATACTGTATATACACCCATGCTCCCAGTGGCGTAATAATGCTACTCCAGTATGCTAGTGACTTAGTGGCGCACACGCGCAAGGGCCACTTGTTGGCGATGGCAAATGGCTGTGCGCCTGTGCCCATCAACGGCGACACGAGGTAACCCTGTGACGGGGAAGAGGCGCCAGTAACTGTACAGGAATATTTACGGTATAAAGGAAGGGGGCAGGCGAATTTGACCCGGCCTGCTGTCTTGTGATTTTCTTTTGTTTTCTTTGATGAGCCTTGGGTGAATAAAAAGATGGAAACAAAGCATGTCAGAAAATCACCCGTCCTCGTCTGAAAAAAACTGCGGGGGCAATGCAGGGGCAGTGGTCGCTGGCTCGCTGCCGAAGCAAACGAGAAGTCCAGCTCGGCGTGGCACACGAAGCAGAAAGCACATGCGACTATGCGAGGAAATACGAAGCAAATACGCACTACTACACTTTTTTTTTTTGAAAATTTGTCCTACTAGTCTACACTTTCAGCCCGGGCTGGACAGTTGAGCTGCTGCCGCAGCAGCAGGTAGCTATACATACGCAGAGAGCACAGTCGAGTGGGCCTGCCTGCGTCGGGTCGGTCATCACTCCCAACAAGCTGCTCTTCACTGTCTCAGCAGTTGAGCTCTTGCCTCTTCTCTTCCTCCTCGCCATCCTCCAGCCTCTTCCCAACCTTTCCCCCACTCCCTCCATAGCCAATAGTCCACTAGATAGCCCATAGGTGGCCTCTGCCCTCCTGCCCCTGTGCTTGCTTGCTTGCTGCTTTCCCCTTTGTTAAAAGGCTGCTCCCTCTCTCATCGCAGCCTCTCGCGCGCGCACTCCGTTGCTTAAGGTCAAATAGCCATCTCTCCATCATCCATACGCCTCTTTCCCTTTCTCTTTCCTCTTTACCTCCCTTTCTTGGGTTTTTCCAAGCTACCCCGAGCTCCGGTTCCCCGGTGCTGTGTGCTTGCTTCTCATGGTCATGGCTTCCGCGGTGGCTCCTGCCAGCTACCAAAGGCGGCGCCAAATCTGCCTCTGACCTCTCCACCAAATACCCAACCAGCACCCACCCACCTCCTCCTTCCCCTTCCTCTTCGTACAACAAGTAGCTCACAGTCAGCTCAGCTTCAACAAGCCGAGCTGCTGCATCTGCACGAAGCATAATGGAGAGCAGATGGCGGAAGGCCAAGATGTCGCTGGGGCTCAACCTCTGCGTCTACGTGCCACGGACGCTGGAAGGCGCCGACGACGCCGGCTCGCCCGACACCGGCTCCTCCACGGCGGCGCTCGTGTCGCCGGTGGCCTCCTCCTCGTCCGCCGCCACGAGCGCCAACACCACCCCAACGGCGGAGCAGAGCAACGGCAGGGCGAGCGCCGGCGCCGGCGCGCTGATGCCGACCACCCCGACGCCGACGTCCGCCGGCCTCCGCCTCTCCAAATCCGGCAGCAAGTCCTTCAAGGTACTTCCTTTCCGTTCCTCCCGTCTCCATCGATCCACGAAAGGTTTGCAACTTGCCAAGATCCACACATGTAAAAGGGCTCCACTCCACCAAAAGACCCATCTATCTACTTGCTCAGCTGATCGATTTCTATAGGCCCTTAGATTATTTGCAGTAGCAAGTCAGCTCCCTCCAAACAAGAAATATTCACAGCAGCACAGGCTGCCAGTGTTCGTTCATTCACTCGTTCAGGTTGCAGTGGTACACCTGTGCGGTGATGCCTCTTTTGCTCCAAATGATGCATGCAGCCGTGCCGCTGTAGCTTTCATCACACATTCGCACACGCAAAAGGGAGCAAACACTAGTATAGAAAAGGGGACGCAGGAGGAGATGGGCGGAGGTGGCAATGGTGGAGGAATATCATCATGAAGTGGGGGGGTTTGTCTTTCTTTAACCATGGGGTCCTCCTCCCTTTTCTCCTGCTCTCTCACATTCCATAGACTCCATAGGACCATAGCAATAGTCCACCACGTCCACACCCCCTCTCCCATTCATCATTCACTTTCTTCCTCTCTCCTTTTCCCCTCTCCCCGCCCACAGGCCACAGCCCCTCACAGTCTCACCACTTCACTTCTTTTTGTGAAGGCAAGGCATAGCATCCTTTTCAGAACAGCTTGGGCACTGTTCTCAGATCCCTTGTGCATTCTTGCTCCAACATGCAAGCTGCTGCACAGAGGGATTAAGGATTCCCCGGAGCCCACCACCGTCCCGCTGTGGGACGCCCTGATGCCAGAATTGCAAAAGAAAGTATTCTGATCATGGCCCAGTTGCAAATGTTATTAAAATTGCAACATCTGCAGCTGGTTGTTTCCGACACGTTGCTAGTATCTGGATTCCAAGCTGGTTGCCTGAGGTCGTCGTCCCTTTATTCTTCTTTTCATCTGGGCTGAGGTGCGCGTATGAGCTAATCAACGATGACTAATTCAGATTAAGGCGTCTAATTTAGTGGATAAGGTTAGATTAGTTTGACCAGTGACTGCTTATCACAACATGACTGATTATTGTAGGTAGTTTCTCTCGGCAAGCCAAGCTATTTCTGTATAAATTTCATCATGTCTGCTCTTCTGACTGGAAGTCTCAAACTGCGGCGGCTGACCACAGTTTAAAACGAACGATTGGCAGCACAGATATATACCTTTAGAGGTCAAGGTCTCAAATCAAACAATTTATTGGCTTTCCCCTCACCACTGTAAATTTATCTACAGAAGATGGAACAGCGACAGCTTATGGGCCGCCTGTCTGGCTGACTCTCTGCCTACTACTTGTCAAAATTTTACTTCTCTTTGCATTCCAGATGTCACTCACCTGTTACTCAAAAGTTGCACCATGTAGGGCACCCGTTACATGTTTTGCCTGCTGTTGCATATATCTATTTGTATTATTCATATACTTCTTTGCCTTTTTTCCTTTTCAGAAAACATGTGCCATATGCTTGACAACAATGAAGCCTGGTCAGGGACATGCTCTTTTCACCGCAGAGTGCTCTCACACCTTCCATTTCCATTGTATTTCGGCAAATGTTAAGCACGGAAGCAGCAGCTGCCCAGTTTGCCGTATCAAATGGAAGGAGCTCCCATTTCGAGGTCCCTTGCCTGGTGAATTACCCCAAGGAAATGCAAGGATTAATCCAGTTAATGGGTACCAACATGGAGGCCATATGACCATATTGCGGCCGCTTCCTCGTGCCCGCTCTTCTGGCCGGCTTCATCATCTGGCCGCATTGCTGCCTGACACTGACCCTAGTACTTTCAATGATGACGAACCCTTGGATTTGTCGTGTGAAGCGACTGAAGACTCTCAGCAGGGCTGTTTGAGAACAGTAGAGATAAAAACATATCCTGAGTTCACTGAAGTACCTGAACATTCATCAGAAAGAAATTTCACTGTTCTAATTCATCTTAAGGCACCCCTTGCTCAGCATTTGCAGTCACCCAGCAATCTCGGAGATGGCAATGGATTAAGCACCACTCGTGCCCCTGTTGATCTTATCACTGTTCTTGATGTGAGTGGAAGTATGGCTGGCACCAAACTTGCACTGCTGAAGAGGGCTATGGGGTTTGTCATTCAGAACCTTGGCTCCTCTGACCGGCTTTCCGTCATCGCCTTCTCATCATCGGCACGCAGGCTCTTCCCACTTCGTAGGATGACCGAGTCTGGTCGGCAGCAAAGCTTGCTGGCTGTTAATTCGCTGACATCCAATGGAGGGACCAATATTGCAGAGGGCCTCAGGAAAGGCTCCAAGGTGATCGAAGAACGCCAGGCCAAGAATCCAGTCTGCAGCATCATCCTGCTATCAGATGGTCAAGATACTTATACGGTCTCACCAACTGCTGGTGTACACAAAGGAGCACCAGAGTATTGTGCGCTCTTGCCATCCACTAATGGTAACCAGCAGGTACCTGTTCATGTCTTTGGATTTGGTGCTGACCATGACTCGGTCTCGCTGCACTCCATCTCACAAAACTCTGGTGGGACCTTTTCATTCATTGAGACAGAGGCTGCTATCCAGGATGCATTTGCACAATGCATCGGTGGGCTCTTGAGCGTAGTTGCACAAGGCCTGCATGTAAAGGTGGAGAGCCTCCACCCTGACGTGCACTTTGGCTCCATCAGATCAGGCAGCTATTCTAGCAGAGTTTCAGATGATAAGAGGAATGGCTCCATAGATGTTGGGGACCTGTATGCTGAAGAGGAAAAAGGATTTTCTTGTGTCTGTAATCATCCCCCAAGGCTGTCGGGAGACGTCACTTCTCAAGGTTGGATGTGTCTACAAAGACCCACTGATGAAGGAGACCGTGAATATGGCTGATGTGCAAGTGAAGATCTCCAGGCCAGTGTTCGTCTCGGTACAAAGCGTATCGATCGAGGTGGACCGCCAAAAGAACCGCCTACATGCAGCTGAGGTCATGGCCGAAGCAAGGTTCTCTGCAGAGCGCGGTGACCTGACAAATGCTGTGTCTCTACTCGAAGACTGCCGGAGAATGATCATGGGATCGGCATCGGGACAGTCCGGTGACCGTCTGTGCCAATCATTGGACGCTGAGCTGAAGGAGATGCAAGATAGGATGGCCAATCGGCAAAGGTACGAGGCATCTGGCCGGGCCTATGTCCTCTCAGGCTTGAGCTCCCACTCATGGCAGAGGGCAACGGCACGCGGGGACTCAACGGACAGCGAGAGCCTAATCCAGGCATACCAGACCTCATCCATGGTGGACATGCTGCTGCGCTCGCAGACAATGACCCGCTCATCAACCCCTCGACCAACTCCACAGATGAGGCACGCGAAATCATTCCCCGCACGCCCGCAGCCAAGGTAACTGCATCCTGGTGGTGTGGGCAAGCAGCAAGCATTTACCTGAAGCCTAATCGCTTGTTGATGGACGTGTGGTGTCGTCTAGATTCTTGGTTTTGTGGTGGGAGGCTGGGGCCAAGGTATAGCTTGTGCGGTATAAGGAGATGCAACGGTGTAAATTTAATTTGGGCGCTGTGGTGGAGGGTAAATGGTGAGAAGTAGGGTATTTTGTAATTGGGGGGGGGGGGGGGGGGTAGGCGATGGTATACGTCCTTGGAGGAAATGGGCAAGAGGGCGGGGTATTTTCTTCTTCTTCTTCTTCTTCTTCCCTTGGTGGTGACTTGGTATACTCCAGTATTGTACTAGCTCCGTTGTGTGGTGATGTACATAGGAGGAGGAGGGGTATACATCTGTGAACCCTTTGAGGGATGGATGGATACCCGATCCTAGATCCTTGCAAGGTTTGTTGCCTCTTCCAGGAAATGGAATTCTGATCCTGGGTACTTGTCCATGTGCCTAGAAATTTGGTTCCCTGATAATGATGTGCTCCATGTTGCAACGAGATTTTGGCGGCATTGCGACATACTAATTTCTGTGGATCCTCGCTTGACAGCGAACGCTTGTCTAGACTCGAGAGCAAACAATAACATGATAGGTGACTAAGCGGTGATTAGAATACCTCAGGTTTCAGCGCCGGCGGATCGTCGTTGTCCATTCCGAACAGAGCCGCTGAATCCACAGCACAAACCTCCCCGGCAGATGAAACGGATCCTAAAAATCAGTTCGGCGAGGTGAAAAAAAAAAAGGACGCGGAGCGTGTGGAGATACCGAGACGCCATGGCGCGCGAGAGAAACGGTAGCGATCTGACCTGCTCGTGATCGGTGATCCCGCAGAGCGTAGAAGGCCGCACGCTTCAGGGTAGGAGCTCGACGTGGAGTCCCGGAGCGGGTCGGTCGGTTCCCCTGTCGGGCCGCCGGAACCGCCAGACCCTCACGGCACGGCACCGCCCCGCGCCGGCGAACGCGCCTGCTGTTTTGTTTAGCCGCTGTTTGACGATGGTAATAGAAGCTGGGCCCGTGCAAGGAGGCCGGCAATTCGGCATTTCCGAAGGCCCGTTATAGCCCAGGTGGCCCACCCGTCTATGGCACTGCGGGCCTGGACCCATCGTCGGGAACAGAAGAAGAAAAGAAAGGCCGCCTCCTACCATTGTCTATAAATCTTTTCTATCTAATATTTTTCTACTATTTTAATATTTTTTTATTAAACAACGCTACCGTATCATTATAAACGGTCTTTTTAAGGCAACCCACGCAGGATAGCCTCAATGGCCGCGACCTGTGGCCACCGGTTGGTGACCGACTGGTTGGGCTGACGTCGATGCGTCACCTGCGATGGACGGTATGGCCAGGAGTTCCTCCAGACTGGCCTCTTCCTCCCTCCTCCTACTCCTACCGCCCGCCCAAACCCAGAAAGCGATCCGTACGCTACGCAAGCACGGACACCCCCAGAATCTACTCCTACGTTCGCGCTGCCTGCAGCTGACCCTGACTTGTCGTACGCTCCTCTCGCACTGTACAGTACCGTAGCTGCCACCCCGCCTGCACGCATCCGTCGTCAGCATCATCATCATCAAACTTATCAAGAAATCATCAGATCTGAGACGCGCAAGGGAGATCGCCACGTCGCCACTACACTCAAGCGGCCACCGCTAATAATGAAACGAGCTGGATCTCTCTCGCTCTCCTTGTCTAAGGGCGTGTTTGGATGCCTGCATATACCCCTAGCCTGTCTCGGCAGATGCAGTGTTCGTTTGTTTGGTTTCTGACTGCACTGCACAGCCTGTCCCACCGCATGCAAGATTCCCTCGTGGGCCTGGCTGGCTGCGTACGCCAACTTTGGGTGTTTCTCGCGAGCCTGGCTCGCTGCATGCAAAGCGCAGGCATGGTGTGAGTGCAAAAGTGAGCGCAGGTGTGCTCATGCAGGAAACCAAACACCTTCCCTTCATAGCCTGCACGCATCCATCCTAGAAACCAAACAAGGCAAGCTTGCATCCGCGGAGCTTGGCCGATTTTGGCCTGGCTGAGATTGCGCATGCAGGCTGAGTGTGTGCGGGCATCCAATCACGCCCTAATCTTTTATTGTTGGCACCAATAATACTAATCATGCGGTGGCGTCTGCGTCGGTGCACTGCTGATGGTACGAGGGGAGAGAGAAGCTGCTGGTGGGTTCAGTAGGCCTCATCTGGGGGAAAAGAAGAACATGCAGCCAGATCCCGTTCCAAATTCCAATCCAAACCCCCGCTGTTTGGGCAATCTGTTGCTCTCAGAGAGTCAGAGCCGTGGCCAGAAGATGGCCGCGTGTCGGTTGTTCCTTGTTGGGGAGGGCAAAGAGCATTGCTTTCGGCGTTGCATCCGTGCGGGCAATCGGATCCGCTATCAACTGCGCATTCGATCCGTTCCGGAAATAACATGGAAATTTTAAAGAGGAGAAAACGCGATGGAATTGGAGAGGCGCTCTGCTCACATGAGCCGGCCTAACAAACTACTTCTAGTACACCAAACTTTGGCAAGCACATGCAAGGCAGTGATGGAAGCTTGCCGCTGATTTCCTGGCAACCAATTCTGAACTCGTCTCCCCATCTGCACAAATAAAGAAACTGGAGGTCTTGTGAGAATTCCCCAGCCTCTAGAACAAACGAGGGTTTTGACTGTTGACGCCGTCGTGAACGGAGGGCCTCCCTCGGTCCAGTGAGTCTGCCCTGGGTCTGGCCCACCAGCCAGCCAGCCACCCACCCAGGGGTCGCTTACCCCCGTGAACAAAACACACCGTTGAAATTTCAGATTAACGACCCAATCACCTATCCTTAGCTCTGCTTTCCCATCAGTTCTTTTTTTTAACGCGAGACTGTAAAAAAGTAGAGAAGAGATTTCGCTGTTTTTAACCAACCGCCATTGATTATTTCCTTTTGTTTCGTGGTAACCGCACCACTACTAGATAGATTAGTCATTTCGGGCAAAAAAAAAAAAAGAAGAAGATGCGTATTCCTTGGCGCACCGAACAAAAGCGGAAGGGAAAGAAACACAAATTATTCGCCCTTCCCTTTTGCTACCCTGTGCTGTGCTCGCCAACCCAGCACGCCCCCTATTCGCGTTCGCAGCGCAGCGCAGCGCGTCGCGGCGAGCGGGCGACAGCTCAGGCTCGGGGGGCCTCTCAGCGCGAAGAAAAAGGGAGGAGGGGAGCCAGGGGAAGCCGGCGCGACCAGCGCACGACCACCGCCATTCCTCGACCCCCGCGTCCAGTGGAGAATCCCCGTGGACTCCCCCCGCCTCCGCGGCAGCGCGCCTCGCCGATCTGCTCCGCCGCCCCTGCGCTGCCTCCTCAGGTCAGGCGTCGCTCTCCTGGCTCTGGTTCGTTTTGCTGTCGCACCCGCTGCCGCAGTGCCTCCTCCGGCGGGCGGGGGAATGGACGGGGGTGCCCGCCGGGGCGTCGGCGCTGCTAGATCTGGGGCGCGCGCGCGCGCTGTACGGCCGCGGCCGCTGGCTCGCCACCGGCGCGCCCGGCGCAGATCTAGCGCCCCCTTGTGTTGGGTTGTTGGCCTTGTTTCGAATTCCTTTCGTGCCGGAATCCGTCGGGCGTTCAGATTGCTGGTCCCGGAGCCGCTCGGGCTGATGCTTCGAGCTTCGGGTCCCAGGTCCCAATGGGAGCGCTCGCGACGGGATCTCGATCGCAGCTGCATCTCACGGCTGGATGGATTGCGCGCAGGTATCAAGCCGAGGAGGAGGACCGGCGTAGAGCGGGGCGCACTGGGCTAGATTCCGAGAGGGAGCCGCCATGAAGAAAGTGTTCGACCAGACGGTCCGGGACATGTACGTGATTTCCGTGTGAATATTCTCTGTCGTGTACCGGGTGCAATTTACGAGCGTTGTTTGTTTGCTAGCCGCATGGATTGACCTGGTAATTTGTTTTTGACCTCCTCCTGCTCCTCCCCCTCCTGCAGAAAGAGAGAGGTGAATAAGAAGGTCCTCAAGGTGCCCGGGATAGAGCAAAAGGTTGGAGATCCCAGCTCTGGCTCCCTTTGCGCACAAATGTGTTGTTTGCCAAATTCATCTGGCCGCCAGTTGTTTGGGTACAAACAAAAAAGAAAACAGTTGACTTACTATCCCTCTGTTCGTATTCTAACTTATGCGCAGATTCTTGATGCCACAAGCAACGAACCGTGGGGCCCGCATGGATCTCTCCTGGCAGACATCGCTCAAGCAACACATAACTAGTATGTTTATTTTTCCTGTTCTGATTGGCTATTTGTTAAACAGAAACCAGTTTGGCTGGTGCTAATGTGGTTTGCATGTTCATTCATTTGCAGTCATGAGTACCAGATGATCATGAACATTGTGTGGAAGAGGGTCAGTGACACCGGTAAAAACTGGCGGCATGTTTACAAGGTACAAACTTGCCTGCTGCCATGAATATCCAAACATTGTTTAAAAAAAAAACTATGGGAAGAACATTAATAATTACATCATTGTATCGAACCGAACAAACTGAAACTTTTTTATCTGCCGTGCTTTAGGGATTGATTGTCTTGGATTACCTGGTGGCGCATGGTACTGAACGAGTTATTGATGACATAAGAGAGCATGCTTATCAGATATCAGTAATGCCACCTCCCTCTTTTCTGCATTACATGTTTAATGCGATCATGAAGTTTGGTTGTGGCATTGGAGATTTTTTTGTATCTTGCTCGCTCGGCATGCTAACACTATGCCTAAAATTCCAGGCACTAGCCGACTTTCAGTACATTGATTCTTCTGGGAGGGATCAAGGTAGCAATGTGCGAAGGAAATCCCAGAGCCTTGTTAGTTTAGTTAATGACAAAGAAAGGATACAGGAAGTCAGACAGAAAGCACTTGCTACCAGGGACAAGTGAGTATAGTCTAGCTTCATGCCACGCTTGCTTCGTATTAATCGGTGCATACTGTTTTGCAGGCATCTAAGTTTCCACTTGTTGAACTGATTACCTTGATCTGATCATCTTTAGGTACCGGAGTGCGTTTGCCACCAGTGGAACACACAGGAGCCCGGGTGGATACAGTGGTGGTTATGACAATGACCGCTATGAAGGCAGCTACGGCAGTAGATACGACAACAGAAATGGTAACGGCAGGGAAAGAGAATATGGATACAGGGATGATGACAGATATGGTGGTGGTCCTGGAGATACACCCAATAGGGACGGAGATCGTTATTCCAGAGATTCTAATGAGCGCTATGGTAGGGATTATAGAGAAGACGAATACAAAGGAAGTCATAGCAACAATGAATATGCTGAAGGATCAGGTCGCAGGAGCTATGGTCGGGAAAGGGATTCGTATGGGGATGATGAAGCCTATTCATCACGGTCTGTTTTTTCTTTCAAGTTGAAATGCTTATTGTCCATAGTCGTGTCAGAAACTAACGTACCGAGAGCCATGCACTTGTCTTAGGACTCTTGGCAGATCTTAACATGCTTCTGTTTCCCTTGCAGTGGCCGTGGCAGCAATGCTGATGTTCCTACTCAGGATCAGAGGTAAGCAATGGACAGTTATCACGTGCATAACTTCTTAGCTTATCTTTTGGAGCAGGTCTTCTAAGTTATGTTTCTTGCGTTGACAGGCCTATAGAACGGAAACTTTCTAACCAGCAGATTGCTTCACCGCCACCAAACTACGAAGACGTTACAAGGGATGGCCAGGACAATATTCACGATGACAGGTTTATAGTCTAGTTTGGATTATTTAGTTTCTTAGTTGAGCAACATTGCCTAATTAAAACTCTAAATTGCAGAAATGGAGGAACTATTCCTGCTGCCGTACCAAAGGAGTCCTCTCCTGTTCCTGCAACGACTGTTCCCGAAGGACAGGTGAACGGGGTTCATGATAATACCGCTGAAGATGTTCCTGCACCACCAGCTGCTCATACTGAACCTAATGGATTTGACGAGTTTGATCCACGTGGATCTATACCAGGTATAGTTTGTTCATTGTCGGTAATCAACACACTAATGCAAATTTGAAGTAATGAGCTCATTAGTATTTTTATTTTGTAATTTTTCATGGAACACTCTGTAGTGGAATTGTAGCTAACCCTGCATGTTGCTGGTATCAACATCTTTTGTTGGTAAATATGTACTGATGTTATGTTTGATGATCCACCCTTTTCAGACTCTTCCCCTCCTGTGAACCCTGCGCCCTGTAGCGAATGGCTTGGAGATGGATCTATTTGGATCAGATCCTATTAGTTCGCTGGCTTTGGTATCTGTGCCTCAACCAACAACCACATCAAATGTTGAAGTACCGGCAAATTCAGGTTTTGAGACAAATAGTTTCATGGGCATGCCACCAACTTCCACCGGATTTGGAGAGGTACATGCATAAGCATAACTTCTGTCATTTGTATATCTGTTCTAGTCGGGGTTGTGATGTGTTTTACATTGCATGGGTTCGTAAATTGGCTTGCTACTGTTATAAAACAACGCAACAGGGTTTTACAACGTGTAAAATTTGACGGATCAGGTAAGCTAGATGCTACAAGGGGAAATACTCTGTTAACGGGAATTGTAGTTGTAGTGACGATTTCGGTCAGCAGGAATGTTCTGAACTGAAAGTGGAGTGACTTCGTTTGATGATGCTGTGGCTGTTGTGTTTTCTTTTAATTTATAGTCATAATGGCTAATCCAAGATTTTAACCTTGCTACAGATCGATGCCTCAAATCCTTTTGGAGATCCTACTCCTTTCAAGGCAGTTCATGATGAAAGTCCCGCAGTTCCTCAGACAAATGCTGCACCTGCTGGTTCTTTCCAGTCCACTGGACCTGCAGATGCAAATCCTTTCCAGCCTGTTTCAGCTGCAAGCTTTGGTTTTGGAGACACTCTTGGTGATCTCAGTTTTGCATCAAACGCTGCACCTGAGCAGCAAGATATTTTTGCAAACACATCATCCTTGCCTTCAGAGTTAGCACCAGGCAACCCATCTGCAGCTCCGCAACAGCCATTTTCTACTAATTTCCCCTCTCAGGCATCCCAGCCAGTTGCTGGCCCATTGCCTGTTACTCATGCTGCTCCTACAGCATATGCTCCTGCTCAAGTACCTCAGGCTGCTCCCACAGCATTTGCTCCTGCTCAAGCACCTCAGGTTGCTCCTGCGTTTGCTTATTCGCAGCTGCCTCATCCTGCTGCTGCCAACCAGCATCAAATTCCCCAAAATGTCAACACATCATTTGCTCCTTCACAGGTTCCCCAACCTATAGCACCCAATCTGCCATCAGGTCAATCAAATTTCTTTATGCAACCAGCATCAGGGTCTGGTATTGACAGCCTGGTTCCTACACAGAATGGTGCACCGTCCTACATGCCTCCACAAACTTCTCAGTTCACTACTCCGGCAAATCAACAACCCTCTCAGCCAAGCTTCCTCCCACAAACTAGCACGCCAGCTCCACAGCCAGCTTTGATCTCTCGGGGGGCTTCCCAACCACTTGGTGTGCCAAATTCAGTGCATCCTGGTGGCAACTTCTCATTGCAGTCAAGTTCATCAGCTCCCCCAGATACAATCATTTCAGCTTTGCAAGTTACTCAGACTGAGCCAGTGAAGAAGTTTGAGCCCAAATCTAAACTTTGGTCTGATACTTTGAGCCGAGGTCTAGTCAATCTGGACATTTCTGGACGTAAGTGTTCTGTTGTGGTTTCTCCTTTTTCTGCAAGGCCATCAGCTTACCTTTGTGTTCTGACCTTATTGTTTTGTTTTTACAGCAAAAGCGAATCCTCATGCTGATATTGGAGTTGATTTTGATTCGATCAATCGCAAGGAGAAAAGGCAAGAGAAGAAAATGAACCAGGCACCTGTTGTGTCTACAGTCACTATGGGCAAAGCCATGGGAGCTGGTTCCGGCATTGGTCGGGCTGGTGCAGGTGCAATGGCACCTCCTCCCAACCCAATGGGTGCTGGCAGGGGCATTGGTATGGGTATGGGCGCTGGTGGAGGCACTGGTTATGGTGGTGGAATGGGAATGAACCGGCCGATGGGCATGGGGATGGGAATGGGAATTAATCAACAACAGCAGATGGGAATGGGGATGAATCAACAACCAATGGGAATGGGGATGAACCAACAAACCATGGGAGGAATGAACATGGGGATGGGGATGAGCCAGGGGATGCCAATGCGGCCACCAATGGGGATGGGTCCAGGTGGAATGCCTGGAGCTGGCTACAATCAGATGGGTGCTGCATACGGCGGTCAGCAGCCATATGGAGGATACAGGTAAGGAGGCTATACTTAGTCACACTACACTGGCACTATGCGGTGAGTTGTTGAGAAAACAGTTTAGAAGGCATCTGTATTTTGCTCACCTGGTTTTGCTTTGTGTATGATTTCTTGTTTCTTTTGGGTTGGGTGGGAAGGGTATAATTTTCGTCACTATTCTTTTACAATCCATGTTGGATACTGTACCTACTAAATAGCAAATAGCAAACATGTGAAGGAGGGCGACGCTACAACTACTGTGTTGTGTTGGATGCAAAGCCTTGGGATATTACAAGCTCACATGTAGTTGTATGCTAGTGATTTGCTATAGGCTGCTTTTCAGTAAACATATTATTTGTTTCAGCATTCTTGCTGGATGGACAATAAAAGGCTGTACCATTTGGTTTGAGCTCTCGTTTCTGCATTCACATATTCGTGCGTGTTCGGCACTCGAATTGTGGAGATACCGTCCAAGCTGCTACCCCATTATAAAATATGGAAATGTCTTTCCTTAGGTTGATCGAAGAATAGGCTAATCAGAAAATTCATGCGTGGTTAAAGGCGAAGAACATATATATAACTTCCTTTTTTTGTTTATTTTTATTTTAAAATAGTATTGGGATGTAAATCCCTAACTAGAATTAACTAAATCATTTGTACTGAGAAATAAAATAGGTAAACTTTTTTGTATAGTAAGTTGAAGCATTATGGATAGAATTTACAAAGTATCACTTTGAATACTTGAAACTAAATAAATCCATTAGAGTTTCATTAAGCATAGAAAAACTGTTGCTCATGTTATACATACTAGCTACAATCATTGCCTAACTACATTTACATTGAACTTTATAAGTGCCATGAATAAATGGCGCAAGTTATAAAATACGAGTGTAAAAGGCTTAATCCTATGTCTATTTATAATCATGAAAATAAATGTGTAAAAGAAGAAATATCGAGATTAAAATTATATCATAGTAATCTAGGTGTCCAAATTTGTGCAAGTCTCCTATCTGTTTCATGTTAGCATGGATTACTAAATTAGTGGGTTATTACGTTATACAAAGTACAAACTACAAAAATGAAAACAGGAGATGCACAACCAGGACTCATGGGTAGGGATGCTAATTGGCCACAACCTTAATGATCTATTGGGCCCAACTCGGCTCTTCATCTCATCGTACTATTACTCATCGCAGTTAGCATTTACGTTAATCCCTTACTTGACTCGCCAAAAAAAAAAACAAATTTTAGAAATTACACAAAAATCAGACCATCAATTTGGTATGTTGAAATCATACAACTATATTTTCAATGATTACATCTTATATGTGAATCATGTGCTAAACTTGATCAAATTTAACATGGCATGGCTTATATGTCTTGACAGAGTAGTAGTATCAAAGGTGGATAATTTACATACAAATTTAGAGCATTGCTAGCTTTATATTGTTTTTATAATGTGTATGCCTTCATGGTGGATCTAATTGATGCTCATTTTATCCTAAATATTATTACATTTGCACAAGATAATTTGGCTTAAAAATATAAGTCTATATTTTATGATGCTGATAGTATGGCAGATAATCTCAATAGCCCCTTAGATTACTACCTTGTTTATTATGTTAGGGTGATCTAAAATGACCATTCAAATTTATAAGTTATAAATTACAAAAAAAAATAGACGCATACATATTTATAAGTTACCAATTTTCACGTTATCAATATTGGTATCTGTTTTTAATATTCATGTAGACATTTTTAAATATCCGTGCATATGCGGTTGCATATGTTAATGTAATAGTCACTTTTAGTGTAAAAATATACATTAAACGAATTGAGGCGCCGAGAACCAGGCACTTTGCAACCAGGGGCGGAGACAAGGAGGGGCGGAGACAAGGGGGGCTGGGAGGGGCCAAGCCCCCCTATGGTTGGAAATTTTGCAATAAAAATTTTTAAATTCAAATAAATTTTTTTAAAAATAGTATTATTGGTCTCTTTATTAGAAAAAATTCAACTTTCTAGCTCTGCCACTGTTTGCAACGGGTTCGACGTCTACATGCACCCGGAACCAAATACTTTGCCACGAGGACTCGTACGGCTGACACATCCCCTGCAGCCTGCACGCTGCCACCATTTGTTCTGGGAGATGTCGTTTTCATTTCAAAACAGGCTTGAACACCGGAGTGCAGAAAGCCCCTCCTCCACCCACCAGTTCACCGCATTGGTGCATACGCGACTTTGCTGCACTTTACAGCACACGTAGCTAGCGTAGCGGCCACAGGATCCGGTGGCCGCGGTTTCATCTGATCCCTCTTGGGAATCCCGATCCCACGGTGGCCGAGAGTCGACGCGTCCAGAGGCCAACGATCTAAAGGAAGCAGAGCACTCCAGCAGGCTCATGCCCCGTACGCTAACAGAGGTACATACTGTGGTATACATACAGTAGACTACTAGACTGTACAGTACACAGGCAGACGACGTATGTGCTGCCAGCAGGCCCGTGATGCACTCACCGGCGCAGTGCAGTCAAAACCATGCATTCGTGGCAGTTGCCCTCGCTCCCTGTGTGCAGTGCAGTGCAGTGCAGTGCACAACTGTAATAAACGGCGTATTCCCTCCCCTGTGCAAATTCGCAGAAACGATCCTTTTCTGCTGGCTTGGAGCTCTGATTGTAAGCCACGTACATCTCATATATGTGACTGCTAAGCTTCACCAGTTTTTAGCTTAATTACTGTCGTTGTTATTTAACATGCCATGCCCCCAGTGGAAGAACAGAAAACAGAAAAAGATTTCTCCCCAGCCGGCCAGCCTCGAATAGAGTAAATTAAAATGAAAAGGGTTTTAGTAACCGCTGCCGCGAGCATCTTTGCCCCCGGACTGCAGCAAACTCGATCGCGGTGCTCGCTCGCGTACATTCCAGTCTAGTTTGGCGCACCAGCAGTCAGCAGAGGCACAGCATCGCCAACCTCTAAGACGTCGCAAGATCCGTGATCGCCGGCGGTGGACGTACTCCATCCGTGATCTCAGGCAGCCATGGCCCTTGCTTTTCACACCTCTTCCCTTCGATCCCTCTCCTCGATCTCCTCTCTAGAGGTAGAGGGTCTGGTTTGCATTGCCTGGAGTTCACGCTACGTGTTTGACATTGTGCACACACATCGTCCCCGTACGTCTAGGGATCCGAGCCGAGCGCATGTGTTTCTTTTCGCTATGAAGCTAGGGCTGATATGCATGGCTTTGTCTCGCACTCTCGCTTGTGGCTTTGGTACTTTATCCGCTCCAAGTTCTAAGTCAACCCGCGCGTTCTCACATTACTAGAAAATTTTAATGCTTATAACTAAGTAAATTATTTATATGATTTGGGAGGCATGGAAATGTTCTATTAACGATTCATGTGCAGATAATAATAAAATTTATTATACGATTTAGTAATAAAATACTACTTTGTGATAAATTATGTAAGTTGCTTACTTTACACAAGCTAGTGTATGCATTTTGAAGGAAAAATTATTTTCTTGCGAAGATTGGATGAAATATTATAATATTGATAGTTACATCTACCTGTTTATAAAAAATGCAATTAAACACATAATTCTTGATATAGAAAAATAAAGGTCATGAGTTCCATTGGCGCATGTAAAACTTGTAGTTCATGGCATTGTGTTAACTAATAGTGCGGTGCATAAACTATAATCTATGTTTCCAAAAAAAAAAAATATAATAGGAGTACTTTGAATAATAGCTACAAGGAATAAGCATTAGAGTTTTCAACTTCATATGCATAGCAAGAACGAAGCAACTAATAGGATCCACATTCAAAAGCAAAAGAGTTGGCATGACTCAAAGCAAACCTAAGGTATTAACTAAACACCACATGGAACACACACAGACATGTGCTGCAAATATGGGATCTATAAATATGAACGGAAAATATAGAGTAACTAGGTGATACCCCGCGTGTTGCTGCGAAAATTTCTAAATAATTTTTGAAGTAAATTTTGGAGGTAGAAATATAGGCGTGATTGCGTAACAATATCTATTGCAAACATTATACTTTAGAATTATTTATACTTGTTGAGGGATACTGAGTACCGACTCTTGCTCTAAAATTTTTAATTAGTAGTGTGGTACTCGCTAAGACTAATAGCTTGCATGAATATTGGTTGTCATACAAAATCAATGGAAGATACGAATATAGAGTCCTAGTAGATGGTGATGTGGCTTGTAAGTTAATAGACACATAGCTAATGCGAATAGGTTGCATGCATGGCAAAGAAAATCGATAGTAGTAGTGTGGTACTCGCAAAGACTATAGCTTGCATGAATATTGTTAGCCATAGAAAATCGATGGAAGACATGAATATATAGTCCTAGTAAATGGTGATGTGGCTTCTAACTCAGTAGACACATAACCGATGTGAATAGGTTGCATGCATGAATATTATTTGGCACGGAAAATCGATAGAAGACATAAATATTGAGTCATAATGGATGGTGACATGACTCTATCTTAGTGGACCCATAGATGATGTGACTAGCTTGTATGTTGAGAGAAATAAATAATGTGCTTCACTTATATAGGTTATATAGATATAGATTTGTATGGTTCTCGAAACCGGATAGAGATTTAATTATATGTTAGGATAACATCCACATACACACATATATTTCCAAGGATACAAGGATTTCCGTGCTAAATTATTAGGAAAGGTGATGCAAATCAAAATATAGGTGTTATATTAGAAAATGACGAGAGAGTAGTGCAAATTGTGTTAGAAAAAAGGCCAAGGGTAGCATTTTTGCAAAAAATATTAGATTTTGATTAATAGTAATAACTAAGCTTAATTAGCTATTTATAAAATTGCAATTAATCACATAATTCTTGATATAGAAAAATAAAGATCTTGAGTTCCATTGGCGCATGCAAAACTTATAGTTCATGTCATTGTGTTAACTAATAGTGCAGTGCATAAACTATAGTCTATGTTTTTCAAAAAGATATATATAATAGGAGTGCTTTGAATAATATCTACAATAAGCACTAGAGTTTTCAACTTAATAATGCAAAGCAAGAATGAAGAAACTAATAGGATCCGCATTCAAAAGCGACAGAGTTGGCATGACTCAAAGCAAACCTGAGGTATTAACTAAACAGATATGGAAGACACGCAGACATGTGCTGCAAATGGGATCTATAGATATGAACGAAAAAAAAATATAGAGTAATTTGTAAGGTTCTCACAACCGGATAGAGTTTAATTATATGGTATGATAGTATCCACGTATATTTTTTCAAAGATACACGGCAAAGAGGATTTCCGTGCTAAATTATTAGGAAAGGTGATGCAAATCAAATATAGGTATTATGTTAGAAAAATGACGAGAGAGTAGGGCGCAAATTGTGTTAGAAAATGGTCAAATATTCAATGTTGATTAATAGTAAGAACTAAGCTTAATTATCTACTAAAATTTTAATGCTCATGTAAGATTGACAAATTTGTATCTATGTAGTGGCAGAAATTGTAATTCAGATGCACTTTAAGGGCTTATTTCAGATTATTGATCTTAATAGCATAAGTTGAAATTCAGATACAGATTTTAGGGTTAACTTTTTCACAATGCGAAGAGGTGGATAATCTGGATGCTGAAACTACGAATACGGATACAAAATCTCGTAGATTATTTGGTAATTTCACAACATGGTAGATAGATATATTATTACAAGTATATATAGGTGTATTTTGTTAGAAAACGAACAAAAAAGGGGAGTGAGTGAAGATAATAAGGATTTTGATTAATCAGTTAGTATCATAAGATCGTAGCATGGGGAAGAGCATGGGTTAAAGGCAATTATATAGAACGACGTAACAGCCACTGCATTATGTTAATAAGTATACATATTATGTCCGTTTTATTTTTGTTAAAAAGCTGAATTGCCTAGCTAGTCCCATTGTTTTTCAGGTCTACTAGCTAGGAGGAGGCGGCCCCGGAACCTCATCGGTGCGTGTTCGCTACTGTGCTTTAGCACCCTCAAGTGTGCTGCATGCCATTAAACTCTAGCTTAGTGGTAACGCTACTAGCTTCAATTCTCTTGTCATCTACAGGTCAGGAATGGCAGAAGGAACGAGGCAGGGACGGAGCCCGAAGCACATCACACGAAATTTACGGGTTGCTTTATTAACCCTCAAAAAAAAGTTCAGGGTCAGAGTTTCAGACCATGCATTGATGCCGTGAAAGACATGGAGATGCCATGGTGCAGCGCGTCCTTCGCTTTGTAGGATCTCGCTTGGCTCCGACTCATGGTCGTCGATGGATCGTGCCGTTCGTTTGCCTTGCCACAGTACCAAGTGACCTGCATTGCCTTGCCAGTTGCCACGCCTCCACTGTCTGCTTTGCGTCGCCTTATAAACGACAGGACCTCCCTCCCGGCTCTCTCTCTCTCTCTCTCTCTCTCTGCAGATCTAGTGCAGACCGCAGCCCTGCCTGCCTAGGGTTAGTTCCTGACTTCCTGCATGCACGATCAGCCACTGGGATTGGCAGGTTAATTTCTTCTCCCGGCCTGGGCTCTCCTGCCTGTTATCTGCCTGCCTGTTAATTTCGATCGGAAGCCTCGGCTAGTCGGCTGTATCTCTCGTCTGCAGCTTGAAGTCCAATCTGCCCCTGAAAACAGCTATAACTGAAGAAGAGCTTTTGTTTCTGTCTTCTTATTTCAATCAAGGTCTGTCCCTTCCTTTTCGACTGAAACTCTAGACTTGTTTTGTTTTTACCTTAAAAGTAGTAGCTGCATTACTGTAGTAATGAAACAAAGTCATACTCCTGTAAGAGTTGACCCTCGAAAAAAACAACAACAAAGAGTCTACATGTATGTTACTTGTTCTTGGCTGTTGCCTTTGCTGAATCCCTACTGCATCATCACTAGTAATAGCAACTCACTGGTCAAGCAACTCATTCATAGGTCATAGAGTTTATAGTTTCTCTTCAGTACACCCAAGAAACTAAATTTGTAACTACTCAGGCAGCAGTCCTATTCCTATAGAGTTGCAGGATTATTGCTGATGAACTGCTGCTGCCTTCACCCCGCTAGTGTCAAGTGTGAAAGCAGCTATATATACACTAAAAGATACTAGTACAGATAAATCCTCTGAACCTCCTTTCCTTTACTGCTCTGCTTTTGAAATCGCACAGGAAAGCCGACGGGTTCCCGCCAGCCATGGGCGTCACCCGTGCGACCATCGTCAAGAATGACTCCCTGGAGGGCATGCTCGGCGACTACGTCGGCGGCAAGGGCGGCAAGCCCGCGCGCGGAGGCGTGGCCCGGAGCTCGTCCCGCCTCGTGGCCGCGCTGACGTGCCTCCAGTTCGCGTTCGCCATCTACGCCACCTTCCTCCTCTACTACATGAGCCCCGCCGTGGACCTCCGCGTGGCCAAGCCGGACCTGGCGTGGGCCACCCGCATCGCGCAGCACTGGAAGCAGCTCATCGCGGCGCAGCCCGGCGGCGGGGACGCGCCGCCGCTGTCCCCGGAGGAGGTGTGCGAGCACGAGAGCATCGACTTCGAGCAGAAGAAGTCCACGGACGAGCTCATGATCCACCTCAAGCGCGAGCTGTACGACGAGGTGCTCGACTTCCAGCGCCGTGGCTTCGGCGCCGAGACGCTGCCGGAGCTGCTCCGGATGCGCTCGCGGTGGGCCGCGTCTGGCCCCAACGTTCCCCGCGTCACCGTCATCCTCAACCACTTCAAGCGCCGCACGCTGTGCGCGCAGCTGGACCAGCTGCGGCGCCAGACGCTGCCGTTCCACCGCGCCTGGGTGCTGTCCTTCGGCAGCCCCAACGAGGCGTCGCTCCGCCGCATCGTCGACAGCTACAACGACTCGCGGATCAGCTTCGTCGCCTCCGGCTACGACTTCAAGTACTACGGCCGCTTCCAGATGGCGCTGCAGTCCGAGTCCGACTTCGTCTACGTCCTCGACGACGACATGATCCCGGGCACGCGGATGCTGGAGATCCTCTGCCACGTCGGCGGCACCGACAAGTACGGCAACGCCGTGCTCGGCAGCATCGGCCGCATCCTGCCCTTCCGGCAGAAGGACTTCACCTTCCCGAGCTACCGCAAGTTCCGGTCCAAGGAGGCCGGGCTGTACCTGCCGGACCCGGCCTACGACATCACCGTGGACCGCATCGTGCAGGTGGACTTCCTGTCCAGCTCCTGGTTCCTGCCCGCCGACCTCGTGAAGGCGCTCTTCATCGAGGCGCCCTTCACCTTCATGACCGGCGAGGACCTGCACCTCAGCTACCAGCTGCAGAAGTACATGGGCGCCGGCTCCTTCGTGCTCCCCGTGGACCCCAACGACAAGGAGACGTGGGGGGACAGCGAGCACCGCCTCGCCTACGTGTCCGAGACCACCGTCATCTTCAAGGACATCGTGCAGGTGCGGGACGAGCAGTGGTGGCGCGCGCTCACCTCCGGCTACGTCACGCAGTGGGCGGCCATGCACCCGCAGAAGGTGGACGCGCTCTTCTACGCGCACTCGCTGGGCGAGGTCAGGGCGCTGGCGCCGCTGCTGGAGCGGTTCCGCACCACGCCCGGCCGCAAGGCGTACCTCGTCGTGTCCGGCGGCGGGCACTGCCCCTGCGAGGAGGCCGCCACGGTGCTCAAGTGGCCCAAGGTGGTGTGCAAGGACCGGCGGTTCAAGATCTTCGACCTGGGCATCGGCGCGCTGTCGGGGCCGTCGCGGTCAGAGGTGCCCGTGCTGCAGGGCGTCTACGCCGGCATGCGCGGCATCGTCCGGATGCACAGCCCCAGCGTGGTCGTCGCGCTGGACGACATCGACGGCAAGGTGAAGGAGGCGCTCCGCATGGCCGCCGGCGCCGCCGTGAACCGCACCGCGCTCGTCCTCCTCCCGAGGGGCTCCGTGTCCAAGGTGCTCTGGATGGCCACCCTCAAGCCCGCGTCACTGCCGAGTAAGCATCCCTAGCTACCTTTACATGTCGCCATCGCCATGCATGCACCTATATATTGCACGCAGTACGGAATTGATTGAATCTCCATGATCGAACAGACTGGAACCGGATGCGCATCTCGGTGAACATCATCACGCAGAACCGCGCCAAGTCGCTGCTGCGGCTGCTCAGCTCGCTGCGCAGCGCCTACTACCTGGGCGACGAGGTGCCCATCAGCTTCAACATGGACAGCCGCGTGGACGCGTCGACGCTCAAGGTGGTGAACTCCTTCGACTGGCCGCACGGCCCCAAGACGCTGCGGCGGCGCATCATCCAGGGCGGCCTGATCCGTGCCGTGAGCGAGAGCTGGTACCCGTCCTCCGACGACGACTACGGCCTCCTCCTGGAGGACGACATCGAGGTGTCACCCTACTACTACCTGTGGGTCAAGTACGCGCTGCTGGCCTACCACTACGACCCCACCGTGTCGCTGCCGGAGCTCTCCTCCATCTCGCTCTACACGCCGCGCCTGGTGGAGGTGGTGAAGGAGCGGCCCCGGTGGAACGCGACGGCCTTCTTCGCCAAGGTGCACCCAAACACGCCGTACCTGCACCAGCTGCCCTGCAGCTGGGGCGCCGTCTTCTTCCCCAAGCACTGGCGCGAGTTCTACGCCTACATGGCGGCGCGCTTCACGGAGGACGCCAAGCAGAACCCCGTGCAGATCCCGCGATCGCGCACCAACGGGTGGCAGGCGTCCTGGAAGAAGTTCCTCATCGACATGATGTACCTGCGCGGCTACGTCAGCCTCTACCCAAACTTCCCCAACCAGACCAGCTTCTCCACCAACCACATGGAGCCCGGCGCGCACATCAGCGCCAAGGACAACGTCCTCAAGCACGACAAGACCGACTTCGAGGTGCCGCTCGTCGCCGACGACTTCTCCAAGCTGCTGCCCATGGGAAAGATGCCGCCGGCGTCCAAGCTGCCCGTCATCAACCTCTTCAACCAGGCCGTGTCCATGAAGGGGCTCAAGGCAGCCGGCGCCAAGCTCGGCCAGGACGTCCTCAGATGCGCTGCCAAGGAGCACGTCGCCGTCGATCACATCACCGGACTGCCCACAAACTGCACTGCATTCTGACGATGAGTTCTTCTGGGATTGATAGCGACTGCTTGCATTGCTTTCAACAATCAACATATATACAGGCCGCATTGCAACTAGTAATTCCCAAGACAATCTACTTAGTACTGTCTGATCTGCACAGGTCATCTCTATTCTTTGTTTCGCGTACGAGAGCTTCACAGTGTACCTAGTGTAATTTTTGTAATTCCCATTTATTTTGTACGTACTACATTCTGAAACTCATCGAACGGGGCAGACGTCGTCGCGTTTTTGCGCCTGGTCTGATTAGATGGTCTGTTAAGACTGAAGAGGATGCCAAAAGTGGCTTCTCTTCACAGTCATTCATCTTTGGAGAATCAATTCGTGAATGAAGAATACAATAAGATGTGTCCTAGCTGCTGTGTGATGATTGACTGGAGAATTTCGCTCTGATGGATTAATGGTCTGCCTGCTGCTCTTCAGTCTTCAGCATCATTTCCGGCTCATCCTCCGGCCGTTCACATTCACGATTACTTTGAAAGGCTTCCCCGTAGCAGGCCGCAGCCCAGCACCTCTTCTCGTCCCATGAATCCAACTCTTCATATCACAAGGTTAATTGTCTCCATTCCATTCCATTCTGTACGCCCAGCCCATCTACCACCAAGATGTTTCAGTGACCAGGTGGGCATTGTTTTGCATTTGCATGCATTTTTTATATCCAGGTGACAAATTGTACAATGATGGATATTCACATTCCTCAGTGGCTCATTTCTTGCAATGCAATGTTCATCAGTTCAAATTGCCTTTTTTTTTTTTGGATACTTCCGTTCACGTTACTTATTTATTTGACTAATTAAGTTCATGTTACTTTTGAGTAGTACACTTCAGGTCAGTAGTAACGTACTATTGCTGAACCCTGTATCAGAGGTTGCGAAAACCACAACCAAGCAAAGAGCTTTAAGGACAGACCCTCGGATTCGACGATCACGGCTTTTGTACAGAACAAGGCAACAAGGCAGGGGAAAAACAAAAGGAAACCATATATTATCGGCTAAAAGGTAGCACTAGTACTAGTATAGAAGAAGCCAAACAACATTTATCAATCCCTAAACATAGATGAACTGCAAAAAGAATTTTCAGAGTTCAGTACACCAAGCTCCAGATACAGACTATGATGGATGATGGCTGTCCCCCTCTTTTCAAGTTTTTCAAATCCTGATGGATGATAGCTACTACCTGACCTGACACAACCTCCCTCCTAATTAGCAAACCAACAAATTCCCCTCTTCCACTTGCTTCAAGCACTCTCCCTCCTTGTTTCCTTCTAAATTGACTGACTGACTAGCTGCAAAGTTTCCTCTCTAAATCTGTCTCCCTCTGCTGCTGGTTTAGCTCTCCTTCTCACCTACCTAACTTGCAAAGTTGCAAGCAACTGCAATTGCAATGCAGCAACCACTCTGATCCATCTATTTCTCCTGCCCTCCTCTCACCCTCCTCTCGCTTTCTCCCTCTCTATACAAACAAAAAAAACATTCAGGGGAACCAATTAACCAATAGACACAAAAAAGAAGAAAGGTAAAAATAACACTAACCCCCGATGAGAAAAAGACCTAATGAACTAACGCCAGGGACAGGATGCCCGGCGATGGATTGGATGGATGCTGACACAAACCAATGCAGGTGGTGATGGATGGACCCATGGTGGTGGTGGTGGTGGTGACCATGACGGCGATGACTGACTGACTGACTACTGATGAAGCAACCATGCATGCATGCATAGATACTAGCATGTATACATATATAGCTAAGGGGGACGAGACCGGCCGACGGTCCGACGACGACGCCGTGACCGGGACACGTCAATCCCGGCGGCGGATGAACTGCAGGAGGTCGCACGACGGGTCGCCGCTCCGGACAGCCTTCTGGCGCATCTCGACGACCTTCTTGTGGGAGTTGGAGTGGATGGACGGCACGAACGTGGGGCTCGCCGCGGGACGGTACTCCGGGAAGAGGCGGCCGGACTTGTAGCGCACGCCGCAGGCGTTGCAGAGCGTCTTTGGGCCCAGCGGCCCCGCGCGCCACTGCGGCGTCTTCTCGATCTGGCAGTGCGTGCACCTCCTGACCGCGCCCGGCGGCAGCGCGCGCTCGCCGCCTTCCTCGTAGTCGGCGTCGCCGTCGTTGTCGTTGTCGGCGTCGGACGCGGCCGGCGCGGGCGGCGCCGCCGGCTTCTTGGCCTTCTTCTTCTTCTTCGCGTGCGGGCTGGACTCGGCGATGCTCTCCGGGTCGGAGTGCGAGGAGGTGGAGGAGTACATGGGCGTGGGCACGAGGATGGTGGGCGGCTCCACGGCGGCGCGGGTGAATGCGGACGGGCGGGAGCGCTTGCTCCGCGCGCGCGCCGGAATGACGAGCACGGGGGGCTCCGGGCGCGGCGACACGGGCGCGGACCACGCGTGGCCGCCGCCGCTCCCGGAGAAGGACTCCGAGGAGGAGGAGGCCGAGGAGGAGGACGAGGACGCGGAGCCGGCGTTGTTGCTGTTGGGGTTGAAGCTGCCGTGCTCGAGCACCGAGATGGGGCTGGAGCTGCGGAAGAGCGCGTCCTCCATCTTGTCCGGCGGGAGCAGCGCGACGCCGGCGTTGGCCGCCAGGGCGGAGCTCTTGATTGGCCCGGGGCCCCCCGGGAAGGCCGGCTCGTGCGGGATGGAGGCGTCGTCGAAGAGCCCCGACAGCCACTCCAGCTGCGCCATGTCCACCATGTCCATGTCCTCGCACTGCATCCATCCAAGGAGAATCGATGCCACGTCAGTTACAGAACCAGAATCTGAATCATTCGCCACTCCCAACCGCGCCGACACCGACACACTCGCTGCGGCTACCTGCCACCACCCCATGACACCATCATTTCCCTTCCCCCTGCCTAAATGGCCGCGTCTTAATCCTACTGTGCTGTAATCATCATGCTACTGCGCATCACTGCTGCTGGAGTAGGTACTGTACGTACGTGGTTAGATCAGATTTGTACTGCAGCAATCATGCGATGATGCGAGCGGGCCCCAGGATTAATTTCGGTTGCGTAAAGCAGCGGGGCAAAAACAACTACCGGCACCAGTTGTTGGGCTGGCGAGCTACCCAAAAAAAAAAAAAAAAAAAAGCGACGGGCCCTCCGCCCGGCCGTAATATCCAAGTCCAACCAACGAACCAAACCGCGGGGGGCGGCGGTAACTGCTGCCATCACCACGATCTCCGCCAGCGCAGCACCGACGCCGGGCGCTCCTCCACCCACGCCGCTCGCCAACCACCCCCGCCCGCGGGGTCGGGAGGGACAAGACAAGAAATCATCGCGCGGCCCTGCGTGATGTGTGATGGCTGTGGTGTGGCCGACGCGGGTTGCCGCCCAGCTGTTTTGAACTGCCCGCCCCCTCACGGGAAAACTCAATTTTTTCCTCGGGGCGGAAAAAAAGAAAAGAAACCCCGGAAGAACGCGTCGCTTGCACGACCGAGACGGGCAGCCCGCGCGCGCGGTGGTCACATGCGGCGTGGCGTACGGGCCAGGGAGCAGTCACTCACCGAGCCAATGTGAACGCCGACGTCCTTGGCGTCGAACACCGGCGCCGCCGCGCCGGCGAAGAACGCGGCGTCCTCCTGCGCGGCGGGCGGGGGCAGCGCCGCCATGGGCTGCCCGGCATTGCCGCGCGCGCCGACGTCGATGATGCGCGCGGAGAGCGGGCTCCCCGGCGCCGGCGCGTCGAGGAGCAGCACGTCGGCGGCGGAGTCCTCCTTGGGGAAGTCGAGCAGGTCGTCGATGTGGTCGAAGAGGTCGCCGCAGGTGGCCTCCAGGAGGCTCTGCTCCCTCATCATCTCCTCCACGAATCCGCCGCTGGCCATCTGTCGCCCTGTCCCACGATCAGCAGCCGCCTGCGTTCCAAAGCCCAAACGAAACCGCGCGTATAAATAGACAGACGGCGGCGATGAATATCCGTGCCATATCACGCGATGAATGGGAATAAAACTGGATATGCATGCATTAATCGGCACCCCCCGCCGATTAAGAAAGGGGGAAAAAATGGAAGCGAATTAAGGCAACACGGCACGGATTGTTCACCTCGTATTTACTGATTCCAAAGATACGATCGCATATAATGGGACGACTGGATTCGAATGCTTTGGCAGAGGACGAGGTTGCTCAAATGGCTCTCTCCGTCTTGGGAAAAAAAAAAGATGGGCGGCTTGCTAATCTACCGCTCCTACTAGCAGTAATCTAAATGTGATCTTTGTGTGGATGAGCTGAGCTGGAAACAAACAAAACGACGACTACGCGTAATAAGGACTAGGGAGGGGAGAGAGGAGATTTTTTTTTTTTCAAAGTGACGGCAGGGCGGGCTCCATGGCCATATATGTATGCGGTGCATGATGACGCGGGCCCACGCACCATGTGAGCAGCGCATGTGACGGACGGCCTATTTTTTTCCTTGGGGCTTTCTTTATTCCGAAGCAAGGGTAGGCGACCAGATGGAGTACTACGGTGGTAGATGCACCTCCAGACGGTAAATTGGAAAATAAATAAAAATACTACCACTGTACGTATTAAATACAGTACGCACTTGTGGTGGTAAAGAAAAAGAATTGGGTGGAAAAATCGGAGCGTTTGATTGATTCACCGCCAACCGGGTGTAAAAGTCAAAGCGGCCGGAACAAGGAAGTTGTCAAAAAGGGCGGACGCGCAGGCGTGGCGGGGCGCCATTGGCCCGGACGCGTCATTGCCCTGCCACCTGGCCGGCCTGCTTCGAGCCCAAGCGCCTTGCCCCCTCGGTAAAGCGGCTAATTATGGCCAAGTCCTCGGGTGAAACCCCCGAGGAATTCTTCTCCATCTACTACTAGTATCTGACCGTATTTTTTTTTTTATAAAAGAACGCAGGCACCTATTGCGTTGGTCCGATCACACTGATTGCAAGCAATGCGAGGAATCTTTTGGTGTCTTTTACCAGTACTACAGCAGCACTACTCTTACTACTAGGCATTTTTTATTTATTATATTTTCATGCATCTCCAATCCAATCAGGACCGTGGTAGCAACTACAGTATTCAAATTTGGGCATTTTCCACTGCCCGCCTGTCCCCCTCTGCTTCCAGAGAGAATCCAGACTGGAAGCGTATATCTGTAAAAGCACGGGGGCTGCATGCAAAGGTACAGACAAGGACGCTGTGGAAAAAATATGTGTGCTGCGAATAGAATGCCCCTGATTTTTTTTCCCCCTCCCATCCCCCATTCCCATCCTTCTTGCGTCCACCCGGTCAATTTCCACCGATGCATACGTTTCTATCCTGCTTTGTAGTAATTGGAAGCTTCCCTCCCTCCCTCCCTCCTGAAGCAATTCTGCAGCAGTCTTGGAATTCAGAAGCAGTCCAGAATGGATTCCGTCCCTTTCTCGTTCTTTTTCTTTCTTCCTGCGTCTTTTTTTCCCCCCTTTTCCCGGACGGAATTACTGAAGGCGGCAGAAGGATGAATTGTGCAAGCAACTAGTTGCGGTATACGCGGATGTGAGCTGGACATGGCAATGAAGGCTGGCGACAAATGGCCGCCAGCAGGGAGCCGGCTAATAGGATCAAAAAATGGCAAAGCGGATGACGAAACAAAAAGAAGAAGAGAAAATTGAAGGCAGCAAGATAGCAGCAGCACACAACATGATGGAAGGCCCCCCCGATGATAGCTTTGCGATCAGTAGTAGTAGTTGTTGATATTTGTTGGATGCACACACAGAGAGAGATGGAGCAGCACACATGGTATGGTAAACGGTACAGCTGTATGCACCGCCGGCGGCTACTGACTCACCTGTGGTGTGGATTCCTCGTCGGCAACGATCGGCCAGAGGGGAGAGCTCGGTCGGCTGCTCTGCTCTGCTGGGGTTTCTCTTCTCCCTCTCTCTTTTCTCTCTAGCTGCTAGCCTCGGCTGCCCGGGCACTCGCGAGCTGACGAGTCTGATCGCGAACGAACGAACGCCTGTAAATAAGGGACAGTGGTGGGTGGAATCAGGGCTAACTGTCCCTCCTGCTGCTGCTGGCCTGGTTGTACTCTACTCCTCCTGCATGGCCAGCTGGGTGTGCCGATGGGGTATAGCAGGGAGAGGGAGGTAGAAGAGGAGACTCGAGGGAGCCGCTGGTGGTGGGTGCCTTGCACAAACTCCAACCAATTATAAGGAGAACTGTACTCCTGTCAAGGGAGGGGAGGCCCCCGGCCGAGGAATTATGGAGAGCTATATAGGTGGAGGGTAAATGGGAAGATGGTGGTGGGGCGAGAGGAGGGTGCGTGGGTCGAGTCGGTGGGGACTCAATTTCCTGCCCTCTCGATCGGCTTCTTCTTCCTCTCCTCCCACGACAGACAGAGTGAGCCCAGATGAGAAGGGGGGCTTAATATAAACTATGGGTGCAGAACGTGAGGGAAGGTAGCCCAGCTGATGAGGGTAGCCCTACAGCTCCTTGGTTTTGAACGTTTTGGCGTTGGAGGCCAGGCAGGCAGGCAGGCCGAGGTGACGGGAGTGGTCATCCACTCCCTCCCCTTGTACACACAACACACTCTAGAGGAGAACCCAGGCAGGCACAGCACGCGGTCGGGCGACGACCGAGCTGCACTGCAGCTGGGCCAGCGGAACTAGCAGAGCAGACGATGCGGTGGTGCAGGTGCAGGCCAGCCAAGTCACAGCTACGGAGTAATTAACTGTGTGTACATACCGAGCACCGCACGGACACGTTGCGTAGGCGCGCCAAGCAGCACCGCACCACGGAGTACACTCGCTAGCTACTGCATGCAGTGCGGTTAATGGATCGGACGATCCACCGAATTGCTGGGGTACAAGCACTTAATTAGTGGCGGTAATCGTGTTAGCACCGCACCAGCAAAGCAGGCAACCACGAGCTGTTGCACCACCACTAGCAAGCAAGCCAAGCCACAGGGGGACTGGAGGGAGAGGACACGGTAGGTGCGCCCGCCTCCCTCACTGCTAGCTGTCGTCCCCCCCTCCTTTCCTGTCGTGACGTTGAAGTTTCCCCCCCGCCCGCTCCTCCTCTCCTCGTCGTCTGAGGAAAAATAAAAAATCGACAGCTCGGTTCCTCTGCCCTGTACACAATGGCACATGAGCGACACGAGCCGAGATACTCCACCACCGCTCCTGCTGCTAGCTACTGCTCCTCCACCACCGCCGCCGCCGCCGCCGCGCCGTTAGCTAACCGACAGCCACCGCCCGCCCGGGATCGGATCCTCTGCGCGCGGCCACCGTCCGCGCGCGTCGCGGTTACCGCCCGCCTCCGCGGAAGCATCCGGGCGCAGCGCAGGCGAGAAAACGCCTTTGCACACACCGCGTCCGCCCGCCCGCCTCATTGACCGCCGCTGACCCGTCCCCTGTACACACTAGACTACACAGTCACACACGGTACGAGTATTCCGCATGCGGCTGCTGGCTGGAGGGTCGCCGCGCTCGCGTGCGCGGGGGCGCAATTGGCTGGGTGATTGAGAGGGACGCGGACCGGCCGATGGGTTGTTTCCCCGGTCCAAAGACGAGGCGTGGACGGATGGCGGCTTCTGCTGCCGCTTCAACTCAACTTGAAAGGCGTATCGATCTACCACGGCTCGTCGTCCACCACGTCCGTAGTCGTCAGCGCCCATCCTCCTCCGTGTGCCCGCCTGCCTAACCTTTCTACGTACAGTACTACTACTTAGTGGTGCTAGCCCCGTCCGTCCGTTCTGGCCACTGACCCAACCCAACCCATGCGATCCGCGTACCGTCTCAGTGGTGTTTGCCCAACTCAATTAGTTACCGCATGCCACTCCACCCATCGATCTGCCATGGATTATCTTAGCGTGTATGTGCTGGGAATATAACAATGCTGGCAGCGAGCTGAGGCCACCAACCGGGCTAGTCGATCTGGGCGATGCCTCGATCCACCTCTGCTCCGACGGATACAATGCCCTGTCCCGGCCATGTGATCAAGGCAAGCGCCCGGCCGGGGCTGGTAGTAGTAAGCAGGCAGACAGGCAGGACGGCACGGGGAATAGCTACCGGGATCGGAGGACGCACGGATTCAATGGAGGGAAGGCACAATGCAAAAAAGGGAAAAAGCGAAAGGTGTCGCGCTAGCTAGCCTGTACCCTGTAGCCTGCAGCCTGTAGCCGTGCCGGGGAAAGGGGCCGCGCGAGCGGGTAAAAGTGACCGCGCACCCGATGGTTGTTCGGGCCTCTCTCGCCGCTGCAGCTGCACGGCGCACGCAGCAGAGCGGCAGGCAACGAATCATACGCGACGGGCCCCGCCGCAGCGTAATAACTGACTTGGGTTGCACTCCTTAGGCCCTGCATCCCTTCCTTGACCTTTACTCCGTCCCCCTGGCCCGGCCACGGCCACCTCCCACTCACTCGATCTCGCCTGCTCGTCAGCGATCACCGAACCGATCAGTGGATCACCACAGCACCTGTGTCCGGCTCCAGCGTCGCCGCCTGCAAAACCAAAAAGGCGCCCCGTCGTCGAGTCTGAATCCATGATGCGCGACATCTGAAACCGGTTGATTCCTTTTTTTTTTCCCCCCTCCTCTCCCTCTCTGTCTCTGCGTCCGCGCGCTTTCCAGCAGTTGCAGCTGCCGCTGCCGTTTCCGGTGCCACAGGCCCGGCTCGTTTCGTTTCTCCGCGGCAGGCGTGACGTCACTGGCATGCGTGCTTGCTGGCCACCGACGGAACACCGGCAGGGCGATCGCGCCACCACCAACCCATCATCAGCCGCCGTCGGTCCATCGGCTGGCGGCGCGGGACGCCGACGTTATGCTGTGCTCATGCTCGGTGCCTGCGCGCCTGGGCTAGGTACGGCCTCAATCTGTTGGTGCCGGATCACCCGTCATCAGAGTGCGTGCGGGCGGGTCGAGTCGAGTCGGGCCGCTCCCATCTAGTCATCTAAGCAGAACAGAGGTAGCACGACTGCGCATGCAGGCCGTCGCTTGCATTGCACTCCCAGCCAGCAAGCAGCAGCACGCACGGATCGAGTCGAGAGACGGGAAAGCTCTTTGCCGTCTCCCCTCGGTCGATCGGCGGTTAATTATCCTGCAATTGCCGCCCGTCGTACCGCACGGCCCCCCTGTGCGCTGCCATGCCGCACCGCAGTCACATTGTTGGCCTGGCGCCGCGCCCGCGTGTCGATCAGTGCCGACACGGGCGCGCACGGCTCTTTATTACCGGCGCGGCGGTTGGGTGCGTGCATCACGAGGCCGGTCGGTCGATGCACCACCAGCTCGCCTGCGTCACGGGACGGGGAGAACAGCCAGAGGCGCACTCCTGTCGCGGTGTAGCCAAAGCCATATGGCAATTAAAGGTGGATTATTGGGTTGCATGCGAGCACGCATGGTGCGTACGGGAGGAGCACGTACGTACACGGACAGTACAAAGTGATTGGAGTTACTACTAGCATGATGCTGGAGCAGCAGTAACAACCGATTAGCGCCAGTGGTAATGATACTGGCTCGCCTATAGTATTCAGGCGGCGGATGAGGGCGACAGGGCGCACCGGATCTCTGACAGTCCCGGCATATAGAACTCGCCGCGTCGATCCCGAGGCGAGGAGTATTATGATTGCTGAAGCTGGACGAACTGAACATGCGCCTCCAGTGACCTCTGCGCATTAACAAAGCAAATCTACTGCATGCTGCTTTCAAAAGAGGAGGTCGCCGTCGTCACAGGCAGCAGGCCAGGGCCAATCATTCAGGCGCACGCACCGACCGTACCGGTGAAACTAAAATTACGGCACCACAGGCGCAACACACTCACACAGTGCTTAATTAGTACTGTAGTAGTATTCTATTCAACTGGCGAGCGAGGTGGATCAGCTGAAGATTCTCTCGTCTAAGTGAAAGCCGCAGCTAGTACTATTGTTGGTGCAAATGAATCCGAGCCTAATATATGATAGAGCTGGTTGGTCGAGATGGAAAGCTAAACCTGACGGCAGTGCATCTGCCGGACACGGCCATGTGTGCCCGTACACACAATACGGTGGCGCTGCGTGGTCGCCCGGGAGCTCCGGCTGCCATGATCCGCCTGCCCCCAACCACCGGCTCGCGGTCGCCGGCCGGGTGCATGGGGCTGGAAGAACCGGTGCTGGTTGGCTTGGGGGTAACATGCGTGCGAGTGGGAGTGTGGCCCGGTAACATGCATGCGCCGTGTCCCTGTTGGCAGGCGTGTGATGACTCAGACTCGCGCGGTCGGTGGTGGTGATGGTGAGTGCGAGCAGGAGCAGGACAAGCTCGTGGTACTGTAATAAGAGACGACATTGCGGGGAAGACTGCAGTCTGCACTAGCTTGTTTTGTGCTTCTTTTCTCCACGAAAGTTTATATATCTGGCTTCTTGTTGTTGGGCGTCTCAAAAAACAGGTTGTCGGTGCTTTATCATGGAAAGTAGTACTAGTAGTATGTGCATGAAAATGAAAGGTCTGGACCGGTGAAAAAAATGACATGAAAAGTATAGGAGCTGTTTTCAGAAAACACGGGCTCTTTGGAGAATTGTATTGGGGGGAAGAGATACAGTAATAGTTAAACATGTCGAGTTAGTGCAAACAACAAAAAACTTGATCAGAATTGTTGTGAGGTTAGAAGAAAGGAAGATGCCCCCAAGCTAAGAGAGAAGCAAGCGTGAGAGGAAAGAAACCACATGGCCGCTGGATCGGAGCTGAAAGAAAGACAGGGCGTCGTCCCAAATTAATGGTTAGATCGCCCAATCGCGTGGCTTTGGATGTGTATAGTAACCATATGCTAGCGATAAACAAATGCACAGAAGGTATCGGTGGATCAACCCCCACCTCCCCTCACAGTGGCCGCGAGCTAGTAACAAGACCCAACAGATTGACGCCGATTGATGGAATGGAATGGAATGACCCGTGATAATAAAAAGGATCCACCGTGTCGCTGGGGCGAAACCACACTAGAGGCCAGGATTAATTTGTTAATTGAGCCAGTTTTATATACTGTATAGTAGCAATACTACTGATCGATCTGTCGCCGGTGATCCGAGCCGAGTCACGCAACGCGGTCTCTCTCATGTGTGTGCATGCATGTCTTGATCCACCGATGCGACGGTGCCCCCACCCCAGCATGTGGCTGCATGCTCACCTGGATGGGCTGCGCCGTTAGTTGGTTGCCCGGTCGCTGCTCATGCGCCTGCACCGTGCATGGATGCCGATCCACCTCACACCTCGCAACACCCCCATGCCGCCGGCCGGTCAGCGCGCATGCACGCGCAGCATCGATACGGCCCGGTTTAGAGAGTCGGCACCATCTCACGTGCTTACCTTCTGCTATCAAGCTAGTGTCATCAGGTAATATATTCGTGCAATTATTGTTTTTTCACTCTACGTACAATATCCAAATAGTGTTTTTTATATCCACCGCTAATCCTGCGTGCTGCTACTCCGCACTGTGCATACAGCATACTGCTACTAGTAGCAGCTAGTGACAGCGATGGATGCCCTGTTAGAGCTTGACTTCTGTTGATGCTGCTTGCCGTTGCACGCCGGAAGCCAGACGCCCTGCCCTGATCAGTTTGCCTGCGCGCCTTTGCGCTGCTACCCACGAGCTCTCAACTGCTGCGTGGCGTGGGTTACCCCGTCGTCACCGTGTGATAGATTTGCATTTTACTGCGTCCGAGGGGGTGATTTCCTCGGACTGTTTTCTTTATTCTTCGAGAGGTCGTCGGACTGTAATTTATGATTGCTGTCACGTATAGTACGAACTCTTCTTGTTTGCTGACAAGAAAGCGGCAGTGAGGTTGACCGTCCTAGGTAACATCGACTGCAGCCTGCAGGCGACTGGTTCCCCGCCCGTTTCACTTTCACCCCCCAACCCCCCCAACCCCCAAGTTGTATTCCGTCAAAATGATATAGTACTTTTTTTTTGTTGAAGAAGTAATACTATTATACTGTATCAGGGTCTAGTGGTGATGCGTGATTCTGATATTATCAATCAATTTACTGGATTGGTCGCTGCTGCTTCTTCTAACATGTACGTGCTTCAGCGTGCAGCCGTGCATGCGCGTTGCCATTTCCTCCCTCCCTTCCTGTGTGTCAGGTCCGTGGGTTCGGAGGCAAACAAAGTCGTTGCGGACGCCTGCGCCTCATGTTCGTGAGTTGTAACCCATGCATGCACGTCATGTGCATCACCTGTTCTTCCCCTTTTTGCACAAGGACGTGCGTCGTGCATCCCTCACTTTTTTCCTCTCTTTAGTTTATTTATTATTGTTTCTTTCTTTGGAGCAGCTATATCTACATGTTTAGGCTTTCTTGAGGGGCGAACCTGATCTGCATTTTTCGATGGCCTCGCTTCTTTCCCCCCTTCTTTTTTTGAAGTAATCAATGGTCTAACTTCACCGTGGGCAAATTTCTAACGGCACTGGCTCAGGTACATGTTTTCTTTTTGAGGCTGCTTCTAGATTGCTGCGGTTGCATCTACCAATAAACAGAGGCTGGCTCAACGACAGAAGATCATGTAATGAGTTATTGGAATAATATCTTGCATAAATCTCGAATTAGTCCCGCAAGGATCCTGACGCATGCAGGTTACATATTCAGATATCCTACACGACAGAGAACCATTGCAGCCAAACACAGCTAACCAGTGACCACACATTGTGGTCTTTATGCAAGGGGCAAACTATAAATATGGATAGAAACTATATAAAGTGTATAGAGTAATTAGTAAATGCCCGTTCATTATATCTTGTAAAAATAAGAAAATGGCTTATTCTGCTGGGATGTATGAGTAAATCAGAGAGATCAGAGTTATTAATACTAGTTCATCAATCCGTGCTCTCTCACGTGTTGGAGTTTAGGAGATATAGATTTAATCTTTAGTAATATTAGATGTGATATTTTAATTCATCCTTCGTAAATGAATTACAGGTAATGTATATGCAAATTTAGAAATTATTTTAATTTATCTTTCATGATGGCATATAGGGTAATTTATATGCACATTTAAGGCTTATTTTAATTCATCTTTTATAACGGCATGGTTAGTAATTTATATGCAAATTTAGATAGTTATTTAATTATATTTTACAATGGCATGGTGGGTAATTTTTATGCAAATTTAAGGTGTTATTTAATTCATATTTCAAAATAGTATGGTGGGCAATTTTCATACAAATTTAGGGGATTATTTTATTTTATCTTTAATAATGGCATGGTGGGTAATTTTTTAGAAACTATAATAGATCTAATAACTACTATTAATAGAGTTACATGATGGATGATGGGATGTTTCCGATTTTGTGAGAATTTTTAGGATTTATCTTTTTTCTAAAAAACAGATATATATTATTACTTATTAGAGTTACATTATGGATGACGGGATGTTAATTACATAGATACCAGATCTAGTGGCAATTGAGATTTCAATCTGCAATCGATGATATGATGTTTCTGATTATTGTGAGAATTTCTAGTGATTTTATCTTTTATTTAGCTCATCTTGTGAGGATTAATAAGGAGGCTCCAAAAGGAGTCTCAAATAAGTGATAGCAACATTAGGCACAAATTATCTATTTTATGGAAAGGTTTCTAGCATCTTTATGAAAAAAGTTATGGGATCATTTGATTTAGCAGTGTAAAATTGTAAATGGGAAATTTTTTGACAAAAAACTAAGAGTAAATTTGAAAATGGAAAAAATCTTCCCAAAAAAGAAGAAATTTGCTTTTGTTGAGAGTTGAACTAAAAACTTTTCATAATAGCTGGGGTGGGGTAATTACTTAGAAATAAATTTGAAAATGGGAAAAATCTATCAAAAAAGAAGAAATTTGCTTTCAGTGGAGTTGAACTCAAAACCTTTCATAATGGCAGAGGTGGGTAATTACTTAGAAAACAAATCTAATGACTATTAATATTCCAATCTGCCAATTGATGGCTGGATGTTTCTGATTTTTGTGAGAATTTCTAAGATTTATTTTTCTTCGGTTCGTTTTGTGAGGATTAACGTGGAGGCTTTGAAGCCTCTAATTAGTAATAGTAAGATAAGCAGGAGCGGAGCCACACCCGAGGCTGGGGGGGTGCAGCCCCGGTTGCGGCCTAGCAACCCTAGCATACCCTATATATTTTTTGGCCCAACAAATAAAAAGTAGTCCAATAACTCAAGTTATTCTATGTATTTTTTTTAGTCTAACAAACGAAATGTAGCCCAGCAGCCCAAATATCATATGATTTGTGTCCCTTAATTGCCTAGAAAATGTCTCATATATACTAATGAATCACTCATTTAAAATTAGCCCCCCTTTCATCCATTCCTGGCTCCGCACTGAAGATAAGTGTTTTCATTATTCATGGATAATTTTATCTATCCATGCATTTTAACACGATTGTTTCTCTATAAATATTAGCTCATATAAGATCACGCGCTGGGTTGAAAAACGCCAACTGAAATCCATCGAATTTAAGGGATCCCCCCCCCCCCCCTTTTTTTGTTGACCGTTGAAAAGAGATTTCACCATATCTCCAAATGCATATCTCTCCATGTGCATAATTACTATATATATATATCCCTCAGCTCCGGTAGAACTTGCGTAAAAGAGAGTAAATATATGAACAGATATATAATACGTTTTCCCAACAAGTTGAATTTCTTAGCTGCATGCGATCCTCTATATATGCTCCTGCCTAGCTTGTTGACGCATGACGCTGTTTTCCAAAACGGGATGCATGCGCCGACGGATGGGAGCCGAGTGTGATACTACTTCCGAAAACGTGTGCACGTGGTGACGCACGCAGCGGGCTGGCCGCGGGCTATCGATCGGTTCATTGCATCGGGGCACTGGGTACAGCCGTGCAGCAAGGACACGCATCGGCATTGCGTTGCATGCCGCTCGTACATCTCTCCTGCAGGCAGCGCATTACGGAAACCATTGGCTTTGCCTGGGCTGGGCGGGAAGAATGGAACATCACTAGAAAAAGAAAGAAGCAGTGGGACAGGGAGAAGGTAGCTACTGGAACTGGAAGCAGAAGTGCAGAACGTGGGCGCGGCTCCCAGCCCACTCTACTTTCACGAACGCGAGCATGTTTTACCCCCTCAAGCCTCATGCGTGTCGCACGTTGCCGGGCGCCGCCTTTGCCTTGTGTTTGAATCTAAGGACATTAAATGTTTGGATACTAATTAGAAATATTAAATATGGTTTAATTAAAAAAAACTAACTACACAGACGAGGAGCAAACGGCGAGACGAATTTATTTAACCTAATTAATCCACGATTAATGAATGATTACTGTAGCATCATATTTGCTAATCATTGATTAATTAGGCTTAATAAACTCGCCTCGCCGTTCTTCATCTGTATAATTAGTTTTATAATTAAACTATATTTAATACTTCTAACTAGCGTCCAAACATTCGATGTGACGGGAGCTAAAATTTTAGTCCTGGATCCAAACACCCCCTAATAGACCAGACCAAGTAGAACAACAGATGGTCTATACGGTTATTCGAAAATGTTATTGCAAATATAGTCATGGGATATGGGATAGACGATTCACTTGAGTCGGACTAGCATCGTCGGACGTCGGTTCCTTTATTTGTCTAGCTGTCGCTGTGTGTGGTGTCCCTACGACGACGATCCGTTCTCCCGTGCCAGCTCGACTGCTTTGCGTTGCCTTGCATTCCATTCCCTCGCTGCAGCTGGGTCCCACTCCCACCCCCGAGGGAAAGGATGACGGAACATGCATGTAGGTGCTGACGCACATGCGTTTATGCTTGTAGATGAGGCTAGCTGAGAGTGAGCGAGCGAGTGGTGCAGGACAGGGAGGAGTAGTGCAGTAGCACGCAGGCATCACGACACACAGGGGGGGGGGGGTGGCCCGGCCCGGCCTGAATGGGGGCATTCGATTGGAGGGAGGGTCGCCGCGGGCAGGGCGAGGGGACAGCCTCAGACCCAAGGGGAACACAACACGCGCGGTCGGCGGCACGTGACCGCGCCAGCCTAGTATACCCCGGCCGCTCCAGCATGTGCCGCTGCCGCACCGCGCGCGACGCGCTCCCTCCCGTGTCCACGGCCATCGTCGCCGTCGGTGCCGGAGCCGACGGCCGCGGATCGACGCGATCCAGCGCGGGAATCGCGCGTCGGTCGGCCAGTGGAGCAGTGGACGAGCGTCACAATCCCTGTCCCAGCCCTCACCGTCGGTGGGGTACGGCGGTGGTCCAGTCTCGACGCACGCATTGCGGTGTGACACGCGCTGCGTTGGGGCACAGTTTTTTGGCGCTATTTGGACGTATAAAATGCCCTCCTGAATGAAACACTGTGAAAGTCTCGTACGCAAGACTGGTCAGGTACACCGTACACAGACACAGCCTTCACGACACGACGCATCCAGCATTCCAGCTAGTGAGCGACAGGTGGCGCGATCATCCGCGACGTGCCGGGGCCCCACACGGCAGTCCTACACGAGCACTGCGCAGCATTGCCTTCCAATTCCAAGGGAGGGAGGGTTCAGACAGAGTGCCCTGGTCTGGTCTCGCTCGCGTTCAGAGTTGAGACGACCGACCGACCGACAGACACCCAGCGATCACGCCAGGGCGTGCGATAGTGGCATACTGCTGAGTCGCCTCGCCACGCACGTCGATCACGGCAGGCGTACACACACCTGCTCGCCAGCTTTCTCAGCTCAAAGCAACAGCTTTAACTGAAAAAAAGGCAGCCCAGAAGTTGACTGTGGCCACAAGACAACGAAATGCATCCTGCCGCATCGGACGGCCGCAGGCAGACTGCACGGGCGATTAATCGTTGGGATCCCGCGAAAACTGAACTACTGTAGGTGTTATTGATATAAAACACACGCCAGCACTAAATCTAACGTAAAATAATTTTTTTTCACAGCGCATGCATCAAATATTCTAGCTAGGTACTAGTATTAATATAGTATTTCTTTTCTAGAAAAATTGACTCGAAAACAAAGCTCCTGTAATCTGAACGGGAGCCAAATAAAGGAGTGTTAGTTGCGTCGAGCTGTCAGGTGAGCCATCGATCCGTCGCTGTCACGGGCGATCGCTCGCAAGTTAGGTGGCGGTGCAGTACAGAAGAGAGACCTGCCTGCAAGGCTGCAACGCACGTCGTGGGGGATTAATTAAGAACCAAACTGACGTGGAAAATTGGAACGGAACGTAACTGAGCCGCCGCGATTAGGCGAGGGGGTTTTGGACGATAGCTAGCCTCCCCCGACGACGGCCCGTTCCGTTCGTGCCAGGCATCGTGCGTGCCGGCTGCCGATCGAGTCGGCCCCCGCGCACGCTGCCAGCTGGAGGCGGCGTGACGTTCCGGTAACACTGACCTGGCATCGCCCCCCTGAATCCGACGTGCCACTTGCAGGGCGCCCTCAGCTCGCCCTCGCCGCCGCACAAGCTGACAAGCCGTCGCCGTCGATCGCCACGTCGGACCCGATCGATGCGCCACCGGACGCCGGGGGGGAGCGTTGGGGCTGCGTCCGACGGCCCGGTCGCTCGCCAGGACGCCAGCCACCGCCGCCGTTGCGGTTTCGTAGTCACCAGGGATGTGTACATCAGTAAATGTGTACTGAAGGCGTTGGAGAAGGCGGCATACTGTTGTGCTAGGAGGTTAGTACTGTACACGAAGACAAATTGGCAGCGAGCGAGCCACGAACCCTGAAACAAATATCAGATTTTTTTTTAAAAAAAAACAAAATTTGAATACTGTTGCATTCATGGATGGTGGTGTACTGCTACTGCTAGTAACCAGTGCCTTTCTCTGTGCACTACTGTAGCTACCTGAAAGTTGGTATTGCTTCTAAGATACGTCTAACTCATCATTTTCAAACACCGACTATTTAATTTTCAGTTAGTTAGGAGGAGCATTAGGTGATGAAATTCCAGGCGGGATCGAGGTACATGCTATGCTAATCAACCATACGAGAAGCTGGAGGTTTTTTTTTTTTTTTGCTTCCTTTGGAAAAAAAAACAATCTGGAAAGAAATTAAAAGGGCCGGAGGAACGGAAAGCATGCATGGGATCACGTTGGGTGCAGGTGCAGCAAGACTCCTCTGGCTGGCCCCCTACCAAGACCGAGCGAGTGACCAACTACTAAGACAGGTCCGTTGATTGAGCGCATAAACAAATCAACAATCAAAGGTAAACCTTTAACCTTTATTTAAGTCTCTTTGATAACACTGAACAAGGAAACGTAAAAAGAGAAATGATAGGTCGACCACCCCTTGTCGTTGTCGATATTCCTAGCAAATACTGTACAAATGCAACACCGATTTTGTTTAATACTTACAATAAGTTAACATCTTTACATTTTCTATACACTCACTCCGTCCAAAACTTCCAAGGAGTCTGAGGTTTGATTCACGTGTTGTTTCATATATTTTATTTTTTTATATGTGTATAAAATTCATCAACACTCGTATTAATATGAACGGAGAAATGAAGAGTACGTATTGACCCCTTATAATTTGAGATGGGGGTGTTTTTTTTTTTTTTGGAAAGGAATGAGAGGGGCGGCGCCCCACTTGTCTATTTCCATTTCAGTTCGCATCCGAGGCGGATGCAATAATACCAGAGTAGTTACAGGTTACAAGGTATATGGGCCAAGCAGTTTTCTTTAATAACTCATAAACTAGCTTACGGTTCAAAGACAATACGGTATATAATAAAACACCAACCATGGGATCACGTAGGCTGCATGTGCAGCAAGGGTCCTCTGGTCCTACCAAGACCGAGTGACCAACTACTAAGACTGGTCCGTTGAGCGTGTAAAGAAATCAATCAAAGCTAAACAAACGTTATAATATTGCAAACATAAATAGAGAAATACTAGGCTGACCATCCCCCTTAGCAACATTCTGAGCACTACTGCAGATACAAAAAACAAACACAATTCGACGCCGGTTTTATTGAATCCTCACAATAAAGTTAGCATATCCACCTTGCAAACATTTTTATTGTGTAGAGTGATAATGGCATATTAGTCGCTACGGATTTTTTTTTTTTTGAACGAACAAGTCTCCGCGGGGAGTTTGTTTGCTTCAATTGAAATCTTTGTATGATGAATAATATATGTTTGCCTACCCATCCATTGTACATTATTTTCAAGGTTCTTTTCAAAAACCAGCACTAGTATTTAGGTTTTATCGAACTGTACATACACTTTCCTGTCGAATAATACTGTCAAGTAGTACTTGTATCAACTAATAGGAAACTGGAACAAATAAAGCTTGGGAAAGGGAAAGATGGAAGGGAGCGTCGGCCATGTGGGGATGGCACGGGAGTACTCCAGTAGGAGTATATTCTAAGCACGCCACCACCTAATAAATCCAGTTGCAGAATTATACTAGTATAACACAAAGGTTACGAGATTTGAACTGTAGCAGGCTCAGTGAACTCTCATCAGGCAGGAGCCGGTGATGGTACCGATGCACCGGTCCATGCATGCGTCGATCGGGAGCGTCGGCCACCGACACGGCGCCGGAGACTCCACCGGCTGCAGCCCGCGCCCGGCACCGGCGCTCGCCCGTGGTGTGGCCTTCTTCATCCATGTTCCGCGGATCGAATTTGCTTAATCAATTTTTATATATAAAAAAGCTTTAATCACGGCTGTGCCTCGGGATTTCCACCGCGGCAGAGATGTCAAATGGTCCCGGTCAAATCACCCCCACCCAACCACATAATATTTAGCAGCGGAAATTATATACAGTACTGTATATATGCAATGCGTTGTTTCTTCGGTCGGTCGCTGCCGGTAGGTGCCGGATCTTCAAACAATGAAGAACCTGAAATGAATACCAGCTGCCCATGCAATTGTCAAGCAGCATATATACGAGGGGGCGTCAAGGAGGAAGGTGCTGACAAGAGATGCCGTCGATGGCTCCGATCCGGCAATTTTCAAAATAAAGAGCAAAATGCTATCCAATCACAATAAAAAATGCGACCAAATTAAATTATTAAGATATAGTTTGACAATCTCATTTTTCTTTAGAGAATTGATGGGAAATTGAGGAAATGAGGTTGACAACCTAGCCAGCTCTATGATTTCCGCGGTCGATCGACCGAGCGCCAAAGCATTTTCGCGCAGTGCTGATCTCACCTGCTAGCTAGCTAATAATCTTGCATTTTAGCGCTCGTGTTCGTGGATCGTGGAGTATCCCCGTGCTAAGAAAAAAAGGGCCGGCCGGGGGCAATAATTCCACTCCGTCGATCGATCTGAATCTCAAATCAAGACGATGGGTATTGTACAATATCTGCGCCCAGTAGCATAGCATATATATATATATATATATAATAATGTTGGTACGTTGCGAAAGGGAGACAAAAATGATGTCGAAATTCGTTGGTGCACATGCATTAAGCACGGATCCATCTGCCATGTTGCATGTTGGTGCTGGTGGGCGGATCGATCGGATGATGAGATGAGATGGGGGGCCGGTGGGCTTCCAGGACACTGCATGTATGCATCCCCATGTGAGATGTTCTTCTTCAGTTGAGGCCCATGCACCACTCACCAGCCGAATGCCTAAATCTCCCCGTCTCCTCCTCCCTCGGCGGAATGAAACCTGCAGTGGGCTCTGCACAAAGCGTTACCAGCGAGGCTATGCGTGTGCTCCAACAACCATACATATACGTAGCATGTACAGTTCAGAAAGGCCGGTACCAGGTTGGTGTCAACCAGAATGCACCCAATGCAAGACCCCAAGAAACAGCCCCCGATGGGCCCATTGGCTAGTGGCTATACCACACTCTTGTTAGCATGCAGCAGTCTCAGGGTGCATGCGTCCCATTGCCTAGCGCAGTAGCACTCAAGCTTTGCTAACTGTATGGATGTATGAGCAACCACTTAGCGGCTGCTGGTGGGGAGGCAAACAGCAGATGAAAATGTCCAGTTATATCGCAGTTCCAAACATATACATAGATAGATTCAGTTCCAAACTCTGTACGTACAACGTATGCACCAGAAGCCGACACCAAGCCAACTTTACCTTACTGTGTGGTTCCAGTGCCGTGACGACAGGTAAAATTAGTTTCTTTAAATAAAGGACCAGTAAAATTAGTTTATTTAATGGAGTGCCAGTAAAATTACTTTGAACAGTGGACGACTAGGGAAATTAGTTTTTTTAATAGAGGACCAGTAAAATTACTTTGAACAGTTGACGACTAGTAAAATGTGCTTTTTTAAATAGAGGACCAGTAAAATTACTTTGAACAGTTTCCTAAAAAATTAGTTTGAACAATCAACAATAAGACCACATAGCTGCATTGCACTCCTTTAGCTATCTTAGGTTTGTCACATAATGGGCCTTCTTGGACGACCAATCACATGATGTACTGGGCCTTGGGCTGGGTTATAAGGGAACCAGCTACAAAATGGAAGAGGATTGTAGCAGAACGGTACGAACGGAACCTGAATCACATGAACCGTCTTTCACCTCCGGGCCCTCCTCTGAACCTTCCTGCTGCTGCTCCTCCTCCTTCCCTGCCTCCCCTCTAGTTTTTCTTTGTTTTCTGTCAAGTTGTATGATTATTGTATCAAGATTGTACCTCAAAGCTACCATTGCTCTTATTTTTTTTGGAAAGGAAGTTTTATTACTTTTAAGAGCATTAAATCGAGAGGTTACAACTTACAAGTTCTTAGAAACGCTTCTAGCCTCTGCTTAGCTGGAAATACACAACTTTTAAAAAGCAAGAAACACTCTACTGGTAATCCGAAGACTAGACCGCCGTGCTTGTGTCCAGAAAAAGAAGTTCTTAGCCACCTGTGCCAAGTATTACATAGCCTCCATCATAGTAGCTCGCAGCTCCACCTTTTGCAGTCCATATAGTCATATACATTGCTAGTGCATGTATGCATCCCCATGCATGTGAGATGTTCTTCTTCAGTTCAGGCCCATGCACCAGCACCACTCGTCCACTCACTAGCTGAATCTCCCCGTTTCCTCCATAGCGGAATGGAACGGGTGGGCTCTGCACAAAGCTATGATATATCGAGTTATCAAATTTCTTAACACCATTGGGAAGCTATGATATTAAATAATAAAATTAATAAGAAAGTAGACTTCATAGTTCATATGGAAAAAGGTATATTGAGTTCTAGCCTCGGCCTCATCTCATATTGGGCTGCGCATGTCAAGCCTAACAAAAAATAATCTCCTTATCGACGGGTAGAGTAATTTAAATGGAATGGAGAATGTAAGGTTGATTAGGTTTTTACTATATCTTAGACGTGTATAGGACACGTTTCTTTACATGCATTGGTTTCCTTCAATTTAACCTATATGAAGTGGGCTTCTTTTTTGCAATATAATTATCAATACCACTTTCTATAATTCATGACGGTAGTATAGTATTTGTTTGTAAAGGAATGCAGCACAACAACCTACTACTAATTTGAAGGTAAGTGACACATGCCTGTAAAATTTTAATATCTTGAACACGTTAAGGCTGCAAATGATGCCAAGGTCGCTGACCAAATAATGAACTATATGGAATATTTGATACATGTTTTTTTTTTCACGCAATGGGATTGAGCTACAGAATAGGAGAGAAAGGCAAGGCTTAAAACTTCAATTTTCTCCGATTGAAATGAATCGCATCTAGTTCTTTAGCCTCGTCAAGGAGTTATCACATTGGAAGCTCTTTCTTGACCTTCTTGCCAAGACTCTAGCAGAAAAGAACTGACAACCACACGTGTGTGCAGCGTACGTGAACATTAATCTTCACAACTTGAATTTGGTACTGCAAGCTGGAAAACATGAGACCTTGCAAAGCTAGTGCTGTTTATTTAAAATTGGATCATATATAATAATCAAAGGGGGGAAAGAATACCTATCATACGGCACGACACCAGCCACCAGCCATGCAAACAACAAGGAGAGGATATGCATATGCTAGACTGACCATGGGAAATTTGAGCATGCAACTAATCAATCATCGGGCTACTGCACCAGTTAAATTGCATACCTTGACCCGGCTGCGACCATCATCAGTTCCCATACTCCAGAAAAGAATAATTTGACACATATTGTCTTATTAGTTTGACCACAAAGAATCATTCATAGAGGTTCGACCATCATCGATTGTCTGAAGCTATAACGTCTGGACTTGTGCTTGATCATCCGAAGTGCCCCTCTTGCTCCACGCTCCACCTCCACGCCAGTAAACACTGCAAAAGTCTCCACGTTATCGTACACGTTGCCATCCTTCTCCCTGCACCACCCTTCCTGTGCCGTTCGGAATGTCCTAACAATACAAAACTTGCCGGCACCCAGAGTCTGAAGGTATGACTCCACTGGGATCCATCGGCTCGGCAGCGGCTGTGCGAGTTCATCCCACATTTTCTTCAGCACCGGTGGCCTCCTCCTCGTCGTCGTCGTAGCGGTAAGGTCAGAGGCAGCAAACTGCCCGTTTTCAGATGAGAAACCAAACCAGAGCCCATCTGCCAGCCTTGCTCCACATACTGTTTGTCGTATCGAAGGAGTAGGTGCCATCACCCTCTGTGGAGATCCAGATTTGCGAATCGCCTATGACCGTGTAGGCTCTGAAAACATAGCGGCCCCAGCCGCCCTCGTCGTCATCATCATCCACCACCACCGCCTTCTCCTCCTCATCATGTTCGTCGTCAAGTCCAAAGGGAAGTGATGGGAGGGAGCGCCAGTACCATTTATCAGTCGAAGCGGCTGTCGCCAGGGCAGATGAGGGCCTCAAAGATCTGGTCGTCTTCAGGGACAGTGTCGATGATGTAGTGGCCGTCGCCGACGGCAAAAGAGATTGGCGCGAGCATGGGCTCGTGCGGCGGAGGCATTACTCGGATAGCACGGGAGGAAGCTTCATATAGGAGGGTGTTGCCGTCCTGGTCCATAGCGATTATTCCCTTGCTGCTGTCCCCCAGGGACACGAATTTTAGGCTGCCCATATCGTGCGGCGCACTGGGTTTATAGAAGGACAAGGCTGCGCGAGGCAGGCAGGCGTCCTCCATGGTTGCTGCTGCAGCCAATGCCTGTTGAGCCCGTGCGGTAGAAGCACCGCCATGGGTTGATGCGGTGCAAACTGAAGCAAGGGCGGGAGCCGATGTACTTGCGGACAGACCGATTGCTTGCCAATTCTAGATCGTTCCCCTCCCACCGACCCTCCAACAGAGGCAAAATCTGGGTCACGATACAATGGCAGAGGAAGAATCTGGATTACTGATTGAGATGCCGATATTTATTCTGGCAATAATAACAAAAAAAAAGAGCAAAGGGATTAGCTTCATCTGCTTGATTGATCCTACCATACTACAAGATCTACATGCAAGCGACCGAATTCCTGACCTTCTGACCAGCACGAGGACTAAAAAACCGACCCTTATTCGGAAATCAGGCGGCCGGCGAAGAAGTAGCAAGCATGCGGCCGGTGACCGCCTACCCCGAGTTATGGTTGCGGGGTTCAGGTGGCGGCGCGTTACAGGAGCGGTGCTTTGGGTGGGTTCGGGACCGGGGCCGGGCCTGTCCAGAACAGGCCGAGGCGCAAGCCCAATAAAGTAAGGATCTGTTTGGACTTTGGACGTAAACATTGAGTTTTGTTCAAAATTTATCCTATTTGAAAAGTTTAATTGCCTTTTAAAAAATAATTCTGCATACAAAAGTGAAAGACTAATTTGTTAACATCGTATCACATTCTCCTTAATTTGTCCTAGAGTTCTGAAACAACACTTATTGTGGGACAGAGGGGTGGTATATACTAAATTCAAATAGTATTAGAAATAGGTTCCAATACCAAAATTAGTATTTAGATAGATGCTAGTTGGAATTCAATTTAGCCAATGTGGAGAGGTCAACCTCGGTATTAGGGGAAGCCATATCCGATTATATCTTAATACTAAGAAACTAGGGTTGTAATTCCAGTTTTGAATTCCATGCACAACCTAATTGATGGACGTATGAGAAATCAGTTAAACTAGCTTTGCTAATTGTATGGATGTATGAGCAATCAGTTAATTAGCGGCTGCTGGTGGTGAGGGAAACAGCAGATGAAAATGTCCAGTGATATCGCAGTTCCAAACATACATAGATAGATTCAGTTCCAAACTCTGCACGTACAACGTAAGCACCTGACGCCGACACCAAGCCTGCAAAGCCAACTTTACCTTACTGTGTGGTTCCAGTGCGGTGACGACCAGTAAAATTAGATTTTCTTAATAAAGGACCAATAAAATTAGTTCATTTAATAGAGGACCAGTAAAATTACTTTGAACAGTTGACGACCAGTAAAATTAGTTTTTATAGTAGAGGACCAGTAAAAATACTTTGAACAGTTTCCTAAAAAATTAGTTTGAACAATCAACAATAACACCACAAAAGCACTCCTTTAGCTATCTTAGGTTTGTCACATAATGGGCCTTCTTAGACGACCAATTACATGATATACTGGGCCTTGGGCTAGTTTTTCTTTTTTTCCCGTCAAGTTGTATGAATGTATCTGGATTTTACCTCAAAGCTACCAATTGCTCTTATTTTTTTGAAAGGAAGTTTTATTACTTTTAAGACCATTAAATCGAGAGGATACAAGTTCTTAAAAACGCTTTTAGCATTGCTTAGGCTGGAAGTACACCACTTTTAAAAAGTAACACACACTCTACTGGTAATCTGAAGACTAGACCGCCATGCTTGTGTCCAGAAAAAGAAGTCCTTGGACCTTAGCCACCTGTGCCAAGCATTACATAGCCTCCATCATGGTAGCTCGGAGCTCCACCTTTTGCAGTCCATATACATTGCTAGTGCATGTATGCATCCCCATGTGCTAGTGCATGTATGCATCCCCAATTCCCCATGCATGTGAGATGTTCTTCTTCAGTTCAGGCCCATGCACCAGCACCACTCGTCCACTCACTAGCTGAATCTCCCCGTTTCCTCCTCAGCGGAACAAAACGAGTGGGCTCTGCACAAAACGCTACCATACATACGTAGTACAGTTCAGATCGCCAGACAAGGAAAGAGCAGAGTAACTTCTCGTTGTTGAAGCTTGAAAGCAAGACTAGTTATCAAATTTCTTAACACCATTGGGAAGCTATGAATATATGATATTAAATAATAAAATGAAATAAGAATTAAGAAAGTAGATTTCATAGTTCATATGGAAAAAAGTATATTGAGTTCTTGCCTCAGCCTCATCTCATATTGGGCTGCGCATGTCAAGCCTAGCACCTACAGAAAAAATAATCTCTTTATCGACGGGTAGAGCAATTTTGCATGGATGGAGGAATGTAAGGTTGATTATATACCAACTGTAGGTTTTTACTATATCTTAGACATTTATAGGACATGTTTCTTTGCATGCACTAGGTTTCCTTCAGTTTAACCTATATGAAGTGCTTTTTTTTTTTGCAATATAATTAGCAATATCACTTTCTATAATTCATGACAGTAGTGTAGTATTTGTTTGTAAAGGAATGCAATACAAAAACCTACTACTAATTTGAAGGTAAGTGACACATACACATGCCTGTAAAATTTTAATATCTTGAACACATTAAGGCTGGAAATGATGCCAAGGACGCTGACCTAATAATCAACTATATGGAATATTTGATACATGTTTTTTTCCGCGCAATGGGATTGAGATACAAAATAGGAGAGAAAGGCACAAGGCTTAAACTTCAATTTTCTCCTGAGTCACATCTAGTTTTTTAGCCTCGTCAAGGGATCACATTGGAAGCTCTTTCTTGACCTTCTTGCCAATACTCTAGCAGAAAAGAACTGACAACACCACACGTGTGTGCAGCGTACGTGAACATCAATCTTCACAACTTGAATTTGGTACTGCAAGCCTAAAAACATGATCGAGACCTTGCAAAGCTAGCGCTGTTTATTTAAAATCGGATCCTAATAATCAAAGGGGAAAAGAACATGGGAACTACACCTATCGTACGGCACGACACCAGTGACCAGTCTCACTAGCCACCAGCCATGCCAGAAAGGAGAGGATATATATGCATGCTAGACCCGACCATGGGAAATTTGAGAAACTAATCATCGGGCTACTGCATCCCTTAAATTGCATACCTTACCCGGCTGCAATCAGCAGTAATGAACGAATTTGTGCTCATTGAGGCTGCTCAGTTCCCATACTCCAGACAAGATTAATTTGACCTATTTTCTTATTAGTTTGACCACAAGGGATCATTCATAGTGGGTCGATCGGCTATCATCCATTGTCTGAAGCTATAACGTCTGGACTTGTGCTTGATCATCCGAAGTGCCCCTCTTGTTCCACGCTCCACCTATATACACAGTTAACCATAACCTTACTCGCTTTCTAGTGTAGATTCATGAACTAAAAATGATTGAGGGCCGAGTTGATTGTGAAAAATCATTAGCGCCGTGCCCATTACCAGCTTATACTTGCAATTAGAGATCCAAGTACAAATTAAATAGCCTATCGAACTTATACTTGCAATTAGAGATCCAAGTACAAATAGCCTATCGATCTACATAAAACTGAACTCTTACTTCATGCCGAGCTGTGAGTTGATGTGTACAACGAACCACTAGGCAGAATAGCTCCTTCGATTGGCACGGCAACACTAGTTAATGTAGGTGCAGGGCTTGCTGCCATGGTGGGCGCTGTGTGTGGTTGGCTAATTAGCCACCAAGGCCAAATACGTACTTAACCACAACCTTACTCGCTTTAATGAGGGTACATACATGTTATTTGTCTGCCAATTTGTAACCTCGAATCGAATTGAACCCAGTGTCGGACCAGCAAGGACAAGTAGCATCGATGATTAGTAGCCTCGGTTTGTAACTCAAAAGTTTTTCAAATTAAAATCAAAGATAGTAGGCAAAATACACCCATACACTTGTGGTAAGATCAGATCCAAATACAAATAGCACAATAGCTTAAGCTAGGGTTTGGCCCACGCCTGTCCGCCGTTGCCCCCACGACCGACTGACGCTGCCAGGTGAGGCAAGCCCCTTCATCATTGCCCCGCGCGCCAGCGCTCCTCCTCCGCTAGCCCGCCAACTAGCTGCTCACAATCTGCCTCGTCGCGCGCGCCCCTGCCCCAGCGGCGCAGGTATGCCCGACAGACAAAAGAGAATGAAGGGAGTGGGGGACGGGGTAGGGAGGGACCCACCTTTTGTGCGCGGAGGAAGATGATGCGCCGCGCCGTGCTGCCATGCTTGGCAGCTTGGGATGCACTGCACCGCGCATGCTTGCGAGCAAGGGGAGAATGATGTGGGGAGCAAATGGACATCGGGGCCGAAAATCGTCGTGTCCACCTAGGTGGACGCAATCCTCCATCCACCCACCCTCATCCCCTTCACCGCTCCTTTGCGCAATTCGGCCTACGCTGGCCCAACGACCCATGCCGCCTCCCTCTCCTCCCACGCACCGCCGCCGCCGCCTTGGCTTCCCTATCGTGCCACCACCGCCATCTTCACCGGCTAGGTTGGGGCTTCGGGTTCAGGGTTTTGGGTTCGGGGTTGGGGTGAGGGCTGCTACGTTGCCGCCATGCTCTCCTCCACCTCCGGCCTTAGAGAGAGGGCCAGGGGACGCAGGCCAGCCTGGCAGTGGTGGTAGGGTGGCCAGCGGCTGAGGCCGGTGGTGAGGGCGCCGCCTGCCTGGGCGGAGCAAGGACGGCGGTTGGGCTGAGGTGGGGCGGGGGAGCTCCACGGGAAGACGGCGACTGGCGGGGAGGCCGCAGGCGAGGGTGCCAATGCAGTCAGCGGCCTCCGGGTGGCAGGGGCAGGGGTAGGGGGCAACGGCGGCGGGAGGAAGAAGACGGCGGCGTTGAGGAAGAAGAAAGGGAGGCAAGTGTAAATCATGGCATGTTCACCTGAAGCATTCTGAATTACATAAGATAACCTGCGAAGTGTGCCTATGTAACACAAAAATAAAAAGTATGTAAGATGTGGCAGCAAAATCATCTTATTAGGCAACTGAGCAGAAACGTTGGCTTGGACACTGTTTTTTTCCCTTCTTTACAGCCCTAATCACAGCTGTAGTTTGAAGTCAACACAGGGAAGAGAAAGATAAGGAAAGAAAGAGAATGGCAGCCACGTTAGCAAAAACAACAAGTGATATGTTTGCCACATGGGGGTAAACCAGGGCCAAAAGCAACCTCTGTGTGAAAGAGTGCTGTTATTGGAAGTTTAGGATGCCTAAATGAACCAAGAACAATTAATGATTCATCCAGACAACTGAGATAATGAGTGTGATTCAGTAGAAGCAAAGGCAATATAACTATAATACAACTTCTTAATAATAGTTGGGGCAAATGTAGTCTAGAGAATACATATTATCTATGCACAAACTTGCTCGTATTGGCACCAAAATCAACCAAATATATATTTTCAGGGTGAATATATGAATATATATTTTCAGGGCTATATAGAGTTCTGAAAACCTAACTACTACTCTCTCCGTTCTTTTTTGTTTGTCGCCGGTTGACTTTTTTTTTCAAAACTTCAATCACTCGTCTTATTCAAAAAATTTATACGTTTTCATCTACATTTTTGTTATATGTTCTATCGTTAAGTTTAGATTGAGCATGTATTGTGATTTTACATATTTACATAAATTTTTTGAATAGAACGAGCGATTGAAGTTTTGAAAAAAAGTCAACCGCGTCAAGAAAAAAGAATGAAGGTAGTACTAAGTAGACCAGCATAATAAGCAGCAGTACAAAAACTATATGAACTTGCTCTCCAAATGCGCTAGGGATACGATGGAAAGCCATATGAGATAGTAGCTAGCTACGATCAAACAATTGTACAGAGATAGATAGGTTGCGGTTTGTAGGCCGATCCGTGGTGTTGAAAATGGAAAGAGCCACGCTGTAGCTATGAGCGAGGTCATCTCAAGCATCATTTCCGGTTTCAGGCTGAACGGCACCACTTAGCTCAATATCCTCCAAGACCGGTAGTTGTTCCCTGTCCACATGGAAAGCAAAAAAAAAATAAAGGCTTTTGGTTAAAATAAAACTACTAACTAGTACAGTACAAATTAGTATTGTTACGGTTAACAATGCAAGCTTGTGCATATATATACCTTGCTAATAAGATATCTTTGTAGCGCGTGTTGAGAGCGAGAATGTATCCAAAGAATGCCGCCATAGCCATCATCTGCAGCCCAAAGTAGTAGATCCAGAGCCAGGGGATGAGGATGAAACACAGAATAATGCTGGGAAGGTACGAGCCAATGTGGCAGCAGATGAGGCGTATCATCAAGTGAACCGAGACGAGAGCCTTGGGTAAAGCGACGACGAGAGCCCAGAAGTAGAGGATCCAACAGACGAGGCAGGAGACCTCGAATACGATGAAGGGGAAGTAGGTGTAGCTGGGGAAGAAGACGAGCTAGACGACGCGCATGGCCATGAACAGCGTCGTCAGGCCCGATACGAAGGCGGCGTAGAAGAAAGCCAGCGACTGGCGCTCGATCACCTCCGCTGCTGCTGCCATGGTGCGCGCGGCGGCCTCGTCGGTGGCCCGCTCGCTGCCGTCGCGCACGCGGTACTCCGCGACCTCATAGCCGACTAGCCGAGTAGCCCAACGGCGCAGGCCGTGCCGAGGTGCGCCAAGGTCATCCCCGTGCTGGGCCCGGTGTTTCGGCTCAGCCGAGTACTAACTAGCATCGTAAAAATACTCTAAAGCCTGCTATCAAGCACTATTCCTTGAAAACTGAATCCCCTTTGCAATTGCAGTACGACCCCTTTTTATAGGGACTCGAACCGACTTGATATACAATGACCGTTCTGCCCCCCAGACTCAGCACAATCTGAGAACTAGTAGGGGCAGATCGGTCTTTTACTCACGTCAGACTGGTACCATTGGGCCCACTAAGAGCTTTGTGTTGCCTGATAAGCCTTCGCTAGCTCCCTCTTGCTCACTTGAATCCTTCGCTTGTGCTCCAGACCTTCGTCTGGGCCTTGGGCCTTCGCCAGGAGCTTCGGACCTTCGCCTGGGCTTCGGGGCTTTGCTTGGGCTTCGGCCCTTCGCCTGGGGTTTCATGGGGCTTCGGGGATTATATCCCGAACAGCAGCCCCCTCAGTGGCTTGATCCAGCCTTTGGTGGGTCGAAGCGACGAAGAATTAAGGATGCAATCCCATGAACGTTGTCCCCCGCTTTGATCCAACGGTGGTGGGGGAGACGTGTGGTGCCATCCTGGCCAGTTGAAGCTTTTCACCGCGCGCCAAGGGGACACGCTGTCAAGCTGTGGTAACCCCGAGACTCGAACCGTCGCCTCGGATCCCGAGGCGTCGGCTCAGGGTTATATAAACCAGCCCCCCGGGGGGTGGTCATTCTCTCGCGGTAAAACACTAACACAATCTGTTGTAAAAGTGCTTTTGCGCCCAGACTCGAACCTCCATTTGCACGCTTCGGCCAGTCGTGAGTTTGAAGTTTTAACCTTCGCTGCTTGGATCGACCAAGATGGCGGGCCGGGAAGAGAAGGTCGACTCTGGCGGAGCAGTCGCTACTGCGAAGGCTAAACTGCCCTCGACCACTAGGGTTGGGCGCAGTGAAATTACTGACAAGAACATCGCGATGCTTCTCAAGCACAAGCGACTTGAGAATCCAGACTTCATCAGAACACCGAAGGAAGAGGAGGTTCCGGAGCCGCGGCCATACGAGATGGTCGTGTTCAAGGATTACTTTACAGCTGGTCTTATGCTTTTCTGCGATGGTTTCCTGGGCGAAGTACTTGATCGGTACAAGATTGAGCCCTATGACCTGATGCCTAATGGGATTGCTCGCATTAGTCAGTTCATGTGGGCGTGTCGAAGCCAAAACGTCTGTGGAAGAACCGCCTAGATTAACCCGGATTTAGTGCTTAATCATCAGATCCGGACTAACCTCGGTAGTCCTTCAGGATGTAGTTATCCTGACTTGGCCTTCCCATCCGGATCGAGCTTGATTTTGGGGCGACTCTCGAAGGAGTCCACAGGTTACAACATACACATCACATTTATTACATAACTTAAAATATTACACATAAGTTTTGGTACTTATTACATTTCCGGCTGATAAGTTCCTCAGCCATTAAACAAAAGTAGCATTGTTCTCATGTTCCTTCAACTCACGCACACATCTCACTTCTTCAGTTGTAGCAAAGCTTAGATCAGAAGAAATGAGGATTTAGATAAGGGTCCCATTCAAACCAAGTATATTCTGCACCTGAAAAAGCATAGGCAAGAAGCCTGAGTACTAATTACTCAGCAAGACTTACCCGACCACCGGGTCGAAACCTGACTTCCTAACTCAAGGCCGGGGTGATTAGGTCAACTCACACTGCGGCAGGCCTAATAATAAATCCTTAGCTTTAGAATTTAGTTCATCCTGATCATACTAAGTTATTCCTATTCTACTAACCCACCAGGATCCACTAGACAAACATATTGTCAAACATTCATCATTAATAAGCTCAATTCCCTTACTACGATGTTGGTCGCGATCAGGCAGCTTACAACCGGCAAGCCACAGACGATTCGAATCGGTTTTCCACCTCTCGAGAGGGATACTCAGACACCCGTCATATGTGGGTACACCGACCTCACATACGACAACCCAACATCCAGTGCCACCTAGCCGGAACCATCCTCACCGAACCCGGGTGTCAGTCCTTCGACACCCGCCCAACCTCCTCCTTCCAGTTGGTCTCGTCTAGTTCCGCGCTTAGGTACAACAGGACGAAAGGCTTACCGGAGCCCGTTAAGGACGGTAAGTGAATGAGGCGCGTTCGGCCCAACCAGGCCACACATCGGACGGCCTTATGCGACACAGGCAGGATCAGGGTCCATAGCAATTAATCATAACATGTAAGGTATGAAAGCGAAACTGATCCCGCCGCATGCCTGTCAATTTATTATCCATCTTCTTATTCTCAATCAAAACTGACTGTAAAAGAGTTCCTTCCTAGCTTTTGCCACCTAAGCTATCTACTGAGCATCGGATTATATGCTGGGTAATGAATCATCATGCTCTAGGGTTTCAATCAACTCATAACTCTAATGCACAAGCATAACTCTGATTTAAATTAAGAACTTAAGAAAACTGGGTAATGCACCGGGGCTTGCCTTGAGTCACAGGATCGGCCTCTATCGGTGACTCGGAGTCTCCTCCTGCAGGTGTGAAGGATGCTTCGGTCGCACCGACTTCCGGATTTTCCGTTGCAGTGGAAGACTCTTCAACTGGGAGCGGTGGGACCAACGTGCCTAAGTTGATGACATGCAGGAGTTTTAAAATATGAGGATGATCAACCTGTTGAAACAGTAAAAGGTACCATTTTCTAAAGAAAAAAGGTGGTTGGGGTTAAATATGGATATTTTTCGAATGCAAAAGATTATCCTAAGCTTTAAATGAATTACCAGGTATTTTTAATATTTTTGAATAATTTTTAAAGTTTAAATGAATTTTCTAGGAATTTTGAATAATTAAAATGGATTTTTGAATTAGTTTTCTATTTTTAATGCACTTTATGAATTTTTATGCATTTATAAATAAAGGCTAAAATTTTTAAAATATATAAACTTTAATTTATTTTCTTTTTGGAAATACCACATTATTTATATGAATTAATAAATAATTTTTCTAATTAATTTAAACACATTACATTAAAGCAAAATAGATAAACAAATTAAACTTAAAGGAAAAAGAAAAACAGAAATACTGTTGAAATTCGGCCCAGCCCACAAAAAAAAAGAAGAAAGCAAAAAGTTCTAATTTCCCCCTCCAAAAATCGCCTGAGCTCCCCTTTCCGGCCTGGCCCGGCCCAAAGTGGGCCGGCGGCCTGCCTACGCTCAGGCGCGGCCCAGCCTCTTTCTCTACACGGTGGCCTCGGGCGCGGCGCGAGCTCCTCTCTCTTTCCCTCCCCTTATCCCCTTCCCCCCCTCTTTCTCTACACCGTGGGGTCGCCGCCCACCGCGGCATGGCGCCCGCCCGCGCGACGCGCCGGCGAGGTAGCCTCGCAGCGGCGGTGGTGCCCGCGGCGGCCTATTTTCTACGGCGAGGGGTGCACGCTGTCGCGCGCACCCGATGCGCGTGCCGGCGGGGGCCCTAGGGCTCCCGCGCGCGGGGACCGCGGCGGCGACGCCGCGGTGGCCGCGGCGCCATGCGGGCTCCGAGCTCTGACGAGCTCGGGCTGGCGCCCGGCGTGGCGTAGAGGGAAGGAGTAGGGCGGGATGTGCTTACCGGCGCGGTGGCGTGGCGGTGACGGCGGCGGAGACGGCGCGGGGCTGGGGGAACAGCGTGGCGCGGGAGCGGGGAATGCCGCTCCCTGCGAGCGCCTCGGGGAAGAAGACCCCGCCCCCGCGGTCCCACCTGTCTGCGCCGCCTGACAGGGGGCGCGGGGGGCGGGCGGGCTGGCCGCCACGCGGGCCGCCGCCCTCGGCTGGGCCTCGCCCAGCGGGCCCGCGGGGCTTCGCGCCCTTTTTTTTTTACTTTTACCCTTTTCATTTTTAACCCTAGATTTTGACATATTTCGACAGGGGTCCAAATACAAAAGTGAAAGGGCTTAATTTTAACTACCCTTTCACATTTTTGCCCCTGGAAAACTCCAAATTTTTAAAAAGGCCTCAAATTTAAATTTGAATCAAAATTTTGAGAAAAAAAATTAGGGTAAATTGCAAATGCACTTAAGTACTTAGAAAATTACGGAGTTTTACAACGTCGTGCCCAGCGTCGATGCTTTCGCTCAAGTTTTCGAGCTATACCGGCAACCGAAGAAAGCGAAGTTCATCGACTCCTGGGAGACCTTCGAGACTCAATATGGGAGTTGCTCCTTCGTGCCGAAGAAGAAGGGAGTTTCGATAGTCGTGGCTCAGAAAAACAATGATTGGACAAGCCGGTGGTTTTACTATCGAGTTGTGAGCGACGAGGAGGTTGAAGTCGCCAGGAGGAGGAATCTGCCGAAGGCTCACCCGCTGGTTTCCATGATGAACAATTTCAATGGTGTAGCTTTGCCAGAGTGCGATTTGACAAAGATTGCACAGCGAGCAGTTCACATGTTTCTCTTTGCGGCTGCGGCGCTCTCGACGCGGGACATGACAGAGGAGTACTTGATCACATGTGTGGTGCCTTTGGCGATGGGATGGAGGCCGGAGTCAGTGAAGTTCTACGGGGAGTCAGGCAAGAGCTTGGGCTACCCGATGTTTGGCTTGCAGAAAGAGGGCTGTTTCCCAGGCTTAATGATGCGGAGATAGTGGCGAAGGTGGAGGTAGAGGCTGTTGATATCCTGGGGCCACTAACTTCGAAGGAGTTCGACGCCATGCAAAAGATGCTGAAAGGGAAGAGGCGGTTGAACCGGGTTTTTGATGAGATGGGGGTTAAGTGCAGGTCCCGCACAATGCCTGCACTAAGGGGCGCGACTGCTAGGGCTGAGAAACAGAAGAAGGCAGGGGTTGCGGCTAAGGCTAAGGCACCGAAAAGGGCGAAGGTGAGCCTGAGGGGCTTGTTGCTGGACGACCCGATTTGTGCGGAGGCTTCGTCTCTGGTGCAGGAGGAGAGCGCGAAGGCGGCCGAAACGGAGGTGGCTGACACTGAGGTGGCCGGGGCATCGGTGCCTACAATTGTTGTGGCTGCTCCGACGTCTGCGGAGAAGGCAACGGGCAAAGCATTGTTTGATCTGAGGAACCGGCCCCGGTACCCCGTGACCGGCCTTTACGTTGGTAACATCTTCGACATGCTGGAGGAGGGTTTGGAGACCCAAGACATTGCTCAAGCTTCGCCAAAGGGGGTTGAGAAGCCCGTGATTGAGGTGGAAGCAGCCGAAGCTTCTGGGGCTGCAGCTGATATGCCTAGCCAAAGCGTTGATGTTGATATCGACGTGGAAAGCACGGGCCCGCTTGCTGACCTCGGCCATCGGGCTAGGCCTACCTCCAGCTCTAGCTCTGGGCCGTCGAGTGCTACTTACTCGGCGAGCATCGAGGATCGGGTCGAAGAGGGGAGTCCCAATAAACGTGCGCAGGTGATGGCACTGTGCAACGAGCTGGGGATCCCTAACAGTGCTCGAGTGTTCGACGGGCACATGTATGAGCTGCAGATGCTAACTTGATTTCGATTTCTGTCATTCTGAAATGCTACCTCAAGTTTTTTTTATATGACACCAAACAAGTTAGAAATGAAGTATCGCACGTCACATAAAAAATTGGAGGGAGTATATGATTTGACTTCATATTTTTTGTGTGTCTTCTATAGGCAATATGCATGGTCATTTTGTATATTCTTCTGGCTCTTGTAGACATATTTTAGCTAGATATGCAATGGTATCCCCTGAACATTTCAAACCCAAGGAATGGCCAACTATTGCCCTGCATGCCTGCATGTTTTTGCTATAATAAGTACTGCAGCAACCGTGCTTTGTGAGGTAAGCTAAATATTCTTGTCTCTCTTCCACAGCTACGTGAGTACCTTTTGATTGAACAATCCATCAACATAGGATCGTGCGTCTCTTAAGGATTAACATAGGAGACGATGGCGAGAGACCTCTTTATTGGTTCAAGATTTATGCCACAATGTTTACACTGCTCTCGGACGGTTATGATACATTAAACTTTCTTAAGGTGAAGAGCTATTGGATGGGGGGCTTTTTACACGCTGCGCAGTGGTAATGTTAAATAAATTAACTTACCCATTTCTGATTATTCATATTAATTAAATGTTGCAGGTGTTTAATAAATTCTGTTTGCAGATAATTTCGGCGGTTTCTATCGGGTGTTTCATTGCCCTTTTGATAGGTTGCGGTATTGGACCAAGCAGGGCCAAGGAGATATGTGTCTGGACTAGGGAGAAATGTGTCTCGATTGGGGATGAATGTGCTAGTGTTAAAAACAGCATGCTCAACGGTCTAAGAAGATTCGCAAGCAAAGTTTGCAACTATTTTGGGGGGTTCAGGCTGTTGGGTTCGCCCCGGGTGAAGCCCAGCATGTTTCGATGACGAAGGCTCCGAAGCCTTCGTTGGGAGAGAACTAAATGAAGAAGGTAAAAATAAAGACGAATGTCAGAAGTGTAATTTACCGATTGATGAGTCGATACATCATGTCCAAATCCTAGCCCGCATGGTTATATTTATAGGGGATGGTCATTTACATATTTTTCTTGAGGAACTCTAGAATTACAAGAATATCCCTGTCTAACATGAGCCGGTCGTATCTTGGGTCGGGCCTTTCGAGCGGCTAGGCCTGTTTCCCCAACACAGGCAAATGAACCAAGGCCCTCCCCGAGCCAACGTCTGATTGGTGCAGGCACATTTGGTGAGGTAAAGTCCCCCCATCCCCCTCCACCCGTAACTCGACTCAACGCAGGTGGTGACTGGTTATCAGTGCTACGAGGAGTGAGAGGCACTTATATTAGCAAATTCCTTTGATTTGTTCATTGATGGATGCTAGAATGGTGTTCTGTTGTGATTTTGGATGCATACATTTCGTGGATTGCAGATCTTGGGCATCAAGCTATGCATAAAACAAGTACCGTTGCTCTTGGCTATCGCTCGCTTGGCTTGTTCCGAGCGAGCGATTCCCCCCGCGGGCTTCCGGTGGGGCCTAGGTGAGGCGTGCGGCGCTGAGCACCCAGGTGAGTTTTTTTTCTTTTTCTTTTTTACTTTTTCCATTATCTTTTTATTTTATTTTTTATGCAAACATAACTCTTTTTTTCTTTTTTGTTTTCTTCTTCTTTTGTTTCGATACCTTTATGAGACATAACTTATCAGAATAATTTAATTTACGCAACCATAATTTATCACGACAACTCATAACTTATCACACGATATTTTATGAAAACATAACTTATCAGTGTAATTTTATGGAGGCATAATTTATCACGATAACATTATGAAAGCATAACTTATCACGATAATTTTATATAAGCATAACTTATCAGAATAACTTTATGCAAATTACGATAACTTTACGTAAGCATAACTTATCAGGATAACTTTACGCAACCATAATTTATCACGATAATTTTATATAAACATAATTTATCATGATATTTTATAGAAACATAACTTATCAGGATAACTTTATGGAAACGTAACTTATCACGATAATGTTATGAAAACATAATTTCATGATAATTTTATATAAGCATAACTTATTAGGATAACTTTACGTAACCATAATTTATCACGATAAAATTATGGTTATGATCATTACTTTTATTCCACATACATCTAAAATTATATTAAAAAATTATGATTATAACTTTTCATTCCACGCATAGTGTACGAAAAATTATGATCATACTAAAATTACGATACAAACTTACATCCTAAAGTTATTGTACCAATAATATTTTTGTTAGCATATTTTTTATAAATAATAAATAAATTATGTTAGCATAATTTTCTATATATATAAAATTATGTACATGATTATAAAACTAACCACATGATGTGTGGGAAGAGATGATCTCCATACGAAAAGAGATTGTATAATGTAAAAAAGATTATACGAAACAAAAATATGCCGATGCAACAGAAAATATAGTGTAAAAGAAAACATAAAGTAAAAAGGAACAAAATAATATGAAAAAAAGAAACAGATCTCCACGTGCGGCTCCAAAGGAAAAACGACAGCTGGATATGTGGACGTGGCCATGTGGGCCCCTAGGAAAAGTTGTGCGCGGGTGCGGGAATGGAACCAGTGGGACGCAGTGGTTGTTGGCGCGTGCACGTGGGGGCGTGGGGAGGTGCTCGAGCGCTAACGACCTCCATTGGTTGATGGCTACAAGTAAGGGTGGGAGCCACGAGCCAAGGTACTTATGGACAAACATCTTCACAAATCGACGGCTCATTCTTTCTTTAGGAATCGAGGATCTTTTATCAATACCCTCCTCTGAAGGATGGTTAGTCGAAGACATGGAACAAAGTAGTTTTCTTTTGGAGAAACACTGTTATTATAGGGGTGTACACGCGATAGAAAAATTACGCCAATCCGTTGAGATATGGTATACTGCAAGTGAATATTTTAAACAAGAAATGAATTCTAATTTTCGAATAACATATCCTTCTAATGCAGTCTATCTAATGTTTTTTTAGGAGGCAGAGGAAATGCATCTCAGGTACACTAATTAGTAGGTATGAGGGGGCTAATGGCATATCCTCAAGAAATGATTGATTTATCTATTCAAAATAATTTACACGAGAGACTTTCTTTGACAGGTTGAGGAAACAAGTCTAGCCCTAGAAGGACTTTCCCATGAAATGGCTGGCCCATGTTGGGTGAGGACCTATTTGTAATTATAGATTTCTTTGGAGAGATTTGAAAATGACCACTCCCTATAAATATGAACATGAGGGCTAGTATTTGAGGGTGAGCTGTTGGATCTCGGTAATAAGTAAGTTACACTTTTAACCTTCATCCACGTTTTCTTTATCAGCAAAGGCTTCATCGGTCTCTCTTTGACAAAGGCTTTGTCACACCAAAATCTGTCGGTCTCCTCTTTGACGAATGCTCTATCACACCAAAATCTGTTGGGCTTCTCTTAGACGAATTAAACAATCCGGATTGACAATTATTATAGATTGGCTATATTGCCAATTATTGTAGATAGGCTGTTGTGAGTCTTAGGATTCTAACCATATGAAGTCACTTCATTAGGGCTCTAGCCTTGCGGTACTGTGGTCATAGGATAGGATGTGTCCTAGGGCAACATGGGTCAGATTGTTCAGACTTGCTAGTCACTGAAAATGCAAAGCTAACAACTTCATGTACTAAGGTGCGACGAGTTACTTAAATCATTCATAAGTATGTGTAAGAGTGCAATATTGTGCGAATTGTCGAGAGAGAGAATACCGAACATTTCAAAACTATAAAAGAAAATTGTCAACCAGTACACATTTGGAAGTGTCATTGGCACCTTGCAGACAATGAATATTCGAAGCTGATTTTTTGTGTATTCGCAAAGATCCTTTTGGTATAAAGTTAGAGAGTGACACCCTATATTTGTTAGATTGGTAAAGAAATTTATTAGCTTCTTCATATCAAAACTCTTGCAATTACTGTGAAAAAACTATTTGTTGAGGGACATTGTTATTTTAGCAAATCTCTCCTTGTTTAATTTTTTGACGAACATTCTGTTTTTTCATGAGCGTGTGGCAAATATAGTCTAAAATAACTGATGTACTAGAGTCTATCTCTAGAAATTTTCTAATATTTTTAGAATTTATTAAATGTTAATGTATACACACACATTTGTGAAGATCTAATTTTAAAAATATCTTATATATTAATATATATACATTTGTGAGCTCCAAATATTTTTATATTTTTCATGCCCAAGTCTATCTCTATGAATTTTTTAAGATTTTTAGAAGTTTAAATATATTTTATGGTAAAAAACAATTTTATATTGTTCGTATCATTTATTTTTATACTACAGAAGTTGATTTGACTCAAAATGGAAAACATATTTAACAGGGCAATGTAAGTAATTTAAATAGGTTTTGACATGTGGGACCGTGGACACATGCCACTGGTCAAATACCACTTACGCCTAGTTTGATAACTCATGAATTGAGAGGTATTAGATTGGGCTGGTAGGGATTTTGACTCATTACGAGTTTAAACCCACCCTGGTCCCTTCAAAACACCTCAATTCAAGAGCACCCAAACATATACCTCGGGGCGTCCGAGGTCAGCAATCACACAAAGCATTTAGGGTGGTTTTATCTTGTTTGAAAAAGTTTAATGTACAATGCTTTTTGAGATGGGTTAAGTGCACCGCATATCCAACTATATGGGATTATTTAAACTTTTTTCCTACATCATCCAAGGATAGATGCATGACTCATATGGCTTAGTGATCCCAATTATTCATCCATTGATGTGATCTGGGGGTTGTTCTGTACACCTGGGTGTACCCAAAACACCCATCCACCCTACCCTCCTGTTTTCCTTCCTCTTGATTCCCTCCGCTTCTGACCTCCCGCCCCATCTCCACGGCCGTTGCTGCCACCCGCAGCCAGCCACTGCCGCTGCCTAATCTCTGTCACCGTCAACCTTCTGGCATCTATTGCTAACGTAGTGGCCGACTCACCCTCGCTGCCTATTCTCCCTACCACCACCACTGTTGCCTGCTGTGATGCCCCAGCATCTCAAGAGCCTTGACACACAATTAGATTAGTGTTAATGATGGATTTGGACTTAATCATGCTTAGAGAAGAACAATAACTAGGCCGATAAATCACTAAGTCAAAAATTTTGAAGTTGAATATGTAAAATCTTGTGTTGTTTAGTTGAGTAGTTAAAAATTTATACGTTTTAATGTAAGACATCAAATACAAAAGTTTTAGTTCAAGATGTTGTCTTCAACTTTACTATTTTGACAATTTTCAAAACTAGATGCTAAGAGGTTCAAAAGTTCAAACCAAACCAAGTCGGCCTATACTTAGAAAAATTCCGAAGTCTAGATTTTCTGCCCTTCCCAAACTTCATTCTGAAATTACTTTTGATTTCACTATAGAACTTCAAAATCTACCTGACTAGGAAATGAAATTAAACTTATCACCTTTCAAATGCACCTGATATCAAAGTTATTGGACTTTATTTGATACTTCAAAAGTTTAAAACTAGAAAGATTGCACATAAAGTAAAGGTGCAGTTTGACCAAACCTTTGAATGAATATGTGCCTGTAGTTCAAAATATAATTTGATTTAAACCAAACTCTCTATACCAAACTTGTAGCCAATTTCATGTTGAACAACTTTGGTATTATGTGTTGTGACATGCATAAAGGTTTAAATGGTGTTTTGGGTCTTTTTCTACCAGCGTATGAAGTCTGTCCAAACCTGACCTGCTTGGTAAATTCAATTTTTCTTGTACCTGCAGCCAAAAATCTTGCAAAACTTTATTTGATAAAGTCGTAGCCCATGAAATTCTGGACAAAGTTGCTATAAAACTCTTTGTATGAAAGTAGACATAAAATGGACTTTTGGAATTTTTAAACTAAAAGGATCTGTTGGCCAAACTGGAATTAGCAAACTAAATTCAAATTTAAATCATATTTCCACATAGAATTTGGTATCAAGGCTTTTGACAAAGTTGCAGATCACAAAGGGTTCAACAATTCTTATAATTGGGGTTTCACCAAAGTCAGCATTTAAATCGGTCAAAACGACGATTTTCAGGAGAGAAGAAAACCAAATCAAGTGTGTTTCTTATTTTTCCCCATTTCCCCTTCCCTCACTCACTGACGGGTGGGCCCCGCGATCCGGAGCGGATGGCCATGGCCAGGACGTGAACGCCACATGGCCGCCAGTCACCGGCGTCGCTGCCCGGCCTGTCCCACGCTGCGCCTTCCCCTCTGCCTCCTTTGGGTGGAAACCACCGGCTCCCACACGCGCGCCTCACTCCCCTCCGGCTCCTCTCTGCCTCGCTCTGCCCTCCTCACCCACAAACGCAGGGCACCAGGACGCCAACCACCATTGGAGCAAGCTCCTGCAGCACGCACGCCCGCCGTCTCCGACCCTCTCCCTCCAATCCAGGGCGCGCACCACCTCCACCGCATCTCCCTCCACCTATATCGCCGCATCTTGGAGCTTCCCTCTACCTCCCTTGTCCTCCCCTTGTGCGCCTCCGCCATGGCCACCCTCGCTGCTCCAAGATCGACACCATCGAGCTCGCCGTCCACCCGCGCAGCTCCTGCACCCCACGACGTCTCCGTTCCCCGCCCCTTTGACAAGATCGGGCCACCGCTGCCAAAAGCTGTGCCCGTCGGTTCACGACGCGTTTTCCGCCGACTCAAACCTCCCCACGCGCCTAGATCTTAGGGAAAGGGATCCCCTTTGCCCGGAACACGCTCCCGCGCCCTTCCTCGACAGGCTCGAGCCCTCCAGCCGCGGGCGAAGCCAAGCCCCTCCTCTTTGTGCGCGCCGGCCAGAGGTAGGAGAAGGAGCAATGTTTTGCATTTAAGCCCCTGCGCCTTTTGCATATTATTTGACTGTTCATTGTGTCTTGCAGAATTTGAAGGTTAACCCCTAGGTCTATCGGATATATGCATATGAATCCAAGCCCTTGGACTTTTTGCAGATCTAACCTTCGATATACGTTGAATTGGTGCACTGTTGATTGAGTGTTGGCGTTAATTGCTTGCTAGCCCCCGCATAGTATGAATAATCACTTGTAGGTCCAAATACAGGGTTGTATTTGACTATCTTCCGGATTTGACATATGAACTTAAAAATGCTTTAGAAATTAGTAGAAAAATCATAGAAATATGAAACTTGTTTTGTTGGATTGATTATGAATAGATCTACACAGTGGACTAAGCCTTGCTGTATGAAATGACTGTATTGCCCCTAATTGCTTGCATGTTATGATTTCTTAAATAATTAGCAAAACTAAAGTTAAACACCTTCAAAAATTATGAAACTTGGACAATAGCTTTTATATGATGATTAAGATCTATGGTGATTTTTGGAAACCCTAGCATGAAATGATTAATTACTGTTTTATCCCTATGTGTGTATTTAGTGTATTTTTAGAGTATGAAAATATATACCGCACAAAACTTGTCCAGAAAAATCCATAGAAATTATATTGTACTCATTTGATCCAATGTAGTCTAAAAATAATGTTTCGTGTGTTTTGCTTGCTGTTTGCTATGTGTTTTGAAAATGACAAGTGATAGGGTGATTTAATCAATAAAATGGAAAAATGCTATTCAATGTGCTGCAAAAATTCCATCAAAACTCTTGAAGCTATGTTACTGTGTAAGTGTGCTTGTGAATTTCTTTCATGAATTTTGGTTGCTGTTACTTGAGGGATCCATTTTATTAGATTTAGAAATAAAGAAAATAAAAAGGGGATGTTTGTGGGCATGCATCTTGTTAGTTTATGATTTCTCCTATCTAATATACTTCGTATGTATGAACTTATGTATATATGAGCCTCACATTTTGTGCATGCTCCATTCTCATATGCCTAGTTACTGTTGAATATAAATATAAATAACAAGAATTCAACATACGACAAATTACGTATGACTTGCTGAATGGAAATAGACATATATCTTAGTAATCTAAACGATTATCGTTTGCTTTTATCGTATCACATTGTTAACACGTTGACAATATCATCAGTAGCTTTTATAAGTGTGACTTTATGATTGAACGCTTGCTCTATATCCATAAGAGTACTCTCTGTTTAAGTAGTTTATCAATTACCTTTATGTCCATCCATGAATGATGGTTTGTATGTATGGTTGCTATTCACGTATTTCATTCATTGCATCATGCATGTTATTCATATAGCAACGCTTACTGCAGATACGTGATCAAGAAGCAAGTGCGTGGAACTACTTCAAGCAACGGTGTCCAAAAGAGCAACTAAGACCCAAATACCATCTGGAGGTCCCTGAAGCGTTATTTGGAAGGAGGAGTTGTCCAAGTGATCAAGGGGTTGCCTGGGGCAAAGCCCCACAACCCGGCAAACTAACTCTAGTTTAGTTTGTTCAGGTTATTTCAACAACAAAGATAGGCCCCTTAGGCATATACACCTACTTAGGGAATCTCACCGCCCTTTATTTGATTGTTCATTTACGTTCAGGAGTTGTTTAAAACCTCACATGCATAAATACCTGATATCCTACGTAGAATGGATAGATCGAAGTCTATGCTTAGTCATGCTTAGACGGTAGAAGATGAGTGAAGATATTCACTCGCGAGATGATAAGACTCAAAAAATGTTTTACAAAAGTTTAAATTTTGAAAGCAATATGATATGATGTGATGAAAAGATGAGACCGGGCGGAGATATGGGTATATTATGATGAAAAATGTTGTGAATGATTTGGTAGATTCCGCCCGAGTCGTTTAAGGTCCATCCGTTGTTCGCCTATTGGTCGGCATAACATTGGTAGAGTGCTTAACCGAGATATGGGACCGGTGAAAGTCTTACTTAAACTATCCGAAAAACAGAGATTTGATCCTACCATGGGGCCTAGGGGCGCTTGACTCATGGGAGGGCTGACCCGGGATGCCGTGGTATCGCTCCATGGGGCTAAACCTAGGGAATGGCGGGTTGAAATCGAACTTGGGATGTAACAAGTGGAGATGCGGGATATATGTGGGAACGCGAAGGCAGTAAGCATATACAGCATATACTCCTAGCATGATAGTTATTTCCGGGAATTAAAATCGATTCGAATCGCTGATGCCCACCAGGTGTGGGAATGCCAATGCCATTGTCGTTTTAATGTAGTAATAACTTTAATATCTTATTCATTTAACCATGCTTCTTACATTACATATTTGTATTTGTATGTTTACATTTCTGTAAGTTACTTTACGATGACATATATGTTGAGACGATGAGATATATGAATTACAGATCATGACGATAATTATAATGAATCAAATGAGACTTATGTTTTAAAAATGGATCATACTTTAAGTAAGGACTCATTTTTAGTAAGCTTACACGTGTTAGAGTCAATTACACAAAAAGCCTAGCACATTCTCAAATGTGTCGGGTCGAAACCGCCCATGGGTAAGTCCTACGAGTACCTCACGTACTCATCCATACGTTGTTGATATTTTTATTTCAGGAACTTCATGATCGAGAATGACAATGGTGGGTTCAATGTCATAGCTCGATGTTTTATTTCCACTGCAAAAGTATATCGGTATTACGTTACGGTTTTCGCTGCGAGATTATTTTGGAACTCTATTTTAGTATGATTGTACCTCATTTTGAGCAAATATTTTGAAACAAATCAATCTATGTTTGTATGAAATGATGGGTTGTTGTAATTGTTGTGGCTTTTTCGAGGGCTTAAAGTGTGTGATGTGGCATCCCTGGGTGATGGTTACATCGAGTACCCTTTTCGGGTAGCTCGACGGACGACCGTGTTTAATTCGGTCTATATACACTGTAAGACAGAGGCGGCAGGTGTACTTAGCCCAAATTAAATCGGCGGTTCCGTCACACCTGCCGCCCACAGGCATCCCCTCTAAGGCTCTAAGGTTGGAGGCGGAGGAGATCTCCTTGTCAAGTGTCAACTCTAACTCCGAATCCCAAACCTACACCCCTAAATTAAATGAGAGAATAAATTATTAGGCCCAAAAATTTTGGCGCTTTGGTTCAAATTTTTTTACTACTCGATCCAAAAATTTTGTTTCATTTCTTTCTTGTTACTTCCATCCATTTGAAGCCATAACGATGTCAAATGGAGTAACAAGAAAATCCCAAAAAATAATTTCTGGTCCCTATACATAACCAACCTACTTATTAGATTTTTAATGAAATTTATTATGAGCGTTAAATAAACATTTCTCTATTATCTAACTTTACTTAAACATCATTATCATTTTCAAAACACCTATTAAGATTTATATGCTGAGGTTCAAACTTTTACAATGAGCTACATATACAACAAAGAGAACATACATTTTTTGTGTAATATTTGGAGCACTCTTCTTATAGCAAGCATTTTTCCAATTCAATTTTATAACTAAAAACAAAGACAAGGGTATACCTGCCGTTTAACTGTAAATTCTAGGGTTGCAAAAATCACCACAGAGCAAAATTATCATATGAAAGCTATTGTCCAAGTTTCATGATTTTTGGAGTTCATTTAACCCATTTTTTGTATTTCTTTTGTTTTAGGTAACATACAATAAATCGAGGGCATAAAAATCTTTTCGTGAATCTCCATCTTTATCGTTATGTAGATCTACTAATAAGGAATGCAACTCAACAAAGTTTGATTTTTTAACATTTTTATTCTGATTTTTAATTAATTTTCAAATAGACGACAATCTACTTATAAAAGAGTGAGTTTTTTCAAAATAAGTTTAGCACCTAAAGCTTTTTTACCCAAAGTTATACTTACCCTTGAATTGTCTTCTGTCATTTAATCTAACGGTCTATAATAATAAACTTGGGCCCGCAAATCTGAAAAAGTCAACAAACTCCACCTATGTGCTCGGTCTCCCCATGTGTTTGGCCGATCTGTCGTTGGACACCATAGGAAATAGTTACGAATAGTAACAAATTATTACTCGGTCCTGCCTTTGTTGTTAGAATTTTTGCACCAAAATTTTTTGTACCCGCGCGGCTGCCATTTCTAAACCGACTGAGGAACAAATTTTTTTGCCAGAGCAGGGAAGGAAGCGAATAGGTAATTCTCTCAAATTAAATTGATGACGGCGAGATGACGGCGATGACAGCGGCGTTCCGAGGCGGAAGGCGTCCGGAGGAGGTGGGAATGGGCTGCTATTGGGCCGAATGGGAGCGAAAAAGACGAGAGAGGTCTCCGCGTACCTGTGTTCGTGCCTGGCGCAGAGAGAGAGAGGGAGGGGGGGAGAGAGAGAGAGAGAGGGCGAGGTGACCGGTGGATGACGATGGCCGGCGGCGGGGGACTGAACCGGTCTTCCTCTAGAGGGCAGCTCCCGCCGCAAGAGCTGCTCGACGATCTCTGCAGGTTGGACCCCCTAACCCCATCTCGCACAGCCCTCTCGGATTCGCTCAGATCAGTCCAAAGTCCAAACCAATCCGAGCTAATTCGTCTCTGCAGCCGCTTCCTGCTGAACGTGCCCAAGGAGGAGCTGGAGTCGTTCGAGCGGATCCTGTTCCTGCTGGAGCAGGCGCACTGGTTCTACGAGGACAACTCCGTCGAGCACAACCCCAACCTCAAGTCCCTCTCCTTCAAGGACTTCACCTCCCTCAGTAAGCCCGCCTGTCACCCAACGCATCGGAGGTTATGGTCGGATTGATTGTGACGCTGCTTCCGGTGCTTTACTGTGGTGGATTGTGGATTGGATTGGTGATGCGTGCAGTGTTCAAGAGCTGCACTGCTCTCAGGCCCTACATCGCTCATCTGGATGATATCTACAAGGACTTTAACAACTACAAGTTCCGCGTCCCCGTGTCCGGCGCCATCATCCTAGATGACACCTACGAGAGGGTAATCTCCTGATATTGTTTTTTCTGCACAATCTATCGCATTTTAGGAGTTACCCTGATTGAGATTTGGGAATTAGGAGTGGGAATGTAGAGATGCACGGCAGCATTTTCTTTACTTTGGAAATGAGGAGCCCTACATTATTCTATTCTATGAGTTATAGTCGATATATTCAAGGGAAAAAACTGTGACTTACTGACCTCCAATGCTGGGCTGTGGTGTTTTCACCCCTAATCTCCTATACACATACAATCTCACACGCTGTTCTGAAATGGGCTAGGCATATACATAAATTTCCAGTTTCTTTTTCTTTGACCCTTTACCTCAAATTTATTGGAAATTTGTCTTTTTCAAGGTCAGTTAACCTTTGCCCATTCTCTACAGTGCTTGCTTGTTAAGGGATGGAAAGCTGGGGCCAGCTGGAGCTTTCCACGTGGAAAGAGGAATAAAGACGAGGAAGATCACACTTGTGCTGTTAGAGAAGTAAACTTCTGCCTGTATCATGATCTGCCCTGCAGCTTATTCACTTTAGTAAACTCTGCAGTTTCTTTCAACCATATTGTTGCAGCAAGGAAATAGATATTCTTAGCTACCATTGAATACCACTTGCTGCTTCTATATAATCAGTATTTGCTAGGTCTAAGTTTGTGAATTGTTTACTTTTGCTTAGTTCAAATTTCATCTCTAGATAGCAATGCTCTTATGTTCGTAATTGAATGCTTTCATCCCTTCGTGGCAAATGGTCGTTTAGTTAAGTACATGCATTTTATTGCAGTGGGTCCCTCTGACCTTGCTGTTGTCTGCAAGAGTTTTTTTTTTTCCTTTTATGGTATTGGCAAGATACATGAATATTAGAGGCAACAATTGAAGAGCAAGTCTTTAACATTTTTTCGCAGAAACAAAATGAACATGATTAAAATGTTCATCTTCTTAAAGGCATTTCTTTTGCATGACTTTATTGAGCAGAGTATTTTCTCTTTCATGTTATAGTCAATGCTTTGCATGAGCTACTTGATGACCCGTGAACCGTGGTGATAGTATATCAGCCTTTGCCCAAGCTGGAAACTTATAATGCTTATATTATACAATCCTTCTTGTTCAGCACACAAGTAATTTTTGTTAAGTAATATCTACTTGCACAACAATGCAGGTTCTTGAGGAAACTGGATGTGATGTTTCTACACTACTAAATCTGGATGACCACATTGAAGTTTCAATTGGACAACAAAGAGTTCGGCTCTATATCATAACTGGTGTTAAGAGAGATACTGTATTTGCACCTCAAACCAAGAAGGAAATCAGTGTATGCAAAGTTTTAAAATCTTGTTCCGTCACTTTTGTGGTCAGAGATGTAGATATGTGCCTTTTATTTTCTAACTCTTATTGCTGCTCTGCTTGTCTCAATATGCATTTTCTGAAGATTCACAGAGCTTGCCAGGCTGTTTTTTAAAATAAAGTGGAAATGGAAATGTTAGTGTATTGCATAGCTGTTTGACCAGCAAAACCTACATTTTCGCTTAATATGTAGTAAAGTTTGCTCCATGCTGGTTAGAAGATTATTAATATGCCTTAATGTTATGTGTGGCAGTCTGTTCTTGCAGCTACTTGGTGTTACCATTTTTTAAAATGGTCTGCAGTATGCAAAGTGCTTGCAAATATCCTATGATTGCTTCCCAAAATTGTTAGTTGTTACTATATCCCTTGTTGTTTGCTACTTTTTGTGTTTAGTGTAAGATTGAAATCACTGCCAATTACATTAGTTAATTTCCCTTCATTTTACCTTTTCTGTTTCTGTGGTTTCCTTTTTCCCTTTTAGAAACTATGAAATGATCACCACTGTGCCACCTTTCTCTGCAAATTTTATAGGAAATCTCATGGCACAGAATTGATGACCTCTTACCAGCTAGTGATGATGCAGTATCTCGTGGAGTGAACGGGATGAAGCTATACATGGTTGCACCATTTTTGACGTTAGTACCTTGGGATCCACATTTCTAATGTTTTTTTTTTGTGGGGGTGGAGATTCTGTTATGGGGGCATTGCCTTACAGATGGTCTCTAGAAAGAAGGGAAACAATAATGTGTTTGTTTTATTCTGTGCCTTAATCTCCTTTGGAGTTTCCAAAGCGTAAATTTGTTGCTTATTGTGTTGTGCCTTATCTTGTTCTTTCCCAGGGGTTTAAAGGCTTGGATTGCCACACATCGTCCCCCACTGTACCAGAAACCAGAGGCATCTGCTAGAGGTTTCTTCTGCTCCCCTTTGTACCCATTGTTGTTAGGATTGCCAAAATGAAAGAAAACTCTGAGTAATTTGCAAACTGGTTTTGCGGTGAAAGTTCTGCCCCAAAATCAAGTTTTGATATCAGAAGGAAATCTATCGGCAGATGTGTTATCGCCAACCGACCTAATTTATCCCCCCCCCCCCCCCCCCTACGGTTGTTGTAACACCTAGTATATATGATTATGCGGCATTGGACAGGTACTGTTTGGAAGGCGAAGAATCCGACAAGCGGCAGTGCCCCTGTGGAGAACCCTCCTGCTATAGCAGGATCTGACGTGCAGCATGTTGATAACCGCCCCGGTAAAAGCTTCAGAAACTTCAGGTTTGACACGGCTAGCATCATGCAGTCCATGGAAGCTTCCTTCCTACGCACCTAGGAGCCTGACAAAGCATCAACCCTTGCATCCTTGATGTGTACAGACTGTGGTATCAGTGTTGACAAGTAGTCTTCGACTCGTGTCTCTTCCTCTGATTGTACCCGTAATCTTCACCGCAACAATGTTTCGTCTTGCCTGTGGTATATATCGCGTGGACGCTTTGGTCCGTTTTGTGCTTTGTGGACTTGTGGTGGATGTTCAATGTTCATGTCACACCGTGCTCACCGGCGTTCGTTCGTTCATTCATCCCCGACGACCGAGTCAGCTGGAAGCCCCCAAATGCCTGGGGTAGGCCCAGTCGATATCTCCGGCTGCGATGCGTTTTTTGTATTTAAATATTTTCGAAAAAAAATTACAAAAATATACTTCTTTGTCTATAAATTACAGATATATACACCTGTCGCCTCTGGGTTGGGCGACGGGTATCCTGTCGCCCCAAGGGTGGGCGACAGGTGAGTGGCGTAGGCGTGCATGCGGGCAGGCGAGCTGTCGCGTGATGGCGGGGCGATTGGAGCCGGTCGCCCACCCCAGGGGCGACAGGCGGGTGCTTCCTGCCAAGCTCACGCCTGGCCGACCCCAACCCCGAGCGCGAGCTCGCATCTGGCGCAGCTCAACCTGTCCAACAACCTGCTGTTTGGGCCGCTGCCGGCGACGCTGGCCAACCTGACCGTGCTGCAGGCGCTTCTCGTGAGCAACAACCGTCTCGACGGCGCCGTGCCGCTGGAGCTCGTCGTGCTCAGTCGCCTCGTGAAGCTGGACCTTAGCGGGAACGTGCTGTCCGGCGGCGGGCGCTGTCCCGTACTAACGTGAACGGGCGTGTTCCGGCGGTGGCAGGAGCAGCGGGAACGTGGGCGCGAACCCAGTGACGGTGGGCACCATGAGCAGCCTCATTGCGGCGGACTTCTCGTACAACGACCTGGCGGGGCGGCTCCGACCGGGACACGGGGCAGTTCGGGTAGCGTTCGCAGGCAACCGAGGCTGTGCGGGGCGGCGGTAGGCCGGGTTTGTAGCAATGACGACAGCGACTACACGGGCGGCGGCGCGGCGTCCTCCACGGCGGCGGGCACTGCGCAGCCGTGCCGTGCCTACTTCGACATGTATACCGTACTAGCTTGCAGCCGGGAGCTCTGCTGCATGTGCACCCGCTCCGGCTTCATGGTAGTATTCGCCGCCTCCTGCTCCTCGATATTTGACGCAGCCTCCATGCACAGCGAAGCACCCGCCCCAGCTTCTCCATGTTCTCCGCCTCCTTGGCCTGTCGCCCGACGGCCAAGCGAGAGGTGGAGCCTGTCGCCCCTGGGGCAGGCGATAGCCTCCAATCGCCCCGCCACCAGGCGACAGCTCCCCCGCTCGCATGCACGCCTACACCACACACCTGTCGCCCGGCCTAGGGGCGATAGGCCACCCGTCGCCCGACGATGGAGCGGGAGGTGTACATATCTGTCATTTATGGGCAGCAAAGTATATTTTTATAATTTTCTTTTTTGGGCCTTTTATTCATTTTTACATTTTCCAAAAAAAATTACAAAATTATACCTCCGCTCTCGGTTTTTACAGCTCTATATGCCTGTCGTCCGACCAAGGGGTGATAGGGTCCCTGCAGGCACCAGCCGCCGGGCCGCGGGGCGACAGGCCCTAGTCTCCAGGCCTCGGGGCGAGAGGCGCCCCTGGCCTGGCTGCGGCGCTCCCGGAGCCCCTGTCGCTCGGCCTCGGGGCGATAGGCCCACCTGGCACGTCCCTGTCGCCTGGCTGCGGGGCAACCGACCCCAGTCGCCCGGGGACGGGGCGATTGGCCCCTGTCGCCCAGGGGAGGGGCAGTAGGTGGCCACCGCGCCTATAAAAGGCAGCCCACCTCCTCCCTATTTACTGTGTGCAATTTTAAACCCCCCTGAAAAAGGAGTGAGGAGGGAGGAGGGGGGAGTGGGAGGATTTGCAGCGAAGCTCTGCTGCGTTCGGATTACAGGTAAATTTTGTTTTGCCATTGTTTGTTATTTTGTAATCAATAGTGATGCAATATTTAGAATAAGTAGCTAATTAGATTGTAATTAGTTAGGACAAGGCACTGATTACACAGTAATGATCTAGTAATTAGGCAGTCATTAGACAGTAGTTAGGCACTCATTGTAACAGTAATTAGGCAGTTTTTAAACAATAATTATAGTATAATTAGGCAGTAATTAAACAATAATTAGGCACTAATTATACAATAATTGCACAATAATTAGGCAGTAATTAAACAACAATTAGGGTATAAGTAGGCATTACTTTAACATTAATTTGGTAGTAATTATGCAGTAATTAAATAGAAATTATGCAGTATTTAGGCAGTAATTATGTAGTAAGTAGGCACTGATCCGACACTAGTCGATGGGAACTAACGGCCCTAGTATATGTTCAGATATGTCAAACAGGATGCAGTTTCAAGTATATTTTGGAGAAGCAGTGTGTTGTATGGACCTTATGGAGTGGACCTTTCGGGTTTCCATTGTACCGAGAAAATGGTAGACAGACCACTGGAGAGGAGTTTCTATTCTATAGTAAATTGGCTGGAGCGTGAGTTTCACGTTAATCCTGACACTCATGCTGTCAATGTGGATAGCCTTGTGTGTTGGGCTATTGACGGGGAGGAATGGGAGCTAATGCGTATCAATAATACGGAAGAATGGAAGTTTTTCATGGAAGCAGCACTTGAGCGAGGCTGGCCACTTAGCATACTTGTTAGGATTGCTGAGAGAGACCAAACAGGTGGATCAACACATGAGCATGGTCCAAGCGGAACAATCGGTGATTGTCATGAACTTAATCAGACAACACCTGTGCTAGAAGAAGCACCAGTTGTGGAAGCAGAGGATGAGGCTACTCGGGTTAATGTCACAGCACCTTAGCAGAAGGCTTAGCTGATGAAGGAGAAAGAATCCCTAGTATCGTCGAGCGAATGAACAATGAGGACCACACTGCCCAGCAAATGGAGGAAAATGGTGACTCCTCATATGACGAGGAAGCCCCAGTGCCTGCTTGTTGGAGGGACCCTGGGTTTGGAGATTATGTAGTGCAAGATGGCAGAAGGAGAGAGTGGGAGTATAGAGCTAATGAGGTAGTGCAGGGGGCAAAATATGCAACAATTGAACAGGTGAAAGAGGCAGTCAAGCTATGGTCTCTGTCTCTTATGAAGGAGTTCCGAGTTGTGAAGAGCAGCAGTCGTGACTACGATGTGAAGTGTGTCAATGATGATTACCCATGGCGGGTACATGCACACAAAGGCAAATTCAAGTCCCATTGGGAATGCACCATTGTTGTTGAGCATACTTGCCTAGCCGCAGGAGTTGAAAAGGCTCATCGTAACTTGACATCAGCGTTCGTGGACAATGAAATGTATGGATTGGTTGTCAAAAACATGGAATATGAGCCAAAACAGATAGTAAGGCAAATTGCGCTTAAATACAAGTACACTATTAGCTATGCGAAGGCATGGCGTGCGAAACAAAAGGTATTCGAGATGAGGTTCGGCACATTCGAGGCATCATATGATAACCTACCTCGGTTGTTGCATGTAATGATGCAGAGGAACCCAGGAAGTCATTTTGATCTCTACTCGCTTCCAGTCCAGGCAGGTGGAGGTCCAAGGATCTTGCAGCGAGTATTTTTCTGCTTGGATGCATGTGCACGGGCGTTCCAGTACTGTCTTCCCGTGCTATGCATCGATGGTACTTTTCTGATGGGGAAATACAAGGGCCAGATACTAATAGCAATCGGAGTTGATGGCAACAACCAAGTGCTTCCAATTACATTTGCATTTGTGGAGAATGAGAATACAGACAGCTGGTTCTGGTTTCTTGAACGGGTGAAGCGCCATGTTGTTGCTGAAAGACCTAACGTCCAGTCAGGGGTCTTCCTCTTGTTGGGATAGTGGAGTACATCATGTATGGGTGTACAAGGTACTTCATAGATCGGTATGCCAAAGCAACACTCCTCGTGAATACTCCACAAGTGATCTTTTGCTCCAGGGTATCGAAGTACATGAACAAAAAGACCTTGAAGGCCCACAACCACAATGTTACACCGATGGGAACAATGGAACGCAGGTATGAAGTTGTTTGCAATGACAGGTCCCGACGTGGTGTTCGCAGGGAGAGGGTGGTACAAGAATGCTTGCTGCAGGATGATGGTACAGCTGTTTGTACCTGCCATAAGCCACGGTTGTTGCATGTTCCCTGCTCCCATGTTATCGCTGCATGCCAAGAGACTAGGATTCGGTCTTCAATTTATGTTTCGCCATATTTCAAAAAGAAGGCCGTGCAAAATGTTTGGGCACAAGAGGTATATGGAATCAGACTATTAGGACCGTTCACAGACAAGAATGTTCATGTGTTCTATATTCCTGATCCAAACACTAAGAGAGGCACCGGTAGGCGGCAAACCCGATGCATCAGGAACAATATGGACGTGGCAGAGGCAGCCAAGGTACCAAAGATATGCACCCAATGCGGAGAACGCGGACACACTTACAAGAAATGTCCACTGAACTCCCAACACGAAGCCGCAGAAGAAGGACCTTTAGGGAACCCTGCTGACGGAGCTCCCCCGAAATTTTCGGGCTACCGTTATGTATAATGTATATAGTATTGTGGTGGACGATGATCCATGTAATGTATCCGTATTATGCTACCATGTATCAAACTTATGCTACCATTCATATTATGCGACCATGTATCAATTTTATGCTACCATTTAAATTATGCTTCAATTTTATATCTTTATTTTTAATGTATGATCTTTAATGTTTATTAACTGTACAACAATCCTCAATTGAACAGGTTGTGAGGTGCTGGTTTATTAGCTCTGGCTCAGCTCGTTGAGGCATGGCCTAACGAGCCTGATGGTGGTGCTAAGGGCAGGCTTTGGCTGGACAGGTCTCTCTTGACGGCGTTGGTGGACAGGTGGCGCCTTGAGACGCACATGTTCCACCTGCCGTGTGGTGAGATGGCCCCCACACTACAGGACGTGTCATACCTACTCGGGCTCCCACTAATTGGTGATCCAGTGGGTCCGTGGGTTATTACGGAGCAATGGATGGACGTGCTGTAGGAGCGTTTTGTACCGGTGGATAGGGACCCGATTCACGGGCCAATTGAGCCACACGCACAGGTAGCTGGGCCATCAAAGCCCTGGCTGCTGCAGTTTCGGGTACTTTTTCCAAAATTTCGTGGTGAGCCTCGGGTTCCAGCGAACATACACAAGTTTGTACCATACTATCTATTTTCACATCCAATCATTCGCTTTGAAATTTATGAGATTTTTAACACATCGTCGACACTATGCAAGATGTCAAGGAGTGGGCTTCCTTTTTCAAGTGCCTGGTGTAAGTGCAATCAAACTATTTGAGGGTTTTAGTGAATGTTGACAATACATTAAAAGTAGCTAATGAGTTTACATGAGCATGATCATAGCAACAAATCAAGTGATAGTGCTACACACATCAATATCGAGCAAGTAAAAGTGGATTTCACGTTTACAATCAAGCAAACAAGTGCTAAGGTACTTTGCGAGCAAGAAAAGAGATCCCTCATTTATTTGAAGCAAAAGAAAAGCGGTTCAACCTCGATTGTTGAAGATTAAATAGATTTGCTAATTTATCTCTTGAGTATAGGAACCACCGTTCTATCAAGGGGGGTCCAACATGAAGTGCTACTAGAATCATAAAGCTCACAAAGTTCATTAATCTCCACACATACAAATGTCCTAGCCCTAAAGTCTCCATTCATCCGTGTTTTTGCCCCACCGGTTGCCCAACCGGTTCAACCGATCGGGAGGCTGGAACCGGTCTGCCGGTTTTGCTGTCCGACCGGTTCAGCCGATCGGGAGGCTGGAACCGGTCTGCAGGTTCTGCTGTCCGACCGGTTCAGCCGATCGGGAGGCTGGAACCGGTCTGACGGTTCTGCTGTCCGACCGGTTGCCCGACCGGTTCAACCGATCGGGAGGCTGGAACCGGTCTGCCAGCTCTGCTGATCTACCGGTTCTATCGGTGCCCCATCGGTTCAACCGGTTGGTCACTGTTTTGCACTGTAACGGTTCAAAACGGCTAGTTCGGGAAGGGGGAGTATATATACCCTTTCACTCCCCTCTTTCTCGCTCTCTTGGCACTCCATCCCACCTGAGACAAAGCTTGCTTGCTCATTCACTCCATTCCCTCACTCTCCACTCTCTTGAGCTCAAATCCTCCATAGATCTTGAGTGAGAGTTTGTGAGACCTTGAGAGAGCATCGAAGACTCCGTGTTCATCCTCCTCTCTCTCTTGTTCTTTGTGAGCTTTGGTGATTCTTGAAGCAAACTTGGTGGACTTGTTACTCTTGGAGCTTCATACTCCTAGACGGCTAGGCGTCGCCCGTAGAAGCATCCGTCTTGTGTGGATTGCTCCGGGAAGTTTGTATTACCCCTCATAGTAAGTGCATCTCCGCCGGTCTTTGTGATTGGGGAGAAGAGGACATCCTTTGTGGGTTCCTCGACAACGAGGACGTAGGGACGCCTTTGTGGTGTGCCCGAACCTCAGGATAAATCCTTGTCTCGTGTGCTTTCTTGTGGTGCTTGTATTCTTGGTGTTCATAGTGTTCTTGAGTATACTCATCTTGTTCTTGGGAAGTTTGGTGTGGATCTATCTTGTGTGTAGGTTCCAAGGCTAGCCCCTCTCAGATCTGCAAGAACAACCTTCAAGGAACCTCTAGAAAGAATCGGTATCAAATTTACTTGCATAGATTTAGAGATCAATTATAGATTCCTTTTTCCCACCAGCTGAACCGGTGAGCATCGGTTCAACCGGTCCGACTAGTTGAACCGGTCCGCACCGGTCCAACCGATGAGTCACTGACTTCCGCTCTTTTAGTTTGTCTAACTTTTCAGTTTAGCCTATTCACCCCCCTCTAGGCTACTTTCACCTGGGTCGCAAAATTGGCCCCATGGATAGAAGCTTGGGTTGAAGTTGCTAAACAGGTCGTGCACCCGGTTGGGCCACACACGGACCATTCCTTCAATGCATACTTAGCGTGGTACCAGCCTCGCACGTGGTGTCGAATCACATATGCTGCAGAGGTACATGAGCCACATGAAGCAAGTACACGTGATTTGTATGCCGGTCACCGGGACGAAGCGCTAGCCGGAGCGGTGAGTTTTATAGCTTGTAGTTATTTTCATTGCATACGGAGATGCATGGTGGATTTAACTTGTAATCATACATGATGTAGATGCGCGCATATAGGTTGGTTGATACAGACGCCTCAGCCTATATAATGAGACTAGATGCCGGAACCACGATGACTGATATGGAGCAACGGGAAGCCTGGAAAAAGACTTGGGAGAGCGTACGTCAGATGTTGACAGCCTACGACGACCATTTATTTGAAGAAACAATTGGTCCATCACATACACCACCAACAGCTGGTCCTTCGTAGCCTGAACAATACCAAGACCTAGGTGCATAATGGCTGCTTTATGTGCTTGCAACAAATGTTGTTATTCGGTTTTCTTGGATACTAAAGATGCATTTTGCTTAGGGTATGGAACATCAACTATGGGTGGATGGTCCCAGCAGGAGCGCATGGGTGGCTGGTCCCAGCAGGAGCACATGGATGGCTGTTCCCAGCATCAGCTGGAGGGTGCTAGTTCTCAGCATCACCAGATGGGTGCGTGGTCCCAGCAGGAGCACATGTATGGATGGTCGCAGCCGTCACAGATGAGTGCATGGGCCCAGATGGGACAACAGCAGACACCACACGTCGGTTCGTACTATTGCTATTATCAACTACAACTTCACATTGTATATCAGGCCCATCTCCTCCTTTACGTGCTAAAATTGGTCCCAATTTGGCAGGCGTTACAGATGACGGGGCCCCATATCAGGACTACGCCTACGGCTACGTTGACCCAAGAAGCGCCACCATCAGGATGGACCAAATTTTCAACCACCAACCGGACCAGGAGGTTATGGGGTCCTCGCAGATACAGGGAGCGCCACGTACCCAGGAAACAATGTACCAGACACCTACTGCGACGGTGCGTCCTACACGATAGGTGGGATCTCCTGACCATTTAACATACCCTACGAACCACGTCGAGGCACAACGTAGACCTAAGAGAGATATGCGTCGCAGAAGTGGTTAGTTGATTATCGTTACTAGGATATTGGGATTGATGCGAACATTTGACAATTTACATTATGTTGTTGTGTCACACATGCTACCTTCCGGTATCTCTTGTTTCACTTACTGTTATGCGTGATATCTTCAACGTTCCATCCAATTTTAAGCTTCAATATTTACTTTCAAATTCCAGCATGCGCCCGTACAAACGTTACTTATTATTACACATAACATTCAACTCCTTACATGAAGTCATCGTCGTCGTCATCTAAGAACGTCGTACTAGACCTCTATGAACTAGAAGCTGCTGCAGGACGTGAGGCTCCTTCTAGGTCTAGTGCCTCCTCCTTGTCGACCCGTTTGGCCACGCACTAGCACGAAATCATCCTCATCGTCATCTAAAAATGTCTCATTTGACCGACGCGAACTAGAAGCTCCCGCACGGCGTGATGTGCTTCTTCTAGCAGCATCTCGTACGGGCTGCGTGTTTGCCTGCCCACGATCTGGCATGAAGTCGTCGTCGTCCATGAAACTCACATTCCCTCCTCCTACTCCCACTTGAGACCCGCCTCGTATAACCTCCCCATATACATCCGCGATCCCAAGTCGTCAGTTTCGCCGTTTCCGCATATCCGGAAGGACACCACGAGCAAACGGACGACACATCAGCCAAAAAGAATGGATGTAAGTGTTTATGTACTGCGCATCTTCCGGGTGAGCCTGCAACAATAACCAACATAAATGTTAGCGGCAACAAAATTTCTTAACATAATCACCATCCAAATAATGTTATACCTAAATGTGTCGAGCATAATCTTCATTCAACATCCATAAACTCCAAGATCGTCTGCAAAAACCCATGCAACTGGGCAAGTCCACAATCTGACATATTCTTTGATAGCGACCATGTTGGTGCAATATTTGTGCTCTAAGATCGTGTAGGGTCAGCACTGGGCCTTTATTGGGATCAGAATTGAATCCGAACTCTGAAAAACATAGTTGCAATGTTGTTTCCATTCTCTCCTCGTCAAACATATAGTGACGACCGTTCTGTGTAGCCATTCCAGCAGCAACTAGGGCGTTTTTGATCAAAGAATGTGTCCATGGAAACGAAGAACCCATTCCACCGTCCATTTAAATAATCCTACATGACTCGCATAAATAAATTATAGTGCAAACAAATATAATTGGCCGACTAATTATTTATTTAGTTCCTAATCATATGCTAATTATAGTCTACTCAGTGCTTAAATACTGCCTAATTACAATATAATTATCTACTAAATGCTTATTTATTGGTAAATTACTAACTATTTAATCTACTTCAAAAAACTTCATCACTATTTATTACACAATAACAAGCAAATACAAAAAAAATTACTGGCTAATTATTGTTTAATTACTCTCTACTTACTAATAACTTAATGCCTAATTGTTCCCTAAGTACTGTCTACTTATAGTCTCATCACATACTAATCAAAGCCTAATAATTACCTACTAATCATACGTGCTAATTTTACTCTAATTCTAACTACTCGCTTACTATTTGTTACGCAATAACAAACAAGTGCTCTACAATTTTACCCGCGGACCGAATGCAGCAGTGATTCGTTGCAAATTCACCCTCCTCCCTCCCACCACTCTCCTGCCTCCTGCCTCCTCCTCACCCAGCGGGGGAAAAAATGGATCACAGTAACAATGGGATGGGCGGGTGCGTTTTATAGGCGGCGGGACACCACTCGCCCCTAGGCCGGGCGACAGGGGCCTCTCGCCCTTACACCGGGCGACAGGATCTGGTCGCCCCGCCGCCGGGCGACTGGAGCGTGGGGTCGCGGGGGATGTGGGCTATGGGGGCCAATCGCTCCACGGCCGGGCGACAGGATCCTCTCGCCCCTCCGCCGGGCATCTGGAGCACGGGATCGCGTGGGATGTGGGGGTGGCGGGGCCAATCGCCCCTCGGCCGGGCGACAGGGCCCTTTCGCCCCGTGGCCGGGCGGTGGGATGGTGGCAGAGGCCCTATCGCCCCCTGGTCGGGCGATAGGCGTATAGAGCTGTAAAAACCGTGAGTGGAGGTATAGTTTTGTAAAAAAAAATTTGGAAAATATAAAAATGAAAAAAACGCGTGGGGAGGCTGGTTCGGCCCATCGCATCCATTGGGCCTACAGGTGAAACGGTTATCCCGAAGCGGATTCGCGAGCTGTTCGTTTGCCATTCGTGGACGCGGTAGTGTCCCGTCCCGATTATGTGCGCAGCGTACCACCAGTGGTCTGCCCACGCTTCTACCGCCGTGACAGCGTGCCACCACTAGTCCACCACCACCGCTCCCACCGTCTCCTCCTATAGAAGCTCGATGCGATGGCGACGCTGGTTCGGCCGCCCGTGCTGCACATCTGCGCCGTGAGCGGCGGCGGCGGGAAGGACACGTTGGCGCCACGCCCGCAGCAGTCGTGGTGGGGCGGGAACAAGCCCAGCTTGCCGCACCAGCCGCGGCAGTCGGGCGGGAATGGGGGCCGCGGAGGCGGGGTCGCGCTGGACCAGGTGCTGGGCGTGCTCCACCGCCACGGCGAGTTCCTCCAGGTCCGCCGCAGGCGCCCCGCTCCGCGACGTCTTCTGGCTCCGCTTCCTCGAGAAGAAGCAGACGCAGCGGAAGCAGCCCAAACCTTCGCAGCAGCAGCAGATGCTGCAGGAGGACGAGGAGGCGCCTCGTGACGCTCCAGCCTTCCCGCCTCCCGCGTACCCGCCAGGTTTCGCAACGAGTCACCGGCGACCAGAGCGCATCTCAATTCAACTCCATTGCGCGCGCATCGCCTTGCTGATGAACGCATCTCTCCGGATTTTGCTAGGGTTGTCGTGCGTGGAGCTAATGGCGGCTGACTTCCAAGCCCTCAAGGTGTACGCCGGTAGCGCTCGGCACTCCCTCGCGCGGCGACTTCTCGGAAGCAAGGGGCAATCAAAGTCTGAACAACAACCTAAACCCAAACCCCAGGAACAGCAGGAAGAGCAGCAGCAGATACTTCAACCCCCACCATTCCCTCCGCCCCCTTACCCTCCAGGTTCCTAAGCACAATTCAACAACACCTCTAAAATTCTGTTGCTAAGTAAGACATTTTTGGCTAATGACATCAGCGTCATGGTAGGGTTATCCGGTATGGAGTTGATGATGGCTGATCTTGAAGCTCTCAAACTGTACATGAACTACTATTGGGCCATCATCACCACACCTCTTCCCCAGCATTACGATCCTGACCTCCTTGCTCAGTACTTCGTGTCACGTCCTCATATCCTCGCGTCCTCGCGCCATTCAGGTTAACTATGTGCTCCTCCTTTGCTTTTGCTAACCTATGCTTGCTTCCAGTTGTTGTAGCTAATAGGTCAGTTTGCTGTCGATTTTTGCTGTGCAGATACTCTTCACATTTCTCTCAGCTGTGGTAAAGATGCAAATTTCTAAAAGAGCTCAGTTGACCACAGATGCTACCTACATCAATGGCAACAGCAGCAATGGCTTCAGTGGCACTCGATATATGTTTGGCCAACTTCTCAAGGAGACATTTATTGATCTTGGACCTACTTTTGTTAAAGGTCAGTTAGTCATGCTTGGCACTACAGCCTCATGACAAGGTTTTGACAACATGGCTCAGATCGCTCTTGACATCTGTCTTTTCTTATGTATGCAGTTGGGCAATCGCTTTCTACACGACCTGATATCATAGGTTCAGAAATTTGTGAGGTTAGGTAAATTTCTCCTTGTTCTGCATTTTCATTGCCTCATCAGTGTTTGCTTGATACTTTAGTGGTCCTCAGTATCTTTCACTAGAAATTGACTCATCAGTCATCACTACTCAACTTTAGGCCCTTGCTGAGTTGCATGAAAGAGTTCCTCCTTTTCCAAGAGAGGATGCAATGAAGATCATTGAGGGAGAATTTGAGTGCCCTGTGTCACATATTTTCAGTTATGTTTCGGATGAGCCTGTAGCAGCTGCTTCCTTTGGACAGGTAATATGTTCGCATGCGTCCTTTCCTGTTTGTGCCTTGTTAGAGCAAGTTATTTGGAATTTTTAGTGTATTCTTATTCATTTATCTGTGTCACTATTTTCAATTTTGCACTGTTGTGATCAAGAAAGTATTTTGATTTTACTTAAGGTTTACCAGGGGCGCACACTTGATGGTGCTGTTGTGGCCATAAAGGTTCAGCGGCCAAACCTTCTACCTTCTGTACTGAGAGACATCTATATTCTACGTCTTGGGGTCTGTATATTTTCATCTAGCATATAAGCTTTTGCACTTTAGCCATCCGGTATTTTTTGTTGTCCTCATCATCTGTTCCTGATCATTTTCCTGGTTGTTGGTTCTTTTATTTACTGTTTCTTGACATGCCATCTGTGATTCTATTTGTTTCCATGTCTCTGTTCATGGGGTTTATTAGTAATAACAAATTTACTGTTTCCAACTATTAGTAACTCTCAGAGGCTCTCCCTTTTTTGTGCACAAAAACTAGTGTCTTTGTATGGATAGCCTTTCCCTTGTTCTAAGACACTGCTTTTAGCTTCCCTGTTTGTGAACTTGCCTAAACTAAAGGTTCACAACATTTTTTTATTGCTTTGGCATCGTTCTTGTGATGTTTTTTGTTCAGTTGTTTACCATCTACTATTTGCTTCAGCTTGCTTTCATACGGAAGGTAGGCAAACGAAGAAGTAATATTTCTCTCTACGCTGATGAGTTGGGTAGAGGTTTTGTCGGCGAGTTGGACTACAATATTGAAGCTGCTAATGCTGCGAAATTTCGGGTGCTTCTTTGCTCTCATCTCCTACCCATGTTTTTGCTAACTTATAGGATCCTGTTGGGTTTGGTACTTTAGCTAATAAATTCCATTCTTGCAGGAGGTTCATTCCAGATATCCTTTTATGCTAGTTCCTAAGGTTCATAAAGAGCTTACTAAAAAGAGGGTTTTGACAATGGAGTGGTTGGCCGGTGAGAACCCCAAGGAGTTGCTTTCTTTATCTAAAGGAGTTTCTGAAAAAGTTACTGAAGCTTCGGATAAGCAGAAGTTGGAAGCAAAATCTCGCCTTCTTGATCTGGTATTTACTAATAATTTGAAGAAATTGTTATCGATCAATCAGTGCTTCCTCATAGAAAACATTTGGAATTGAAGTTGTTTACAGGGATGAAGCTTCTCTATCAATAATTCATTGTAACTTAAGTACTCCCTCCGTCCCAAATTGTAAGAGGTTCTAAGCCTTAATTAGATTCATTCATTCCTACGTGCACGTATGTTCGATATGTGTCTAGATTCATCATCATCCAAATGAATATGGACAAATAAAAAGAGGGCTGGAACCCCTTGCAATTTGGGATGGAGGGAGTAGTTGTGTATTCACACTTATTTCAGAATCATGGAACTTCATTTACCTCTTGAATCTTGAGGGACGTTTTTTTTTCCTGTTGTGGCAGTAGCATAAACTGTTTAGTACATATCAAATTTTGAATTTGAACTTGCTGCTCAATATGTTTTTAATATTTTGTTATATATTCATAAGGTCAATAAAGGTGTCGAGGCATCATTAGTGCAGCTTCTTGAGACAGGCTTGCTGCATGCTGATCCTCATCCTGGCAACTTGCGTTATACTCCTGAAGGACGTGTCGGGTAAGCTCAGTTCCACATGCTGAATATTTACATGTTTGCATTTGAGGTTTCCTTAATTCGCATTTCATTTGATAGGATATTTTAGCTCATTTTGTGGATTTACATTTGACAACTTGACATGAAGATTTTGTGATAAAATACTTCTTGCACTATTGAGTATTGACATCTTCCTAAATACATTAGGTTTCTTGATTTTGGTTTGCTTTGCACGATGGAGAGGAAACATCAGCGTGCTATGCTTGCAAGCATCATACACATAGTAAATGGAGATTGGGCCTCCCTTGTATATGATCTGACTGAAATGGATGTAGTTCCACCAAACACCAATCTGCGTCGTGTGACAATGGTAATTCATCAAACTGCAGCTGTACCACGTGTGTTTCTTTTTTTTTTTGGGTGCTTTCAGCGATTAGTCCTGCTCTTTTTCTAAAATTTTGATTAGACTCACTCTTAGTATTGAGTGGCATCATCTACTTCATGTTTTCAGTTCCTTGCAATTGCCACTTACATGTCTGTTGTTGATGTCTGGTTGTAATGAAATGATTGAACATAAGACCATCACTACATAAGTAAAACTAATCAGAGTCCATTTTTGTTCTTGGAATACATGTAGAAACTATGGGGGTGTTTGGTTCATGGGATTCTATAGGATCCATGGATATATCTAGACATTACGCATGTCTAGATACGTTTAGGAATTTTATAAAATCCTACCAACCAAACACCCCCTAATGACACTGAACAATTTCATTGGTCTACAACGCACCCTTGATGTCTCTGTGACTTGTGGGATCTGGAACCTTCGTGTCAGCTGCAGTGAGTGGCATGTGGGAGTGGGCTGTGTGCATCTTAGATGCGCAGAGGTTGGAATTGATCTCAAATTATTTGTATCGACTCGATGTAACTGTCTTGTGTTCAATAAGGCCAGTATTTGGTTATTGACTGGAGCTTGCCACATAGAGGTTGAGGCAGCGCTGCGCTTGTGGCAGACGAAACATGCACCAGGTTTTTGACGAGAAATGGGGATCCAAAGCAGTAAAAAACTACACGGCTGTCGGATGAGTGGCACGCCGCAAGTTCAGCCATGAAGCAAACACAGGCGAATATTAGGCAATATTTGGTATGGCGAGCTGCGGCAACATCTGATCACAAACCAAACACAGCCTAAATCTTCCATGATCGAAAAACTATTGTTGAACGTGGACTTATTCAGTTGCTTGTGGCAGACTTATTCAAACTTTAAATATCCACACTTCTTTACTTGTGCACTAAATTATCAAATACAGATGGTTGCTAAATGCCAATCCCTTCATGCTTGATACCCTTTTGGACCATTATCTAATGTTATACGAAAGATAGTTTTTGGACCTTTTTGGACCATTATCTATCTGCTACTCTGCATGTTCCCTCTTTACCAGTTGGATAGAAAGGACATGAAGGGATCACTGCCGATGACCTAACATCCTGTTTTAATGTGGTTTAGTTCATTATTCAGTGAACTTATTATTGATCCCTGTTTGGATGCAGAAAAATACCACGGTTTGAGAAATACCTAGGTTTTGAAAAAATTATGAGGTGTTTGGATGCAACAATGTTTCTAGTTTTGATTTTTCAAAACCATGATATTCGCTAAACTTGTATTTTTGGAGTTTTAGTAACTCCACTATATACTTCTCTCCCTCCCTCGTGCTCGCTCGCTCTCCCTCTCTCTAAACCATAGTCGTGCGCTTCTTTTGTTTCTAAGACTAAAATTTCTTGATACCATGGTTTCTCAAAACCACAACATCCAAACAAGCATGTTTCAGAACAAGCACATTACTTTCTTTAGTATACTTCATTTTTTAATGATAACAATTCATGTGTTAGGACTTGGAGGATGCATTGGGTGACGTAACCTTTGAACATGGAATTCCAGAAATCAAGTTTAGTAAGGTGGGCAGTTCACTCCATTTTTAGTTTCAGTTCAATGCAGTATTAGTTGATATCTTTTTAACTATATTTTATTTCAAACTAAGCACTGCACTGTACCGAATGACATTCTTTTTTTTCAAATTGATGTTGTCCTTGTTTACTGCTACATATATCTTTTATAGGTGCTTGGAAAAATTTGGTCTGTGGCGTTTAAATATCACTTCCATATGCCACCTTACTACACACTGGTTCTCCGGTCACTTGCCTCTTTGGAAGGTTAGCTTGTCGATTCAATGCATATGCACATCTGGCTTGTTTCTTTCCAAAGGTGCCTGTTTTGATGGTAATTAATTTTCAGAGGCTTATTATTTTCCTTTCTTACTGATAGGACTGGCCATTGCAGCGGACGAGAAGTTTAAAACATTTCAAGCAGCATACCCATATGTTGTTCAAAAACTTCTTTCTGATAATTCGCTTGGAACAAGGAGACTCTTGAATCAGGTATTATTCATTTGTCGCATTTAGAATTGTGTGTAGAACCAACCTCTGAGGTAGGTGTAGTATTAGGACTGGCATTGGGGCCTTGTTGGCTTCAATCCCAAGCTGGACCAATATAACCATGTTATGCCATTATGCTGTATTGCTGTCCTCCAAGACTGACTTTTTGTATTTAAGGTGGATGAGAGTATGAAACAACATTTATGTGATAACTAACGCTAATCAGTTTTCTTACACAGGTGATTTTCAACAAAAGGAAAGACTTCCAATGGCAGAAGATTGCTGTGTTTCTAAAATTAGCTTCATCAAGGTTTGTGTCATGGTTCTTATTGTTATTGTAATTTGTCTTAGGCTGTTTTCGTTTTAATGTATGTTCTTTCAATGCTCTCTTGAATTATTTAGATAGTGGTAGTGATATATTATGTTTAGTTAGGTATTGATTATTCATTGACTAGAGTAAGGATTTCAATTTTTTTGGTATTTGTATATTTTTGTATCACTTCAAAAAAAAAAATCAAAAGGACCTGTTTATCCTCGTACTATTGGCAAATTGTGCCATAAAGCTACTTCAGTTATTCATTGAATCTGCGCAGATCCTGGGCCACTCTTTTGGGAGTTTGGAAAATACTCCTGGAAAGAAAGAAATGCAAGAAAGACGATAGATACTTAGGCTTCTTGTGTAGCAAGCTGCGTTTCTGTAAGATTTGTATGCCTACTGATGCTATTTTCATATGTGAAGGAGCAACTTCAAGTATAACGGTGGAGTTTTACCAGAGCCTGATACGAAGACCATGAATGTCACTAGCCTTGTAGAGATCAGTGATTCATCTTCACTTGATTCTGCTACAGCTACAACAGAGAGGGCATTGCGTACTGCAAACCTGTGTGTGAAGCTTTTGTTATCAAAGGACAGCGTTGTGATTAGGAGACTTATTATGACAGCGGTATGTATCACATCTTATCTCACACTCCTTACAACAATCCCTCGTGACTGACCTCTCATAACGATCGAGTTCTGAGGTCACCCTGTGTCCCATTGTGCAGAATGCAAAATCTCTTGCCCGTGATCTGATCTCCAGAGATGCTTTGATGTTCCGGGTGCTCCTTCGTAAGGTTATGGCAGATGTCGTCTGCCAGTGGATGTTGAATGCCACAGGCTTGAAACGAGTTGCGGAGACGCCGGTGACCATAGGAAAGAACGAGGGACATGGACATGTGCTGCTGTCTGAAGAATCATCGTCCCTGATGGCACTCCAGGCGGCCGTAAGAGACCGAAGGATGCAGCTCATATTCTCCAAGTTTGTGAGGGAGTTGAGAGAGGAGCCGGTCCTGATGATCAGGGTGAGCTGGAACGTGTTCCTCATCTCGGTGACATCCGTCGCCGTTGGCCTGCACCGTTTCATGGTGTTCTTATCGGAGGAATACCTGCCTGCATTGCCGCTGCCGGTGCCTCCGCCACGGCTAGTTCAGATTCAGAGCCTATGAAGAGCAGTGCGCTGAGAACATAAAGATGGTTCTTGGTCGCTCGTGTACTGTGTTACTGTATATAAAACGTTGCAGGATGAATCAGTAATTCTGTGGCCGAGTAAAGCTCAGTAGCGGCCCGTAAACTTGTTGGGTGTCGTGTTGGTCCCCACGTTTGCTAATTATGCCACTCTAGGTGACTAGGGTCCAACTATCGTTTACTGGCGTATGCTTCTGTGTCGTGCGCCAACCGCAGTGTTCATTTTGCCTATACGGTGCCTGCTTGTATGGTGCCAAACCTTTGACGTGTTAAAATTTTGACAACTTTTGACTGTGTTTGAATCTATATAAAAATTTAATCAAACAATAAATTTTTTGTTCTGATGGGTAGTTTGGATTCCAAATAACTTATCCGAATGAGAAATTTGATTTTTAGTTAAATTTTAATCTAAATTTAAACATAATCAAAATTATCAAAATTTTAGCATGCCAAACGTTGGGCACCAAACCAAGCAGGCGCTGCAAGCATAATCGGGAGAAAGAAACGTGGAAGAACACGAAGGCCATCGAAGACTGAATTCGAAGATAAAATGGACTCTTTGGGCCAAAATCTGGGCCCGTCGAACCCGGAACAACGGCCCACGAGGAGGCGATTGCTCGGATCGGATCCAATGCGTTCGTCAGTTCGTGTGACGGTGTTCGGTGTGAGCGCGTCTGCTCGACTTGTTGTTGGGTCTGAACTGAAGAAAGCTGGGCAGGGCAGGGCGGAGGATGCTGGGAGGACGAGGAGGAGGGGGGATGGGGCGGCGGCAGGAGCGGCAGGGGCTGATGGTGGCGTTCGCCTTGGCGCTGCTCATGGGCACCGCTGTCTACTTCCGCATATGGGCCCGCCAGTCCAGCGACCCCTCTTTTACCGCCGACGACCGCGAGGAGCTCCGGTTCGTCCCACCTTCCCTCTTTTCTTCCGCCGACGGTTTATAATCTCCTGTATCTTATCGATCTCTTAACTGAAGGAGGGGATCAAACCATTTTCGCTCCAACTTCTGATCACCGATGAGTGGATCCACGTGTTGAATTTCTGACGTTCTCGTTGTAGAATGCATCGGTAGGATCGATTTAGCGCGGCCATCCGTTCCAGCAGAGCGGTGTCCTATGCATATGTTAGTCATTTTGCATCCCATATGTACAGAGACCTAGATGTGCATTTCTCTCTTGGCTGCCTAACATACTGTCATTTTGCTTACTTTAATGTCTAGATTTTGTTACTCAACTATAAGAACCGTTTGTCAAGAAAATATCGTTGAGCATTAACTGTATTTTTCTTTCCTTTAAATGTATGAATATGGTTGATCAAATCCCTTAATCAAATGTAATCATTCAACACTTGGGATCCAGTGATGGATATTTAACTGCTTGTTAACAGACAAAAAGAAATTAGACAGGCATAGATTATGTTGTTCAGCAACGTTTGTACGATCCATTCTCCTCTATCGATGACTTATTCTTAGTGAAGTACTCCTATTATTAGCATGCTTGTCCTTGTTCTTTGACATATAGCAACCTCGTTATTATTGGCATTTCCATGTCTACCATCCACGCATTTAGCTTTATAAAAGAGCAACAATAAGCTTTTCCTTTCTTAAGCTTTTTTTTATGTTACCTTAAGCCTTTGCTTAGCTTCTCTTTTCTTAAGTCGTTTCTCCCTTTTTGCGACATCAACCATCAGGAGACAATTTGAACAAGCAAATCTAGAAGCTATGGATGAATCTGCGGAATGGAGGATGAAGTATGATAAGGAACTTGAGAAAAGCAAGCAGTTGCAAGATGAACTTTCAAAGGTATTGCTTGCTTGCTTACCAGATACGTGTACGTGGCTATGCTCCTTGGACACTCCATCCTCAATGTTCATGTGAAAAATCTCTTCACAGGTTAAGGCCTCAATGGCTGGTACAGCCAGGCGTCTTGAGTTGTTGCAAAAGGTGATGTTTCTTTCTTTCTTTTATTTTCTTTTTGGGGTGTGGTGTTCAAATATAGTCCTTTATCTCTACTATGCCATGCCCTTTAACCCTGGACTGCCTTTAGGATTTTTTTGCCTGAGCTCCTCTCCGTTCATCTCTCTACATGCACACCCACTTTATCATTTTCATTAATGCAGGAGAATGAGATGTGGAAGAGGCAGCCTGAATCACTGAGGCGGCAGTGCAACTGCACTCTTCCATTGAAAACTACGCAAGATTAAAGGCTCTGCAGGAGTTTTTCAGCTTCTTTGGAGGATTAGCTCAAAGTTTTTTGCCTGTTCAGCACCATTCACCAAATGGAGGAAAACCAGATTGAGACCCAGTAATTATTGGCATAGATCAAAATGATTGAAAAATAAAATAAAAAAAAATGCTACAGTAAACCATAGGGTTCGTCGTCCTACCGATGGTGGCACTTCATCTGAAGTGATCAACTGTGACTTCATGAGTCGCAATGCAATTCAAAGGAGACACAGCATATAACATTTAATGCCCTTTATTATCCCCCTCTAGTAAGGATTTCGATTTCTGAGTAATTTTGCTGTGGCACTTTGTATGCTTCTCAGTGCCTGTAAATACACTGTGTTGTAGGGAGGTCGAAAGTTAGTGGCAAGTTTGAAATACACACTGATTATTGATTGTTTGCAGTCCCTTTCCTTGGAAGGATGTGCGCTTACTATTATGCCATTATGTGAACCCATGTGGCTTAAAAGGGCACAACCTGGATTGAATCATATTAAGAAGTTTATTTCACTGGGAACCAAGGAGGTCCATAGCACATCTTTGCCTCTGACATCTGTTTTGGCTTGTTGTCTTTTAACCACGAGAAAGCATCTCGCACTGGATGCCGGGGCGATGATCGTCTCCCATCTGGTCGATTGGGAAATGAAGCCCAACAGGCACGTCATCTGCCCGCAAATTTGTAGACGCTGCATCGACGGACGCATTGGCGTCAGGTACTGTAGCGGAAAGTGCATTGCCCGCGGCCCGCCAAAACTTGAATGTCATCAGAACAATGAATGGAGGGTGCAGTTGACAAGATAACTGCTCGGGGAAAAGAAAGACCCAGTTTTAAAGACAAGGGGAAAAAAGGAACATGATGGAGATCGTCGCAGAAGTTAAGCACGGAGTAGTGTCTTACCGATGTGGGTGCCTGCTTCCATCAACCTATAAGCCTCCCTCAGGCCCTCATCAGGGCTTTCTGTTGCACAGCCCAGCAGCTGCAAACATCGTGAGAATCCACAATCTGGGAATGTTAATCAAGTGCTAAAATGTTAGCAGGACATGACAGTTTGGGAATGCAGAGGGGTTGCTGCTGCATATAGGCTGACAGAACATACCAACCACTCGTAGCAAACTGGCATAACACCAATCACTTCAGCTACAGCGCCTCATTGGAAGCCAATGATGAAAAAGTCTACCACCAATCACTTGGGCTGTTCAGATTTAAATCCGACCGAAAACAATCACAGATCATTGCCATACTTGATTTTGAGAAAGGAACAGATCGAAAAGCAACCGGCATAAGTTTAGAAATTTCACTGCTTTATTTATAGGTAAAGTGTACAAGAAGACCAAACCAGCCACACTTGATTGATGACATAACACGTTACAGGCCAAACGGGATTAGAAAAGCAAGCGCACATTAGAAATTTAAACACCCCCTGGTTGATGACACAACCTAAGGAACGGGGAAACTGATACAGAAGCAAAGAACAACATAGCATCATGCACACAACATCTTCCGGGGTTTCGGCTGCCGCTGCCTATGCTTGATCTCCGGGTGCCATTTCATTGTCGTCACGCTGTAGGATGCCTGCGTGATTGAGGAGAGCCCAGACATGGGTAAGAAATTCTCCACCCTGGGCTAGGCGCTCCATGTGCGCCTTGGCCTTGGCCGATGGTGCGATGTAGATGATGGTCTCGGCCCAGAATTCTGCCATCACCTTCCAGCGAGCTTCACCATTTGCTATCTCATCCTCCAGCTGCTTCCCCAGCCTCAAACCTTGGATGAAGAGGTCGTCATCTTTGGTCTGTTTGGTGTTGGTGTTGTTAATTGCTGCTGCTGCTGCTGCTGCTGCTCTCGGGATTTTCTCGGATGACATCCAGCAATGTCTTCTTACATGGCCTTCTGTTACGCAGCAGCTTTTTAGCTCGGAACATGACGCGTTCGAAGGCGAACACCGTGTCCGTAGAATTCCCAGGAAGCACATCTGGGACATAGGAGATCAAGTATGCACAGTATCTGGATAAGGTGGTAGCAACTTGCTGGTTACCTTCTGACGACTCCACCTTCTTCCGCAGACCACAACAGGGAGATGGCATGCTGCTGTACTCGGTGGCGATGTGCCAAACAAGCATGATACTTGTTTGGTTCTTATCCTCCGATAATGTCCCGGAGAATTTCTCGGGGACTACATCATGGCGATGACGACCAAGAAGTGCTCTTGACCGATCATGAGTTCTTAGAAGACGCTGCAAACAAGAGACTATCTCCCTTTTCACCAGATCAGGAACTTGTATGTTGTATGGATGTTTTCCCAAGGAGTTTCAACAACCCAAAGCGGGGGTAGAGCAGAGTCTGGCAAATAACTCTGGGGAGGAGGTCAAGATACATAATGTTGTTGGGCAAATGAAGCGGAAGGAACTGCATGGAGCATCCGATAACAACAGATGACTGGCCCATCTGTTTTTTCCAATACCTAAGAAATATGTTGGAGTTGAATATCTGAAGGAACCTAATAAGGCACATGATGCATCTTGACGTACCGACTCTGGTGTATAGGCAAGCAAGTGAAACGGTGGCCCAGTTTGATGTGGCATAAAGCATAACCTGCAAGCCATGATGAATGTTGTGATGGCAACGTCAAACCTTCCTGTGCCAACTTTAATTACGGGGTCAAGTGCGTGTGAAGAGAAGTAGCCCAGTGCGTATTATGAGACCTAGTCTGATAGCAGTCATTACAACGTAAGTGACCTCCATATGAAAAAGGGTGGCATATTTGGTGAAGAAGAAATCGTAGAGGAAGCTCAGTTCTACCTCGATGATATGGAATGCTCTTGCGTAATTGCTGGCCGCCTCTTCCTCCGGCAGCAGGCCTTGGAGGACGAACGCCCTCGTCTCCGGACTCTTGGCTTCCGCACACTCCATCTCAAAGAAGCGGCGCTTCAGCAAATGAGACAGAGCAAAGGAAAGGCACACATCTTTCACTTTCGAGCAGCCATCATCAGTTCCTATTATTCTCCAGATTTTGTCAATGGTTATAGGACCAATAATCCTACATGAGAATGCTTTGCGAGGGGTGAAGATGTAGGTTGCTGGCCCAAGTCTGCCTTCTTGGTGAGGAGGCCAGACGACAAGGTATCTATACCCCTTCATTGTGGTTGGATCAAATAAACCCTCAGCAGCTGATGATCCATCATCTCCTGTTGCTGCTAGTGTTGTTGCCTTTGCCTGGTCCCTCATGTGGTCGGCTACGAATTTGCTGGGAACAGAGTTTGTGACCATCCATCCAGCGATTACCCTCACAACGTTAGTATAAAACAACACAGCAGATAGGGACGCAGAAGCAGTGACGAGAGGCTGCTGTTTATATCTAACAGTACTAACGGGCTTAAAATGGTCAAACAGCCCACGGTTCCTAGTAGGAGCCAGCAGATCCCCTACAATGCAGACGTAGAACACATACTGAATCAGCTCAAAGAGTCCGCCTCCACCTCTGGTTGTCTTCAAGGTTATAGGCGGTGATGGTGTTGGTGCATCGGGCTGCCCACAAGAGGAAAACAGCCCAGACAGGATAGAGCCCATTCTTCACAGGTGAGGATATCATCAGACCCAGGGTGTAGGTAATCAGAGGGGAAAAAAACCTGTGTATGCTACCCACATGACACCTTGGACAAACCAGTTGCCACACCGCCGGCGGCAGGAACCCAGGAGGAGCTGCAGAAACAGCAGCACAACTGCCCCAATCACTAGATGTTCTATCCGCCGTGGGTTGTTGATGTAGGGGGACAAGGGCTCGCACGCCTTCGTTATGTTGTTCACATCATCTGCTGGATGGTTTGGAATCGGAGGATCCATTATCTATCGATTGATTGATGACACGCGCAGCACGTCGTCTGGTGTATCTGTTGGGAAAAAAGCGGGATTACTATCGAGTATTTACTAGTATTGCAGTGTTGGATTTGATCTCGGGAACTGTCAAGAGACCGATCCGGAGATGATTACGCACTCTGATCGGGGGCGCGACTTTTCTCTTTTGGTTGTGGCCTCCGGTCATAGTGCGCCATATAAAGAGGGGCCCAGGGGCCGGCGCGGAAGCCAACGCAAGCGTACGCCGCTAAACCCTAACCCAACAGAACCACCGACGGACCCGATCTCCCGGCGCACCTAGTGACCGAAAGAGTGACTCCCGACGCCGCCCGTCACCACCGACTCGATGGCCGACGACAACGAGAGCAGCGCCGCCGAGCAGGAGCAGCAGAGGAGGGAGCAGGAGGCTAAGGAGGAGGAGGAGCGTCGCCTCAAGGAGCAGCAGGACAAGGAGGTGGAGGACCGCCGCCGCACCGAGCGAGGAAACTCCGTTGGTCATGGACCACCGGTCGCGCCCTTTCCCGGCACCGAAGCTGAAACCCTCTCTTCCTCCCTCTCCTAGATCTATAAGAATGCTAAGACCTTTACATCTAGTACTCGCTAGTGGTGGGCTCTCGGGCTTAGATCCGCAAGAAAAAAACCTACATTTGGTATCAGTGGCTCGGGCAGAGCCCGAACCCTAACCCTAGCGGGTTTCTGATCTTCGGATCACGACAAAATTGAACGAGAATCGCAAGATTCAAAGAAAAATCGACACGATCTAGAGTCTTTCAGGCTCGGTTTTAAGAACAACGAAAGAATAGGGGGCGGTTTCTTCAAAACCCTAACCCTAGAAATTCCCCAAACCCGTGCGAATCGATACAAATCACTTACCTTGGCCCTGCCGGCATCGCCGATGTCCAAGAAGAAGGCGGCGCTCGCGCCGGCCACCACGTACCGCGCACGCGGCGCCCGGTCAGAGAAAACACCGCCGCGGGGCCGCTCGGCGGTGGCGCGTCCACCCTCAGGCGGGCGTGCGCTCCAACGAGAGGCCGCGCGGGCGGCGCCGCCCGACCGCGCTCGTCCTTCTCTCTCGATCTCGCCGGTGATGGTGGTGAAAGGGGAAGAGGACGACGGTGGGCAAAGAGAGGCGCGGGAGAGGAGAGAAACGAAATGGACCTAGGGTTTCCGCCGGCCGGGAATTTCAGGATTTTATACCCCGGTGAACGAACCCCGACCGTCGGATCCCGTGGACGGCCGAGATGGAGGCGGGGACCCGTAGGGCCACCGGCCAGATGCACGGCCCAGGCCCAGGTTGGCCGCGGCCTATTTCACGAGCCGCCCGCCTGAGCGGCCGTGGGCCGCGTACTCGGCCTTGTTTGGGCTGATTTCGGCCTAATAGACAAGAGTTTTTTGTTTGTTTTTTCCCCAGATAATTGATAAATGTTTTTATGCATGATAAATTAGATGTATGTGCTTGGAGTATAAATATACAGAATTTAGATTCTTGATCTAGACCTTGTTTCTGCTGCTGATGATAGATTTTTTTTAATGTGCATTATCTCTGAATTTTTTTTCAAACCAACGTGAATAATCTTTTAGAGACATGCATGTTATTAGACTTTATATGACTTTATCATTATATATTTAACCAACGTTAAATTTGATGATGAGTCATGGTTATTTTTTCTGAATTTATTCTATTTTTGTCCAACGATGAATCTAGAATAGAGATCGTTTTTCTGCATGATTTAATTTCGACCAACGTTGATTTTAATACATGCATGAGGATTTCATGTTACTTTTGACCATGATCTAATTTGATTTATATTTTATTGTTGATGAAGGGCTTAATGCTGCAATGCTCCTCACTCAGATGGGGAAGATTGATTCGCTCAAGAGGAATAACTATCCCTCTTGGCGGAAGAATATTGACATGATGCTCACTTGGAGTGACTTGGATTATGCACTCCAGACTGATAGACCCACTGAGCCTCCTGTAGGCGATGCTCATTATGAGCAGAAGATGATGCAGTACAGCATCGAGAAAAGAAAGTGGGAGATTTCAAACAATAAACGTATGAAGATTATTCGACACCTTATTCATGACTCCATTGAGGGGTCTATACCAGAGTGTGCTACTGCCAAAGAGCTTCTGGATAGACTGAAGACTCAGTTTACCGGATCCTCCAATGCGTATGCTAGCGCTTTGGTAGATGATTTGACCAACACAAGGTGTGATAGCTCTGGAGTGCGAGCCTACATCCAAAAGATGACTAGCATTGCAGCCAAGCTGAACAAGTACTTGGGCAAAGATTTGCCTAAGGACTTTGTGGTGCATATGATTATGAAATCACTTCCAAAATAATATGAAACTTTTCATGTGCACTACAACACCATTGTGAAGGACAGATGGACAATTGATCAGCTGATGCCTCAGTACTTGCAAGAAGAAGAGAGGCTCAAAAGTCACAAGAGTGACTCCCTCAACTATGCATCGCATCAGTCAAAGAAATTGAACAAAAACTTCAAGCCAGTCTTTAAGAAAGGACCTAAGGGTGATCTTGGACAGTCCTCGAGCAAGCCCCCTGCCGTGAATCATAACCATGGCAAGGGGAAGAATCCTCACAAGTTCTTTCCTGTGCCCTACAACACTTGCCTGCACTGCAACCAAGAAGGGCACCACAAGAAGGATTGTCCAGATTGGTTGAGGTCTCTCATCCAGAAAGAAAAAGGTACAGATCAAGTGACCTTTATTGATGAATCCCTATACTTAGATTTTTTCACTAGTGCTTGGTGGATTGACTCGGGTGCAACTGTACATGTTGCGAATTCTTTACAGGGCTTCCTAACAAGGATGATGCTGGAAAAGAGCAGAAGAAACGTTAGAGTAGCTAACGGAAAAGAAGCCCCAGTCAAAGCCATTGGAGATCTTTCTCTAGAATTAGATGATGGTTTTGTACTGTTATTGAGAGATGTTCTTTTTGTTCCCTCTTTAAAGAGGAATTTGATTTCTGTCTCTAGACTTGATGATGAGATGATACATTGTCATTTTGGGGATCATAAGTGTGTTATTCGTTGTAATAACAAGGATGTCGGTCTCGCCATCCGACGAGACATGCTTTATTTGATTTTCCAATGCAACGTTGTGAATGAAATTGATGCATCCGATTCTGTACCTGAAACGATTACGACGAGGAAACGTAAAAGAAACGATGGAGAAACTTCGTCGAAATTATGGCACTGTCGCTTAGGCCACATTTCGAGGGGGAGGATAGAACGATTGATAAAAGAAGATATTCTCCATCCGTTAGACTTTACGGATTTAGACCGATGCATTGATTGCATTAAAGGAAAACTTGCGAAACAAATTAAGAAAAACACTAAGCATAGCTTGGGAGTATTGGAGATAATCCATACAGACATTTGTGGTCCTTTCCCAGAGAGGACTGTGGACGGTTATGACTCGTTTATAACGTTCACAGACGATTACTCCCGATATGGCTACATTTACCCCATAAAAGAAAGATCAGAAGCATTAGACAAATTCAAGATATTTAAAGCTGAAGTTGAGAATCAGCTTGATTTGAAAATAAAGATCGTATGATCTGACCATGGGGGGAGTACTACGGTCGACATACGCAGTATGGACAAATTCCTGGACCTTTTGCAAGATTCCTGCGAGAAAATAGAATAGTAGCCCAGTGTTCTACACCGGATGAATCTCAGCAGAATAGAGTAGCAGAAAGAAAAAATCGCACCTTAATAGACATGGTGCGAAGTATGATAAGCTACTCGACTCTTCCGGTTAGTCTGTGGACGGAGGCATTAAAAACCGCCATTCATATACTTAATCGGGTTCCCAGTAAGTCTGTCACTAAGACTCCATACGAGTTATGGATTGGGAGAAAGCCCACATTAAATTATTTGCACGTGTGGGGCTGTCCAGCTGAGGCCAAGATATTTAACCCCTCACAAGGTAAATTAGACAAAAGGACAGTGAGTTGCCATTTTATTGGCTACCCTGAAAGGTCGAAAGGCTTTAGATTTTACTGTCCAGATAGACACACGAAATTTGTTGAAACAAGACACGCAGTGTTTCTTGAAAATGACATGATCCGGGGGGTACGGCACCTCGAGAAGTGAACTTTCAAGAAAAGAGGATGTATGACCCATTTCCAATGGTGGAAGAACCATACTTCTCGATGCCGGCTGAGGAAGCACCACCAGTTCAACCAACTGTTGTTGCGACCCCTGCTATGGATGTTGGTTCGTCGAGCACGACAATAAATGAACCAGAAATTGCACCGGTCCCTGAGTTACCGGTTCCTGAGTCTCCAGTCTCCTGTTGCAATTCCTGACCCTGAGCCTCCTGCTGCAACTGGGGCTATGGAATCAGAACAAGACATTGTGCCCGATGACCCACCACCGGAGCAGCATCAAGTGGAAGAACAAAATGTGCCTTTGAGAAGCTCACAAAGAGTAAGGAAAACTGCGATTCCTGACGATTACGAGGTATATGTTAGTGAGGACATAACCCTGGAGGGCGATCCTACTACATATGAGGAAGCCATGAGGAGTCCTGACTCATCCAAGTGGCTTGCCGCTATGGAGGATGAAATGAGATCTATGGATACGAACAAAGTCTGGGACTTAGAAGTGATTCCCAAAGGAGCAAAGAAAGTAGGTTGCAAATGGGTCTATAAGACCAAAAGAGACTCCAAAGGGAGCATCAAAAGATACAAAGCCCGATTAGTGGCGAAAAGTCTTCACTCAAAGAGAGGGAATCGATTACGACGAAACCTTCTCACCCGTTTCGTCAAAAGACTCTTTCAGAATTATCATGGCACTAGTTGCTCACTTTGATTTGGAATTACACCAAATGGATGTAAAGACAGCATTCTTGAATGGAGTGCTTAATGAAAATGTTTTCATGGCTCAACCCAAAGGTTTTGTCGTGGAAGGAAAAGAAGATATGAGATGCCACCTAAAGAAATCCATTTATGGGTTGAAACAAGCTTCAAGACAGTGGTATTTGAAGTTTGATGAGACCATTCGAGAGTTTGGTTTCAAAGAGAACGTTGAGGATAATTGCATTTATGCAAAGTTCCGAAACGGAAGGTATATTTTCCTAGTCTTGTACGTGGATGATATCCTACTAGCTAGCAGCGATATGGATTTGCTGCCAGAGACAAAGAGATTTCTATGTTCGAATTATGATATGAATGGATCTGGGGGAGGCATCCTATGTCCTGAGAATTCAAATCTCCAGAAACAGGAAAAGATGCATGCTAGGATTGTCTCAAAAGACATACATTGAAAATGTCTTGAAAAGGTATCACATGCATAACTGTAATGCAGGCCTTGTTTCGATAGCACATGGTGACAAGTTTGGGAATTTTCAATGTCCCAAAAATAAATATGAAAAGGATCAGATGAAAGCGGTTCCATATGCTTCTGCGGTTGGAAGCATTATGTATGCACAAGTGTGCACACGATCCTGACTTGTCATTCACAACCGGGATGCTTGGAAGATACCAGTCAAACCCAGGAAGAGCTCACTGGGTAGCTGCAAAGAAAGCCTTGCGATATTTACAAGGGACGAAAGACCTCATGTTGACGTATAGAAAGACAGACGCCTTACAGTTAGTAGGCTATTCAGATTCAGACCGGGCAGGGTGTAAAGACACCAAGAAGTCCACGTCTGGATACGTGTTCACTCTGGCAGGAGGGGCAGTATCATGGAAGAGTTGCAAGCAATCCATCGTTGCATCGTCGACTATGTACGCTGAGATTATTGCTTGTTATGAGGCAACGGGACAGGCCACGTGGTTAAAGAAATTTGTACCCGGATTGAGAATGGTAGATAGCATTAAAAAACCACTCAAGATATACTGCGACAATTCGTCAGCAGTAGATTACTTTCACAATAATAGATCTAGTGGTGCGTCGAAGCACATTGAAATTAAGTTCTATGTTGTGAGAGAAAGAATCCAGAATCACACTATTGAAGTGGAGCATTTAGGAACCGAAGAAATGCTTGCGGATCCGCTGACTAAAGACGTTTCACCTAAAGTGTTTGACAAACACTTAGCCGACATGGGTTTTACAGAAAGGCCTATGATTCTAGATTGAGGGCTGTTGAAACAACCATCTCACGAAAGCTTGGTTTTGAGATAGAGAGACGTATTGTAGTCAATGAGTTCAATTGCGCGTAACTGGCAATTTGAACGCATTGGTCTCAGTATATTGATCTATCAAGAGACAAAGCATTGAATGAATTTTGAAACTGACAAGACTTGATAAGATGAGATCAAAGGGGGAGAATGTTGGATTTGATCTCGGGAACGGTCAAGAGACCCATCCGGAGATGATTACGCGCCCTGATCGGGGGCGCGACCTTCCTCTTTTGGTTGTGGCCCCCGGTCACAGTGCGCCATATAAAGAGGGGCCCAGGGGCCGGCGCGGAAGCCAACGCAAGCGTACGCCGCTAAACCCTAGCCCAACAGAACCACCGAGGGACCCGATCTCCCGGCGCACCTAGTGACTGGAAAAGTCACTCCCGACGCCGCCCGTCACCGCCGACTCGATGGCCGACGACAACGAGAGCAGCGCCGCCGAGCAGGAGCAGCAGAGGAGGGAGCAGGAGGCTAAGGAGGAGGAGGAGCGCCGCCTCAAGGAGCAGCAGGACAAGGAGGTGAAGGACCGCCGCCCCATCGAGCAAGGAAACTCCGTTGGTCATGGACCACCGGTCGTGTCCCTTCCCCGGCACCGAAGGTGAAACCCTCTCTTCCTCCCTCTCCTAGATCTATAAGAATGCTAAGACCTTTACACCCAGTACTCGCTAGTAGTGGGCTCTCGGGCTTAGATCCGCAAGAAAAAAACCTACATGCAGATCATGCATTATCACTTACAAAACCTAGTACTCCACCTTGTATCATTTTTTTCCTAACCACTGGATTAAAACCCGATAGTGTAATGAAGCATTTGGGTAACAAGGAACGGCCTCATATTTAGGCAAGCAATGAGTCCCCCTTTGGTACATGCAAAGCTTTTTTTCTTCTTCTTTCAAAAATTGAGGTTGTCATATTTGGACATTAGTTTTAATTTTTAGAATGGAATACTGCAAATCCAATGAATTTCACTAAAAATCTGTTATCTATGTTTTTTCAGGATATTATATTTTTCTATGTACCTATTTTGGCCATAAAAGGTTACAAATAAGCACTACTTATGAGACACGTTAGAAAAAATAAATAAATTCTCAAAAGATTAGAACGTCCAGCCATCCATCCAACACCTCTAATAATAGTCATTGGATATACTGTATTTTCTAAACAATTACTGACCATGCCATTTTGAGAGATGAATTAAAGCAACACCTAATTTTGCATATAAATTGCCTATAATGCCATTACAAAAAGATGAATTAAAATGGCTATCTACCTACCATGCCATTATGAAAGATAAATTAATTAAAGTAACCCCCTAAATTTACATGTCATTGTAAAGATGAATGAAAATAATCTCTAAATTTGCATATAAATTACCTATAATATCAATATGAAAGATGAATTAAAATAACTACATAAATTTGCATATAAATTAGCCATCATGCCATTGTGAAAGATGAATTATGGTACTTCTCTCCATTCTTTTTTATTTGTCGCTTCTTAGTTCGAATGTGATCTAGCATGTGACAAATATTCGGGAATGAAGGTAGTAACCCCTAATTTGCATTACACCATTGCGAAAGATAAATCAAAGTAACATCTAAATTTGTAAATAAATTACCCATTGTGTAATTGTAAAAAGTATAACCCTTAAGTTTGAATATACACACTATGTCATTATATATAAAATATAAATGTTAAGTAGAGCTTGATATAGATAGATAATATAAAAAATAAGTATATTGATGTTTTTATTAAAGTATGAATATATGTTGGAATTGAATAAGAGGTCTCAAATATATATATATAAATTTCTAATACTAGCCAATCAACTCGTGCGTTGCACGGATTTTTGAATCCTGCGTGTTTTGAATTATATATTTACTGTGAAATTCATATATAATGTATAAGACATATCTACATTATAAATGAGGCTTTAGAGGACATGGTTCGCAAGGGTTTGTATAATATGCATCAACGTTTGTATACTAGGGATTAGAGCATATTGTATTTAACTGCAGGCCCTTATATTGAATCATATAACCCTGTATTAGTATATATGATATGAGCAGCTAACACCTATGAAAAATTGTAGTGTGAGAACTTGGAATACTTCATGAGAGAAATAAATAGATAGATCAAATTACCTTTGTAGATGAAATTTGCTGAACACGTGAACTACTTTTCGATGAGAGCAACAAACACGCGCCTTCGTAGAAATCTACAGGACAGATTGATTTCAGATATGAAAGGAACACGCATAGTTGACGGATATTTTTCTTTTCATATGACGGTAGGCAACATTTATAGAGATACTTCCGATATCCGCGCAATTTGATTAGATATGAATCCTCCAAGTCATGAATAAGAGAGTCGTCCGTCAACTTTACTGTTTGCATAAATGAATCTTATACTGGCTATGAGATTATAGATTTAATGGATTGATCATCACTTTTAGAGTATTATTTTAATTAATCTTTTATAATGGTATGGTGGATAATTTATATGCAAATTTAGAGTATTATTTTAATTCACCTTTTATAATGATATGGTGGCTATTTTGAGCTACCTAATGGACGTACATATGATTCTGATTTTTGTGAGAATTTTTATAATTTATCTTTTTTTAGCGCGTCTAGTAAGAATCATCGTGGACGCTCCAAAAGAAACATTGGAGCCTCCAATTACTAATAGTAAGATTATATTTCATAATAAGACATGACCAACTGACCATACTTTGTGTGGGTTAGACGTACCAGTGAACTGAGGTGGAACTTGGATGTAGAAATAGAAGGGGGCACTCTATATAATTGAACTCAAAACAACAATGGACAGTCAACAGTGTAAAATATTTTACTGTTTATTTAGTGGAAAAATACGTACAATAGGCTCCGCCCTTGCTAGTGAAGGTAAATTCGAATGTATGTACAACAACAACAAAAAAGACAGAAATGGAACAGGAAGAAGGGAAGAGATTGCTCACCACTACTTGCACTGCAGCTACAAGAAGAGTCGTGAGTCAGCAGAGGAGCAGTAGTAGTCAAGTGCGGTCCAATGTGCGACGACCATGCATAGCCAGGCGACGTAACATATGGAGTATAGTGAAATTGGAAGTAAGCATTGCAGTGTATATATAGAGAGAGACAGAGCGAGGGCCTCATCTGCCGTCGGTGCGTTACGATAGATAACGCACGCGCTCCTCGGCGTACCGAGGGCAGGGCGTCGTCCCCTCACGCACGTTGCTTTGCATTTGCTTTGCGTCACGAGGATTTGGAACAGTTCTTTGCTCACGAATATTGCTTTGCTTTCCCTCATGATAGCTTTGCTTGCCACCTGAATATTTCTTTGCCTACTAAGCATCGTTTTCCAGGCTCTTCATCAAAGTTTTGCTCGGAAAAGATCTGTACCAAAGCTGCCACTATATATGTGTATTATAATTCCATTGTAGAAACATTCTTCGATCGGTGCACAGCTTTTATTTCTTAATTGGCTTCTAAAGGTGCAGCATCATATTTTGTTTTGATGGTTGTATAACATAATTATATTTTTCATGTCGCCAAAGATGACACTGATGCAAAAGAAGGCTCTCGTTAAAACCGCGTTTTCTTGTGAAGAATATAGAAGATGTTATCTTAGCGTGAGGTTTTATTTTGTGTGCCATCCTGTATTTAGCGGTCTTTTTTAAAGTTACTTGGAAAGGCTTTCTGTCACCATGCAAATTACAAAAAGCGAGCCCCACGTACGTACGCTTTCTTCGCTGTCGATCGGCACAGCTGACGCCGAAGAAGCATCACCAAAACCTCCGGCCAGCTCCAAATGGTTTATCGGGAATAAATTAATTCTTGCAAACAGAGCAAAGCATCGTCCTTTTTTTTTAAATGCCGATTGCCATGTGACCAACGCTAGACCTTTTACTTTGCAAATTGCTCCCATGGACCTCATTCTCAATTTGCACGAATTTTAAAGCTACCTAGGTAATTAAAATTAATTAATTCCGTCTGGGTAATTAGGGTCTTTTTGTCCAACATTATATTGCTGGATGGAATTGGCCCATGTTTTAGTAGTTTCATGATTGTTTACAAATTATTGTAACAGAATTATTGCTTAACAAACTGGTCATTATACTACTAAGTCTACTATTCTTGCCACTTGCTCCTAAAACGAATCAGATACCATACAGGTCATTTCACACATAAGAGTGATAAGACCGACAATCCATTTAAAATAATCTGGATGGTCAACGCATTCGTCTTCTCCAGGCAACAGCGTCTGACAGCCTACTTCAAATAGGTAGGATTGTCGAGCGCTGCCAGGCTTCTCCAGGTAACATCTTCCGTTCCGAGAGCATGTTTCTAAAACAAACACGTCTTAGGAAAACAGTTTCAAAGAGGGCAAGATATGCCTTGTCTGTGTGGCAGCTAGTGTCGCACGCATAATACATGCTTTTCCTGAGAGCCAGATTTATCACATCACATCACAGTTCAGGGAAAATGTCAACAACCCTTTTTTTTATTCAATTTAGAAGATAATTGCTCCTTAAAAAATGATCCAATATACAGTGCAAGGTGAAAAGGGCATGCCCCACCAGGACGTGATACACACTGAGGTCGTTACTGAAGCTGTAGCTCGCTTAAAACACTGCATGCGCAATCATGGGAGCAGTAGTATCTTGCCGATGTGTGTGCTAGTTTCCATCAACCTATGAGCCTCAGCTGCTTCAGATAATGGGAACGTCTTGTAAATCACCGGCTTCACCTTGCCGGTGGCCACGGCAGGCCACACATTCTTCTCCACCTCACTGACGATCTGAGCTTTATTAGCAGGACTCCTGCTGCGCAGTCCAGCAGCTGCACACACAAGATCATGATATTTTAATCAAATGCTAAAACAGAACACAACATAACCCTACAAGCGCCTCCACCTGTAAAGAAAACAGCTGAAGACTGCCAAAACATATCGACCAGCAAAAAGCCTTAACACACCCTGAGCATCACTGCAATGTACTTTTTATTGCCTGCAGGCATATGCAACCAAAATACCTTGAATGGTCAAACGCCGTGCAAGCACAGCTTGCAGGTTCACTTCTGCTACAGCGCCTCCTTGGAAGCCAATGATGAAAAGTCTACCATCAACACCTAAGCTGTTCAGATTGCGCTGGAGATACAATCCTCCAATATTGTCCAGAATTACATCAACTCCTGGTAGATGTTCAGATTCCAGTTAGTACTACATATAGATGCGCTGATAATGTCTTGGCACATTATTACCTCTATTAAAAAATTAGATGGAAGTAGTTCCTCAAAACGAGAAATGTCTCTAGGGTCTAGGCATGCTGTCAACACTCAGTTGCCAATATGGTACCGTGTATGACAACGTGGATACAATGCCGATGACCTAATAATAAGCACTCTCAGGTGGTAGGATTCTATGATATACCTTTTCCATTGGTCTCCTGTTTGACACGCTCAACAAAGTCTTCAGTTTTGTAGTTTATGCATACATCGGCACCCAAATCTTTGCAGGCTGCTAGTTTTTCTTCACTTCCTGTAATATTTCAGCACAATTATTAGACATCGCCCAGACCAGTCGACTACATCTTATTTGTATCATGAGCAACAAACCTGCTGTAACAAAAACCTTATTTCCAAGGTACTTTGCGATCTGTATAGCGAACGTACCGATTCCACTTGATCCTCCATGGATCTGCAAAATTGAAGATACATGGTCATCTGGAACACATAGTGGAGCGATTCACTGATAATTCCATGCTAACAATATCAGAAGTGCTCACCTTTCCCAGGAAATCAAGTGATGGAGGTTATATAGGTGCCAGGGAAGAATTTGGTACCTCTTTTCAGTACCCCTTTTTTTTAGGTCTGCTTAATTTTACTATTCAAAGTCTCAGCTAGCGATACCATGTATATTTCTCGTGGTAGCAGAAATCCACAAGAAGTTAATCAGAAGACAGATTATCTGTGATGCTTATCGATCTGCATATAGAGAATTAGGACCAATAAACCTTGATGCCATCCCGTTCTCTAGAGGACGCGCCTAATTGACTAATTGAGTTCTCGACTTATCTTGGATACAGCTAAATAGATGCCAGGGAATAATTTGTAATCCTACCTCTTTCAGTAACATTATTTAAGAGTGCTTTATTTTACTATTCCCAGTCTCAGCTAGTGATAGACTGATAGCATGCTGATTTATAGTGGCGAAAGAAATCAATAAGCAGGTAATCAGCAGACAAATCATTTGTGATGATTATTGATTTATGTATACAAAATTAGGATCAAGAAATTCTCCCATTCCCTAGAGGATGCACCTATTTGATCTCTTGGACGCAGGCAGCTAGGCACGCAGCTACAGAGAAGGAAGTAGAGAAGTGTTCTTACAAGGAACGATTCACCAGGGGAGAGCTGGCTGGTCATGAACACGGTCGACCAAACGGTGCAGGCCACCTCGGGGAAGGCTGCCGCGTCCGTAAGGGACACACCCTCCGGCACCGGCAGCAGCTGCCCCGCCGGCACCACCACCTTCTCTGCGTACCCACCGCCGCTAAGCAGCGCGCAAACCTGCAGAGCAACAGCACACGGCCCACAAAACTAATCACAGCAGCAGGCAGCAGCGGAAGCAAAATCTCAATTGGCGAGGGGAGCAAGCAAAGCAGGCATGGCAGCTGGTTAGGCTCACCTTGTCGCCGACGGCCCATCGCGAAGGGACGCCATGCCCGAGCGCGAGGATGGTGCCGGAGCACTCGAGCCCCGGGTACGGGGACGCGCCGGCGGGCGGGGGGTGGCGGCCGTGGCGCTGGAGCGTGTCGGCGCGGTTGACGCCCGCTGCGGCCACCTGAAGGAGGACCTCACCTTCTCCCAGCGGCGCGGGGTCCTCAACCTCCTGGGCCTCCAGCACCTCCGGGCCGCCGCCGCGCGTGATCACCACCGCCCTCATCCTCCTCCTCACTCCTCGCTTGTCCTGCCCCTTTCGATAACTCCACTGAGGCTGTTCTTCGTCAAGAGTTCGTCTCCTCCAAGAAATGGGGAAATTTTAATCAGGCTTGGCCCATATACTGGCTTCCCTTCTCGGCCCAGTTCCTCACCGCGGCCTAGCAGAAGGGCACCCACATGAAGGCCTCCCAACCGTCCGGTCGGGATCCAACGGGAGCGCGGCGTTGAGTACGTGCGCGGGATTAGTCCCACCTCGACGGGGCAGCAAGGTGCGAGGGGGCGAGCTGGCTACATAACCAGGCCCAGGGGCGATTTTGCACCATACTTACCTGGACGGGGTCGATGGGCGATCAAGAAGGCCCATGGCCTAGATCAGTGGCCCACATTGCACTTGGTGGGTGCGCTGGTCTACCATCTCCCCAAGTGGGAGAGTGGACGTCATAATGTCATAATTTGTGGTAGAGGGGGTACGCGTTCGCGCGGCCCCTGCTAATTCTGAGAAATTAAACGTTGGTCCCAGAGTGTGAAGTTTCTGAGGTTGCCTTACGTAGGCAGATACGATATCCTGATTGATGGACCGCGCCGTCACGGCCCAAAAGAGAACTGCACGGCCCGATGGATTGCCATTTCTTTCGATTAGAAAGTTTAGTTACTTCTGCGAATGCACTTTAAAAACTTTTCTTTTACTTCACTTGGCAACAATTTCCAGATGGTGAAGCGAATAATTCATTAGTGTTTTAGCTAATAATAACGGTTATTTTCTTTGAGAATTTGTCCGCTAAGTGCTGTTTTCCTCATTGCCAAACACTTATTCTGTCAAGTTAAAGATATATATTTCTAATTTCTTCATTGTTAGCCTGAGTTCATCCGATCATGCGTAACATTTAGAATTTTAGATATTTCAGATACACGGTAATATATGTGAGTTTAATTATTGATAGAAGGACGGTCAAACTTGGACGCAGACTTAGAAACTTCATGAGTCATCTCGGATACACACTCATCCAGACGGATTTTAATCTTTCAAAAGAGACCAGAAACTAAAAATTTTTGGTGGACTTTTTTTTTCCAAACAGAAACGAGATTTAAATTAAAACTGTACTTTCCGAAGAGATTTTGGATTTCTGAAACCAGAAACCGGTGTTTTTGGGTGAAATTTGCTGTTTCACGCCAAAAAAAATCAACAGAAACATGTGGAAAGCATCGAAATCATGTAGAAAACACCAGTTTCTGATTTGGTTTTTATTTTTATAACTTTTTAAATTTTTTTGATTCTGAAGTGAAATTTCCGAAAAACTACTGGAACCCGTATCTGATCGGGAAAGACTTTATTTTCCTGTTTCGCTGAATCTCGACTGGAAAAATTAACTGATATATTTTAGAAATTGGGTCTCAATTTGCATGCCTCTTAGAATTTCGTTGTGATATGTGTCTTCATTACGACGTATACTTTCTCCGTTCTAATTTATAGATCGTTTCACTTTTTTGACATTAAATTTGACCTCGTCTTATCCACAAAATTTCACAATTATTATTTATTTTTATTGTGATGTGATGCCAAAGTCTAAAATGCATGTGAATTTCAGACCCAATTCTAAAATTAACTAGCGCGTGCATACGGTCCGGCACTACTCCATAGACGTTGGGTGGGGAAAGCGGGAACACGGTAAAGAGGAAGACACGGAGGAGTTCGTTAGCACTCACGGCGGGCGCCCTGCCCTGCACCTGCGCCGCTTCGCAATCGTGGGAGCCGGCGGCGGCTATCAAAAGCGCAGGGAGCCGAAGCATCTCGGAACGGGAGGGATCAGATTCCCGCTAGTATTTAGATCGGTCCAAAGCATCGGACGAGGGAGGAGGAGGAAGACGGCGAGAGGCGACGGCTAACCAATCCCCTCGTCATGGGCACCCTCCGCGTCACCGGCTGGGCGGCCGCGCAGCGGGGCTTCCCGACGGCCGCCGCGCCACCACCCCGCCGCTGCCACGGGGTGCCTCTGACCCGGGCCCGCTGCGCCCCGCCGTCGGCTCCGGCGGTGGCGTCCTCCCTCGGCGCGGGGCAGCTCCGGGTCGGGGCGGAGCGCGAGTGGCTGTGGGACTGCCGCGGCGGCGGAGCGAGGGACTACGCCAGGGAGATGGAGGTGGCGGTGCGCGTCGTGCAGATGGCCTGCACCCTGTGCCAGCGCGTGCAGCGCTCGCTCCTCCGCCCCGGCCACGACGCCGGCGACCGAGTCCACTCCAAGCTCGACCGCTCCCCCGTCACCGTCGCTGGTTCGTGCCGCTGCCAATCCATCGGTTCCCCTTCCCTTGCGCCGGCCTCACTCCATTGTGGCACGATTAGCAGTAAGGATTAGCGCTGAATTAGGTCAACAAGAACTTCGCTGAAATACAAAATTGCAGGTAATGGATAGACGATTAGATAATTTCATACGTGGGTATCAACTCTCAGTATGACAGTATAGTAGCAACGAATAGGATTTTGCTAGTTCATTACCGATTTATCATTGACCTCTGCTGGGTTGCAGTATCGTTTGTATAAAACACAATCCTCTAACTTCTGATAAGGACGATTATATATATTTGCACTTCAACTGGTTGACCAGTTACAACACTACCTCATGGACTGCCATCTAGTTGTTTGGTTGGATCATCAGACTATCAGAGTCAGATAGTAGAACTCATCGCTCCAGGATTCTAGGAGTAGCTCATACTTGAAATAATGCAGCACAACTTGGCCTAACAGTTGCCAATTTGCTCCATGTGTTTAGAAGAACCTTTGAATAATAGTATCTATCTGGGTGCAGTATCTCACGCCTTTGTAATTTGCACGTAGTAAAATTTTTGATTGCTCCTTTATGGCAGATTGGGGTGTTCAGGCAATTGTAAGCTGGTTGCTTTCCAGTTCCTTTCACGATGAGAACATATCGATCATTGCTGAAGAAGATGATGAGACACTATCCAGAAGTGATGGTGCAGCTTTGCTTCAATCCGTTGTTGAGGCTGTCAATGGCTGCCTGGTTGAAGCTCCAATGTATGGGCTGAGATCCCCAGAGAAAGAACTCAGAGCACATGATGTTATTCAAGCCATACGGAAATGCAGCTCTACTGGAGGTCCAAAAGGAAGATTTTGGGTGCTTGATCCTGTCGACGGCACCCTTGGGTTTGTGAGAGGCGACCAATATGCTATTGCTCTAGCCTTGATTGAAGACGGGGAAGTTATACTTGGTGTTCTTGGGTGCCCAAATTACCCAATGAAGAAGGAGTGGCTCAATTATCATCAAAAGTACTACAGGTTGATGTCTCAGGTTGCTCCTCCTCCACTGGGATCCTGGAACAAGGGTTGCGTGATGTATGCCCAGAAAGGATGTGGCCAAGCTTGGATGCAGCCACTGGTTCATGACTTTGGTAAGCTTGATTGGCGCCACCCAAGGGAGATTCAAGTATCATCCATCAGTGATCCAATCTCAGCTACATTTTGTGAGCCTGTTGAGAAAGCCAACACAAGCCATTCCTTCGCCTCAGGACTTGCTCATACTGTAGGATTAAGGTCAGTTCTTTCTTTCATTTCCATCTGACCTTGCTGATACTGCTTCATTAGCATGAAAAATTATCCATACATTCTTATATGGCACCCACTAGTTGACATTACTGCTTTTGTTCAATAGAGTGGATTGTTGTCCAAAATTTAACTCATGCATAGTTGCTCATCTTTAATAGTAAGTGGATTGCAACTTTGGCCTTTGAAGGCGCTATTCATTTGCATCATTTTGCTTCATTTCCAGGAACCAACCTCTCCGTGTGTACAGCATGGTGAAATATGCTGCAATAGCACGAGGCGATGCAGAAATATTCATGAAATTCGCAAGAGCTGGGTACAAAGAGAAGATATGGGATCATGCCGCAGGAGTGGTTATCATTCAGGAGGCTGGTGGAGTAGTCACAGATGCTGGGGGCCGCCCATTGGACTTCTCAAGGGGTATTTACTTGGAAGGTTTAGATAGAGGCATTATAGCTTGTTCCGGAGCATTGCTTCATCAGGGAATTTTAGATGCTGTTGATGCAAGCTGGAACTCGTCAACACTATGATTTGAGCAATAAGATCTTTCGAGTGGACGGCCTCATGTTGGTCATAGAATGCTAAGGTGAATTTTACAAATAATTGTTGTTTCACCCTCTGATTAAACCCATATTTTCCCCATCTTACGTTCTGGTATCTCGTACAGGTAAGTTGGGGGATTGGTTTGAGTATTCATTTTGATGCCGTTATGGCTATGAGGGGAGCAGTGCAGCATGTAAGATATAGTAATATAGCTTGTCTGATCATAAACGATTCGTCTCTTGAGATCGACACATTGATGGCTTTTGTTTGTCCACGGCATATGTAATTTTGTATAGAGTGTTGGTTGATGAAAAGCGTCTGTGCTTTTTTTTTACTAATTGATATGTTACTTCTCAACCTCTGCCTGTCAGGCGTATTGGTTAAGACAGTTATCGGCACCTGCCATTTGCTGACAATTCGAATGCACCGTCTGCTTTTTTTCGTCCTCTATGTTGTGCTTTCTGTTCTCGTTCTGTTTATATGTTCTTCTGCGCATGAATTACGAGTCCATTTCAGAACGAACTAAAGAAGACAGGCCACCTTTGTTTCTCATGCAGATCTGTGTTATATAGATCAAACAGATTCATCACAGGAGCACAAATAGGTACCAGAAGATTAATAGCAGTTCTATGTATAAGACACAATCCATGATTCTATGATCAAAATGATGATGCGTATGATGTGGATTGGATTGGACAGTAAATGTGATTAGCTGGAGAGCTGCACCGAGCAGCAGTGGCTGAACAGCTCCGTGCTGCCGTCCTCGACGTCCTCCTGGCCCATCTCGGGCTGGAAGCTGCTCCATGCCGGCGCCGACCCTGGGTCGGCGCTAGTGTCGAAGCTGTGCACCAGAGAGACTGTTCTGTAGCTGCAGTCGGCGGACGGCACCTGGTACCCTGCGAGGAAGTAGAGCTGCGTGCCGACGACGGCCATGGTAAAGTAGAGCCGCTGCGCTGACGACGGGAGGTCGGCGAGCACAGACAGGTCCGGCAGGGCGGAGTGGTCCATGATGCTCCATATGTTGAGCTCGCCGTCGTAGACCTCGACGTGGCCCTTCCAGCTGTTGAGGCAGTCGCCGGAGCTGAACAGGCGGTTCGCCACCGCCACGATCTGGTTCGGGGGCACGTCGAGCTGCCACATCCCCGGGAGGATCTCCCACACACCCCTCGCGCAGTGGAACACCTCCGCCGAGCTCCGCTCCAGCGCCGACGACTGCAGCACGGTGGCCCCCGGCACCAGGGGGGCGTCACCGGTCGCCGTCAACGTGCTCTCTGCGAAGCCCCCCACGACGTGGAAGCTGCCTTGCCATGTCACGCCGACGCACTTGTAGCGCAGCGTGCTCATGTCGGGGAGAGCCGACCACTGGCCCTTGTCCGCGTCGTACACCTCGGCCGCCGCCGTGCCCCGGGCGCCGGACAGCGAGCACTGCCCGCCGGCCACGCAGATCCTGCCCCGGCACGGCGCGCACGCGAAGTCGAACCGCGGGACCAGGAGCGGCGCGCAGTGGTGCCACTCCCCTCGCCGCGCATCGTACCGGAGCACGTCCGCCCTCACGCTGACGTCGATGTCGTCGTACTCGCCGGCCGCCGCGCCGCGCTCCCTCCGGCACAGCCGCCCGCCGATAACGTACACCGATTCGCCCAGCGCGACGACGGCGAATCCCTTCAGTATGTGGCCGTCAGGGACATCCGGAAGCGCGCCCACGCGGCGCCATGTGTTGGCACCAGGCTCGTAACACTCCAAGCTGTTGGAGCTGCCGTGCGCAAAGCACGCGTAGATCCTGACGCTGCCAGCACCGCCGACGACGTTACTGCTGCTGCTTCCAGAGCTGGAGAAGGACGGGGATGCGGCAATGTCGCAGTGCAACGAGCCCATGGTTCCAAGCAAGGTAATACCAGACCAGCCAGTCTATATGGTTCTCCTTGTGCTATTCATCAAGTGATTACCATTGCGATTAGTGTAGCTGGGTTAGCCGGGGGAGTCGCAAAGGAGGGCACAGGTGCCTATTTATACAGATTTGCGTACACGGGCATTTCCATTGGGCAAATCTGCCATGTGCCTTTTGGTGGACGGAGCGATCTATGTGAAGCATAGGAAGGTGCTTATCGGTAACTCCGGTCGTGCCTTGGAATCTATCGAGCTTCTAGAGCTTGTCTTCTTGCTTCAATGAACGGCGATGCTGTAAAATATGGCATTCTGTCATTCAAGCAGATAGCCAACAGGGCCAAGTGCTCAGCCTATCTATTTGTATTCATGCATGGGCACTGCTAATGTTGGGACAGATTCATTTTTCCATAGGGAAATTTCCTTCCAACTGACAGCCAATAATGGGACTTCATCTCGTTCTATAAAAAGATAAGAAAGAGACATGCATTTTAGTAAGAAGAAAGATATAAGCAACCAAGGTACTAGTAAGCCTTGACCGAGAGCCCACCTTCAAATTACTGGCATGTTCTAGTTTAAACTTCTCCGACTTTATAATTTAGTCATTTCTGGTAGCCCACAGGCTCCTCTACATCCACAGCCGAGCCGCTGGTCAATGGCCACGGTTTTGCAAGCACAGCTTGAGCAAAATACAGGGTGGTGCTCAGTTCCTGGAAAGCATCGACGCATTTCCTTCGCTTCTTGTCCTTATTTTAGATTGTTGTTTACTTTAAGCCGGATCCTTATTTTTAGCTGATTCCTGCACTAATTATAGACATTTCTCCATTTCCATTGCTCTCTTCCTGTCTTAATAAGTCCCTGCTGTTCTCCGTCTGTTTCTTTGGTCCCTCGCTTCTCCTTCCTCCCTTCCTGCATATACCCGTGCACATCGTCCTTGTTGAGATGGGGCCATCCAATTTCTCGGGGAGTCCAAATGTCCTGAGAGGGATTGCTGGATCCTCTTGGAGCCCCCTTTGCTTCCCGTACGCATCGTTTGGCCACAGTAGCATAACAATCCCACAGCACGATTCTGCCTCTCAGAGTCAGATAATTAGCCATCGTCTTTATTTGGTGTGATTGTGACCACAAGGCCCCAGGTGTGATGTAGGCTGCACTGATCCAATGAGAAGTAGGTGAGCGTGACAGAGCACGGTCAAGGATGATGCCGAGCATCCTTCACCGTGCATTGTCCTTCTCTAACCTGCCAGTTCATCGCCGTGATGTGTCGCCGTTACAGGTTTCAATTTGATCATCTTCCACAGTTGATGTGTACATGAACATGGGCAATTGGATTTTACTGATGAGGAATGGATGAACCGGCCAATGATTATTCTGGCTCTAAAATTTGCAGGCGGACTTGGCTGTTTCGAACAGACGTGAAGGCCTGGCATTACTGACGAGAATTGCTGAGGACACTGACTGCTGCAATCCTGGTCCTTCATTAACAAACCACCTGGTACTGGAGAAAAGCCTTATCAGTAAGATCCTCCGTCTGAGAGAGGCTCTGGATCTGCCATGTCAAAGCTCATGCAATGCGTTGGACCAGGTTCATGCCAAAAACCTGACATCATTTTTATTTTGTATTTGTGTGAAACACAGTACAGACATCGTTTCCAATTTGGACACCATGATGGGCATATACAAATTGTTCTTCTTCTCACTTAATGCAGTTGCTTCTGGATACGCTGGAGGCACTGAAGATAGCATATCCGAAATGTTTATCAGGCCTATCAGGAAACCATAGATCATCTGTGCAGCAGGTCTGGTCTGTCATCTGAACTAAACCCCTTTGGAAACACGTTCATTGAAAAAACATGTAGGGTGTCAAAGATTATTCTTTTTTTTCTCAATGCTATGTTAAATAAGCCCGATCCATCATCCACTACTGAAAAATAAACAGGGTCTCGTTCACCTCCATAAGGTCCTCATGTTGGTTCAGGGTTGCTATTCAGAAAACAAGCCATTGAGTAACTCAGGATCTGCAGAGAAGCAAACAGACATAGAGAGCAAGAGCTTAGATCATGTAGGTATGCAGTTTGCCTTGCCCATGTTAATATTTGCTGTCAATATATATTGAGTTGCTGACTACTAGTGTATAAGACTTGTATCGTCGTAGTGACCTATCGCGAATGAGTTCATTACCTGCTGCTTAAAGTGTATTGTAGGTGAGTGTGTCATTGGGATGCTGGATCAGGTGACTCCAGTGGTCAAAGAAATGTTCAATTTCATGGAAAGCTCCAGTTCCGCAAATCTAGCATCATCAGCTTTGCCTGAGGATCTCCCAGAAAGAAGCCGCCTCCCTCCTGTTCTCTGTCGCAGCAGATCTCCGGCGCATGACGGAAGTGCCACTCATCATCCTTCGCAGAGTGAGGAGGTTGCAATGCCCTGCCAAGACGACGCAACGAGGCATGCAGAACATTGCAGAGTCCAGGAACCACCGTCAACTCCTAGTCCTACCGGTTTAGTACTGCTGCAGTCTACGCCGTCGTCCTTGTCGCCACATCCGCTGTCGGCGCCGCCACCGTCCCCTGTGCCCATGGTGGGCTTGCCCATGCTGCTGCAGTCGTGGGAGGCAATGGAAGATGACAATGCCGCCACGGCAGTGGTGCCCCCGCCACCTACAGGCGCACCGCATCCTGAGGCCGAGCTGGCCACACAGCATGACATGGCCAGTTTCAGTTTCGAGGGTGGCAAGGAGGGTTCTGCCAGCTGCGTGTCAACGGAACCTGGTCTTCGTAGTTCACCGCCATCCATGGATTCGAAGAGCATGCAGCCACCTGTGCAGGACGGCAATGGCACTCTACCGATTCCGAATGCACCACTGTCGTCGTCGCCGCCACTGCCACTTACTGCACACAGAGGCAGAGTGCAAGAAGGGGCGCCATCTTTTGAGGTGGCGGCAAGTGCATCGCCGCCGCCTCTGGAGCAGGGAGGGCCGCCTGCCAAGGTCTCACGGGCGCCGCCGCCTCCTCCTCCTGGAAACATCGCGGCGGCACTGCGCGCCAAGAAAGCCGCAAGCAAGCTGAAACGATCGACGCAGATGGGCAGCCTGTACAGGCATCTGCGTGACAGAGTGGAAGGCTCCGGTTGCACGCACGGCGGCAAGAGGCAGACCGGGAAGAAGCCCCGGGCGCCGGGCGGGTCCAAGAGCGACGCCGGCCAGCAGGGCATGGCCGATGCACTGGCCGAGATGACCAAGAGGTAAGAAACGAACGCGCTGTGCATTACAATTTACACAGAAGCCGCAGACAAAGGAGCTCACTTCATTCCTTCACTGTTCTTCTGCGCTGGAACTGGAAGATCGGCGTACTTCCGGCAAATCGAAGAGGACGCGGAGAGGCACGCCGCGACGATCCTGGAGCTGAAGGACGCCATCGGCTCGTTCCAGTCGGGGGACATGGCTGAGCTCGTGAGGTTCCATCAACACGTCGAGCAGCAGCTAGCGTGCCTGACTGACGAGACACAGGTCCAATGCAAGCTGATTCGTTCGCGCAGAGTGACGCTCAAGGTCATCCCCCATGACAGTTGAGTTGACACCACTGTTGAATTGCGGTGCAGGTGCTGGCCAGGTTCGAGGGCTTCCCTTCCAAGAAGCTGGAGTCGCTGAGGATGGCAGCTGCGCTCTACTCCAAGCTGGACGGCACCGTGTCGAAGCTCAAGGGCTGGAAGATGGCCGGCCCCGTCTCGCAGCAGCTCGACAAAGTCGAGAGCTATTTCAGCAAGGTTTACTACTTTAATGTGCTGCTGCGACACGTCCATCGATCATTCAGCGCAATTTAAGCTCATGAATCACGCATGCCCTGTGCTGGCGTTGAAAGATATACACGACGAACCTGTGTCTGTGCGTGCAGATCAAAGACGACGTGGACATGATAGAGCGGAACAAAGACGAGGAGATGAAGCGGTTCCAGTCTCACGGCATCCGCTTCGACTTGGGCGTGCCGCTGGTCTGGATCAAGGAGTGCATGGTGGATTTGTCGTCCAACTGCATGGAGCTAGCCTTGAAGGTAAGGCAACTAGAGCATTTGCACACTGGAATTATAAAGGTGCTCGCTTCATCTGTCTGTCACCCTTGTATTGTTGCATCGCAGGAGAGCCAGGATGCCAAGGAGACGAGCTCACACTCACAGTCGTCCAGTGCTCAAGCCGGCGGACTGTCGAGGATGCTGTGGCGGGCGTTTCAGCTGGCCTTCAGGGTGTACAGCTTCGCCGGGGGTCAGGATGAGCGGGCAGATCAGCTGACAAGCATCCTAGCGCACAAGATCGAGGAACACCCCCATGTAACATCTGGTGGGTGTGGGCGGGGCTTGATGTGCAGACCTGCTCCTGCAGGATTTGTTAATTCAGCACCATAATAGGATTTGTAAATCGGTTTCACACATCCATACAGTGATTCGGGCAGCACAATCTTTGGTTTGCTCTGGTGCCATTATCCAATCTTCATTCAGTACCGGTGTATGTTGCTGTAACTGATCGGCCTCTTAACACTTCCACATCATGACCAACCAGACCATAACCATTCGTAATTACCATTTCGAGTTTAAGTTTGAACTAAACATGTGTACTACTCCATCCATCCCAAATTATCGGTCTTTGAATTTTTTTAACACTAAATTTGACTTGCTAGGCTTATTAAAAAAAATCATAATTACCATTTATTTTAATTGTGATTTTCGTATATATTTTGAAGACAAACCAGCAAAACTTGGTGTAAAAAAAAACAAATGATGAAATGATCTATAAATTAAGACGGAAGGGGTAGCATGTACCAACATTCATCACAATCTAACTATTTTTCAGAAAGACAACTTCTTGATGATTAATTAGCCAAGGTCAAATGTGATTGATTCAGTTATCCACAAGACAAGTTATTTACGGTACAACCAAGCAGGATAGGGTTCATGCCAGACCACAACAAAAAAAAAGATTATATCACAAACTTCTACGTTCCCAGGTCATAGTTCTCCAATTTCAATGGCATGGTTTTAAGATTATCAGCTCAGATCATACTGCAGACTTAAAAGTTCATCAGGGGATCGAATCCCTTCTCTTGGAGCTCCTGCATAACCTCATTCCTCGTCCGGAGCCATGGCTTCTGTGCTTCCCGCTCAAACTTTTTAGATTGCAGCTGTTTCTGCATGTTTTCAGGATCCACATTGGCATCAGCAAAACCTTTGGGCCCAATTGTGGTTCCAAGAGCGCCTCCGCTTTTTATATACTCTTCAACTGCCTCTTCAGCGCCAGGTATGGGAACTTCCTGCGCTCATAAAGGTGTGCCATTTCTTTTTCTTCCTGCAAAAAGTTTCATGCTTACAGGAAGGATAACCTCATGCAAAAAGTGGCATACTCAATATTTGAATAATCGATATTAACCTGCAACTAGACCAAATATGTTTTAAATTGTATATATACAAGTTTGCCAATTGCCATGAATAAAGTTGCCAAAATCAGTTTTAGCTATTTAGAATTTTTCACATGTGATGTCCAATGCTCTGAGATAACACAGCTACGCCTTAATGTACAAAATTTAACGCATTATTTGCTCCTGAGACTGGAAGTAGTAAATAATACCTCAATTGCACGATAAGAATCCCTCAACTGATTTCGCCAAAAAAGTAATTCGGCACATTAACTAGGGAGAGAGCACACATGCACACTGCAGGACACCTTAAGGGACAAGAGACAATAAACAAAGGACACGACAATGTCACGAGCACTCTCCCGTCAATGTTGAACCAAGAGCAAAGTCCCCGCCACGCTCCTCCCTGCATTTCCCAAAATAGAGCGTTTGCTTTCTGCTCGATGCATGGACACTAGCATATACAGCCTTCCGACATGGAGCTCACATAGGTTTCATGTCCAACCCCTTTGCTAAAGTACTAAACAATATTTTTTATGCTTCCATGTTTTGGTAGTATAAACCGATGTCCATCAAAGGAATAAACTGTGTTTGGTCTGAGGAAAGATCTCATGCTAGGAGTGATTCATCATGAGTTCATCCCATTAATTGTGGTAGATGGAATCAACTCATGTTTGTACTAGTCACGGTCTTATGAGGGATGAGGTTGTGATTGATCAACCCATTCCATTCCTCATACCAAATGAAAAAACTGAGTGAGAAGATGATGACTCGCCCCATTCCTCAAACCAAACACCCCAGAAGTGATTCAAAAAATTATATAGAATCTCTTACAACTACGCTTCAAAGGCAGCGGCAGTCAGGCACATGCACTTGATCTATGTAACCAGGTTCCCAAAACAACAGGGATGAGGAACGGGGTACAACACTTAGAAAAACATCGAGCAAAGAGGGTCCTCTCAGCTTTGTGCCTTTGTCTGATCGAACAGCGGAACGTGCTCCCATCAATATTGGAAGAATGTAGAGAATGATGTTTCTGGAACAACAGCAATAGAGGAAGGATTGTAGGGAACAATATCCCTGGAACAAGGAACGCGTTCCAACTTTTTTAGAAGTGATGGTAACGAAAAAAATAAAACCATACACAAGGTTAACCCATGTTTTATGGAGACAACACATGAGGAAAAACAAACAAACGGTGGCGCCTTCAGGAGCTGATTTGTTGAGGTATTGTTGGTGATAAAATTTTGGACACGGGGCATAGGCTAAACAATGAAGGGGAAGTTTCATCTTCTTCCAACGTCGGCTAACTGTACCTTGCACTTCAACAAAAAAAAAATTGTGTGGGCTCTTTTGTCATAACATCTTTAATCTCACCGATCATGCAATCCATTCTCCCGTACATTTCTCTTGAAGTGCAAGGTATATTTATCGGATGTTAGGAGAGGGTGAACCTTCCTCTTCATTGTTTAGCCCATGCCCCATGTCCAAAATTTTATCACCAACAATACCTCAACAAATCAACTCCTGAAGGCACCACAAGGGAAAATAAAGATGTCGACGTTATGACCAATGTGCTTGAAGCTTTTGAGAAAATTGCAGATTCTCCGAGGGAGCAGCAAGTTTTTGGGATCAGTTTAATGTTTTTATTATGAAGAAAGCCATGTTTGCATTGCCACCTGTTCAGTTGGATCCATTTAGCATGGGTCCGATTGATTGGTGCGCAAGTTACGGCTCTGAGCAGAGGTTTCTAAAAGGGTTTTTATCTGCATTGCCACCAGTTCAGTTGGATCCATTTAGCATGGATCCGATTGATTGGTGTACAAGTTACAGCTCTGAGCAGAGGTTTCTAAAAGGGGTTTATCTCATCCCATTAGTAGCTCATTAGCTGAGAGAATATGGAGTACATACCATTATATCCATAGTGCCAAACGGAACAAGCTGAATGCTAGCAGTGCAGATAAACTGGTTTTATCCATTCAATTTATGGTTTATATCTTGAATTTAAACTGGTTTTATCCATTCAATTTATGGTTTATACCTAGAATTTTAGATCAACAGAAGGAAACAAAGAAAGAGCAACGCATGCTCAATGGGATGTTGATCCTACAGACTTGACTATCTAGAAGGCTTGACTCGACTATCTAGAAGGCTTTCAAGGCTGAACCGTTGAAGCTCGTGCATTTTTAGCAGTCTACTATTCTCTAGTTGTCTAGCACCCTAGCAGTCTAGCTCTATCTTCTTAGACGGTTGCATGTTTTAAATCTATTAATTAATACTTATCTAATATTTAAAGACTTCATATGCTTGTATGCTTTTGCTCATGTGTTGTCTCCATAAAACTTGGGTTAAGCTTGCATACGATTTTATTTTTTCGTTCCCATTGATTCTAAAAATTTAGAATGCATTCCCCATTCCAAGGACATTGATCCCAACAATCATTCCTCGATCGCTTCCCTACCTTTGTTCAAATTTTCTTGGGAACAAGTTCCGCCGGTCGCTCAGACAAAGCTGAGAGGTATAACCCTCTATGTTCCATGTTTTTCTAAGTGCCATATCCCGTTCCTCGTCCCTGTCATTCTGGGAACCTGGGTACATACGTATGACCTTGAAAACCTGAATGATCCTCAAATTAAGCACCTTCGCAGGAAAAAAAACAAAATTTCATCTCAGAATCAATGCAGGAAGCAATGCATAGTGATTTCTAATAACTTCGTTTACTTCTTCTAGAGTCAGAAGAAGGTAAGTTTTCAAACATGTAGCCCTGGAATATTCCAATTTCATGGGGGAGGAAGTTTACAATTTAAACCAGCAAAGAAGATTGCAATGATGCAGGACACAACTGCACAGCCTGTACCTATTTCACTTCAAGCCAAGCATGTTGCATTATTACAGCACAACCCAATGAACAAGAATATGACTGGGGAAGTGAGGCTGGTGTACCTTGGGTCAGATGGGTAAGCTAAGGAACCGGTGAGCAGGATGGAGGGTGTGCACCTGAGGAACCTTTGAGCCTGTGGGAAGTTGTGTGGCATTGCGACGACCTGCGTAGAGGAAGACGGGGCTGGTAAGCACGACTCGATGGGGATGGTAAGAAAAATGAGATTGGTCGAACAATGTTTAAGATGCATGCTTGCTGAGATGGATGAAACTATTCCTCGATTTTAGATCTCAAAGTTAAGGACAAATGCAGAAGATTTACGCAAAGTGCAAACCAATTATTGCCATTCCTCAAGTCCAAAGTCCAAACTGCCACTTCTAGAAACTAGTAGCAGCGCTAGTTCCTGAGAACACAAAGCCAAGCACACAAACAAAATTTAACAGTAGTCTAGCTTAAATTTTATACCTGTTTGGATGAGGGAAATTTGTCGAGGAGTTTTTAGGATCTATCTCAAAAAAATATTCAAACCGTAGGATTTGAAGCCAAATGCCCCCTACCCAAACAGGCCCTTGAAATGCTCAAAATTTTTATTAAACCTGCAACAGTACATGGGGAGTATTGATAAAATAATGTGAAACTGCTAAATTCAACAATAACGGAATCGATTGGTGCTGTCAAAGAGAGAAGAAATGGTTGAAATACTTGGTGGGCCGAGCTACAAAAACAGCAATGGGATTGATATGCAATCCATAGAGTTTTGTAAAGGTAATACATATTAAACATGACAATTACAAACTTATTGGCACAGAAGTGATCTGCATGTAAGATTACCATGGCAGAAAATAGGCAATATAGTCCTCAAGTGTTTAATATTTCGAGGTGCAAGCAAATGTAGCCACAGGAGCGTTTATGGTAATCAGTGCTCTGAGTTTTAGGTTATCCCACAAAATAAACATGTAGGCAGGTTCATGTATGCAAATCAAGCCCTGCATGGTTATAACAAAACACAGAGCAAAGAACATATATATCAAGTTAAAATTTAACAAGTATAATGTTTGACGGAGTTTCTGAAGATTTCATATCTATCATCATAACATAATCATAGCAGAGTTCATATCCACTTGATATCTGCAACTGACATGCTTTTCAATACCATATGCCAACCATCATTTCTTTACTTCGCCAACCCAACTTGTCCCTGCATTCTTGTGCATATCTTCTTTTGACAACTCATCCCTAACATCCTCAGCATCCCACCACATCTCTTGTAACGCATACAAGTTTGAGAGCATAACTCTGTAAGCAGCTTTGTCTGGATTCAATTCAAACAGCTTTTCAGCAACAATCCTGCCAAGGCTGGAATCACGATGGACACAGCAACCCCAAAGCAATGCACCCCACACACCACAGTCTGGTTGTATTTGCATCGTTTGTATAAGATTGTATGCCTCCTTCAGCTGGCCAAATGTTGCAAGAAGCCTCACCATGTACACATAGTGCTCCATTTCAACAACCAGCTGAAACTCATCCCTCATTCTCCTGAACAACTTCCATCCCTCCTCCAAGTGTCCCGCATGACAACAGGCAGCAAGTAATGATGAGAAGGTAGCACTATCAGGCCTGAGCTTGTCATTAACCATCTCATCAAGGACTTCAATAGCCTTAGTTGCAAACCCGTGAGATCCAAGGTTTGACATGACCGTGTTGTACATGACTAAGTTCTTATTAGGTATTTGGCGGAACACCCAGTATCCGAGGTCAGCAAAACCACATTTTGCATAAGCATCCATTAATGAAGATGAGACTTTTAAGTCCATATCAGCGCCAAGCCTTACTGCATAACAATGGACCTCCCTGGTACAGCTGATAGCAGCAGTAGAGGCACATACTGAGAGAACACTAGCAATCAATACGCTGTCGGGCCTCCTCCCGGTAAAGCACATTTGTCGGAACAAATCAAGTGAGTCCTCATACTTGCCAGCTTGCAGCAGCCCAGTAATCAGTGACGACCAGGTAACCAGATCCGCATCTGGCAAGTTACCAAACAAGCTTTGTCCAGATTCCATGCACCCAGACCTCATGTACATGGAAACAAGTGCACTTCTCACATGGTGTCCAGAGTCATAACCTCCCTTGACACAAATTCCATGAACGGCCTGACCAAATGCAATCGTTTCCGGTTTCCAGAAGCATGAGGCTAAGCCAACCATTGAATACCCATCTGGCTGCACCCCAGCTCTCCGCATCGCGGAGAACATCTGAAGACCATCATGACACATTCCCCGGTACCCATATGCGGACATCATGGAGTTCCAGAGAACCAAGTCCGGCTCAGGCAATCCATCAAACACGCTGCGGGCGTCGTCCACCAGGCCCAGCTTGGCGTACCCGCTGACGAGCGCACTCCCGACAATGGGACGGGAGCACATACCGCGCGATGCCGCGACGCCATGGACGACCTTGAAGACGTCCGAGCGCGAGCACTCGGTGCAGGCGCGGAGGACACAGGCGAAGGTGTGCGCGTCGGGCGGGGTGGCGGAGCGGCGCATGCGAGCGAAGGGCGCGAGCGCCGCGGGGAGGTCGAGAAGGCGGGCATGGGCGCGGATTAGGGCGTTGTAGAGAAGCGGCGAGGCCGGGCGGGGCGCCTCGTCGAGCAGGCGGCAGGGCGGAGGCGAGGTCGCCGAGCGCGGCGTAGGAGCGGAGGAGGAGGAGGCGGAGGTCGGCGGGGCAGGAAGGGGAGGCGACAATGAGGCGCACGTGGAGCTGCTTTGTGTGGGAGAGGGGCAGAGGGAGGGACGCGCCATAGCTGGACGCGGCGGTGGCGGCAGCGAGGGACGGGATGTTCCCGCGCATACCATGGAGGCATGGACGCGACGCTAGAGACTTTGCTGATCGGCGTGGTTGGAGAATTTTTCGGCTTTGGGTATAGAAGAAGTTAGCTGCTCACCGCCGCCGCCGTTTCTGCGCCGTTTGACGGTTCTGCTCCCGCGCCGTGTCCTCGAAGATGCAGAACCTCTCGCCGCCGACGCCGCAGAGAGCGATGTGTTCTGACAATCTGGCCTGTGGCAGTGGGCTAGGCCCATGCCCATGGATGGATAGCCACACTTTGCATTGCGTGGGCGTGGGCTTTAGGGCTATTTGTTCAATCATTTTTTTTTTACTGTGATTGGAATGGAACAGAGAGGATTGGCAACTCCCTTTGATTCCCTCCAATCCCGAAAGAAAATGAGCTTTTGCTAAAACAGAGGAATCAAGCGAGACGCTTCGTTTATCATGGAATCAAAGGACCATCTCGGATATTGTTCTCGACACGTGTATCAGGAACAGGAAACCACGGTAGCTAAGGCCACACGTTATTTTCTCACCAGTCACCACACCGCTTTGCTAAATGGAAAGATACACATACACCACTAGACAACTGGACTCGTGTTAGGATTTTAGGTCCCCAGTGGAACTGTGGAAGGGAGAATCATCGAAATAAGAAGAAATTCAACATGTAGATACAATCATACGGAGTACAACACTTTCCCTTTGTGCATTTTTCAGCTACTGAAATTGACAAACTCAGGACAAACGGCAATCCACAGATGCCAGTGTACAGAATGTTCGTCTCTCAGAAACGCATGCATCGTTTAAACTTCTTACAGGACGTGAGGCATATCTATCAGACTTGGAAACTTGCCACTCCCTGAAAACCATGGGGTTTTGGCAATCACATCATCTGTTGAAATCTCAACATGAAAGCTGCATCCTCAACCTGTCATACGCCAGAACTGTTATTTCCAGATTGAAACAAACTAATTTCAAAATTCATATATGCAGACAAACACAATTAGCAATAGAGCAATTTAAAGGCGGACAAAATGGTTTCGAGACATGATCTGTGCCTCAGAATGATCCAACAAAAATACAGACATTTCACCATATCTTTGTGCTAAAATGTGTTTATAAAGTGATCTATGTACTGGATGATGCCAAAATGCTTTCAAAAAAGTGATATATGTACTGGATGATGCTAAAATATGTTTGTTAAGTGGTATACGCATTGGGTAATGCTAGAAAAAAGGATCCCACATAGTGTGTAGCTTAAAAGGAAGCAAGAAAGTGAGATAGACCTTGGTCTCATTTGCATCTCCATACTAGCTTTTATTGTCAATTGTCATTCATCCATTGCACCAGTTTCAATTAATAACAAACTTCCCTTCCTGAATCAAAACTAGCAGCAAGCAAATATTGGCACATGTATGCTGTGAAAAGATTCCCAGTTTCCCACTACACACGAGGAAAGAGAAATAGAAGAAAACCACCAATTAACAGAATAGTTCACAAGAGATGAAAAGGCACAGACCATATTCCCTCACCTTAATCTTGCATTTCAACATCAGTGGATTCAAGCTCCATATTGTTTGATTGAATGGAAGCAACCAGGTCCTCAATTCTCAGAGGGACATGCCTTGCCGCATACTGGAACAAAGCCTGAACATACAAACGGCAAACAAAGTAAGATATGATGGATAAGAAAATTATTGGAGCAGTACCGCATTTTCATATCAGCACTTACTTTTGAATGGCTGTCAGCAAATGCACGAGCACGATTCGGTTTTCCAACAAACTGCAGCTCGCCGATCTGCATCTTTCCATCCACAAGTTTAACACTTTCATCTCTAACAGAGAAGCGGAGAAGGTTCCCTGGCCGCAGGTTTGACTGTAGAATCATATAATGTTAAGCATAATGACCCAAACATATCCATGTGATCAATATCTTTTTTGTTCGAAATAAGATGCATTTAAAGCAATACCTTCTGTATGAATTCACTTTCCAAGCTACCAAATACAACAGGAGGATCATCAGAAGTAATTAGCTTTCCATCTTCTTGCAACTCCAACACAAGCTACTAACACATTAAGAAACAAAGGCAATAATAAAATTATAATGTATGAAACTGTAGCAAGGACCAGAAATGGACAATACTTTATGTTTCGGTTTTTTTTCTTAAGATACTGATAAAATGTGTTCGAAATGATGACATGTATGGGAATAGATACAAAAGACTTCAGGCTAGCGGCTAGACAACAGTTCCATTGCATGGCTCCACCAGGGTTGAGTTCAGCTAGGATTCTCATAGATTTGTTCTGAATTATTTCTAGGGCCTATTGTAATCTACAAAGACAAGCAACAGATTTATTTCCTCTACTTCCAATCTACCTTTGGCGCCATCACAGTGATATAAATTGAACAAAAAATAGAAAAGCATACATGTTGTTCACTCGGTATGTCTCCCTTGCTATCCGTATCAATAACATACTGGCTACAGGCCTCATCTTTCCATACAAGTGCAAGGGGTGTGATTCCAGCCTGATAATGCGCATGTCTGATAATAAGAAAAAAATTAGTGAATGCTCGATAGAGTTAGTTAACATAAATTGTGAACACATTTTGCTAGAACGTATTCAAAGAAAGAATAAGGATTTACTTGTTGTAAAACAGCAAGCCATCTTTGACATAAGGTGTGCTGCCTGAGTATGCTGCCTGCAGACCCTGAAGAGTGCACTCGTATATAGGGACAACATTGAATCTATATCTATGGTATGTTGATGGAGGATCACCAGCAGAAGTTTCTGTGAGCTTAGAGTTCACCCAGAAAAACCGGAACTCAGCAGTGCAATCATACAGAGAATAGCCTCGCCAACAAATCATATCAATGATATAGTATGTTTCATCAGGCTACACCACAAGCACAATACAGCATTAGAAAAGGCACAAAGGCAACATACGAGTTAAGAATCAAGTAACTTACACCAAAAGGTAAAAGGAATTCTGTTTGGTTTGGGCACCTCATGAAAAATGCAATCGAGGATGGAGTACGAACTTGCTGGGCCAGAAATGTCTCTCTTTGATCCATTCGGTAGAGCAGAAGGGAAACGATGTAAGGATGGAACCATTACGGACCCTGCTGATTGTGATGCCATTGGATGACACAACCAAACATCGTTTGCCAGATGGCCTCGCAAAAACATGCCTATATACATGAGAAAAAAAATCAGTAGTGTCGACATTGCGCGAAGACAGAAAGGGAGTGCTTGGTGACCACAATTGAACATGTAAGGGTGTTATGCAGAGAAATTTTGTTGATGTCATGTAAGGATGTTATGCTGAGAATTTTTGTTGATGTCTGTGGGGAAAGGAGGCATTTTTGGAGAATAGAGCACTGAATTGAATGAATCACAACAAATTCAGATGGGCAGATTATGCGGAAGGACAGGAGGGGTGAACGAGGGGCACGCACCAATCGCTGGCGAGGTGGGGCGGCGCGTCGACCATCCACTCGGGAAGCATGATCTGGCGGGCAAACCACCGGCGCGCGTCGGAGCCGCGGATCTTGGAGGCAGCCGCTGCGACGTCAGCGACGGTGTGATCGTGCCCCTCCTCCTCAGGCTCGCCCTCCTCGTGGCGACTGGTGGCTGCGGTAGGGGTTTGGGTGGTGAGGAGGGAGCTGGCGAGGGCGCGGGCGCGCGCCTGGGCGTCGGCGCGCCGGGCGGACTGCGCCTGGAGGGCGAGCTCCCGGCGGCGCTGCTGGTCGGAGATGGCCGGGCGCTTATACGGGCGGCGGAGTTCCGGCGGCGGCGCCATGGTCCCGGGCGATGTGTCGTTGCCCAACCGCACGTGGGGCTTCGTCGCGTCTCGCACGTGGGGCTTCTTTTTGGCAACAGACTGCTCTAGGGTTATTTGGGAGGGATGGGGAACTTTGTGACTGTGAGAGTGGGCTAGGCTAATGTGCGGATCGTTGGGCCGTATCTGCGTAGCGTGGGCCCTAAAGCCTTTAGGGGAGTTGGGCCTGCACGGCTGCACCTGCAAACGGCTATCAGATCATTGGGCCGTATCTGGTAGCGTGGGCTTGAGCCTTTGCAGCAGATCGATTTATATTCAAACTCCATTCTGTCCACTGTTTACGATGTCATTTTCTACCGTGAACGATCTGTCGGACTGGGTCTTGAACGGCTATGACCGCCAACTCATGCTTTAGATGAACATGCCCTTAGCTGAGTGCAGCCATTTATTAAAATAGTTGTGCATGCATTTTAGACGAGACAAGGCAGCAATTTGTGCATTTCCATATTGTGAAAATCGCACGGAAAACGAGGTGTCAGATTGTGCAAAATTGAAATGAGATGCGCCAACTTGCTGCCCTTAGACAAAGTCACCAGGAAGTGGAAAAATGTGTGAAAATTTCTGTTTTTCGCACTGTACACAGAATAGGAAAAGCAGTGATTGCGCACTGTATACATATACAGTACGGATGCACTTTCAGGTGACTTTGGTCTTAGCCTTGGCTATCTCCAGTAGTATACCCATCCCACTATCTTAAATTTCAAACTCCACCCTAGTCTCCAATGCCAGAGCAATGTTTTACACATTTAGCTTGAGTTGGCCTTAGACCGACTCTAGCAGTTTGTGTATCAGCCTATGGAAAATACACAGCCTGACACCTCATTTCTCGCACGCTCTCACAATATGCACATGCACAATTTGTTGTTTTATCTAATTAATTGTCTAAGATGCGCTGCACTACTATCTACTGTGCTCAGTTTTACCCTCTCAGGCTATCTCCAGCGGAGTGTTTAAATAGATGCTCAAAACACTGTTACGATATTGTATATAAATAGATTGGGATTTGTAATTTGAGAAATGAGAATGAGTACGCTGAAGATAGCTTATGTAGTGGTCATAATGGTTTGTGTACTTGTTCTACTAGTACCGATGTCGAGAAGGCAAACCAAGTGCTGATTATTACCGATAAAAATAGCATAAAATACTATTATCCGTTCTTGTTTACTGTGATTGTTTTCCTATTTTCGAAATTGTGTTTGTCCTAAAAGGACCGAGTAAAATTAGGCTATCTTCTTGGTGACACCAAATAGGTTTCATATAAAAATACATATCATGATCAATCTACTATGCCTATTTGCATTGGTCTCATATAAATATTAGTATTTTTTATAGAAAATTGGGCAAGGTTTTAAAAAGTTATTGTTTGTAGAATACCTTGTTTTTTTTGAGAGAATATCTCGCGTGCCGTGTACCTCCGTACGTGCAATATGTGTGCGTCTTTCCACACTCTACCGTATGTGCACTCAAAAGGATCACGTACGTATCGTGTTCGCGTCATGCATGTAGGAGTACGGTACAGTCACCTTGGGAGCATCTTGCCGCAGCAAACTAGGAGTGGTCCTGTAGGCCGCTGCCGTAGCAACAGTACGCCGGTAGCAGTGCGCGCACTGTTTACGCGTCACAGAGCACGCCACGCCATTAAAGCCGGGCATAAATGTAGGACATGTACTAGTGGATGAAGTGTAGCAGCGGCGCGCGAACCGTCCCGTCGCCAATCATAAATGCACCCGCCGGATGCGACGGTGGCCGGACGGGCGGGCGACGCGGCCGGGGGAGGGAGGGAGACCAGAGGCAGCAGGGAGGTGGCGACCGGCAGCGGCTGCGACCGAAAGGCCCTCTCAAAAGCTCTGCGCTCCGCTGCAGCTTTCTCGGGCCGGAGGAAAGCCGAAACAAACAAACAGGCAGAGGCAGGGCAGGCAGTCCACACGAGGAGAGGAGAGAGAGGGGGGCGGGGCATGCCATCGGAGGCGGTGGAGACGAGAAAGTGATCGAGGCGCTGTCGCTGGTGAGGACATGCTCTCGGCAGCGAGGCATGGGCTCAAACCATAGGGGTGTCAGTCCCCCGCGTGCTCGCTCCCGGGTTGGTTCGTCGTAGAAACCTTTGCGGCGTTTGTAATTCGGTCGTAGTAGTTGCAAAACAAGCTAGAGCTGCTGCTCCTGGTGCCGTGATGGACGCACAGCAGCTGGATTTGATCGTGCGTCACCAAAGCATGGCCAACGTCTGCGACTGCGAGGTGGCTGCTGCCCCTGCCTGCCTTCTTCCCGCTTCTTCTTCCTCTTCGTCCTCTTTCTGATTGGTCGGTTTGCTCGGTTGGTTCTTGCAGGACGCGCTGGGGTCATCGGAGTCGGAGCCCGCGAGGCCGGCGCGCCCGCGCGGCAAGCGGAGCCGCGCCGCCGAGGTGCACAACCTCTCCGAGAAGGTGGGTGCGTGCGTGGTCCTTGCTCTCTTCCTTATTTCTTTCCGCGGCTGGCCGGCCGGCGCCGGTTAGGCGAAACTGACGCCGGTGAATTTAAACCGGATGGGATGCAGAGGAGGAGGAGCAGGATCAACGAGAAGATGAAGGCGCTGCAGACCCTCATACCTAACTCGAGCAAGGTCCACCGCACCACATGACCTCTCCTTGATTCTTCTTGCTGTGTCGATTACCTCACAAGTGTCTTTTCCCGTTGGGGTTTGGAAGCTAATTTTGTTGCTGCTGCTGCCGCTTCGCGAGTGCAGACGGACAAGGCCTCCATGCTTGATGATGCCATTGAGTACCTGAAGCAGCTTCAGCTCCAGGTGCAGGTGACCAAACTGACGCCACAGCCAGAGTCACACTGCATATGTTGTGACGTACTAGCTGAATGTTCTGCAAAACTGTGAACTCATGGGGTGAAATACTAGTAACAAACAATGTAGGGAGAAACTTAGCAGTGCTAGTTCATTGTAGATTATTTAGCTAGACTGTCAACTCTTACAATGAAAACGAATTGCATGAATAAACTATCAAATTCCATTTCTTTGATGTATGTATATGGGGATACGATGGTTCCTTTTTGGAGAAAATAATGATTTCACGATTGAGTATGGTTTGGGTCTTCTAACTGCGAAATGCATATATATAAGGTTATGATAGTAGATGCTTTATTGTTCTGTATCTGATGCTGGAGTGTGTACACCTGTTGGGTGGCCAGGATCAGTCACAACGAATGCTTTGTATCCTAAAAGAGAACAAAATTTTCTGGACAAATATGTTTTGTGTTTGCTACTGCTGTATAGTAGCTCAGATATGCTTTAGCTATTCTAGTCATGATTCATATATTCCCCATTGTACAGCCTAATATCGGTTTGTTTGCTTGCTTTTCAGATGCTGTCTGTGAGGAATGGCCTGTATCTGCCCCCGACAAATTTATCTGTTGCTCCTGAGGCTCTGCCACCCTCAGGAATGTGTGCCACACTTAACCAAATGCCTGTAGCTCATCATGCATTTGATCCGCCAAATCATGACCACCGGCATGAAAAAACACCTGTCTTGCCAAGTGTCCCTACCTAATTCAAACAGTGTAGAGCCTCGGTTCCTTCAAGAGCCAGCAGCACAGCCCAACCTTCAACCCTTTCATCTGGCTCTACCTCCTGAGGTAAATGGTAATCACTTTGTTATGTCGAGCATAAACTTCGCATGAACCTGCTTGTTTGCAAGCATGTAACCTCACATGTTTTTTTTTTCTTGGGTGACTTGTTTCTTGCTCAACTATATAGATGATTTTTAAGGAGGACATGATGTTAAAGTATCATCTAGCCTCAGCTCAAGAAACCACATCTTTACCAAGTAAGAGACTGTACAGTTTGAACAGCCGTAGTTGGCACTTGGGTAAGAATATTTGACTTCTCACGGTTTGACCCTTAATCTGCTCTTCCTAGGACATGAGGTCAAGCCTGCTAGGCAAGAAACATGCATGGTGAATTCTGATCGTTTCGATAGTGCTTCCCTTGGGAAAGAACCGACACAAGACTTGATGCCGAAAAACACAGAAAGGGTACTGTTTATGCCATACTTGAACAGGTAAGCTTCTTTTGGCGCATAAAGAGATTTAAGTAGACACCATCTCCATATTAAGATGAAAACGGGTACGTGCAAAAAAAAGATAATAATGGATTATTTCAAAACAAAATGTTATCTTATGATTTTAAACATTTCACGAAATCCTGGTGAAATTTTATCCACATTTGCCATGGATTCGGTCTGTTTCGGTCTTGTTAGATTATTATGAAATTCCATTGGTCAGGTATACAGCATCCTCTGCTTCCTCCCTGATCAATAGTGTGTGATGTGATGTTCTCAAGAAATGTGGTGCATGTGCCTCTTCTTTCAAGGCCCAGATTAGCTGACGTCCGTTTGACTCTTGTTCTGTTTCTGATCATGGTCAGCTTGCAAAGTGGTGACGCTGAGGGGGGTCTGAGGGCAGGATCAAGCTAAGTGAATGATCAATCACCCTGAAAGTTTTTTTCTCCCGTTGCTGCCGTTGGGACGCTTCATTTTGGCGGGACACTGACTAGGAGAAGCAAGTTCCCGCTATCGTCAGTCACACCTGTCGATCTGAATGTCAGCAGTTAGGTCAGATTGTAGCCTGGTAAACTGTTTTGTAAAGAGATAGCTGTGTCTCCTTATATGTTGCTGGCAACTGCAACTATATCCTCTGTGGCTGTGGACATAATAGTGGATATCCGCACGAACTATGGCCTCATTACTGCGGTCAATGGATTGCGAGGCCATCTCCAGATATTGCCATGGATGGATGACATCTTGCAAAGAGCTTGGGTCCCTACTATCTTCTGCCGTTTAAACGTTGGTTGGGGCGTACCTGTCTTCATCACCGCAAGAGCCAAGAGGGTCTCGGCCAGTCCCTGCTGGCTGGGCTGGGCAATCTACTTCTGCAGGTGACATCGCAGCACGGTCATCACGAGGAAGAGGAACCTATCACTATCAGCGTCCGGCGGTGCTGTAGGACTGAAGAGGCAGGCAGCAGTTTTGTGGGCCAAGCGGAGGTCCGGTTACTTGAGCCCACCTTTTGGTCCGGGTAGCCCTCGCGCTCGTCTTCGTCGTTGAGAGCCACCCACTCGGGCACAACAGCTCAACATTCCCTAGTTGCCAAGTTGGCTAGTTTGCACCAAACTGTACCTATTGCTACTTTTAGGCACAACCTGTACCTATTCTCAGCCTATTCCTACCCAAGGTTAAACGCATGTGCATAGAGTTTGAATTTAGGTTAAACACGTGCATCGAGTGAAGTTTGAATTTAGGTTAAACGCATCGTGCATAGAGTGAGGTTTGAATTTTAAAATATGATAGATAGGCTGGTGAGAAAGTCTTAAAAGGTTGTCAATATATTCTGAAACTGAATTGAAGTTCTGTAGGCAATTTAGGCAAGATCATTATAATAAAATTTTAAAAATAAAGACCGTGTAATTCTAATTGAGATTTCAATCAATTAGAACAGTAGAATTACAACGTCCAATTATAATTGAGATTTTGATAACAGCAGTTATTTTGAATTCCTGTCTAAGTTGTGTTCTGTCTACACTCTGCAATATGTTGCGTTTTTTGCCATTAAGGGGCTGGATCATGGTAAAAAGATAGGTTATCAGATGTCAGCAAAAGATATAATCAGACCAAATTCAGAGAATTTGCAAATCAGTTTCAAACAGATTGTGCTAATAGCAATAGTTTCTCATTACCTGTCGGTTTTATCACCATACTGTAAACTACAACACAGAAATGTTCCATCTGTTTCCTCGAGACTCAAGAGTCGAGCATAGAACGAAACATCTAATACACTACCTCGAAGCTGCAGTCAGGATTTAAGGAGGCTTTTATCAAGCAACTTGGCAAGTTCATATCAAAGGCACATTATGCTCCCCCAATAAAGAATTCCATGACTGGATTTGAAGGGCAAATAACAGCAACATGCAAAAGCACAAATCCACTAATCTAGATTTACCATAAATCCCTGGGATTCACAGAGCAGTCACAAATACAAGTAGCTAAACCAGTCCAGCCTAACAGATAACACATAACATCCTTTTTGCTTGCAAACAATAGCTAAGCAAACCATGGTTTGGAGACAAAGGAAAAGTTGGCAGCATGAGCACTATATCGTTATACAGGTCATCATCAGGGCTTCATCTCCTCATCTTCCTCAATCTTTGGCGCCAGGTAAAATCTAATGTAGCCCATCTCTGCAATCTTGTACTCAACCACCACTGGTAGCTCAGATGAAAGGCTGATAGTCACTTGATCAGACAGTGAAGATGCCTTGGTGAAGGAGTTCATGTACCTAAGGGCAAAGGTCAGGGATACCGGTTCTTGCATCTCTATAATGGTAGCTTCCTCGGGCTGCATTGATACAAACAGTATCCATTGTCAGCGGAATCATATCAGGGATGCTGCAATATTTCTCTTTCTTTAATGAAGCAGTAGGCTAATGCATATACTAAAGAGTAGACATATAAACGTATAATCTAGAATAATAGCACAACTTAAATTCAGATTCCTAAGGAGCAAATAAGTAATAACTGGAACGTCTGACACAATCAATTGTTGTCAATACAAATTCATCCAACCAAATTAAGTGGCAAGATCCACTTTCTGAAACACCTAGCTTATGTGCTAAACAAATTAGCAAGTAGCTAGCGTCAAAATGAATACCCTAGTAATACAGATTGAGCTAGTAATGCATAAAACTAACATAGAACAGCAAGTACAGTTAAATTGTAACTTTGCATAGTGCCAAAACAGACTTAAATGGGTAGCTTTAAAGGTATGTGTGAAGAAACATCCATGCACATTTGTTAACCACAATAGGTATCCTGAATCTACGAGCAATTGCTGTTATATTGCCCCTGACACATTCAGGTTACAAGCACATGGATGGGGTTTGTTCCATTTTGAGGTGGTTAAAATAGAAGGGTACCTTGTCAACAGTCTGGTTCTGCCTGCAAACAATGTTAGCGCTCCCAATTTCTCCAGAGGTGGAGAACTTAACGCCCTCCTTAGTCACCGAGATGACAACTGCGCAACGAAATGGAAATTAATCAACACAGAGGAACTAAAAACAGTAAGCCTACTGCATAAATCAACAGGTGAAACCTACGTACCAGTGTCCCCGATGCTGCTGAGGTCCTTGCAGATCCTCATAAACTCAGCAGACGGCATGCGGACGATGGCCTGGTACTCAGAATCAGGGATGCCCAGGTGCTCGCTGTCGATGTCCATGAGCTTCATCTCGAAATCCGAGATCTTATCCTGCTCTGCTCATTTCCACACCGAGAACACGGCAGTTAGTGGCCAAGAGCGAGCAGAGCAACCCGAAGCCGCGAACGAGGGGGGGGGGGGGGGGGGGGGGGGGACGAGCTGGCACTTACTGGGCGACTCGAACATGAAGGTGACGGTGTCGGAGCCATCGTCAGCCTTGATGGTGATGATGTCCTCGTTGCCGGCGCAGCGGAGCATCTTGGCCATGTTGTTGAGGTTCATGCCCATGGAGAGGTTGCGGTCGCAGCGGTAGTGCTCGAAGCCCTCGGCGCGGAGGAGCAGCGCGACGAGCGCGACGTGGCTGGAGTCCATGGCCTGCAGCGAGAACCCGGTCCCGGAGCAGTCGAAGTTGGCGTCGGTGACGAGCTCGCGGATCGCCTCCAGGACCTTCTTGAGGAGGCTCCCCTGCACCAGCCGCAGCTCCAACATCGTGGCGGCGCTCCTCTCGTCGGCGGCCCGGCGGCTGAGGCGGGGTGCGGAGGGAGGCGATCGGGAAACCCTAGGATCCGGGCGCGGAGGGGTTTGGGCGGGGAGAGCGGCGGGGGAGAGGAAGGGGAACGGCGAGATTAATAGGGACACGTCTGGGGACGCGGAGGAAAAAAGGAAGGGAGAAATTTGGGGGAACCGCCGCCGCTGGCCCGCTGCCGCGAAATGTTTCCCGCTCCTTGCTCCGGAAGATTCACCTGGCGAGTGGGGTCTTTTGCTCCCACGCCCGGGAGAGGTCCCACCTGTCAGTGGACAAAGACGGATGGCGGTGGTCCCTGGCAAGCGCGGGGTACCCGGGGCGGGAACTTGAGGGCTGAGGCCGTGACGAGGCGGGAGATGCAAATTGCTTTCCCGGTATTTCCCGCCATCTCGCTGTGTGCACTAGTCCGTGCCTTCCCTCCAACACATCTGTTTTTTTCTTCTTCATGCAATCGTGTTTAGCTACGAGACCGCACAATGCGGCAAGAAAAACATAAAATTCGTAGGGATGATTTGAACTACGTGCCGTAATAACGGATTAAATCGTCTATCAGGAAAATCTGCACGAGTGAAGGTCATGGGACTCATCACAACGCGCTGAGCGGAGATTTCAAATTTAGATGCCGAATTCACGTTCGGAACCTATCTTTGAGAGAGAGAGAGAGAGCGAACGTAACTGAAGCGGGCCCGTAGTGGGCTTTTGGTAGGCCATGTGGGGACAGGTTGTGCTTTTCTGTCAGGTGGGCTGTGTGGGCTCGTTTGGCTGCAGAATCTGTGATGCACAGAGCACAGTGCAGCAATCCACCCACGGGCCGGCCCATGTGTTTCCGCCGGGTCGCGGGCAACTGAACGAATCGCGTGCTGCGTTCGGCACCACCGCACCAGCGATTCCGGTCGCAAGTGAGCGTGCAATGTGCATCGTACGTGCTCGTCGGAGACAGGAAGGTTTCTTCGAAATGCCAACGGATCCAACTTGAATCCAATGTTGCATAGCACGTAAAAGGAGCTCACCGCGTCAAATCTACATGAGCTCATCCTCTTTCAAACGGAAAACAAACTTTCTTTCCATGAGATCGTTAGGCTCTCTAATGGTACTACTCAAAATAAGAAAACAGATACTTGTTTCGGCACTGTTTGGCACCGTTCTGCGCTGTACCTGACAGAGTGGAGTTGAATTTGAAGAAGTAGAATGAGGAGTGGAGTTGGAGATAGCATTAGAACATAACAGATTTATTTATAGTTTTGAATGGCGGCCAAGGAACGCAAAAAACTACAATGTTTTCTATGTTTTCCTGTAAAAAAGTATAATTTATTGTGCAGAAATTTCCCCTCCTTTCTAAGTTTTTTATGTAAAATTGTAGTGTTGTTTTTATAAAAATTCATTCATTTACGCTGCTTTCTACGTTATTTATGTAAAATTGTTATATTGTTTATTATAAATTCACGTATGATTTTTACGAAATTCTTGCATTTTAAAAGAGAGCCTTTAATATGGAGTATGACGGAGAGCTGGCAGTGCTATCGCAAAAGAAGAATCTCCTGTTTTGCCTGATTGTAAATTGATTTACAGAGAGATGGCACTAGTATATAAGTTTAAATGTTATATCAACAACGAAATATCATCTGTATTGCACTAGTAGTATATGATCAGTTGCAGTATAAACTGGAAAAAAAAAACAAAAAAGGGCAAGTCTCAAAAGAAGAGAACATTCTGGCAAACAAGGCCTGGTAGTATACGTGCTGTCAAAAAAGAAAAAGGTAACCCGCCTACTAGAAACTGGCAAACTGCAGCCTCGACTCTTTAGACACCCAAGGTGCTTTCATCGCACAACGAAAACGGGGGGAAAAAACAAGCATATATCCGTCAGTGCAGGCGGCCTTGTGCAGTCATCCCAGTATCTTCAGGCGTTTGACGGATCTTGCAAAGTCACTGCAGGAGAAATCGCAGAACGACGTCAGCAACAACCCATTAATCCGGAAGAGTAATCACGATGCATGAGCAGCAGAGGGACACTTTGCTCTCAGCACGAGTGGACTGAGAAGGCAGGAATCTGCAGGTGAGGACTTACTCCCATGGCACATCTCCGACCAGCATCCAGTCCCCTTCCCCATCCTCGTAGGTGACCACCAAATGGCCGGTGGAGCTGCCGGTTTCCTTCTTGTCTGCGCCGTGGAAATTGAATAATTCCGGAATCAGATTAGGTTGGTCGGATTGGATACATATACTTGGAATGATTGGAATGCATGCGGATCCTCTGAATTTTGATTGAACACTGATGGAAGTAGTACGTACCTTGGTTGCTGGTGGTCGGGAACATGCGGCCGAGCGTGGCGAGCAGGTCGTCGTAGGAGGCGTGGAGCGACAGGTCCACCTTCCGCCCGATGGCGTCCCCTTCCTTCTTCACCTTCACGTAGTTGGCGGCGGCGGCGGCGCCTCCGCGCGCCCTGCTGCGCGCGGAGCTCACCGGCGGCCACCCCACCAGCGGCTTCTTGCTCCTCCCGCACGACCCGTCATCGAACAGCGGCAGCGTCGCGGCCTGGAACGCTTCCCCGAAGCCTCTCTTCCCGCGGGCCGAAGAAGAGTCCGACGAGCTGCTGCTGAGCTCGTCGGCGAGAGGGCTGATCACGGGACGATGCGCGTTCGGCGGCGCCAGCGCGAGCTCCAGCTCCATGTCGTCGCCGATCCTCTCGCAGCTCCAGGTACCTGCTGTATTCTGGGCTCGATCTGGCTGCCAAAGCTGCGAGCTTTGATTGATGCTCGATCTCTGCTCCCTGTAGGATCGAGTAGGAGTAGGAGTGCGTGCGCTAAACAGATTGGTGAGAGGAGTCTTTGGAATCCAGATGAGATGGCGGTCGATTGAGAGCGAGATGCCCGTCCACCGAATATATATACTAGCGCGCAGCGTGAGAGAGAAGGAGACGTGCGGTGCTTGACAGCGGGAGACGATGAGGAAGAATCGATGGATGGGGAGCCAGCTTGTCGGGGTTCAGGGGGACCCAAAGGCGGCCAATCTGTCTGCCTGCCTGCCGAGCGAGAGAGCCCGCGGCTCCCCTGCTGCCTTTTCTTCTTGCCTTGTTGATCGATCTCGCGTTGCCTGCCGACAGGATCCTCCAGTTTTCGTGCGTGGTTTACTGGTAATCCACTGCACCGCCCCGCGCCGCGGTGGCCTTTTGTTCCGACGAGACGATCCTTCCGTGCTGTGCTGGGGGTGCAACAGCTTGTTGTTGACAGCCTCAGCGCTGGAGTCATTAGTCAGTCTGTCCATGGCGAGCGGCGTGACGGCGGCTGTCAATCGCTGTCAGTCATGCGACCCGTGTCCTCCGGCCGTCAGATCATTCAGCGCACCACCCCGGCCCCCCACCGGTTCATCGCATCGCCTCGCACGCACGAGAGGCATTGCGATGCGGCGACCTCGTGAGGCTGGACCGCTCAGCTGAACGATCTGGCCACCAGCGCCACATTGGCACGCGGTCGGGCATTGGCATTCCGTCGGGCCTTGTTGGGCCGCGGTCGGGCACTATGGCACGCGGCCTCATTCCGAACGTGGGCGCCGGCCGCGGTCGGGAGCTCGGGGCGCGCGGCCAGGGCACAGGCATGTGCGTGGCCGGCGGGTGGCTGTCTCGCGTCGGGCGCGTGCGCGGCCGCGAGGGCTCTATAGTACTAGTCTATTGCCACTTGTCAGGTCACGGCGCGCTGCGCTTGTGGTTGTCCGCGGAACCGCCGTCTCGGCGCCTCCTGCGGGCTTCCGTTTCGTCGTGGGCTCCGAGTTCCGGCCTCCCGTTCTTGACGCGTTCCCTTGCCCCTCTTGCGTGCCATGCCACTATGCCAGGGGACAGACAAGCACAGCCTGCTGTGTGCTCGATCCGCCACCCCACCGCCGGCCCCGGCCCTGTAGCTCCGGCTCCGCACGAGGACTCTGACTCTGACTCGACTCTGTCTCTGAGCTCAACTGCTCCTTCAGTCAGCGCCACCACGTCGGAGAGAAACAGAAAATCCCGTGGAACTCGAGTCCAGACCAACGGGCCATTGTTTTATGCGGCAGATATTCGGCGTGCGCCCATGGGCACATTGCTAGTGAGGGAAAAAAAATCATGCAGGAAACCTGCAGTGCGCGGGTGCCGATTCGATCGGTGCTGGTGAATTGGGTTGGGCGCGTGGCTTGGAGGAGAAGGGTGGAAGCGAGACGGGAGCTGGCGTATGATATCTCGCGTGTCCCCCGGCCATGCCGGGTCTCTCGGGCACCTTTGTCCCGTGCCACTCCGCATTGTCGGCGTCCCCAAACGCCTGACGTCATGCGCCGCGCAGCAGCGGATCAGGCTTTGTTCGATCAACAATCGATTCGCCCTCCGCGTTGCCCAACCGGGTATCACTGTATCTGGCCTGATCCTGTCGTCGCGAACTACCAGAGATTATTCACATCACATAACACGTGATGCTGTGTCATCTCTGTGGGCTACTGGACTGTGGCTAATGACAGTTTGTCACATCAGCGTTCTTGGAACGGTTGGTGCCGATCACTGAACAAGACCACGGAGGCATGGAGCGTGCCAGAGACAGAAACATACCGTACACGTTCGCAGTCCCAGTCCCACGTAGCTGTGATGATGAATCAATCAGCTCTGTCTCTGGAAGATTAATTATATAGTAAGAAGTTTCAATCTAGTCAGCGTCAACTCAGAAAAAGAGGTGATACTGTCACGTCACAGATATGGTTCTAGGTACATCTCTGCTTTTATATGAACCTAGACAAAACAATTACAAAATTTTTTATCTAAGCGTTATGGAAATGGCGGTATGCATGGAAATTTATCTGTGGTTTCTCGATAGAACTACAACTTGTAATGTGAACTAATAAGGATATGTACAATGCAATGGTGCGTGTAGAGATGTTTAATAAGAAAGAAAAGCATCTGCATGAGCACCTTAATTTACAATGGGAGCATCTGATTTAGTAAGTGCTTAATTTGGTTGGTAGCTGTTAGCCTACAATGGACACTGTGCTTAGCTAGCCTACAGGCACAGAAATATCTTGTATCTTTGCCCTGGGTCCGTGGCCGTTGCATGGCATTTGCTGAGGCTCCGAGGAAAACAAACGGATGCTAAGCATCGAGGCAAAATATGCCTTCATCTGGGTTCGGAAAAAAACCCAGTTTTCTTCCGTAAGCTTCGATATCAAGCACTTCCTTGTACGTGCTCTAATGGTATGACTGACTGCCTTTTTTTCCCCTGTGCAATAGTGAGGAAAAGGTGAAGCAAAAGCCAGATTGGCCGCAAAAGACGACAGCCGATCAAACACAATGGTTCGTAATGTGATAACTACTACTATATTGATTACGAAAAATTTGGCACCTAAAACTACTAGGCGCAATAGACATAGGGGGTAACCTCCTTGCTTGATGTTCTATATGCATATAAGAATGAATGAGCGAAGATTTCTATATGTAGGGCTACCACCATATGTTCTGCGAGGTGGATGCCAATGTGCGGAACCACTACCATGTTAAAAAAATCACTCGAAACCTTTTCTGAAATGTTCTCAGGAGCTGGTGGTATATGTTAGCATTTCAATACATATGGTGTGTATGATGTCTTCTACTGTATTTGGGCTTATAAGTTTTTCAAGCAACTAATTTATAAGATTACTAGGAGGCAGATCTCCCTTACTGCCTTAATAAGTTGCAGAGAAAACAGACTTCAAAAGTAAAAACAAAAAGACTTCCTATCAAAAGGCTTCTATGCAATACACGCTTGTCCGCTACCTTAAGTTCCCACTCGAAATGTGATGAATCTTCCAAAGTCTCGAGAAAAAAAAATCAAATTGTTTTGCAACATAATTTATAAGTTTTTCCTACATCACAAAAGGGCCAAACACACGCCGTTGTGTAATTTTAAAACTGATTTTGAAGCACAAAATAAACAAACTCAGTAAATCCGGTAAAAAGAGATTCTCACTGTCTTGCCGGCTGCCGCTACTCAAAATTAGTCATATTTCGTCCAAATTTGCACGAATTCCCTAGGCAAATGGGCCCAAAAGAGAAACACAAACGAAAAAAAGGGGGCCTATTCGCATTTTCCACCGTCACCACACCACCGTTCCCAGTGCTCCAGATCCGCCCCGCCAGTGCGCTGTTCGTCCACCTCGCGTCGCCACGCTTCCCTTCCGCTGCTTCCCGCCCCCAACCACCTCGGCGTGAGATCCCACGAGCTCTCCCCTCTCCACCTCCCCGCACGGCGGCGCGTCCTCCCGAGATCCCAGCATGGACACCGTCGAGAAGATCGTAGAGGACTTTGCCTCGGACATCGCCATGAGTCCCTTCTCCTCCGGCACGCGCCTCCGGTGAGACCCCGCGCCCACACAAATTCCCCGAACCCGCGCCCGGATCCGTGGCGCTCGGAGGCGCCAATGCTGTAATTGTGCTTCGTGAGCTCCCTGCAGGGATATGATACGCGCGATACGAGCGTGCAAGACGGCGGCGGAGGAGCGCGCGGTGGTGCGGCGGGAGTGCGCGGCGATACGCAAGGCTATCAGCGATAATGAGCCCGAGCTCCGGCACAGGAACATGGCCAAGCTTATGTTCATCCACATGCTCGGCTACCCCACCCATTTCGCCCAGATGGAGTGCCTCAAGCTCATCGCGGCCGCGGGGTTCCCGGAGAAGCGGGTCGGCTACCTTGCCCTCATGCTACTCCTTGACGAGCGGCAGGAGGTGCTTATGCTCGTCACCAACTCCCTCAAGCAGTAGGCCCGCTCGACTCCGTCCCTGCTATATCACTGCTGCCAGTGTTGTTTCCTCAGATGCTGTGCTGAGTTTTGAGTAATGTTAGTTCTTAATTTGGGGCAGAGATCTCAACCACACGAACCAGTTCATTGTTGGCCTTGCGTTGTGTGCGCTTGGGAACATCTGCTCTGCTGAAATGGCACGGGATCTGTCGCCTGAAGTAGAGAGGTTGATGCGCAGTAGGGAAGTCAATACAAAGAAAAAGGTATTTTTCTGCGCATTGCAATTCAATCAAATCCTAATTGAGCTGGCTAAAACAAACAACTAACAACTGAATTGTGAACCTTAGGTTGATTCAGAAACTGCATATTTTATGGGAGCATCCAAATTCAGTCGCTCTATAATTTGTTTTCATTAATTAATATATGTAAACTACTATACGAATATTTATGTGACTCAATGCATGCCTTGAGCTTTTCTAATCATTGCTTGAATATTTTCAATGGTATTTATGGATTTATAATGTGCTTCTACTTGTTATTAGGCTGCTTTGTGCTCCATAAGGATTGTAAGAAAAGTGCCAGATTTGGCAGAGAACTTCATGGCACTGGCTGCATCACTGTTGAAGGAAAAACACCATGGGATTCTTATATCTGCAATTCAGCTCTGCGCCGAACTATGCAAAGCCAGCAAAGATGCTCTGGAGTACCTGAGAAAGGTAAGGGCATATATTTCTTACCCGCAACATCACCAATTTCACGTCAGGGAAGCACACAGGGAAAAAAATTAATTGAAAGCATGTCATTCTCTAACATTTTCTTATGATGGTTTGAATGCCTGTTCTATATTATATTTGATGCATCAATGCTCTCTCATTGTGTATAGATGATGTGCAGTTTTATAATATCTAGCATTAATATTTTGGATTCTGAAAATGCTACTATAATGCCTGTGAGGCTGAGATACGTTTTATGCTCATATATTTTTACGTTTCTTCTCACTGCAGAACTGCATTGAAGGGGTGACTCGCATACTGAGAGATGTGTCCAATACTTCATATGCTCCTGAGTATGATGTTTCCGGCATTGCTGATCCATTCTTGCATATTCGAGTCCTTAAACTTATGCGCATCTTGGGTCAAGGAGATGCAGACTGCAGTGAATATATGAATGATATTCTTGCTCAGGTGATTGATTATTTATTATATCTGGTTTCGTGTGCAGGAAAGAACGCCGGGAATTACTGATCATGATACAAAGTGCATATAATTTATCAATGACATCTATTTTTTTGTCGTAATTTTGTCTTGGTTCCGTATGTTTCTTGGTCTTACTTTCCAATCAGGGTATAGACCTACAATATTATAGCTCTTTTATATAATACAATGAACTAGTTTTGCAATATTTAGCCCGTCATAGGTGACTTAGTCATGTATTTCCCTATTTAGTGATAGATAACCTTCTTGCCATCTTCATTTGACCATTTGCTTGCATTTTACAAAGGGAATCTGACCATGATTATTATCCTTATCCAGGTTGCAACAAAAACTGAGTCAAACAAGAACGCTGGAAATGCCATTCTGTATGAATGTGTTCAGACTATAATGGGTATTGAAGCTACTAGCGGTTTACGTGTGCTGGCAATCAATATTTTGGGTAGATTCTTGTCGAACCGTGATAACAATATAAGGTCAACCTGCTCTTCTTGTTGCTCTCGGGTGCTAATTGTATATTCCTTTTTATTGTAGACACAAGGTGTTTGTGATTAGTTTCTTCTACCTTGTTTGATGGACCTGCTAGTTACAATATGTGATTATATTTAGCTTGCAGCTATAGCCTATGAGGCGATGACACTTATTTAGCTGCAACTTATTTTTAAAGCAATAATCCATGGAACAAATGATTGCTGTTGGTTATGTTATTTTGATTAACGAAACGTTTATAGGTGAGTATTTACCATGCCCTTCATCTTTCAGATATGTTGCCCTTAACATGCTTATGAAGGCTATTACAGTTGACGCACTAGCAGTGCAGAGGCACAGGACAACAATATTAGAGTGTGTAAAGGTAAGAATGCATGCAACTCTATCCGTGCTGAGTACTTGTCCTACTATATCTTAATTCTTATGCTAATTCTCGCTCATGTATAATATGGACTTGTTCCGTACTTCCATGACCATAGTTGTGAACAGAGGTTGTGGATCAAGTATCCTCTGCCTTGTGCTTGGTCTAGAGAAGTAGGAAATGGATTGGTAATTGGTATTGCTTAATTTCAACTTGAAGTTGCTAGGCCATATATATAGGCTGGATCACAATCTGAGAACCAAATCTAAACAAACTCCATCTCAAGACCCTGAACTAACTGGACTTGTGGCCTTTGGAATACTAAAGTTCCTTGCACCTACGCTGATAAACCCAGACCCACATGACATGTATGCACAGTATTAGATTAAGAACCCTCTTATTATACCATGGGCCAACAAGCTAATTCATGCCCATGCATGTACTGTATTAGACCAAGAACCCTGTTATTATGCCGCAGGCTGCACCATCTAACTTTCACTTTCAGCATGTTAGGATAACACTTTCAAACTTTCAGAATTTAGGCATTCAAATTTGTGAAAACCCCTAACTCAGTGTAGACGGTTGACCCACCTTTGTTTCCAACTTTGAAAAGTTCTTAAATGAAGAAATGTGCATGACAAAGGGGTTGGATTAATACTGTGACAGGAGCTTTCAGTAATTTCATTAACCCTGCACCCATAGTTTAGAGCACTTTTCTTATACAGGTGTACACGTTAAAGCTGCTAAAGCTGGTTTCTTTTTATCTGAGGTAAATTTGTCAGTTTCTATGTTCTAGTTTTCTTGACTGGTTAAGGTTGGGCTCTTCTACCTTAAGTCCTTAACTACAATGCCATGGGGGCGGTTCTTCCCCCATCGGTTGAAATTTTTTTTTTATGTTAGTGCTCTTGCAATTTAAGTCAACAGTTCACATTATGTGATCTATTCATTTGTAACTGTATACAATAGTGCTCTTGCAATTGAAGTCAACAGTTCACACATATGATCTATTTGTTCCTAACTGTATACAATCAAATCGGCTGTTTAGTGACCCTAGGTCTGTTATTCTGGGTTCTGGCATTTAACATTTCTAATTGCTCTGTGACTTTCAGGATGCTGATGCCTCCATTCGCAAAAGGGCTCTTGAACTTGTTTTTCTGTTAGTCAATGATGCGAATGTAAAGCCTTTGACTAAAGAGCTCATTGATTACTTAAACATAGCGGATCCAGACTTTCTAGGAGATCTCACAGCAAAGATATGCTCAATAGTTGAAAAGTTAGTATCTAATTATTTTGTTGGTCTGTTGACAACTTTTGGAGCGTTTAACAATTTTGCACTGCTAATAGGTTCTCTCAAGAGAAGTTATGGTATCTTGATCAAATGTTCAAGGTTTTATCTCTGGTAAGTACCTAAGCAACGTGTGGATATTTTTGTCCAAGAAGTATGTGTAGAAGATCAGGGTTGAGGGCAATTGGCCACACCTCAATGAGAGGGGACGCCTTCTATTATATAGGGCCGGCTGGCCTGCTTTACAAGGCAGGGGTAATTCCCCTGATTTACATCTGCTATATGTAGCAACTAATCCCTGATTTACATCTGCTATCTATAGCAGCTAGGATATCCACAGATGGCATATTCTATTGCCTAACACCCGCCCGCAGTCGCAGCGGGAGGCTCCCGGACGCAAAGGCTGGATCGAAATTCTTGAAAGAGTGCTGGCGGAAGCCCTTTAGTCATGATGTCGGCGAACTGGTGAGAGGAGGGCACATGGAGAACCCGAATCTCACCAAGGGCCACCTTTTCGCGGACGAAGTGAATGTCGATCTTGATGTGCTTCGTTCGCTTGTGGTGGACGGGGTTGGCCGTCATGTAGACGGCGCTGACATTGTCGCAGAAGACAACGGTGGCAGAAGGCAGCCGGATGTGTAGCTCCTGGAGTAACTGTCGAAGCCAGCAGCACTCAGCCACAACGTGAGCCACAACCCGATACTCTGCCTCGGCGCTAGAGCGGGACACCGTGGTCTGGCGCTTGGAGGATCAGGAAACTAGAGTGTCGCCGAGATAGACGCAGAAGCCGGAGGTGGATCGTCGAGAGTCTGGGCAGCCTGCCCAGTCGGCGTCAGAGTAGGCAGTTAGCTTGGTGACAGACCCGGTGCCAATATGAAGACCCGAGGAGAGAGTCCCCTGGACGAAGCGTAGGATGCGCTTGATGAGCGCACGGTGAGGCTCGCGCGGGGCGTGCATGAAGAGGCACACCTGCTGAACAGCATATGCCAAATCAGGACGAGTCAGCGTCAGGTACTGGAGAGCCCCCGCCAAGCTCCTGTACTCTAATGCGTCCTTCTCTGACAGTAGATCCCCGTCGGTCGCGGATAGCTTGGCGTGAGTGTCAACAGGTGTCGATGTCGGATGACACTCAGCCATGCCCGCGCGCTGAAGAAGCTCGACTGCATACTGTCGTTGGGAGAGGAAGAGACCATCGGAGGAGCGCGTGACAGCGATGCCGAGGAAGTGGTGGAGGGCGCCAAGATCCGTCATGGCGAACTCGGAGCTCAGCCGAGTCATAATGCGCTGTAGGAGGGCTGACGACGAGGCGGTGAGAACGATGTCGTCGACGTACAGCAGTAGGTAGGCGAGACTCGTCCCCTCTCGTAGAACGAAAAGAGACGTGTCGGAGGTGGAGGCGACGAAGCCGAGGTGCCGGACGAAGGTGGCGAAGCGCTGGTACCATGCCCGCGGAGCCTGCTTCAGTCCATACAAGGACTTCTGCAGACGGCAGACGTGGTCTGGGGTGCCAGGGTCGACGAATCCTGGCGGCTGTTGGCAGTAGACGGTCTCCTCGAGGTGGCCGTGAAGAAAGGCGTTCTTCACGTCCAGCTGGTGAATGGGCCAGGCGCGGGATGCGGCGATGCTGAGTACAGACCGTATGGTGGCCGGTTTGACAACTGGGCTGAAGGTCTCGTCGTAGTCGACGCCCTCGCGCTGGGAGAAGCCACGGACAACCCAGCGAGCCTTGTGGCGGGCGAGGGACCCATCGGCATGGAACTTGTGCCGGAAGATCCACTTCCCCGTTACGACGTTGGCTCCAGGGGGCCGCGGAACGAGCTGCCAGGTGTTGTTGTCGACGAGGGCCTGGTACTCATCCATCATCGCGGCACGCCAGTTGGCGTCGGCCAGCGCACTACGGTAGTTCGTCGGAAGCGGCGACGGTGAGGATGACGTCGTGGCCGCTAGCCCTTCATAGCGGACACGAGGAATGGCACCCGTCATGGTGCGAGTGGCGCGCGGCGGCGGCGGCGGCGGCGGCGATGGAGCAAGGGATGCCGCCGGTGCCGGTGTCGTCGGGGCGTTAGGAGCCATAGGGGCTGCTGGGGCAGCTGCTGGCTCGGACGTAGACGTCGTACGGGAACGGCGGACGTAGACTCGTGGGAAGGGAACCACGCTGGGTCCAGGCGGGGGCACGGGACCACGCCCGCCCGGTGTCGCAGAAGGCGATTCGTGTGAGGCCGCAGCGTCTGAGGGCGGCTGCTCAACATCCGAGTGGGATGGAGCGACCACGGGCGTCGAGGATGGAGTCCCACCTGCAACAACAGTAGGACAGGGCACCGAAACCATATCGTCGTTGAGGAGGAAGTCTAGGGAAGCAGAGGGTGAGGCGTCTGAGGTGGCTGCAAAGGGAAAGGTGGTCTCGTCGAATGTGACATGGCGAGAGATGATGATGCGACGGGTCGATAGGTCGAGACAGTGGTAACCTTTGTGCGAGGGAGGATATCCTAGGAAGACGCATGCCGTGGACCGAGGGGCGAGCTTATGTTTGGAGGTTGCTTGCATGTTGGGGTAACAGAGACACCCAAAAACACGCAGATGGCTATAAGTTGGCGGCTGATTATGCAGACGAGTATAGGGAATTTCATGCTGAATAGAGGAGGATGGGCGCTTATTATGGAGGTAGCAGGCTGTCAGGAGTCCCTCGGCCCAATATGTGGGCGGTAGGGAGGCATGTAGAAGCATGGTGTGAATGGAATTGTTGAGTGTGCGGATGATGCGTTCAGCCTTGCCATTTTGGGGTGATGTGTAGGGGCAGGAGAGGCGAAGGTGAGTGCCTTGAGCAGCGAGGAATTTGATGGTGGTAGTGTTTACGAATTCAGTGCCGTGATCAGCCTGAAAACATTTGACGGGGAGGCTGAATTGTGTTTTGGCAAAGGCAGCAAGCTCGACTAAGTGTTGGTGGACATCAGATTTTTTTCGGAGCGGAAAAACCCAACAGTAGTGAGTGTAATCATCCAAACAGACCAAGTAATATGAAAAACCAGACAGACTATTGATGGGGGAAGTCCATACATCACAGTGAACGAGTTGAAAGGGTGCATGAGTTATGGAATGCGAAGAACTAAAAGGTAGACGCGTATGCTTGCCTATTTGACATGAGTGACATAGGGAGTGGTCTACTTTATTACAGGAAACAGCATGAAGTTTGTCGGTACCCAGCTAACCGGGTACCCGCTTACACTAGACAAAGATCACCAAGGAGGGCCTAGACCGCGTACAGGCGGGCCCGGCCTACTCGTTATAAGAGCTGGGCCGCGCACCCGGCCCACAGGGGAGGCCCCGGACCTCCTTCAGCGAGCTCCGAGCCCCCCCCCCCGACCACGCGAGGAGTCCCTCAGGGGAAGGTGAGGTCCGGACCTCTCGGAGGTCCGGAGCCAGCGCCTTCGGTGGTCCGGGGCCGCCACGTGCCCACAGGGCGCGAGGCGGAGCCTTCAAACAGGGGCCTCGCCCACCTACTGCATTTATTGCGGGCAGGTGGGCGTGCCCGATGCCGCTGACACCGCCGCTGTCAGGCGGGCACGCCCCGATGCCGCTGACACCGCCGCTGTCAGACGGGCGTGCCCCCGTTGCCCGCCGACGCCGCCGCTGTCAGGCGGGCGTGCGCCCGTAGCACGCTGACACCGCCGCTGTCAGACGGGCGTGCCCCCATCGCCGCTGGCACCGCCGCTGGCAGGCGGCGGCGGCGAAGCAAAGGGGCGCGCCTTACCGAGGCGCGACGGCGATAGCAGGGCACTACAGTTGATTTCCCCGGCTACACCGGGGTCTATATTGAGTAAACAAGTACGCTGTACTCATCATGAGCCGTGCCATGCGCGGCTTCCGCGCTCAGCCTAATACTAGGTAGCGGCGCTACAACGCTACTACGAGCGCCCTGTCCTGTCACGCGTGCGCGTCGCCTGCCCCTCGGCCTCTGAAGCCTCTCAGCGGGTTTAGCAGCCGATGGGACAGGACGGCGTGAGGCAGGACGGCACGGCGCCGTATCCAGACGACAGGACGACATGGCGGATCTCCAGGCCATACCAGGTCGCGTCGGTGGTACAGGCGCAAAGCATGGGAGCGTTGGACATCAGGCACAAGATAGAACTGTAGCATAGAAGAAATGGGCCGGGATCACCTTTCGGGGCCCGGCCACCATGTACATGCCCCCCTTGGGCTATAAAAGGGGAGGCATACGCAACACAAGAGGACACCCTCCACAGCCTCCTCAGACCAGACAGACTCAACCCACAAAGCACAAGCACACAATCCTCACTGTCTTTCCCTACAGACAGGAATACAAGAACACACCCACAGTGGACGTAGGGTATTACGCTCCGGCGGCCCGAACCACTCTAAACCCTCTCGTCACCATCGTGCCACCATTGACCAGCTAACAACGATCGCTCCCCCTAACTACTCTTAGTACTTAGGATCTCGGCCGAGTGCATTCCGCCACCCGACCAGGAGCACGACGCTCCGACAAAGTTTATTGAGACGCTCTAAAATGGCGGGGGCGGGGTGACCAAGACGTTGATGCCAGAGAGTCGACGAAGCAGCCAGGAGAGCATGAGGTGGGGCGCCAGGTCTGGAGGCAGGCATGGTGTATAGGTCCCCGTCGCAGTTACAATGGAGAATCACGCGCTCCGTCCTGAGATCCTTAATAGAAAAACCATGGGCGTCAAATTCAAAGGAACAATTGTTGTCGCGAGTGAATTGACGAACGGATAACAGGTTGCGGACTATGGATGGTGCGACAAGAATATTATTAAGAGCGAAATTTGTTGTAGGTGTAGGAAGGACGGAATGACCTCTAGACATAACAGGTATACTAGTGCCATTACCTACTGTTATTGAGGAGATGGAGGGGGGGAAGCGCTGGGTAAGCATACCATCCGAGGACGTCATGTGCGTAGAGGCGCTGGAGTCAACGACCCAGGGCGAGTTGCCCTGCAGTTGCATCTTCTGCAGGGCAGCGATGAGGCCGGCTGCATCCCAGGTGCTGGTGGAGGTGTTGGAGCCGCTGGAGGACGCCTGGAGTGGAGCGAAGGCGGTGTGGGCCTGCGGGGAAGGCCCGAGAATACCCTGGTTGCGCCCAGCCTGGGCACCAGAACCTCCCTGGCGGCGTTGTCCAGGAGGGGTGACGCGCTCTCCAGGGGCCACACGTTCGCCGATCCAGGGATTGAAGCCCCAGGGAACGCGTTTGTTGGTGCTGGTGTTGCCGGAGTTGTTGGAGAAGCTGCCAGAGGTGTTGTAGAAGGGCTGCTGGCCGCCCTTTTTGGTATTAGGGCGCCGGCCGCCCTGCTGCTGCTGCTGCGGCTGAGAACCACCAATAGAGGAGGCATTAGCCAGGAGGGCGGCGGCAGCACGCGTCTTCTCGTCGTTCTGCAGCCGCAGCTCCTTGAGGAGTAGTTGGTGGCGTGCGGTGGCGAGGGTGAGGGGCTGCTGTCCGGCGATGTTGTCGGCGACGCCGGAGTAGACCTCGTTAAGTCCGCGCAGCAGGTTGAGGACGAGGTTGGGCTCAGATACGGGCTGCCCGACGTGGCGTAGTTCGTCGGCCTTCTCCTTCATGCGAACGCAGTAGGCGTCAATGGACAGGTCCCCCTGAGTCATCGAGTGAAACTCGTGATTCAGGAAGATGGCGCGAGGAGCTTCGTTTGCCTGGAACACCTCGCCGATGGCCTTCCAAAGGGCGCTCGCCGTCTGGGTGTTGTCGGTCAAGGCGAGGTTGAGGACGGCGTCGGAGGTGGTGCTGTACATCCATCCGCGGACGCAGAAGTCAGCCTGTGCCCATGCCGCATCGGTGGGGCACGAGGTGGAGGTGGTGGAGAGGTGATGCAGCAGCCCAAATTTCCCACACGTGGCCTGGAACGTTGTCGACCACTTGGTGTAGTTGGAGGGTTTCAACTCCAAGGTCATGGGGACGTGGAGCTTGATGTTGATGGTGGCGAAGGGGCAGAGGACAGGAGCAGAATCGGTTGCTAGGGTGCTACTGGTGGCAGAGGTGGTGTCGGAGGTGGTGCTCATTGTGCAGAGAAGGGGAGGAAGAGGGCAGGCGGCGGTTTGCGAGGCCTGGGAGGGCAGGGGCGCGGCCTGGTTAAGGCGGCGCGGCTGGAGGAGAGGGGGGCGATGCGCTGGGAGTCGGCGTAGGGGGTTTTGGCGGAAGGTGAGGGGGGGTCGGGAAATTAGATCGATACCCGGGTCTCTGGTACCATGTAGAAGATCAGGGTTGAGGGCAATTGGCCACACCTCAATGAGAGGGGACGCCTTCTATTATATAGGGCCGGCTGGCCTGCTTTACAAGGCAGGGGTAATTCCCCTGATTTACATCTGCTATATGTAGCAACTAATCCCTGATTTACATCTGCTATCTATAGCAGCTAGGATAACCACAGATGGCATATTCTATTGCCTAACAGTATGCACTTCAGAACACTTTTTTTTTTTGTTTCATGCACTTCTTACTTCTAAGTTCTAACCTTGCATCCTTTCGTGGCGACACTGTCGGTTGTTTCTTCATCTTCTGGGCATACCTATTCAACTTGCATACTTTTGTAAATATGGAAATTTCAATTAAGGTTATTACTTGCATTGTAATGCATTGATAAAAATTGACAAATAGTAGGGAAGGAAGTTTCTCAACGTTCCTTCAAAGCTATCCTAGAGTTCAAACAAACCCATAGGCCATAGCAGAAGAAACTCTACGGTCATGCCCTAGATTTTAGCCTTATAACCTGGTTTCCTCCATTTGTACTTGCCTTTTGTGCCTTGTGCCTACAACATGCACACAGTAACCTCCAAAAGGATGCCACATACTTCCACCATCACAGAAACTTTGTCATGGTCCTTTTAAACTACACAAATATTGCTATCTTTGCGCACACGTTGCTCGTATTTGTGAGACTCATAATTGTGTTGCAATCCGTTACTTGGCATAGTGGGGGATATCAAAATGAATTCAGGTTTCACTCTTATTGTTGAACAGGCTGGAAATCATGTGAAGGATGATGTATGCCATGCCCTTACTGTTGTGCTAAGCAATGCATCAGAGCTTCAAGGATATTCAGTGAGGTCATTGTATAAGGCCTTACAAGCATATGGTAAACAGGTTAGGGAAGATTTTATACTCTTCATAGTGCATGCCATTTCATCTCATCCTACCTGTTGTGTTTAACCTAATATTTTATTGTTTAGGGAAGTTTAGTAAGAGTAGCTGTTTGGTGCATTGGTGAATATGGTGAAATGCTGGTCAACAATGTTGGCATGCTGGAAGGGGAGGAACCAGTTACGGTGAGCGGACAATTCTTAAAAGGATATGTTCTGTTTTGACCCTTTGAACTAGCTACATTGTGGTCCCAGCTGTCTGAACTGCTACATAATCTGCAACATATTTTTTTTGTTGTCTGCATGCTTTAACTTCCTACTTAAATTGGCTGGGCTGACATGCATCCTGACCCTCCAATCAAGGGCTAGCCTTAATTACAGTTTTTTTAGAAATTTAGCTTGAGAGAAATGAATCAAATTGCTCAAGGACCTTTTTCCAATCTAAATTGGGACACTACTTGTCTTATTTATTGTATCAGCATTTGATCTGGTGTTTTTTAGTGTCGTTTGTAACTTGTCATACATCATACAAAATACATTGATTGGTCAGGTAACAGAATCTGAAGCTGTGGATGCCATAGAAATCACTCTTAACCGCTACTCTACAGATGTGACAACTGGAGCTATGTGTCTGGTTGCTCTTCTGAAGCTCTCCTCACGATTTCCATCAACATCAGAGTAAGATATCTTTCAACTTGACCTCACATGGTTGTTGCACCAGATTGCTACTTGACCTTGTATTCAATGAAGCATCCAAATGGCAAGAGTATTAAGAGTGATGAGCATGTTCTTACAGTCTTACCCTGTATTCATAATTCAATGACGTAGCATCCGGTAGGCAGCCTACATCAAGTGGATGCCTTGCCATCTGGTTTGTGGGGAGGGGAAGATAATTGGGAATAAGAAAGGTGATATGGGCTGACATGTAGACACTATTGTACTTTTGAAAAAAATGTTTGTAAAAACTGGGTGGTAGTTAATTAGAGTCCTTTTTCAGACCCTAACTGAAATTTGGGGCTGGTAAAATGGACTTATTCCATATGTTTGCCCATTTTTTCATATTTGAGAGTATTTAAGAAAAACAAGTGAATTTCAGACTCAATGTTACTCACTGAATTATGGAGTGGTTTTCCTTGTACACACTAAAGAACTGCATTACACTGTATCTATTTGTACGTGCCTACGCCGTAGGCCTTGGTGGTATACAATTATGTACCACTACCTTTAATGTATCTTCTTTACAAGATTATCGCATCATTCTGAGGAGTATTGATAGCTTGACATATGTTAATATATCCACCCTTAGTTATTTTAGACTAATATGCCAAGGGGCCTCTAGCTGAATTGGTTCGACTCCCAGTGGGAGCGAATTTTAGGCCGTGGTTAAAAAAATCCCCTCTCCCACGCCAAAGCATAGGTCTAAGGACCGGCCGAGGTCGTTGGTCGTCTCACACGGGCTACGGTGCCGCTATGTAAGGCTGGGGTGGGGGTTCGGGGGTTTCTCGACCTGCGTGAGAAGGTCTTCTTCTTAACGAAATACTCGGGGGCTGTCTTACCCCCCGCAGGTCGAGTTTTAGACTAATATCTACCTTACTACCTCTTAACTAGAACCCTGTTATACATATGACCAGATTGTACAACTGGATTGTATGACTAGTTCAAAGTAGAGATTAGATTCACAACACTGGTCTTACAGCTTGGTTCCGCAGTTGGTAGCATTTATATCTATTTTCCTATGTCCTACTGCTAGAATGATTGGATTAATTCCTCCCAAACCCCAGAGGGTGGGGTAAATAGTCTAGAGTACATGGGCCTACATAGGCCATTATATGGGCTGCATACATATACTCCAACACCCCCCCGCAGTCTGAACTCCCGGCGCAGCGGAGTTAAAGACTGGCCAAGAGAAAGAAAGTACACACACAGGGTAACACCCCCCGCAGACTCAACTCTAGCCACGAGTGATGTTGAGGCTGGAACGGAACTCGGAGAAGATCGCAGAGGGTAGACCCTTGGTGAAGATGTCGGCAAACTGGGAGGTGGTCGGGACGTGTAGAACTCGAACATTGCCGATGGCGACCCTGTCGCGGACGAAGTGTAGGTCGATCTCCACGTGCTTAGTCCGCTGGTGATGGACCGGGTTGGTGGAGAGGTACACCGCGCTGACGTTGTCGCAGTAGACGAGCGTGCTCTTGGCGAGTGGGCTATGAAGCTCAGCCAGGAGCTGCCGGAGCCAGGAAGCCTCTGCCACGCCGTTGGCGACAGCCCGGTACTCGGCCTCAGCACTGGAGTGAGAGACGATCGGCTGCCGCTTGGACGACCAAGAGACAAGGTTGCCGCCCAGGAAGACATCGTAGCCGGATGTGGACTGACGAGTGTCCGGACACCCGGCCCGTTCAGCGTCGGTGTAGACGACAAGCTCGGCGGAGGAAGACCGGTGAAGAAGAAGGCCGTAGTCCACAGTGCCCTGAAGGTAGCGAAGGAGACGCTTCAGGGCTGTGAGGTGTGGCTCCCGAGGATCATGCATATGAAGACCGACCTGCGGAACTGCATATGTGATGTCCGGTCTGGTGAAGGTGAGATACTGCAGAGCACTAGCAAGGCTATGGTAGGCAGTAGGATCAGCAACGGGAGGGCCCGCATCCTCTAAGAGCTTGGCCTGAGTATCAACCGGGGTGGAACAGGGGTTACAGTCCGTCATCCCTGCTCACTCTAGAATGTCAAGAGTGTACTGCCGCCGGTGGAGAAAGCCAGAAGGACGGGACTCAACTGTGACACCCAAGAAGTGGTGGAGCACACCAAGGTCCTTCATAGCAAACTCCTGCTGCAGGGAGGTGATGATCCGCTGAAGCAAGTGCCGACTGGAGGCTGTGAGAACGATGTCATCAACATATAGCAGTAGGTAGGCCATCTCATCGCCATGCCGATAGACAAACAGGATGTGTCTGACTTGGCCTCAGTGAACCCCAAGGTGACCAAGAACGTGGCAAACCGAGAGTACCAAGCCCGAGGAGCCTGCTTCAAGCCATAGAGAGACTTGTTGAGCCGGCAGACCATATCTGGGCGAGCGGGATCCACGAAACCCGCCGGCTGACTGCAGTAGACGGTCTCAGTCAAGGTGCCATGAAGGAAGGCATTCTTGACGTCCAGCTGGTGCACAGGCCACGAACGAGAGAGAGCCAGCGAGAGGACCGTGCGCACTGTAGCAGGCTTCACCACTGGGCTGAAGGTCTCATCGTAGTCCATACCAGGGCACTGGGTGAAGCCCCGGAGAACCCAACGAGCCTTGTAGCGATCCAGAGTGCCATCAGCTCGCCGCTTGTGCGTCTAGATCCACTTGCCAATGACCACATTTCCACCAGGCGAGGGTGGCACCAGATCCCACGTCTGGTTGGCAAGGAGAGCCGCGTACTCCTCTTCCATCGCACGGCGCCAGTGAGGGTCCGCCAGGGCGTCACGAACAGAGGAGGGTACAGGAGAGATCCTCGGCTCCGCGGCAGCAGTCGAGAGAGCCGCGGGCCGAAGAACACCAGCCGCCCGCCGTGTCACCATGGGATGTAGGTGACGAGGATCCTGCTCGAGGACAGGCGGGTGGTACACCGTCGACTCGACACGGGCGGCAAGGCGAGGATGGCGAGGCGGCTCCGGCGGCCCCGCAGGCGGTGACGAAGACGGGGCCGGCACAGGAGACGTCGACAGCGGCGGCGTCGGAGCAGGGGAGACCACCGTGCGCCGCTAGTAGACATGCACGGGCTGTGCATAGCGCAGAGGAGGCATGGGGCCGCGCGTGGCCCGGCGGGGGACGACGGGGCCTCCGGAAACGGGGCCGGCGCATCAGGGAGGCACACCGACGGAGGACCTGCAGAACGCTCAGACAAGGGTGGCTGAACCACCTGGTCAGTGGGAAAGAGGGACTCCAACTCTAGGTCTGAGGCTGGGGTGGTGGTGGAGGAGAAAGGAAAATCCGACTCATCGAACACTACGTGTCGGGAGATCAGGACCCGTTGAGACGTGAGGTCAAAGCAACGGTACCCCTTGTGGTCAGGAGAGTAACCAAGAAACACACCGAGTCAAGCGGGGCGCCAGCTTGTGAGGAGCAGTGGCGGAGGTGTTAGGGTAACACACACACCCGAAGACATGTAGGTGATCGTAGCGAGGAGTACCGAAGAGAGCGTGGTGAGGGGTGGGAGCCGGGAAGGCAGTGGAGGGGAGACGGTTGAGCAAGTAGGTGGCTGTGTGAAGACTCTCCGCCCAGCAGTGAGCGGGGAGAGAAGCCTGGAACAGAAGGGTGCGCATGACATCGTTAGTGGTGTGAATCATGCGCTCAGCCTTGCTGTTCTGAGCGGAGGTGTAGGGGCAGGACATGCGCAACTGGACACCGCGAGTGAGGAAGAAAGAGCGGGAGGCGTTGTTATTGAACTCACGTCCGTTGTCACACTGGACAGCCTTAATGGTGAGGCCAAACTGAGTGGACACCCAGGCAAAGAAGTGGGACAACGTGGAGAACGCCTCAGATTTGAAGCGCAAAGGGAAAGTCCAAGAATAATGGGAGAAATCATCAACCACCACCAAATAGTACTTATAACTAGAAATACTGAGTATAGGTGATGTCCACAGATCACAGTGTACAAGCTCAAACAAGCGATCTGCATGAGAAGTGGAGGTAGAAAAAGGAAGTCTAACATGACGCCCTAACTGGCACGCATGACAAAGATGCTCATCAGGGCCTCGAGTACAAGGCAGATCTGCACTACGATTGAGCTGAGCCAAAACGTCGCGGCCTGGGTGACCAAGGCGGCGGTGCCAAGTAGTAAAAGAGGTGGAGGCGACGAAAGCAGCTGACAGAGAAGAAGTCGAAGGCGAGGCAGCGGAAGGTGGAAGCCTGAGGGTGTAAAGGGGTCCCGCGCTATCACATCGGAGAAGTGGACGCTGGGAAGCCAAATCCTTCACAGTAAGACCAGAAGAGTCAAATTCGACAGTACAAGAATTGTCAGCTATAAATTGGCGAATGGAAAGAAGATTATGGACCATATGAGGAGCAACAAGAACATTGGGAAGACGAAAAGAACCAAGGTTGCCCGCATCCCCCACGGAGGTGATAGGAAGACAGAACCCATTGCCGACCATGATGGAAGAAGGGCAAGAAGAAGGTGGAGGTCGGACAGAAGAGAGTATACCAGCGGTCGGGGTGGTGTGGTAGGAGGCACCCGAGTCAGCAATCCACTCGGTACCCACTGGCGGTGTCAGCCCCATGGAGCTGAAAGAGCGAACCAACGCAGCTTGGTCCCATCCAGCAGGCTAGGCCGGAGGAGGCTGAGTGGGTGGGACCTAGGCCGCCGGTGGCGGAGAAGGAGCAATGCCTGCGAACATGGCCGACGGCGGGTGCTGAGCGCGAGGACCCCCCTGGGGCCTAGAACGGCCACATGGAGATGCGCCTTGACCATGGGTTGGAGAAGGATGGCCAGGGGGCACCACCAGCAGCAGCAGGGGTGGGAGCAGGCGTCAGTGTACTCCCACGAGCGGCACCACCGTGCCCACTCCGCCGCCGACGTCCACCGCGGCCCTCCCCCCACCACTCGGCCCGGGGGGAGGAGCGCCGAGGAGGGAGGGTGCTGGAGGAGCGGCAGGAACAGGAGGAACAGCAGATGGCGCCGGGGAGCTCGCAGGGGCGGCTGGAGGGGCAGCGACGAGGACGGTGGAGGAGGACCCCTTGGAGAAGCCCCTGGTGATCTCGTCGAGGACCAGGTCGTCCCGTAGCTGCAGGAAGGAGGGGAACGGCTTCTGCTTGGAGATCCAGGTCTTCAGATGGCCGTAGGTGTCATTGAGGCTACGCACGATGTTGAGAACCAAGAAACGGTCCTCCACCGGCCAGCCAAGGTCACGAAGAGCATCCGCCATGCCCTTCATCCGCCGACAGTACTTGCCAACGGAGATGTCCCCCTGCTCGAAGGTGCGGAAGGCCGCATCAACCTGAAGAGCACGAGCCTCGGCATTGCCAAGGAACTGCGGAGGAGTCGAGGAGCACGTGGTCGTCGAGGGCGTAGCGGCGGAGTGTGAGGAGGACCAAGTCCCGCCAGCGGCTGACGGAGGTAGATCCTGGGTCGAGGACGACCGGAACCAGGGCCCAGATGTTCTGGACCCCCGCCGCCTGAAGGTGAAGCCGGGCAACCACCGGGTCGGCAGGGTCGGGCCGGGTGCACCGCGGAGGGGGCCGAGCCTGGTGGGAAGAGCTGGCCCCACCCTCAGCACTGTCCTGGTGAAGCTGTAGCTCGGGGGCGCCGTGGAGGAAGCGCTTCGCCTCGGCGACACGACGAGCAAGGGCATCCGCCTCGGCGCGCTCACGCTCCCAAGTAAGAGCGGCCGCGCGGGCACGCTCCTGAGCCGCCGCGGACTCAGTCTTGGCGGCACGGAGGGCGGCAGCCAGTGCAGCGCCGGCGGAGGGCTCGTGGAAGACCTGACCCCCGCCCCCAGCAAAGCTAGTGGTGGCTGGTAGAGGGGCGGTCAGTCCCGGAATGGAGGCGTGGACGTTGGCCAGCGGCGGATCGGTGGCCTGAGGGTCCCCGATGGCGACGAAGGACGAAGACGAGGACGGCTCGGCAGTGTACACGGAGCCGAAGGGGCCTCAGTCCGCGCCCAGGCCCTTGGAGCCCCAGCCCGGTCCGGCCCAGAGGCTGGGCAGCGAGGCCTGCGGGTGCAGGGGAGCCATGCTCCAACCTGCGCCGGTGTGGGGCGGAAGCAGGGAGGCCCACGCGGCGTCCTGGGCGGCCGCGGCGGCCTGTAGGGCCGCCTACAGGCCGCCTCGCGCTTGTCCGCGCGGCGCGCGGCAGCCTGGGCGGCGGCGGCCTCGGCGGCGGCGCGGAGTGGCCCGGCGGCAGCGTGGCGGCGGCCATGGAGGAGGCTGGCGGCGCGGAGTAGCCCGGCGGCGGCGCGGAGGAGGCAGGGGAGCGGGTGAGAGCCGCGGAGTAGGAGAGGGGAGGGAAGGAGTTGGAGGAGGGAGGCGGCGGCGGCGGCTGCTGGTTGCCACCGGCGGCGCCTGCCTGCCTGCTACGGCTGGGGGAGGGAGAGAGAGGAAGGAAACCCTAACCCTAGTCTGATACCATGTTAGAATGATTGGATTAATTCCTCCCAAACCCTAGAGGGTGGGGTAAATAGTCTAGAGTACATGGGCTGACATAGGCCATTATATGGTCTGCATTCACATACTCCAACACCCACTAATAATATCGTATCTTTGGCAATTATCTTGAATTGCGATTGTGGTGATCTTTTGTTACCTGAAAAATACTTTAAAGTTTATCATGCCATGTAACTAGTGTTTATTATAGCTAGGTGATTCTTATAGTATAATACTGCTCTGTTGACACTGGCTTTACTGTCTTATACAGGAGGGTAAAACAAATAGTTGCGCAGAATAAAGGGAATGTTGTGCTTGAACTACAGCAAAGATCAATTGAATTCAGTTCCATTATACAGAGACATCAATCTATCAGGTGGGCCACCAAACTTTTAGATGTTGTTGCAGAAGATTTGTTTAGCATTTATTGCCTACAAAGTATATTAATCTAAGAGAATCTGGTTCAAGTGCAGATCTTCTTTGCTTGAACGCATGCCTGTATTGGATGAAGCTAGTTATCTGGTGAAGCGGGCTACCGCTACACAAGCAACTATTTCAACAGATAAACCTGCCCCAGCAGTCACTCCTGGAAGCCTTAAGCTTCTGAATGGTGCTGTAAAACCCACCTCAGCTCCTTTAGCCGATTTGCTTGATTTGAGTTCTGATGGTGCACCAGATTCAACCACTGCTTCTACACCATCTAATGATTTTCTGCAAGATCTGCTGGGTATTGGTGGAGTGAGTTCATCAACAGGTATTCTTTTTTCTCGGTATATTTGTTTCCATGTGCATTTTCCATGTAGCTTGCTTCACTCAAACAATGGAAGAGCAATACTCTGCATGACTCCACTTGTCCCTCCTCTCGAAATGTGCACTCTTACCTTTTCTGAAATTTGAACCACTGCATGCTCAATGATTTGCAGTTAGCAATTTATCTTTCTATATCCTAATATTTAGTTCTAGCGCTGTATTATGGGATCCGAAATTTTGTATATAATCTCCTTGCTTGTTGTTTTTTGTCCTAAAAAGTATATTGCATTTGTTTTTGCGTTTACTGCTGCAGTAAATGAATGAGTTTTGCCGCACTTCAGTTATTTTCTTCTTATGCTCTTATTGTTACATTCTTTTTGTTTGTTATTAGCAGAAATATCCTTGCTTTAGCACTTTATAAGTTTCTTTATGTTTTTGTTCAGGTGTACCTTCGACTGCCAGTGCAGATATTCTTATGGATCTTCTGTCCATTGGATCATCTCCTTCACAGAATGGCACGCTAGCAACAGACTTCCATCGTCCTGGACAAGGTAAGTAATTTTAGCTATAGCAATTGCCTCTGTTTCTACTCCCTCCATTCCAGAAAATAAGTCATTCTAGTTTTGTTCTAAGTCAAATTTGACTAAATTTATATGAAAAAGTATAAATATTTATAATACCAAATGAGTATTGTTAGATTCATTGTCGCATATATTTTCATGAGGTATCTATTTGGTGTCATAAATGTCGACATTTTTCTCTATAAATTTGGTTAAACTCTACAAAGTTTGACTTGGGGCAAAACTAGAATGATTTGTTTTCTGGGACGCACGGAGTATTTATTAGTACCATTGTTTAATTGTGTTATACTGATGTTGCAGAGTCTAAAGCTGTTCCTGTTGTGCCTGAAGCTATTGATCTTCTTGGTGGTTTGTCATCAAGTACATCTGTTTCTGGTTAGTTTGGTTTGATATTGAATGTGCGAATCGCCTATCTTGCTGTTTATACCGATTGATGAATTGTAACACTAATGCATCAGAGACTAAATCAACACCTGTGGTACCTCAAGGCATGGATCTGCTTGAAGGTTTGTCATCAAATACATCCATTTCTGGTTAGTTGGTTGTTCATATTGGTAAACCAAGTAATTACTACTGCAATGACTTCATGGTTACTAAGCCTTCTAGTTTGAGCAGGACTTGAGAATACGGCCAATCCATCAATAACAGCTTTCCAGAGTGCAACCTTGAAGATCACGTTCGACTTGAAAAGGCAGCCTGGAAACCCACGAGAGACTACAATTCATGCTACTTTTACAAATTTGACATCTAGCACCTTTACCGATTTTATTTTTCAGGCTGCTGTTCCAAAGGTAACATCTTCCTGTATGCTGCATTCTATGTTGAGCTGTCCACCGGCACTGCAAATTACTCTTGATATTACACGATTTTTCTTCTACATACATTAGTTTTTATCACTTATAAACAATCATACTCCACGATAGTTCGTATTGCATATCTTATATTCTTCAAGTTAACCCATGCCCCATGCTGTTGACCATTATTTCATGTTGACCGTTATTTCATTCTTCCATGAGTTTATATAGCATGATTTTTGTAGTTATTCCATGCTCCGATCCTTCAAAAATGCTGAAATCACCTTTCTTCACATTAGAGCAGTGGAAAGAGGCTAAAAGTGATAATATTTTATGCTTCCTCCGTTGTGTATTTTTAATAAAATTTTATGACTCGTACAGTGATAATGTTTCTTATACTTTCAGTTCATCCAATTGAGACTGGATCCAGCTAGTGGCAACACTGTTCCATCTAATGCAAATGGTTCAGTCACACAAGGGCTCAGCGTCACCAATAATCAACAGGGACAGGTATATGAATAATTCCATCCTTCATTTCCAGTTCGGCGTCTTTTGTCTCTTTCTTTTAGAGGTGCGAATTGGTGACCCTAAGGGTCTCCAGTCTCCACTGCCCTTCTTTAGTTCAACAAAATATACTGGTTTTCTAAAATTTCCTTAGGGCCACCAATTTGCACCCCTGATATTTTACTGGCTTTAGTTTAGTCTTCTTCAGTATAATGTGTTTTACAGATCCTGATCACAGAACATATGAAGTTGAGAAATGCTGTTTCTTAATTCAGATAGATTTTATCCCATAGTTATATAGCTGATGTTTCTTCTCTCGATCCGGATCGCCAGAAACCACTTGCAATGCGAATCAGGATGTCTTATAAAGTGAATGGCGAGGACAGATTGGAGCAAGGCCAAGTCAGCAATTTTCCTTCTGGACTATAGTGCCGTTTGTGTATTGTCGTGTTATGATAGTTCTCTCAAACTGACCTGTTGGCAAAGATTTCTTTTGTACTGTTCCACGATTTTTTAATTCTTGTTCCCTCATTTATGGGTTACTAATACTATAGAACAAATAGTTTCTTGCGGCCATTCATTTTTTCCCTATATAGCAGTATATTGTATAGCAGCCAGCAGCGATGCGATAAATCATATATTAGATCCATTGACATGTATCCATACCTCATGCTATGCTTGAGGATAACCAGGAAAAACTTTATCCAGCTCGTTACAAGTACTCCGTACTTTATTTTCTATTTTCTTGTACCATCAACCTTGTACACTAGAGGCTGGTTGCATATTCTCAACAAAAAAACAAAGAAAAGACTGGGTTTCGGTGAGAGCTAAGTATAATAAATCCTATTAAGCAGGCTGTAAGATGATCCATGTCATCAAAATCCTAGTTGGAAGAGAGAGAAAGGAGAGAGAACTCGTCGCCGGGCTCAAGCGCGTGGAACGAGATAGTACCGCCTGCGTGCGGCCCGGTGCAGGCGCAAGAGCGGGCGTTTCCCTTGCCTTCCTCTCTCTCCTGATCCCCTGTGTCTGTCCCTCGGCATGCACTGCTGCCAGCGCCGTTGCAAAGATGGAGTCCTGGAGAAGCTTGTTTGTTCAAAATATACCTTCTTTGATCGCATTATTAATCGTATTTTATGTAGATTATAAATATGATCTTTTGATCCATGCGTATGATTTGTCTCCTCAAGGACGTGGTTAAGTTTGGTTCATGTGTATCAGCGTATGATTCGTCTCCTCTATGATGAGTTTCTGCAGAACTGAGAGCAAGTACCCCATCTCTACTGTACGTGTAATCATATCAAGTTGCTTGATTAAATGGCCACAAAGATAAATACTACGGTTGATCACAAAAGGTTGTAGGTATGGAAGTGTTGAATGTTTAAATATTCAATAAAGGCAAAGCAAACAGCTAACCAGCCGGCAGCTGACTGCCTTGTTCTGATGCCCATATTGCCTCGTTTTTTGCGGCAAGTGCCACACGGACTACCTTATGGCTAACTGAGGTGCCTGTGCTCTCTCCGGCGGCGGCTAACGCGGTCTCCAATGGGAATTTTTAAAAGGATTTTTCTAACTGAGGTGCCTGTGCTCTCTCCGGCGGTGACTAACGCGGTCTCCAATGGGAATTTTTAAAAGGATTTTCCAAAATACTGTAGTGATAATGTTTGAAACTACTGTTTTATACTATAACTGATGTGACGTACAAAATGAAATGATATTTGAGAAATTAGAATGATAAATGTTCTTAAAGATAGCCTAGACCTCACCTTGCCTTTTTGCCTAGGGGCATGCCTAGTCTTTGGCGGTTCTGCCACCACCAACCCCTCCTCGCTAATTGAGCTGCCCCGTCACCTCTGCCCCATCCTTTCCTTGGCCATCCACCCTTCTGAACTAGTGGCCCACTAGAGAACCCAGGGCAATGGCGTAGATGAAGCAAGATATTCTTGCGAACAGGATGCGGGCTCCGTTGGATCTCCAGGTCGTCTCGGTGCGCCAGCGGTTTGCCTCACTTGGGCTGAGGGAAAAGAAGCATTTATACGATATAAATCATGCTTAAAGTTTCATTGACAATGAACTAGTCACAATAAAATGAATAACTAGTATATAGGTTATCTGGCCGACTCCGCCTTCACTATGCAAACATTGTTCTTACAAGCAAACCTTGTTCTTACACTGGTATGGAGACACTGTGAAAACAAGGAGATAAAAGCATGGAGCCATTTTGCAAAACAAGGAGAACATGAATTGGAGGAAGACAAAGCCATAGACTAACACATTGATATAGCGATATAACTTTATCCGATTGAAACCATCTTGCTGTCCAAATAAGCTATTGCTTCAAATGGAATTGTTATGAGATATGAGGTTGTACATATCATCGAGCACTATAATTTGCACATGAAATTCTTTATATGGGATCATGTTAAAAAATATGTTTTAAAGACATGCTACATAGGGGAGCGAACAAATTGCCTTTGATTTATCCACTCACTAGTCACTAGTGGAATATATCTTAAAAGAAAACTCATAACTTTTACATATGAGCACGGTTGAATATAGAATTCATATGCCAATTGTAGGTCAGTTTTTCGTTTGATGCAATCTTGGGGACGAAATAATACCTACAATGTTTAAATAAATAAATACAAATTCAAACATTGTATTGATTATGTTATCTTTAGTATGGCTTAAAATTTCGTACACCGTAAAGTTGTAAATTTCATCAAGCTCTATAATTTTCATTTATATTTTATCTTTATTCAAACTCAGATATTTATGTTATGATTTTATAGACCCGAGATGGGTCACTCGACCCGAACAACACGACGGGTGGACGCGACCGTATTTTTTGGGCCGCAACAATTGTTGAGGTAGGCGAGGGCCATGATTTTCTACACAAAACCTGACCGACACAACCCAACCCAACCCGAAAAACCCCGACCCTGCACGTCCGTGGAGAGTGTAATTATTTAAACACTTTGTTTTTACGAAATCATTAGGAGATAGTGCTATAAATGCGGAGTAAGGAGTAACAGAGCAAAGCGATGATATTTTCTGTATTTGAATCCATGGTTCATGCCTTTTATAAGAAAAATAATTGTAATTTCTATATCTTCCACATAATGAAATTTTAAATACAACTCCTTGGGCCTACAATGAGTTATTTTTTAGAAATAAGGGTAGGTTAGCCTAAGCCTACACACCGGAAATTGATGTTAAATCTATGTCTATTTGCAAGTGCTTATGTCGTAACCCCAACACTTATTTTATCTATATAATCCCATTAGTTATAATATAGATTAGATAGGTTGTGGATTGGATTATTTTTAATAAGCTTGTTTGAGTAGTTTCGGGTTTCTGCATTGTAGTCACACAATTATTTAACCTGAGTCATCTTTAGTCATGTTATGCCTACGGTCACCTAAAAGGCTATGTTCGATCGTGTACATAGATTAGATCAGATTATTACTGATTTGATGTGTGTTTTGTTGAGTCATCGTCCCTATAAAAATGAGATGGATTATAGAAGCTACACTAGCAATGTGTTTATCCTATTCCTTGAAGGGACCATCCTACTCTTATATGGTCCGAGGGCCCCCCGCATAAGACATATAAATGAAACACGATGGGTTCCTTCACCGTGTGGGCGATACATAGTGGTTTTTCTGATGAGCTCGCTCGGGGTGGGCTTCTTCCTCGGCGTGATGTACGGACTACGCGTGAGCACCACCCTGGTGTACGTCTCGCGGAACTTCAACCTGGTAACGATGGCACCATACGAACAATGGCTTCAACCCATTGTTTGAGGTGGTAGGACCTCTATGTCCACAAGTAGCCTCTGACCAATCGGATGCCTGATCGGTCTTATCCTTTTGACATTGCCAGTCTACTCCTGTGAGGATTGGAGAGATTATATCTCAGTGCAAATTACTCGGTAGTATGATTACGGACGAGTGTGCAGGGGAAGTTACTTCACCCCCCTATTGACCGAGATGGCAAGGCCTCCCACCTGCAGGCGACCTTTAACTGGTTCCGGTGTCGGACCAGTTTTAGGCCTTCGGCATTGCCAAGCTACTCTTAGGAAGGTCTGGATGGGATTAGACCTTCCTCTAAGACTATATGGTGGTATGATTACAGACTAGCATGCGGAGAAATTGACTTCACTTGTGCTAGGGTGAGATGGAGGCGCGTCGGGGCCTCCTGTCTACAAGCAGCCCTAGGGTTTTGGTGTTGCCAAGCTATTCTTGACTCTTAGGAGACCTGGACGGGATTAGACCTTTTGTGAAGTCATCCAATGGTATGATTACACACAACGAAGTTGACTTCACTCCTCTGGTGTTCTCGGGAGGGGGCGAACCCTCGCTAGGCTCACGCATGTTGTCGTCACACTCTTCATTATTCGGGCCACCTGACCAACATGTGTCTTCTTAGTCATGACCCAACTGGTTGTCCATCAGTGGGCTCTCGTCGGGCTCGTGTGTCACGGTTGTCTAGGTGTGGACCATTGTGTGAGCATAAATGTTCTTAGGCTCCTCGAGGTACCCATGATGTTGTGACACTTACAATAAAGCAGAGAAAATGTTTTTAGCTAGATTGATAAGCGGGTCCATAAACTGTGAGATCCATGTGGATGAAAACATCGATGTGTATTAATTAAGCATATTAATATGAGAGAAAAGGGAAAAATAAAGAGAGGTTCAAACTATTGGTGGACAGCAAGAAGCACTGTCCATAATTACCCTATAGAAGCATTATCCATAATTATCCTATAGAAGCATTATCCATAATTATCCTATAGGAGTACTGTATAGTGTAGTATAGAATTAATTTTTGGAAGGAATAGTATAGAACTTCACTCAAAAAATGACTAGTGTAGTATAGAATCTTCTTTGAAAAGGATAGTATAGAACTTCACTCAAAAGAAAGACTAGACGGACGACCACATCCTCATCCTCCTCCCGTGAGATTTTGTTCCATCCTCTCAGGATATGTTTTGACTGGGATAGGGATTGTGAAATATGGGGTGGGATAGAAAAATGTAGAGTAAAATAAATTTTATAATATGTTTAGATTGTAGAATAAAAATATGCATGTGAGTATATAATGAATGGAATAGAAAATTGATGGAAGAGTGGGATAGGATTTCTCTGTCTCGATCCCTGTTCCATCCCCGTCCAAACGCCCCGTCAGGCTCTCACGTCCTGCAGTTGATCTCACCGTCTACCGGTTGCCCTACCGCACCCTGGGACCGGCCGCCCGCCTCTCTGCGCCCCCTCCCCGTTCGGCCGCCCCCGCCCCACGGATCCGGCCGCCTGCCTCCCTGCGCCCCGTCCGGCCGCCCCCGCCCCATGGACCCGGCCGCCCGCCTCCCTGTGTCCCTCGCCGTCCGGCCGCCCCCGCCCCACGGACCCCGGCCGGCCGCCTCCCTGCGCCCCCTCCTCGGCTCCCCTTGCATCTGCACAACTCTGCGGCCGGCGGCCGGCCCCCTGGTGCTGACTCGACGGGGAGCCAAAGAGCACGGTGAGCAACGCAGATTTCCTCCTCGCATCTCTCTTCTCTCATCTGGCCTTAGCTTCTAACGAAGGCGACTGCAAATCGGTTACAGGATACAAAATTTGGTGGATGCGTTGTATTCTTGGCTCAAATTATTGGGTATTCCTGGGAATACCCAGGAATCACTATAGCTCCGCCCCTGGTTATACTGCCTAATACGACTGTCAGTTGTGGCCCATGTAAAATTTAATCCCATGTTGTTTCCTAGCAGCGCCTAAACTATACATGAGAAGTGATTAATGTTCAGTTTGTTATGATCTTGAAGTTGGCTTACAACATTTATATTGCAGTTTATGCTGCTGATTGTTTACAAAATTGGAATGCGGGCTTAGAGTTGAATTAGACTTTCATGTTGTATTTTTATTAGCTATGTTAGGCACGACCTTGTAATTCTATGTCCTTGCATGACATTGAACACAGATAATGCTAATATAACGCTGGTCATGCTTCCAGCCAATTTCTGTTTATTCTGTTTGGAATGTTATTTTTCTGTCCACTTAGCATGCTTTTTCATTATTATTTTGTTGCGATATATAGAATACCTATCTCACTCAAATTATACACATAGGAGTGCAATTCGTATCACATGGTGTTTCTTCACAGCAGGTTGAGAGGATATGTTGCCATTCTTCTCTCAGGTACATATTTGTAACTACAATACTGTATTGGGCTGCTAAGAGAACTTGTCTGGGCCGTAACGCTGTATTAGAAGTTTGGCCTAACACCCTATAATATTATGTTCCGAGATGTCTTTGTAACATTATCATTGATTTTACACAGGCAAAGCACAATTATTGCATCATCTCAGAACGAAAATCCACCTTTAATGCCTGCGATCATGACTCCTAGTGGCCCTCTTGATCTCGAAACTGTACTACTGGGAAATCGTGTAATCTTCATTGGTCAATATATTAACTCCCAGGTGGCACAACGTGTGATATCACAGCTTGTCACACTTGCTGCTGTTGATGAAGAGGCTGATATTCTGGTTAGTATGCAACTATGCATTCCTATGTTGCTGGAGTTCATAGTCTTGTATAGTAGTAGACCCTTATTTCTTGTTCTATATTATCTGCTACCATCATTTGTATAAATTGTTTTTTTGTTAGATCTATCTTAACTGCCCTGGTGGAAGTCTCTATTCGATCTTAGCGATTTACGATTGCATGTCCTGGGTAAGTCATCTATGTTCCATGACTTCTCTGATCTAATACTGGGAGTGTATTCTTATGTCTACATTTAGAGCATCAAGATTTACAATTTTGGCACCAGAACCTATTTACATGATAACACATTTTTCATCTGTTTTATGCAATGTCCTTAGCTTAGGCCTTACATGTAACTGCTGTGTACTTTTTAGTATTATTGGGAAAGCTTATTCTGCTTATCTTATATTGGTAGCATGACAGTATCACACAGTATGTTTACAAGATTTGTCTTCTTGCCATCCCGTGTTAAAAATGGCAGATGGAAATTTATGATACTTTCTTTCCTCCTTTTTTTCTTTGTTACATACTCTCTCCGTCTCAAATTTTAAGGGGTTCTAGGTCTCGTCTCTACTAGATTCATTCATTGCTTCATGTATGTGTGTGTTAAATATGTGTCTAGAACTCTAGATTCATCAACATCCATGTGAATGCAGACAGATAAAAAGAAGGTTAGAACCCCTTACAATTTGGGACGTAGGGATTGGTTATTTGTCATTTTGGGGATGTGCTAAAAATGCTATATATTCATTTATTACATTTACCTTTCTAGGTGTGTCCTTGCATGCTGTAAAATAATGATCCCCCATGATGTTGATCGTGCTATTTGTTAGGACTGAGAATAATTGCTTTTTAGTTTATGTAATCATTCAGCATGTGGTCTAACTTTAATGCTGATATGTACAGTCTTGCTTTGATGTGTAATTCACAAATATTTGATTTCCTTGTTTCAATTTTATTTTTTAGTTCTTTCTAATTAAATCTAAGGATATGTTTATATAGGATTGATCCTTTAGTTTCTCTTTTGTCATTTTTGTATTTTCATGCACCAAAGATCTGCATTTACAGTGCCATTTCCGTTCTAATTTCTTGTGCTGATACATGAAACACTATTTATCTTATAACAAGCAGATAAAGCCTAAAGTTGGGACAGTGTGCTTTGGTGTTGTTGCTAGTCAAGCAGCAATTATTCTTGCTGGTGGTGAGAAGGGAATGCGCTATGCAATGCCAAATACTAGAGTAATGATTCATCAACCTCAAGGTGGATCGGAGGTATGACTGTTGGCTTGCTTATTTGATTCAAGTAGCCAGATGAATTTCTAGTTGGTAATGATGATCTTTTGATTGGCAGCACCTCTAGTTGCATTCCCTGTTTGACGTGTCTCGAGTCTTGTTGAATTTTGTTTTGATACACACAATTGAGTTACGTGCAGGGTAATGTGGAGGAGGTGAGGCGACAAGTTGGAGAAACCATCTATGCTCGTGATGTACGTATTTTGCCATCACAAATGGTTGATATATTTCTGTCATTACATTTCAGGCTGGCGATGATGACTAGACTCTATGTTTTGGTTTGTAAGCTCTGATTAAAGTTCTTGGACATTCTGTATGCAGAAAGTTGATAAAATGTTTGCTGCTTTCACTGGGCAACCACTGGACATGGTGCAACAGTGGACAGAGAGGGATCGGTTCATGTCTTCTTCAGAGGTATGGACTTCTCTCACTTGTATAGTAGGGCAGAAGAGAGCAAAGTAGGAAAATTTTACATTTTGAGCAATTACTTATGTTTCACCTTTTATAGGCCATGGATTTCGGGTTGGTTGATGCATTGCTGGAAACAAGATATTAGCGAAGGAACATAAACCCAGATTCTATTTGGAGACTTAGAAATACTGCTGAACTGTAGTTGCGGTTAGAAGTTTGCTGCCCATCTTGTTTATAGCGCTGAAATGACAAGTGGTGCATACCGGAAAAGCAAGATTCACCGTCGTGCACACATGGAGCAATATGTTGATCTGTCATTTTTTTATCACGCAGCATTTGTAGCTAGCACATAGGATGGCCTTGTCATTTTAAAGGGACAAGCACTCAGGCCTAGATGATCCTTGCGGATGGGAGAAATTTCTCAGTTTGATTTAACCAAGGCAGTAGGCACATCTGCAAAGTTGTAGCTGGGAAGTGGTCTGAGTTCTGCAATTGCAAAGGAAGACATGCGTTGTGTGTTCACACTTTATGTTGTACCTTGTACCCTATGAATGGATTGTTGTATTGTACCCTGTGTTGTAACATAGGAGTACTACTGAATTAGCGGCGAGGTCGTCCCATGTTTTTTTATGTGGATAACTATATTGTTTTTCACTGAGCATATTTTTACAAAGGTTAGAATCAGGTGTTCCTTGCACAGTTGGCGTGGAGTCGACGAGAAACTGGACGAGAAGCACTGTACTTTCCGTCTCTTGTAATCGCGTTAGACGGAAGATAGATTGATGTTGTTTTTCGTTGCCTCGTTCCTGTTGCAAGTGCGTTGTTCCCTAGGTCGTGCTGGTGTGATCATTGTAATAATGCTCCAACTTCTCAACGAAACGAAGTCACGTTCTTGAAAAACACAAACAGAATATTGGCAATCAATTAAGCCAGAAGAATAAAACAACGGTGCACACATTGATTTTCAATAATAACAATAGCCTTAATATATAATATGCCCACAAAATCTTAGCCTAATAGTAACTCAGTTGTTTTTGACGACTAACTATCAAGCCTAATCCCATCTATAATTAACTACGCCGACACCTAAATCGTCATACTATAGTTTTTGACAAGTATATAGTAATAATAACTATCTAATCTAACGCATTATAATTAACTACGCCGACATAGCCGAGCTCCACGGACCCAAGCCAGAGCTTGCCGTCCTTCTCGGCGACGTCGCTAAGCGTGATGCCCTTGGGCCCTACGATGTCCTCATGCTCGGCGCCTGCCGCGTCGAGGCGGACGCCGACGAGGTGCTTGACGGGCGGCTTGGCGTCGATCTTCTCCCGGTTGAGCGCGACCCAGTAGCCTCCCCTAGCGTCGCGCCTGATGTTGTCGGCGTAGCCCGGCAGGTCGGCGAGGCGCTCGTAGCGGCCGGCCTTGGCCCCCCTGACCCAGTACCTGAACACCCGGCCCGCGCCCGTGTGCGCCACGACGACGTGCGTCCTGTCGGCGCTCATCGCGACGCCGTTGGGGTACGGCAGGCCGGACCTGAGCACGGTGACGCGCCTGGCCCGAGCGTCGTACCTCATCAGCCTCCCCGTGGCGTCGCGGTTGATCATGATCTGCGTGTTGTGCGGGCGCCGGTACACGGTGCTGCTGTCGGTGAAGTAGACGTCGCCGGTGGACTGGTCGACGTCGAGGCCGTTGACGAAGCTGAAGGGCACGCCGCCGGCGCCCGTGGCCAGCACCTCCGCCTCGCCGCCGCCCGGGCCGACCTTCATGAGCCCGAGGGACGCGTCGGCGATGTACAGCTCGCCCGTCTTGTGGTAGAACTGCAGGCCGAGCGGGCGGCCGCACACGGCCTCGTCGTCGGCCGTCCGGTCCGTGGACGCCGTGCACGCCGGCGTGTTCTTGTAGCTGGCGCTGTAGGCGAAGGTGGTCCAGCCGTTGGCGTCGCCGCCCCACTTGAGCACGCGGCCGTCCGAGACGCCCGCGTAGGGCCCCTGGCCCCTGCGGTCGAAGGCGAGGCTCTCAGCGCCGTGGACGCCGTCGGGCAGAGGGATGGTGCGGAAGTTGAGGTTCTCGACGGCGCTCGACGACTTTGGGACGTGGATGCTCCATGGTTTCGCCGCCGCAGAGCACAAAATAAGGCTGGCGACGACGAGGGGAAGAAGAAGGCTCGCCGACATCTTGTCTTGGATCTTGATGAGCATGCAAAAGTTTTCCTTCTCTTGTGTTGGTTTATGATAGGCATATATGGCGGATGTATATATAGTACTTTTATGGGGCAATTGTATTAACTGAGGACACCTACGTTCGTTTTAGTGTTGGCTTTCCTCACGCACGGCAATGGCAGAGTCTCTGCTTGAGCCGTGACTTGTAGCGGCACGTACACGTCCGCGCCACGACCAGGAAGCCCTCTTGCCCACGACTTGCCCCGCAGGGTTGGATTGCTATTTGCTCTGATGGGACGAGCCCGAAGGTGACACGTACTCATAAACCGTCGGTCGTCGCATGCAAGAATCAAACACTATTACGAGAACGAACGAACAATGTATCATCACTTGCATCTAACCGTATGTACGTTCGGACTGTAACAAATTAGGACAGGTCAAGTCGGCATGCAATCCAATACCGTACGTTCGCGCGGTGAGCGAGGTCGTGCATGCCCAGGTCCCCGTCGCGCGTGTGCCGCGAAGCCCTGTTGGCCACGACTGACCATGGTGTGCCAGCCCGCTCCCTCCCAGCACCATGATCCCATGCATGCGACAAACCGGCGACGCGCGCGCCTGGCATGAACTCAATGCAAAGACCGATCTAATTTACTTTAATGTACCACTGCACGTTCTGCGTGACTTGTCTTGTTGCAATAAGCATTTCACACACCTGCCCAGCATATAAATTTTTTGGTTTACATACTTAAATATGTTTACTTGTCACGAGAATCAGGATATCGCATACTATATATATATAGGACGTAGCTACACTCACCTCTATATCTCAAGATTTTTAAAGGTATCTGGTCGAACGAAAGGTATGTACACAGGAGTATGTGATTATACTAAACCATTTGTGGTGGTATATACGTGAGGTATGGGAGTATACTTGAGGTATGTGGATATACCTTATTATATGTAATAATATAAATATATTATTATAATAAATTAAAATCAAGGGCTGCTTTGTAATTTTTCCATATAGTGACTTTTGAGATATCTTAAAATAAATATGTGAAACATACTCAAACTGATAAATAAGTATGCGAACATACCCTTATTAGTTTATTGAAGGTGAATGTAGCTACATACGCATATAGATAAAACTCTTCCTATATATATATATATATATTTATTTATTTACAAATAAGCCTGAGCAGCTGGAGTTTACAAGTCCATGTTGAAGCTTTTGTAGAAAGGCTTGATTGGTACATCCCAGTTCATCATGCACAGGCAGGTTGTTACCTTAGTTGAGATTTAATGCTAAGGCGGCTAGGTTTGGTCGCCAGGAGGTGCGATTTGGACAAATCTAACTTCCACATGCCAGGCACTCATTCCGGTTGTTCAACGAACAGACCACCTGTGCCATTTTAGCCTGGATATCCTCTTCGTCTGAAGTTTGCTTCTTATATCCTACAAACCCAATGGTTTTAAAGGATCATGGTTAATTAAGCAGCATATTGAAAATTAACCCAAAATGCATAGTCCATTAGAAAAAGGCTAGAACACAGTCAGCACTGATCACCTTGAGAAGAGTAGTGTCAACAGTAAACTTAATTGCATCTGCGGCAGCGCGTGTTCTTAGGTAATACATCCCTGTTTTCAGGCCCTTGTATCAAACAAGAGAGGAATTCATCATTAGGTTTTCCTTGGCCACTCCTTGCACTTTAATAAACTAGAAAATGTACCCCGGACTCCTTTTCAAGAAGAAAGAAGAAAATTTTAAGTTAGTGCTAGGAGAGTACCCTCGACCAAGCATGGAAGTGCAGTGAAGTTAGCTTCCCAAAGTTTGGCTGTTCCATGTGAATATTGAGGCTCTGGCTTTGATCGATATAGCAACCGCGGTCAACAGCCATGTCAACAATAGTTTTCTGCTTGATCTCCCAAACAGTCCTGTGCCACTCAATAATTAATGAACATTTGGAACAAACAGAGTTTGTATCTCGCGAAAATTATATCTAAGATGATAATTTTCACATACTTGTAAATTGCTTTTAGATCATCTGGAACCTCAGTAATCTTTTGGACAGAACCATCCTCATAGATGATCTTGTTTTTTAGAACAGGAGACCAGACACCCATCTCACTCAAATCATGGAGAAGATGCTTGTTTACTACAACAAACTCACCGCTGCAAAAGGAAAAATAATTAGGGAACCACCAACCATTAGAAAAAAGCAACAAGAAGCAAATATGCAGACCTTAAAACTCTTCGAGTGTATATATTTGAAGTGTATGGTTCAAAGCACTCGTTGTTGCCAAGAATTTGACTGGTGGAAGCAGTAGGCATAGGAGCAACAAGAAGAGAGTTCCTCAATCCAACTTGAGAAATCATCTCCCTTATTGCTGACCAGTCCCACCTGTCAGATGGCACTACATTCCACATATCAGGTTGAAGAATGCCCTGCAGAAGTGCAGAGGTGTACTGAGAAAAAGTCATTACACAAATTATCAACTAGATCGGTAAGGCTAATAGTTTCTTCCCCAAATGGGAACAGCTTTAAGGAGCTACAAGCTTCATATTAATTAAGCGTATGATGAGAATGATATACGCTACAGCCTAATAAGCAAATGACCTGAGCCAAAAAGTGGGTGTCATCCTTATCATTATTTCCTTACCAACAAGCATTCATAATCTTTTGGAATTTTCTAGTGGCATTAAATTGTGTATGACAACATCACGCACAAACCTTGCTAACAGGGCTCCCTCTTGCAGCCAGGTCAGCAGAAGCTTTCAAAGCGTGATAATAAATAGTTTCAAAAATATCCTTATTTAACTGCTGGGCCTGGAACAAAATTTCATTATATTACATACCAGCAAAGTGCAAACTGGCATAACAACACTTTTCAGCTTGCAAAATGTACCTCTGGTGAATCAAGTGGAATTCCAAGTAGAATAAAAGTATCTGCCAAGCCTTGAACGCCTATCCCAATCGGTCTATGCCTCATATTTGACCTCCTTGCGTTATCAATGGGGTAATAACCAATATCAATTATTTTGTTGAGATTACATGTAACAATCGAAGTAATCTGCCGTAGCCAACATTATGTTAGTGTTATTCGGAGTGGTAAGGCAGAGGCATACGTCTATATGAAATGTGAGATAGACAAACCTCAGCTAGTTTATCGAAATCAAAGTATCTGTTTTTTGAACCACTGCTACCAACAAGCTTAGCTGGATGGGACTCTATAGGAACACCCTGAAACATGTGCAAAGTGTAAGGTGTTCTAGTTACAGCTAACCAACCAAATTTTTGAAAAGAAGTCGACATGTACCTTTTCCCTCAAAAAACGGGGCAAAGCGATTGATGCTAGATTGCACACAGCAGTTTCAGAAGGACTTGTATATTCAATTATCTCAGTACACAAGTTGGAGGACTTAATTGTGCCAAGATTTTGTTGGTTACTTTTTCTGTTGCATGTATCCTGCATATCATTATTTTCAGAATCATGTTTTTGGATTCATTTCAGTAGTAACAGGCATACATGATAGAAGAATGGCATATTCAGATAGAAAATGCAAAATAACTGCATCCTTATGAATTAAATACCTTGTAAAGCATATATGGCGTTCCAGTTTCTATCTGTGCCTTCATAATATCGAACCAGAGGGTCTGTGCTGCAACCACTTTCTTTGCCTTGCCCTGAAATTGCATAGATGTGTCTTACACATCTTATCATTCAACTTGGAAAAAATGCATATACAGGTACAGTGTCCAGCGTACTTCGTTTTCATATTTATGGTACAGATTCTGAAATTCATCTCCCCAGCAATCAGCCAAACCTGGAGCTTCATTGGGGCAAAACAGTGACCACTGTTCATTGCGTTGTACTCTTTCCATGAATAGATCAGGAATCCACAGAGCATAGAAAAGATCCCTTGCACGATTCTCTTCCTACTAAATTGCACATAGTGGGTATCTAATACATTAGCACTAGTGTTTTTGCGCGCCTCTGCGCACAGTGGTGCCACGTGTATGGTATTGATGAATTGTCAGTGTGTGTATGTTGTATACAAATGAAGAACGGTTATGAAAATTGGAATAAATATGTAAATAAATTGATGTCCCAGCCTTAAAGTCACCCACATGAAATCTTGTTAGTGTTCGATGTTCTAATCGATGGCTGAATACACAAACAAGCACAAATAGCTGGTACTTGACTAAACATCTCTATAGAGTTAGTGCCATCGAAATCAGCAAAAAAATACTACTGGGGCTATACAATATAATTAATGGAACCATCGACAATATGCACAATATAGCTACCCTCTGATGTCTGATGCAAATGATTGATCATTGTACAGTGTCATTAAAAAGTCTGATATTTGAAGCAGTTTCTCCGTACTATCACCACCAGTTATCAAGATAGTTCACAGCTCCTACGCAGAGGCAGAGAAAGCAACAAACAACAAAGGTAATGCACTAAATGAAGCTTCAAGATCGGCAGCTGATCTAGAGCGGCATGTCCAGTCCCCATGATGCGGTGTGCATGGCCTATGTGCCTGTCCTCACTTAGTTTCAAACGTCGGCTGCAGCAAGCAACAAGCATTGGAATGTATAATTTCTTGTCCCATTCCCTTCTGTGCTCTTTTCATATTCATATCAGTTATCACGTCAACGCGCATCTGGAACCAAAGTCACAACGATGATTAGAGAAAAAGGTAACAAACGTCGTAGAGAAAAAGGTAGCAAACACCATATGCACTTAAATTTGATATTTGGAAGGATAAAATGTGAAACAAAAGGGGAGAGTATCAAAACATTAAAATTGTTATGCAGATCCATGGTTCAATAATATTTGGCATGCATAATATAATTAGTACTGTAGTTTAGTACTGACAACAGGATATGGAGATCTCGAGCAGTAAAGTCTGAATGTCAAACAAGATGATAAGCTATGTTGTAGGATCACAATGCAGTGCAAATACATCATGCTTAAATACAAGAATGTCAAAACGGGTTCAAACAAGCATGTCCATACATCCTTGTTCTGTTCTTAATTACATCTTATAGCAATAAGTGATGAGCTTAAATATACATATCTTCTTGGTTCGGTCCTAATCGCTCTATTGCAAATTAAAGCACAGGCCTATCAAAAAAAGTTGGCAGCAAGGAATTCGGGAAAGCTAGGAATAAATGATTTGATAGCACACAAAATACTCATGACTGAATCAAAATGATTTCACCTCAATGAGAATGTAGGACATCATAATCTGCATAGGGTCGCATGCGTCTTGATCAAATTAAGAGAACATAGGGAAAGGGAAGACAGTGCTTAAGATGTCGAAGTTACTCACCACTGGTTGATGATGAGCAGGTAGTAATAGCAGTAGTCAACCTGAGTGCTCGCCAGCACCTTGTGGATCCACCACAGGGCATAGTGGCTGAGTCCATTCTGAGCGATGTGCATCTTCACCTCGCCTAGTTGCGGAGCTATGTGTTTGCATCACCTCAGTCAAAAGACTCTTCCAACCCGACTGCTCCACCATGCCGCACCCCACCTGAATGAAAAATTGAAAACCACATAAATGGGCAATGCTTGGTATTGTTTAGAATTTAGATCCATGAAAACCCGATCTTGCCTTTACCTTGAACAACGAGCACTTTCTTCTCGATTCTGATTGTCTGCTTAACTCACACCAAAAGCTGGGATGACACTTTATGTTGTAGAGTCCACCACTTTGCACACACAAAGAGTCTGGTTCTAAAACATAGAAACAATTTGCTGTGAACCTGTAAAAAAAGAAAACAATGAGGCTACCTTATGTTTGTAGTAGTCTCTCAAATGAAGGAATCACCATGCACAAATAGCATGATAGCTCAGCAGCCACCACCATTGCAAATCAAACTTAATCATGTATCTATGGGAGAGGATATATATGATGACTATGCCCCCATGTGTCCAAATGAGCACATGATGTAGCCACCAAGGCTGGGCATGAGGGCATGAGGGCCACTCAAAAAAAAAAAGTTCCAGATAACAGCAAATGGGCACGAAGGAAAAAAATAATGTTAGTTTTCCCACTACTGGCATTTATAACCAGCTAGCAAAGCAGACCTGCAGTATCTATGTTATCAAAATTCTAAAACCAAGCAACCAGTAGAATAGACGTTTATCAATGGTCATCTAGCAAAGTCTAAAAGGACATACATTTAGAAAATCCAAAATTTTCAATGTCCATGGCCTCAGATATGACAGGCAAACATGTCGTAGTGCCCAAACATCACACTATTGAACATTACCTGCAAAGGGAAAAAACAACAGGGCATCAAATTCAACCCTTGTGTAGAATGAAAATAATAAAAGAGTAGAAAAGTGATACAACATGCATTATGAAAAATGTATACTTCAACTCAGATTATATTGCATCTTATCATCCAGTGCATCTGATGCAATGCAATTGCCACTCTGCTCGCTAAAGGGAAGAGAAGCAGACAAACAGAAGAACACTGACAAGAAGTGCATCTGATGCGATGTATACTTTTTTTTATCACCCTATGTTCTCAGAAGTATACACGCAAATAGAACTAAAAGTAGAAGAAATAAATGGGGTTGCAAAGAGCATAGACATTTTGGAGTTTTGTGGAAACTCAAGCCTCAGTTCTTCCGTATTATCTTCTTTTGTCCCAACCCACCAGGCTTCAGAAAGTACAATCTTCCAAGAGACAGGAAAATATCACATAGATTAGTTTAGACAAATTGAGCAGTTCACTTTGCAAGTAACAGAGAGCAAGCTAGAATATATGGTAAATCCAACGTTCTTTTCTCTGTGACTTACCCATGTTTAGTATCGCAAACGGCTCAATTCAGACGAATTGCTTCAGTTTTCCAAACGGTATGCCTAGCAGCAAAAGATTCTACAAAAGATGGCTCATGAAGAAACCATTCTACCTTGTGTACTACTACTGGTACTACATATGAACAATCTGAAAAGGAAAATAAACAATCAATATTATCTATGAGCAATGAGTGCATAGGAAGAGGGAAGGCAGGAAAAGAGGTTCATACCAGTTTTAGTTACTTTATTATATTCTCTCTCAATGAGCTATTCCATTGTAAGTTAAAAAAATAACACTTAATATCCATAGACTGACCTTTAGGAGAGGAGTTGTTCTACTAAAGGGTTAATATATCATGCTCACAAAAATATGAGAGAATCCTTAGGAGAAATATCTGCACGTGCCACTCACTCTTTCAGTATTGGCTGAGCTTTGATGGTTCTCCTTTGAGCCTCTTCCCTCTCCATTCTCCCCTATTTCTTCAATCAGGCTTTGCTGCTCCAGTTCATGTCTCACCGAACTCTCTAGCTGAAAGTGCTCTTGTCGTGTACAGGCTTTGGCAGCACCTGAACAAGGATTTTGGACATGATGAATCAAGGCAAGGGATGACAGCAACTAAAAAATCTTAAGTAAAATTCTTACACACCACCAGATAGTCTATGGTGTATGGTATGAGTTAGCTCTGTGGAGCTTGGCCCTTTTGCTCGTCCATCTTCTGTAAGAGCTATGTTTCGAGCTACCTCTTTTAAATTATCTCTTCCTTGCAATAAGGAAATCTTAGTGATGAACAAGCCACAGCCAGGCATAGATTCCTGAGAACCTTTTAAACTATTTATGTCAAATTAATTAAGACGGGCCTTTGCAACCAATCAAATTCTAGATGTATCGAAAAATAATATCATGTGCATAATACATATACATGAGATGCGCAATGTCTGGAACCAATAACTCTAGAAAGGGCAGACCTGTAGGGTATACCACAATTGGCATATCTTCCTCTGTGCCAATATGACTAACCGCAGAAATCTTAGCAACCAGGACAGTAGCGGACTCCACACGACCTTAGCTGCCTGAAACAAACACAAGAAATGTACCTGGAAAAAAACATGCACATTGTGTTACCCTAGCTAGCAAGGGAGAGGGAAGAAAGACTGACAAGGTGGACGAAATTTACCTGTAATAAAATGACAGGCAAAGCTGCCTTGCATCACCAAAGATGGAAAAGATTCACATGAACGGTGCAGGCTGCAAGCAACAATCAACCACAAAAGCATCATACAACGAAGAAATTATCGCATCAACGGAAAAAAAAACATAGAATCAGGTGCACACACCAATAGAGCCGATTGGCCTCTCGAGGGAGAATGTTGCGGAGGAGGCTCACCTCGCCTGGCACACCCTGACAAGCGCTGGCAGTAAAGCCGTGGCCCATTGGCCTCGGACACGCCAAGGGAAGCGGAGCTCGCCATCGTAGTTGTCAGGTGGAGCAGCACGGACAGGCCAAGGGAGGCGGAGGTGGAGGTCAGGTGTGAGACCGCTGGTGGGCGGCCGTGAGCCTCTCAGCACCGAGCCAAGCCGCAGTCGCATCTACGCTACGGTCGGCTGCTCATGCTGCGTGGGCCTGCCACCCCGCTGCGGTTTTCACACTGCCGGCGACCGTATTTGGTGAGGGTAAGGGCAGATCGGGCAGGCGCCGCTCCAAGGCCGCAGAGCACGGCGGTTGGGACCACCCCGGCCGCGGGCAAGCGCGGCGACAGACGGGTGTGAACAATCCCCGCTGCCGTCGCCGCACCGCCGGCGAGCGGATCTAGCGAGAGGAAGGGCAGATCAGGCAGCGCGACCACGAGGCCGAGGCGCACGGCGGTAGGCCGACCGGCGGCGGAGAACGGGCAGGCGGGGGCCACCCCAGCCGCGGGCAGGCACGACAGCGACGGGTGTGAACAGGGTCCAAGGTGGCGGGGTCAACGTCGGGGCAGGGCAAGATGAGGCGGCGCCGAGGCGAGGTGATGCCGAGGGTGGCAGCGGCGGGGCAAGGCCGCGCCAAGGATAAGGCGGCGCGGGGCCGCGCCGAGGGAGTTGTCGGTGGACAGAGCGCCGAGGTACGAGCGTCGGGGGTGGCATCGAGGCAGACGGGGAAGGAGACGACGGTCGCGAGCGGCGCTGAGGCTGGGCCGTGCCGGGGGTGGCGGCACGGCGTTGGGGGAGGGGCACGCGGGGTCGCAGGGAGGGACAAGCGCAGGGGCGGCGGCAGGCGCGGAGCGGAGCCCGAGAGGTAGGCTTTACTTTACCCACGGTGAAATAGTGGTCCTCGATTCACTCATGGACGGAGTAAAAAATTTTCACTGTCGTGGATAGACCGAGAACCCGCCGAGCCACGCGGCTCTCATACTTAGAAATGCCAAGCGCTAAAAGCGCATTTCTTGTGTAGTAATCAAGTGCCAAAAAGTATTCAATCAGAGCTGGCTATTTTCCAAGAATGTTTTATTGTTCAAGAACTTCTACCTTTCCATGATTCTTCCGTAGATCAAGGAACTCAGAGATATCAGGATGCCAAGGCTCCAAATAAACAGCAAATGCACCTAAATATAAGTCACCTGTAAGAACTCCTTGACAATCAAGTAAGAGACAAATGCACCGTTGGTCTGTTAACTTTTTTAGCTGTGTCAACTAGGTCCATCAACTAATTAAAATTGAACCGATAAGTCCATAAATTTTTTAAGTGATGCACCGCAGGTCCATACCGGTTCATAGATATGTTTTTTTTGCACTTAGGCCCTCGGATTGATTTGTCCACTCACACCTCACTCCATCTGTCTTCACCGCCCATCTCCCTCCCTGCCCTGGCGGCCGCCTTTGCCCCCGGCGGCTCGTTCCTTCCCACCCTCTCCGTCGTACTCACCCCCGCCGCTGGCCTCGACGTGCGCCGCGCCACCAGTGCCGGTGCAGCTCGTGGGCAAGCTCCACGTCCTCCTCATAGCGCAACTCCCGTGCCGCAGGCCCGCAGCCGATACCCGACGGAGGCGAGCGCTCGAGTCTGTGTCGAAGGCGGCCATGGATACGGGGCTGCCGAGGCGCGGGTGCGGGGCGCCACCGGCGGCCGAGCGCGGGGACGCCGGGGCCGGGGCCCGGGCCGAGCTGCTGCAGTCCGGGCTCGGCGGCGGGGCGCATGCGGAAGAGTGAGTTGAGCCTGCTGATGCTGCGCGTGATGGGTATGTCACTATGTCCTCCAGGATGGCCTGGTCCAGCTGCATGCCTATCCTCTTCTCGACTTCGGCCTTGCAAATGCTGGACGCGGACACCGCCATGGGCGTCTTGAGGAGGCCCGAGACGAAGGCCATCGGCATGGGGCTCCGCTTGGATTGCGCCGGGAACAGGCCCAAGATAGCCTCCATGGCTACCAAGCAATCCCGCGGTTCTTCCCCGACCGGCGCCGCCAAGCCGCCCCGAGCAGCGCTAACTGCTGCGTCGCTGAAAGGTGCACGCGCGGCCCGCGGCATCCGTCGCAGGCCGGCCGCTGCCAAGCAACCCCTCCGCCAGAGGCGAAGCTAGCTACAATAATACCGGTGCACCGATTTAAAATAATACTATAATTTGACGAAATTATATGGTAAACAATAGTCTAGCTTAGTGATGGTCAAAAAAAAGAAAATTATCCTGGCACCAGTACACCCAACGTGGCGTCGCCGCTGCCCTCCGGCGACTCCTCCCCGACTGGGCCCCGACCGGTGCAGCGAAGCCACCCCGACCAGCGCCAGCTGCTCCGTTGCTGCGTGGCGCCCGTGGTGTCCGTCGCCGAACGGTGCACGCCAAGCAGCCCCTCCCGCGGCTCCTCGCCGACTGGGCCCCGACCTGCGCCGTGAAGCCGCCCTGGGCAACGCCAGCAGTTGCGTTTCCACGCGGCGTCCCGCGGCGTTCGTCGCTGAACGGTGTGCGTGGCGGCCCGCGGCACCCAGTCGGTGCTCCTTCCCGTCCCGAGCCTCGCCGGCAGCGGGGGAGAGATGATGGAGTGAGATGTGAGTGGACAAATCAATCCAAGGGCCTAAGTGCAAAAAACATATCCATGAACCGGTATGGACCTGCGGCATATCAGTTAAAAAGTTTATAGACTATCCGGTTTAACTTTAATAGTTGATAGACTTAATTCGACACAGTCGAAAAAGTTAATAAAGTTAATAGACCAACAGTTCATTTATCTCATCAAATAAATAGGGTCTGGTCTAGCTTATTGGTGCTACTTACCTTTTCTCTTGCCTCCACCTTGATCAACATAACGGGCAGTATCATTGAAAACACGTAGCATTGGAACAATTCCACTAGAAGCTCCATTTGTTCCTCGAATGTAACTCCCAGTAGCTCCAATATTGTGAATTGAGATACCAATTCCTCCAGCAGATTTGCTTATCGCGGCACACTCTGAGAGAGTATCGTAGATTCCTTCAATGCTATCATCTTTCATGCAGATAAGGAAGCAGCTACTTAGCTGCATAAGAAGAATAACAATAAATAAAAAGGATGAGACTGAAGGTGTAATATAATACTCGACGTAAAAACACTTTTTTTTGGGTAGAAGGTAGCAGTGCTTGGGGCCTTGGAGTGCCAGCATTAAAAAGGGTTGGGGTAGCATGAGTAAACCAGCGCTGAGACATCATGTGATATGTTCTGACAGCAGATTCAATATCATCCTTATGTATGCCAACAGAAACTCGCATCAGCATATGTTGCGGCCTTTCTGCGATCTTGCCACCAACTTTCAACAGATAGGACCTCTCAAGAGTCTTGAAACCAAAATAGTCGTAGTCAAAGTCACGATCATAATTTATCTCATTGTCCAAGCGAGCCTTATTCTGAAATGATCCAAAATTCAAAAGTTAAGTTCCAGACCATTGTGAATTAGTAAAAAATAAAGTAGGCATACAGATGTGCGGACATAAATAAGAACTGACAATAATTTCGATATATAACATATATGTAGTCTGTTCCACGGTTTTGTGCTAAATACTGTGTCCTCATGACTAGCAGCCATGTCCCCAGATCGATGGAGATGAGAAATGGGTACAATACTTGTGGAAGTTTTTTTTACACTGAGGTAACGTAATTGTTCCCGGGAAGAGAAATGTAATTGTTCCCTAATCGATCTTCCCGGGACAAGGAACATTACACAGTTCCATGTTTCCAGATGCTAACCTATAGCAGAAACCAGAAAGTACAAGCACACAAGCTGTCTAGATAGCAAGAAGTATACTCATGTTTTCCTAAAAAAATAAATTGACTCCTTAGCCGTGCACCACACCTTCATTATGATCCCGTAGACGTCGTCAGCAATGAGGGGAGCCATCAAACCAGAGCTCTCATCATAATGGTTATACATAACCTTTACCCTGCAAAACCGAATTACAGTAAGAACAATCAAAATCTCCTCCTGGAGAAGATAAAAACAACGCAGTCGCGTACGTCTCTGAGAAGGACATCAAGGTGTTCTTGTGCAAGTTGGAGACCGCGATCCTCGCTGCCAGCTTCGCAGCATGAGATAAAAAAAAAAGGCAAAAGCAGTCAATAATTATCCAGTCGGAACATCTCGCGGACCGATCAATTACAGGAGCGGGGGGCAGAGCAGTCACCGCTGCATAGTCGGGGTGCGAGCTCGGTCATGGCAGCGGCGGTCTCGGCAGCAAGCTCGCCGATCTGGCTGGTGGTGACGCCCATGTAGACGCCGGCGCAGACCTTCTGGGCAACGAGGACGGGGTCGCAGTGCTCCGCACTGAGGCCGTAGCTGAGCCTCTTCAGCCGCGCTGTGATCTTGTCGAAGTGGACCGGCTCTTGCCGGCCGTCGCGCTTCACCACGTACATCTTCCGTCGCCGCTGCCGACCCTTTCGGGCTTTCCGTCGCGCACCCCGGGGACGCCCGATCGGACGCGGTGGGTTCGGGAGAGAGGTTTAGACGGCTTCGAGAAACCGATGATCGCGGCGAGATTTAAATGACGAGCATTTTCAATTTTGAAATGGTTGGTATACGGGAGGAGAACCGCTCAGGACGGAAGCGCGGGAGAGTGAAATTTTCGCGCGCAGCTCGGGTGATATTGGACGGCGCTCCGATGGCGCGCGCCCTGCGGGGTTGAATTGGGGTTGCCTGTCACGTCACTTTTGTGCAAAAAAAAAAAAGTTTTATGATTTTACCTGGTAAATTAAAGATTTCAACGAGCCATCCATAACAAGCCACGCCTCCAGGCGGTTTCCTTTGTTACACGAGTCGCGTGCCATCAAACTTCGGGGAAAATCCCCACGGCTTATGTAATCGGAGTAAAATCTGATACGTCATTTATGTTCATCGTAAACGAAGGCTTGAAAATAAGACTTTACCGGAATATATTTAGATAATATTTTATAAAAGGCACTCTCAAAAGTACAAAACACTTACAAGTGTAGTTCTTTCCAAAACCTTTTTTTGGGTAATTAATTGAAAAAGGATTATTATTGTCAATACATGGTTTATCATAAATTTGGATTGAGGGGTTGGTTGTTTAGGTTTTTGTGTTTTATGTGTTTTAGGTATTTTGTCAAACAATTAAGTACTTTTGATTGTATTGCTCTAGGATTTTTCTGTTTTGATGTAGGCAATTTTATGTTAGAAAAGGATCAATGACAAATTACTACTCCCTCCGTTATTTTTTTTATTTAACGCGGTTGATTTTTAAAAAAAACTTCGATCATTCGTCTTATTCAAAAAAATTCATTACTTATCATTTATTTTGTTGTTACTTGGCTCATCATAGGTGTACTTTGAGTATGACTTGAGTTTTCATTTTTATATGTTTGCATAAACTTTTCGAATAAGAGAAGGATCAAAGTTTTAAAAAAAAAGTCAACCGCGTCAAATAAAAAGGAAATGGAAGTAGTATAAGCAATATCTGAGTTTCAGTTAGTTAGATTCTTTGTAATGAAACCTGCCCATCCATAGTGTTGTTTCCCTCAAATCTCAATATTGTGCAGGTATTTTCAAACGTCTATGAACCACGAGGGAGGCGATATGATGTTGCTAGCAGAGCTGAATCTTTGTGAATCTCTGATGCGCGTGCATGTTAATAGAAGTTGTAGGTCTAGTTGCGTTTGAATGATACAAGCCTTTTTTTAGGAATATATAAAAAAAATACAAGCCTATGCCCGGGTTTCGGGACCAAAAAATCTGCACAGTTTTTGGGCTATTTTGGGCTGCGCCTTTGTATTACTGGGCTGGGCATTAGATTGGATCGCATTTTGATCTTTGAGAAAGGTTTAATTGGCTGCAATATTTTTACATTTGAAGCGATAATACCACGTAAATCGGAAACCAAAAAAACATTTTATGTATATAATTTACAGTAGCAAAAACAACCGTTTGATTACAGCAACGCACACGCACGACCAGACTTGCTGATTGAATTGAATACTCAGCTTTGGACCTTAAGCAAGCATATAATAATCTGAAATGATGTTCCATCTGGGATCATATGGCCGAATTGATCCAGAAAAGCTCAAAAGTACTGATCTACGACATATACAATATGCAATACAGTTTTCTAGTTTTCCCCAAAAAGAGATGAATGCTTTGTGATAAAAACAGGGAACATTTTTAGCGGATGACCAAGCACTGTCACAACTCACAACTCTCGAACAGGGAGGACCATTGATTTGGCTCAAGACTTGGGTTAAGAGGCGGTGGCCGCACAGGCGGAATTTGACTCTGCTGATGCGGTATGAGAGTATGAACCAGCTCCCGAATGTTGCCATGTGATGGCACCAGTCCTGGGGCAACAAAATGTAGTTTCAAATAAAAATGAGCAGTAACATGTTCATGCAGTGTACATTCGCAGATAGGAGGCAAGAAGTATTGTAGGTAATATTACAGAATGCAAGTGACTATCATCAGCAATAAATATTGCAGTAGATTAATAGAATGATGACAAATAGGTATTTCTGACAACTGATAAATTGGTACTAATTGATTAGGCACTGAGAAGCCAAGCCTGCCATTTCCACATAATCTATATGATGCTAAGTTCAGATTCAGTAGTCCATTCGTTTCCATGTTGCAACTTTCCTAACGTAAGGCCAAGTAAGAAGACAACAAACCATACTGCAGCAAACTGGAAAATGAACTAAGATTTTAGCACCACAGTTTAATTAAATTTTCTTTTGATAATTAAGAATATGGACAGGAACAAGTTTACGATACGAAGAAGGAATTAACATACCCTGTAATCGAGCTCGTCTGAAATTATCTGTGGTTCACATCACTCCTTGGAAATGCACTAGGTGATTATATAGCAAGTGCTGTACGCCGAAACAGGACTAGCACTCTACGGTTTCCAGCTTCAAACGTCTCTCTGTACCTTGCATCATGACCTGACCTCCAATGGAGGACTGCGAAACCATACATGCTTCTCTTTGTTTATCATAATATGCCTTCATCTGCAACAAAGAAGGTGATGGTTTCTCAAATGATGAACTGAAGCTTACAAAATAGAAACATGTAATGATATAAATAGAAATGGATTAGATAAAATCATAAAATTGATACTTTGTCATCAAACTTTTCAACATCTGGTGTTTCTACTGTTGACCTAACGGAATGAATCCAAGCACGTTGCACCCAAATAGCAAAGCAGAGTTTTAACATCACCCACAAGCCAAAAGGCAAGTGCTGTTTCCTGTAAAATTCCCATGAAATTCCTACAGTGCAATCAGGCCGTACGGCTCCAGATCTGTCTGCGCAAAGTGCCAAATTAAACAAAACTTGAACGGCATTTTGAAAATCAAACAAAAATATCAAAGGAAATTGACAGGCAGAATTTCACAAAATTAATCAATTAATAAAAACAAACAAGGCTCCTCAGATGTCTCTTCATCTCCACATGATGTGCAGCAGGAGCTGCTTTCAGGAATTGGAACGATGTAGGATGTGAATTCAGTCATCACAGGAGTACACAAACTTATGAAGCAGATTCACTTCAATGCAGCGCAAAAGAAGAAATCGACAAACAAGAGATCCAAAGGACTCAAGTGTATCTAACAAACAAACCAAGCTCCTCAGATGTCTCTTCATGTCCACATGATTTGCAGCATCTCAGCAGGAGCTGCTTTCAGGAATTGGAACGATGTAGGATGTGAATTCAATCATCACAGGAGTCAGGAGTGCATAACCTTACGAAGCAGATTCAATGCAGCGCAAAAGAAAAAAAAATCAACAAACAAGAGATCCCCCAGGGGCGGACCCGGTAGAGGACATGGGTTTTGCAATAAGATCGAACCTAGTTCGGGTTTTGCAATAAGATCGAACCTAGTTCTACATTTGTAGCTAGACGCCTAGACCAGATCTGAATACAGATAGCTTTTCGACAGGAGGAGGGAAGATATGGGGGTGGCCGGGTGGGCATACCTGTTGGGTGCGCGACGCCGGCGACAGGCCCGTCGAAGACTGGGCAACTGCCGTAGAACCGAGCTGTTGCCATCCGAGCGACAACCGGGAGAGGGTGCTCGGCTGCGCCGCAAAAGCGGGAGGGTGCGGCGCTGGAAGAGGCAGAAGAAGCGCGCGGCGTGATGAATAGGCAGCGGAAGCAAGCGACTCCGGGGACGGGGAGGCTGGCGGCGGCGGCGGATTTGGCGAGGGAGGGAAGGAGTAAACGGTGGCGTCGGGAAGGGGAAGACGAGGGCAGCGCCTGCAGTATCCAGTGCAAGCGTGGCTGCTCTCGGACGCACGTATGCCATCCAACGGTGCCTGCAAATTTTGCACACCATTTGGGAGGGTTGAAATTGAATTTGATGGAGCGGGTTGCAAAAGATTAATGGGTGAGATTTTGATGTATTATGAATACATCTTAATCCCTTCACTCCCCTTCCAAGAGTGTACCAAATTAAGCTCATATATACATGGGTAAAAATGGATTTCACTTGTTATTTTGTCTTTTTTTCTAATTTTTTCTTAATAATATTTCTGGCAACCTTTTGAAATAAAAAGTATGCATACATGGTCCATAGTTATTGTGCTTCAAAGGTGAAACTATAAAACATTTTAGATCTAACTAAGATATTAGATGAATCTAGTTGTGATGGGAGATTTAGAGTTACGTCCACGATTAAGGACATTTGTGGATTGAGTATGTATAACTATGTAAGAGCATACTTGGATACAAACGTATTTTGAAGTTTTAGAAAACTATCATAGTTTTGAAAAAAAACTGTCGGTTTTAGAAAGTCTAGGCTTCCTATAGCCTCAAATGTCATTTGTAAATCTAAATTTGTGGTAATAACCGTGATGTATATAAATAGTATATTAATTGTGTTTTGAGTATGATACCGAGATATAGGATATCGAAGGCTATCGCTATCTAAAGCTATTTCGGGAGTGCTTGGTTTGAGAAGTGAACTAGTATTTCATCTTTTTACTCATCAAATGTATTTTGTGTTGTTTGCACAATGAAATATGTTAATCAATCACCACACTATTCCTCGTTAGTTAACCGTTAGGCCAAGTCCAACAGACCGTTTACATGGTCGTCTATATAACCAAAATGACACCGTAGCTGTACTATAAACATAGTAAAGTTTGAATATCGACAATAAGATAAACAATATGTTGGTGTGAGTTTTAGGAGTCAGGATTAGAATGCGTAAATTTAGTCATTCCACTAGAACACACACGATCATCTCACAATTCATCACCGCACCTCATACATCATCAGGGGAGTCTGTGATTCTCATTTGGAATTACGGCCCATAGTTACAATTTGTTTTTTTCAGCAAGCATTCTATTCTTTCGGCTTTTATAACGAACAACGTGTCGATGACAGGTGGGCCCACTTCAGCTGCATCCGTCGTGCCTTCTCCTTCCATCCCCAAAACTGCTCCGTGCTCAGACGACGCAGACCATATATAGGTATCTCGATTATCTCCCGAGTGGCCGAGTCCCGAACCGAGCACCCGCGCCCGCGCCCGCCCGCGCCAAAGCCTAGAAGTTTCTAGCTCATGGCGCTCGCATCCATGCTCCCGTTCGCGCCCAGCACTTCGCTATCCTCCCGCGCCCCAACCGCCGCCGCGTTCGCTCCTATTGGGGTCTATTCCGCCGCTGCCGGTAGGAGCGGCGGGGGCAGCCTTCCGCTAGCGTGCGCCGCGCCTCGGCTCCGCGGACGGTCTCCGCGGCGGCGCCGCGGAGGGGCCTTGGTGGTCTGGGCGTCGGCGGATTACTACGCGACGCTCGGCGTGCAGCGCTCCGCGAGCAACAAAGACATCAAGGCCGCGTACCGGAAGCTTGCGCGCCAGGTGCTCGACGCTTGCCCCACTCACTCCCTTCTAACCTCATTGTTATTCATCTCACCGGGCAGCTGTAGCATTCATCGTATTTGTTTGAGACTATTGCCATACTTGGAGTTCTCGCCAAGAGCTAAACTCTGTAGAATGGCCGACATTGTGATATCATGTAGCGTGGCTTAGATCAGCCCAACCCTTTATCCAGTGTAGAATGATGTATTACATCTTCTTGTTGTTGAATGATGTATTACGTACTGGAGGGTTAAAGGGTGGGTACTTGCTTTGATGGATTTCACCTAGTACTCATTGCTCTAGTCACAGGTACTCGGACTTAAAAATGGGTCTGAAACTCTGAATTGACTAGCTACCAATAACTGGAGTTTCATCATTGCAATGTAAAGCCTGGCATGATCATGGAACTTGACTAACCAATTTCCCTGCTTTCGGGTATTTCATAACCAATTTGCTTTATCATCCAGGGCGTTTGTGGTTGGCACTTGGCAGTGCTGTTCTTATTAATGAACGATTCTGGGCTCCTGCTAAAATTTTTATGCCCTCAATACCTAAATATTTGAAGCCTGAAGACATGCTAATATGTTTCCTTTCTAGTTTTTGTGACCACTCACAGAATTTCTAGAAGTCCACTTTCAATGTGTTATGTCTCACTTAGCCTTGTAAATATAAAACAGTCAACGCAATGATTGGTTATTTGAATACTTAGGTGAAAGGTAGATATTTGCACAGGCCAGCAATGCATCGTGCATCGATCCTGTGTTTCTCATTGTACAGAGAAAACTGAAATTCGTAACTGTAGTTTAGCCCTGCGCTTGCAATGTAACCCTTCATTAACAGTGTCTAGACTCATGCCATTTCATCATAGTGTTTACAATAATTTTGTGTAGCTTTTCACAGTTTAATCCGTATTGCAGTCCTTATTTCCCTTCCTTGGACAGTATTCTTTTTATTGTCTTTCTAGATACAAAAAAAAAAAAAAAATCCTCCCTGGTCCCTAGCAGCACCAGCATGCCATTCAGGAGCCTCCAGCACCACTTCTGAGTGTTGCTAGTCCTCGCGTCTTGGAGTCCAGACTACTGAGAGCTGCTATTTAGGGAAATATTTACACGCAATACTTGTGCCTCTTGTAACTGCTATTTTTGGAACAACAATGTTACATAGGAGAACTTGGAGCATAAGCAGAGTGGATGATAAGATGTGTTTCTGCATAAGGCTAGACCTCACTATAATGGGTCCGAATCGGTTCCCATTGCTGTTGCTGTACAGCGCTGCGTACAGCATCTTGGCAGTCTAGAAGCTACAGTAGCTATCAAGCAGCCACAGCCACAGTCATCTCTACCGATCACACCCAATATTATTGTGCATATTGCTAGATCTCCCAGTGCTCTCCTTTTGTTTAACCTAATTGAGGCTGAAGCTATAGCCTATAGTGACACCCTCAGAAGCCTAAGGTTGTCCTTTTTTGAACCAAATGTAGTATTTTATCTAGTCTATAGATAAGGTCAGTGGACCTAAAATATCCCACTTAGTGCACTTGAGTTTTTGATTTGTATAGCTGACTGTCATGTTTATCTGTCAATCTACCAAGTGAAAAGCTTTTGCTCTGTCGCTAGGTTCTGGATGCTCTCAGAACATAAGATTAGTTTCAGGTTTTTTTTTCTGGGACGAAAATCATGACATCTTTTTCTCTTTTATTTTTAGTACCATCCTGATGTTAATAAGGAGCCTGGAGCCACTGAAAAGTTTAAAGAAATAAGTACAGCATATGAGGTATGCAGATATTTTTAATAGTATGAAATATCTAGTACTACCTCAGGTTTTTTTTATATGACGCAAACCAAGTTAAAAATGAACTACTGTGCGTCATATAAAAAAAATCGGAGGGAGTATTTATCAAAGATTCTCACAGCTTTATGGTAGAGTGTTGAACTCCGGGGGCCAATGAAACCCTTGTCGCTGGCCTTGCTTCGAATCTTGATACATTCTTAAGGCTAGCTCAGGGGTAGCCTCCCCTCCTGGACTAGTTTTTTGGGTATCTAGTATTTTGCTAAACATGTTCATCCACTGTTCTGATTATCTTTATGATATAGTTTAAGCTTAGAGAATGATATTTTGAAGGGCTATTATCAAATTGGTCAAAAACGCCTTCCTCAGGCCCTCGAGGTTTCGCTTTTTGGCTGGCTTCTTGATTCTGATGATTAAAAAATCACTGCACTGTTTTCAATTAACTAAGTAACATACTATTACTGTGAATATGTGATACTATTACTGAAAATGTTATTTTCCCATGCTGTAGTTAACTATATTTAACATATGAGTAGTCATAATCTACTTCAGAATTGTAGATAGTGCCACGTTATATGCGGACTCATATATGCTAGTATTTCACCACTTTTTGTGGCAGTTCTGCATTTATAATCATGGTTAATCGATGTGCCACTGTTCTTATCCAGTCATCTAATATTCAGTTTTATATGACATTGCCCCTATAAAATGTCAGGTTCTCGATTCTCTGTTACTGTTTTGAGTCAGGTTCTCGATTCTCTGTTATTTACTGGATATTCAGATCAAAAAACCTGATTCGGGTTTTCTGTTTTCTTCCATCACCCATTTTGGGAGTACTGAATCCAATTGTCAACAGGTGCTGTCAGATGAAAAGAAGAGGGCATTGTATGACCAATATGGTGAGGCTGGGGTTAAGAGTGCAGTTGGAGGCTCAGGTGGAGCTTACACAGTACTGCTTTTCTCCCTCCCCCTCTTAAAAAAATTAGCATTGACCGCTACATTCTTTCAATGTGTTTATATTTGTATACACTTAATTTCTTTAGCTCCTGCTAGGAGTTATTAGCTCTTGCCCATCCTTTTTTCGTAACCAACCTTTCTTTGTTTTCACTGATCTTTTTCCCATGCAGACTAATCCATTTGATCTGTTTGAGACATTCTTTGGGGCAAGCATGGGAGGTTTTTCTGGCATGGACCAGAGCACATTTAGGACAAGCAGGCGAAACACTGCTATTCAAGGTGAAGACATCAGGTTTGTTGCAACTTGCAAGATATGTTGAAGTGAGATGATGGCTAAGATCAGTTGTGTTTCTTTTCGAAATTTGCAAATTTAATTTTTATTAGTTTCACCTCTAATTGTTGCAGTCGTTATGCAGACCCGCAAATATGCAGCTTCCCCCCCCTGAATGTGATATACAGTATGTGTTAGTTCATTATTTAGTGCTGGCATAAGCATAATGTTTGGATCCCTGGAACAATAGTTTGCTTGGTAAAAGTATCTACTAAAATGAAACTCTAACTTTCATTCCATCCTTATGAAAACAAAATTTGAGATATTTATCTGTTCCCCGCTGGTTTTCGAATTCCGATAGCCATGCGACTACTAGTATGTTTTCATGTACACTTGGATTTCTACAACTTGTCTGCAAGACTGAAGATAACATATCTCATCAAACACTTCTCGAATGATGCAAAAATAGCAAAAGTGATACATTCAAATATTTGGGCCAAATCCGGTAACTGATTGGGGTGGGGAGCAGTCAACTGCTGGTTCCTTTGTCTTTGGCCTGCGCTCGTATCTTTTGCCATTTTTTGCAGCCTCTATAAACATATCATACACTGCTGTTAGTGCTAGTTCCTGTACATTGTTTGTTTTGATGCTCTAGAGCGGAACAGTTATAGGACATGACCAGTGTGATTTCTAAACTGACACAAACTTGATCAGATATGATGTGATTCTGGGGTTCACAGAGGCAATATTTGGAACAGAGAAAGATATTATATTATCTCATTTGGAAACATGTGATACATGTGGTGGTTCTGGATCAAAGGCTGGATCCAAGATGAGAATATGTTCCACATGTGGTGGGCGAGGGCAAGTAATGCGAACTGAGCAGACACCATTTGGTCTGTTCTCCCAGGTAACGATGGAGCATCCCTATCTAGAGAGTTTAACTTCATAATGTTATTCCAGATGTCTACAGCCAAGTCAAGGTTGCAATTATTTGACATCTTTCGTGCTGCGTGTCTGTGTAGACTGTCCTAGCACTAGCATTTAAATTATGGTTCGTACAGAATTGCCAAGGGTCAAGGTCTCAATTTTTCATACCAGCATAGCCAAACATAAACCGTGCTTATAGCCTTTGGGTCGTCTGAATTTCTATTTAATGATTTCATTTCGATTTGATTATCTCAATTTGTGATGGTTACATTATTTAGATTTTCTTATTTTGTAGGTTTCTATTTGCCCCACTTGCGGAGGAGAGGGTGAAATCATTTCAGACTACTGCAAGAAATGTTCTGGAGAGGGGCGTATTCGTGTCAGGAAGGAGATCAAAGTAAAAATTCCTCCAGGAGTGAGTAAAGGTAGCACTCTTCGTGTACGTGGGGAAGGTGATGCAGGACTAAAAGGGTAAGTGACACTTATACAGAGTGTTTAACTTGTTGATCTTCATACTTGAACATTTCGAAATACTTGCAAGAGTTCATTCTGATTCTAGAGGCAATTAAATAGATCTTTTGTATTGTGCTACTGATTTGAGATGCTTATGCTTGCAGTCTTGTGCCATATGTTGCATGCCTTTGGACTTTTGTTGAGAATATAGTAATAGGTAGATCTGCAAATGTCACGAAACATAGTTGTTTAATTAGGAGAAAAACAATAATTCACCAACGGATCATGAGATGTATAGTTGTAAGCTAGATTTGAGTTTTTTGTTTCTCTTTTATTCCATGCACTTGAATGGAGGTTTATTATCTTCTTTCCTCCAACACGCAGGAGAGGTGCACATCTCTTCTTTATATTAAAGAGAGAGATAAAGTCATGCACTTAAATGGAGGTTTATTATCTTATTTCCTCCAACACGCAGGAGAGGTGCACATCTCTTCTTTATATTAAAGAGAGATAAAGGCAGAGCCTTACAAAACCTTCTTGTCCCCTAAGGGCTTGTTCGGTTTGATGGGGATTGAGAGGGATTAAATCCCTCCCTATTCAAATTTGAGTGCTAAGGGATTGAATCCCCTCCAATACCTGTGCAACCGGATAAGGCCTAAAGGGGAAGCAAGAAAGGTAGCAAACAAAACGAAACTAACACCTAATTACCCTATACGAGAGGGAAAATGACCAAGCAGCCTGATCAGGCCACCAACCCGACCTATCTAATGCCTAACTCTTGGAGGTTTTTTAGCTCCAGCTAGGCACCAAAGCCTCCTTTCTTCATCTAAGAAATGCTGAGCATCCCTGAGATAAGGAGTAGCACCATCAAAAACACATTTGTTCCTCTGGATGCAGAGTCCAGGCTCCCACGATGATCAAAGTGTTGAATCCTTTTTTCTTTGGCTTATCTACCTTGCCAGCTGCTTCTCACCACCAGTCTGTGAAACTCAGTTCTTGCCACCATCTCCAAGCCATATTGCGTCAGCGCTGAATATCAAAGTTGCAATGCGAAAACACAAGTTGTGAGAATATGTTGAGCTGATTCATTTTCTTGGTCGCAAAGCACACAAGACAGCAGCATGGGGGAGGCCCCTCGTAACCAATCTATCTGCTGTCCAGGATCTATTTCCAATGGGAAGCCATAAGAAGGCTTTGCATTTGGGTGGTGCCCAAGATCTAGAGTCTTTTTCCATGGTTCAAAGGAGATTGATCCAAAGGAACAAGCTTTATAAGCTGACTTGGAACTGAACCAATTGCTTGCCTCATGTTTCCAAAACAACTGGTCCTCTTCTCGAGAAAGATCCACATTCTCCATTGTGTCCCAAACCTGGAGGTATTGTATCAAACTGTGAAGAGAAGCGCCCCACTGATATCACTAACTCAATGGCAGTTGTCAAGAGCTTCAGCCACCGTTCTGGAATTGATACGTTGACTGGTCACACAGGCCCACTACCTCTGGCGCAAGGTCTTGCAAGGACTGACCATGTAACCATTGATCTGTCAAAAACAAGGTGTTGGTCCCTAACACAACTTGAGTGACCACAGAGATATGGAACATTGCCTGAACCTGAGGTTGGATTGGAATATCCAGGGCTCCAGGCCTACCCAAGCCTGGCCAGGATCAGTTTTACTCAGCAGAGCCATCTCAATTGAAGCACCCAACTCATAATTTTCAGGTTTGGGATTCCAAGGCCAAAGGTCTTGCAACCTTTTCCCAACCCACTAGGCAGCAACCTCCATTTACCTCTTTCCTTCCCTTCCAGAGGAATGCTCTTCTGATTTACCAATGGCCTTAATCACCCATTTAGGCACATTCATGGTAATGAGCAAATGAACTGGGATAGCAGATAGCACAAAACAAACCATGGTAGCTCTACCAGCCAGGTTCAAGACAGAAGCAAAGCCAGCATTGCAGTCGGTTATCAAATACGCCAATCCAAGGCCATAGATCCCTTTTTAGTAACTTCTTGTTAGGAATCAGCAATCCCAAGTAGGTGCAAGGAAACTCTTCAGTTGGGATTGGACTATTGGAGGGTGTTTTCCACCTGTATATTCATATCCTCACATCTGATAGGGATCAGACAACTCTTCTGAAAATTAGTAAACGATCCTGTAGCTTCACCAATGATGTCAAGTGTGCCTTTGTTGACTTGTAATTCCTCTGGGACTGCTTGTATGAAACATCATAAGCATACAAAGAAATCTGGAGTTTAGTCTCCCTACAGGAAGCCCAAATGTTCTAATACTTCCAATAGGAAGGGCCATGAAACCGAGTCAAAAGCTCTGGATGTATCCAATTTCAAGAAAAGGCTTGAGATTCTCCTTTGCTGCAGCACTTTGATTGTTTGTTGGGCCAACATATTTATTATCATGGTGCAACCAAATAAAGCATTTTGACTAGTAGAGACCAGCTGATTAAATGAGGTGCTAGCCTGTTAACCAAAATCTTACTCACCACCTTAGCAAAGATGTGCACAAGACTTATCGGCCTAAAGTCTCCACTCTCCAGCATGAATAGAATCTTCCTTTTTAGGACTCGGAAGTAGTCTAGTCCCTTTTTCTATTCTGGAAGTTTATTATCTCTGCTATTTTGAATTTTAGGCCTGATATTTTGTAGTATCAGGAGTGTACATGAATGCAGAGTAACTTATATTGCGTATGTGTTAATTTACCTATTCAAGGAGGCTACGAGATTAAAGGAACCTTTGCTAAAACTGCAGTGTAGAAAAACCTCACCGAATATGTTCAGATAGTCCTATAATCAGGAGCATCCATGAATGAAGAGTGACTTATATTGTGCATGTGTTAAATTTACTTATTCAAGGTGGCTATAAAATTAAAGGATGTTATGATTTGTGTTCCTGCGTTGCTTTAACTTGACAGTTTATCTCTTTCAAACTTCTGATTGTCTTCCTCCTATATTGAATGGATGTCCAATCATTTAATTCTTTGGAAAACAGTGGGCCTCCTGGAGATCTCTATGTTTGCCTTGATATAGAGGAGCCATCGGATATAAAAAGGGATGGTATAAACTTGTATTCAACTGTGTCGATAAGCTACATTGAAGCTATTTTGGGCACTGTTAAGAAGGTGAGATCTTTCTTATTATGGCAAACAATTGTTGTCTTTAGTTAGTTTCAGTCATAGCTCACTACCTTGTTTAGTGAGCAACTATTTTTCCCCCCTTAGAACTAACAGAATAAATGTCTGGAACTTGTGGCTTCATTTGGCAACTGGAGAATAGAAACATACAAAACTTGGCATTTTATAAGCATAATAACTTGGTTACTTCATCAATTGGAGGTGTATGTGAGACCCTTTAGGACTACTTATAACACAAAATCTATTGAAAAGATATCATTGCGCTTTAACAAAATGTTGACTGCGTTTTCAGTGAGATAAAGTCTGCTCAAATTGATTTTTCTCAAAATGATATAAAGTTTTGTGCCTTTCTAACTAACATGAGAGGTTCTGTAGATGTTGTAACTGTTCCTTTCAATTTCTCATGAGCAGGTCAAAACTGTCGATGGAACCAGTGCACTTCGAATACCTCCAGGTACCCAACCTGGTGATGTAATTGTCTTAGCGAAGCAAGGTGTTCCATCATTGAATAAACCAACTATACGTGGTGATCATCTATTCACTGTTAAGGTCACAATACCCAAACGTATAAGGTGAAATTATGCTTTATGAATTGAGCCTAACTTAATTTTCACACTATCCTGGTGTTGCTGAGACACATAATTTCTCTGCTGGTATTTCTTAGTTACTAATTTGTTGTTTCTTCCAGTGTCCGCGAAAGGGAGTTACTTGAGGAACTTGCATCGTTGAGTGATGGTGGTTTTGCTGGAACAGCCGCCAAGCCGAAACCCACCAACCCAAAGTGTAAGCATGCTTATGATTGTTTGTTTCCCTCCCCCTTTCCCCTTTTCCCACAGCAAATATTTTATTCCTATTTTGGAATTTGGATTTTCACTATCAGAAGTTTGTTGGTGTCTTGTCAGACTGCTTGATGAGGAATATAATTACCTTATAAGGAAATTAAATACTTACATTTGTTATCTTTGTTGCAGCTGTACATCAAGAAAAAGAAGTTAGTGCTAGTCAAGAAGATACAGGCAAATCAAATGAAGGAGAGGGTGACTGGTTGAAGAAACTTACAGATTTTGCAGGGTAATTTTTAAAACTTGATTTTATACATTGAAATACTCCCATCCCAAAAAATAAGGCATATAGATTTTTGGAAAAGTCAACTTTTTAAAACTTTGACCAACAATTGAGTCAAATCTATGAATTTCTAGTGTATGCATGTTATATGCTTGGATTCATATTCAAAAGCACTTTAATATAATGATAATTTTGTATTTGTTGATAACATATTTTTAAAATAATTGCTGGTCAAAGTTCTGCTTTAAAGACCGTGTCAAAAATCTATATGCCTTATATTTTGGGATAGAGGGAGTAGTACATGTTGTTTGGGTCATGTTTCACTCTAAAGGGACGTATAGTATTCATGAATAAGTGTCCTCTGCTTATCAATTTTTATTCATGGATCTTATATCTTACATGTTTCGTTAAACTATATACTAATGTGGTAATATGCTGGAAAAAATCATTATACTGAGCATATAGGTTTTGTACCATGTCTCTTTTTTCCTGTTCTGGTGGTTAATTGTGATCTTTCGGGCATGAACTATATTGTTGGATGTGGCAAAACTGCAAAAGTCACAGTTCCAAGTTCTCGTTAAAAGGGATAATTACTAATGTAGTAATGGGAAATGGGAACTTTGAATGCAGATGCTGAGATGCCTGCTTCTGTTGAAATTTGAACCAGCCTAACTCGGTCTTGTAATAAATAGATTGACTTGTGTTTGAGAAAAGAGAGTTGATTGAGTTGGTTCATCAGACATTTGTGTTTGGGCTGATTGAGTTGGTTCATCAGACATTTGTGTTTGGGCTGTCTCCTGTATTTTGACCTAGTTGTTGAATTCTTCTTTCAGGTCCATTGTCAATGGCGCTGCAAAGTGGCTGAACGACAACCTATAGGCTGTAAATATTTACTGCAGGATAAACTGTCTTCAATTGCCATGTGCTGTAGGAATATGCAATTCTTAGATTCATTGGGGGCCCCGTGAGCTCTTACATTCATTTTGTTGGATCTTCAAGATTTTCAGGCTGTGGAGTAGCAACCGAGGGAGTGAGACCTGTCAACTAATATAGTCGGCTCGTTGATATATCATCATTCTTGCAAAGCAATGATTTTTATGTAGTTGCAGTTACAAGTGCATGTAGCTTTCTGAGTTGCGGGAATGCAGATCTGAAACCCAGAGATTCGGCAATGCTGTAAATATATGTTCAATTCCTGAAATCTCAGGCTCTTAACGTGGGGTTTTGGGTTACTTAAATCAATTCAGGATCAGCGGGTCCTCGTACTCTGATTTCTGAATTAAGCTGTGAAGTTTGCGCTGAGGCAAGTCAGTGCCTGTTTGGTATGGAAGTGTTTTTTGAGTATTGAGACAATACCGTTTGTGGGGACACTATGGTATTCTAAGCAAAGAGTTATTCGGTTGCTGCGTGATGGTCGGTAGATGGTATTTGGTTGGCGTGTGGGCCCCACCCACTCGGGGTCTATCTGTCAGTGACCCAACTGTAGGGGAATTCCAGCCTCTCCGGGTCACTCGCGGTCACGCCGCCTAGTCCTTCACAAGACTTAAGTCTGAAGAATATGCGATCGATATTTCAGATTCAATTTTCAGACTTCGGCCTGGATTGCCACAGTAGCAGCCTGAAAAGAATCGTTCAATAATAGACTTTGCAATATTTCCATGTTACAAGCAAGACGCCCTGGCACTGTTAACGAAGTTGCAGTTATCTCAGATTTCCAACTTCCAACAAGGAGTTTTCGCATCAGCCCTCTGCCGAGCTCGCTTTGAGCAAAATGAACACGGCAGCTACCACAGGCAGGGACACCATGAGCAGGGCTAGCACAATGTTTGGCCGTGTGATGTCTGGGAGCAGGATGCTTCCGTACTTGATAACCGCGGCGCCAACAAGGGATCCAAGGCCCAGTGTCCAGAGGTAGCCGGAGTCGTCCTATTCAGCACATGATAAGAACGGAAAAGGCACAAGATTGAGTTAGTATATCGTATTCGTTCGTATTGAAGCCTAACTAATGGAAGGAAGAGATAGGTCATTAACTATAACTAGTTATGAATGCCTGGAATCACAGCCTGAAAACTGAAGTGAAACTTGAGTACTCGAGCAAAACATTTGGGGCCTGCTCGATAGATAGATCTCTGTTCACAAGATACCCCATCATAGTGCCATCTAGTGTACTACCTTTGGTTTTTTGTGCACATCAGAATACGCAGGTGCAATATTCAGATCATCACTGGTGTAGAATTCGACCTCTGGTGGGAAAGGGAAACTATATCAAGTGATATGCACTATTGCAAAACAGCACTTGGATCCTACGGTCATGGTTGCAACAGCCAACAGGTCTGTGTCGAGTGCCAGCGAACTCTAACACTGATAAGTGGGCCCACATGTCAGGCACTCCACGTCAGGGAGGTAGAGTAGAGACATCCATGGCGTGCGGCGGCGAAGAGACGCGAGACTCGACTCGACTCTCGAGAGAGAGTTTACACTGACCTTGAGGATCCGCGCCACGCCCGCGTCCGTCTCGGCCTCAGCCTCGGCCGGTTCGCGCCGGGAGGAGCGTGCCCGGGCCCGGCCGCTGCTCCTCGCGGCCGCGTGGGTGCTGTGCCGGCAGCTCATGCGGAAGAAGCCGCGGCGCGGCGCCAGGTTGGAGTTGGGCCCGGCGGCTACGGCTACGGCTGGACTAGCCACGGCGACCATGCAGATGCAGGCACCCACCATGGAGACGGGGGCAAGGCTCAACTCACTTCCTCAGCTACCAAGTGGAGGGGGGCAAGGGAACGACTATAGGGAAGAAATGGGCTGGAGAGTGGAGACAGCGCACCGGTTTACGTTATCCAGAACTGACCGACACCCACTATTGCTAAATAAATTGCTAATTGCATTTCATTTTGGACAAAGGAACACGAACTGGGGAGCATCGTCAAAACTGCAAGACATTGGTACAGAACAGCAAGCACTACGGGGACAATGTGCCTCTCTTCCAAAACAAACGTTTATGCTCCTTTCTGCTAATAAACTACCAGTACAACTAAACGACCAGTGTAGCAGGCATGGCAAGGCACCGGCATTGCACGGACTTAGAAATAGCTTTTCCGCTTGCGCCCGGTGTACTTCGTGTCCGCGGGCACATCATGGCCTCTTCTTCTCATCTGCTCCTTTTTCTTCAAGAGCCAGTCCTTACCTTTCCCGTTCTTTTTCGTCTTCTGCTTCTTCTTCGCCCTGTTTCTTTCGTATATGCCCACCTGCATCAATGTAACAAGTTCATCAAGGGCATATATTTACCAATATACAATCACATCACATGGTACAAGTAGAACAGTCATAAGATAAGAGCCTAAATACTATGATTTTTGTGATGATTCATGATCAAGCATAACAGTTTCAAATTTAGTTGCTGCATGGCAAATTGGCAACTATATATACAAATACAAATACAAATTAGTACGCAAAACCAAAGACGTTGAACCTTTTTCTAATAAGGGTCTCCACTATACTACTTTCGAAATTGCCTATTCACAAGTGGCTATATGATGGCATGCAGCTGGTTTCATGGTAAGCACTTGGCAGTAACTGCAATGCTTCAATCTAAGATTCATTCATAAACATTGATAGCTTATAACAACACTAAATGGCAAAGCTCAGGGTAAACAAAGCAAGAAAAGCAAACGGACAGAAAAATGAGATGATGTCAAAACAGCAAATAGATGCATGATTCTGTACAAGGGATCTGTTCTGCAAAGTGTTAGCTTACTGTTCTGTCACCATCTTCATCACTGCTCTCATCGTCGTCATCACTGCACATCTCACCATTCTCACCTTTCCCTTTTGGAAGGGAAGTATTAATAGATGGTGGGCCACAAGTGAGGACAAGGTAGGACTTCTTTGCTTTTGAACTGTCAGATGAAAGGCATGCTCATAAGCATGGACATGAAATTTGTAGGATTGTCCATACTCCATGGCTACAAGGTAACTGAATCCTTACCTATGAGGCCAGTCAACAACCACTCCACCAGCAAAACCAGCACGCATGGCAAACGTCACAATCATTTCACTCTGCTTCACGTTATCAGCGTAAAATTGTAGCACAACTCTTGCACCCCTAGCTAGGCATCTATATAACGAACCAAAGAAAGCCCTGCAAATTCACATGTTGAAGTTAAAGACTGGTAGCAGAAACCTAAAAAAAACGCACAAAGGAAATCTTCAAGTACACACTTTAACCGAGCTCTTGGATCATGAGAAGACTTGTCCGCATTGCATAACCACTGCACATATAGGCAAACAAATGGCACAGTTGTGAACTGATCAACTGAGGAATTAGGAATGGGATAAGTACCATCAGTTAGTTGCAGGAGTTATAGCTTAAAGATTACCTGAACTGCTGAAATGCTAATTGCACCATCAATAACTCCTGGCCGCAAGCCCAAGCCCTGGAACATAATCAAATAAATATTAAGAAACACTGAAGACGCTTCTGTTGTTCTTTAAGCAAAACATGATGAAAACTTTATTATCCATAAAGCCCAAGCATGTGTGACTCGCCCATTCTACCTTTTTTTAGGATTATATGTTCCTGTAACTCTGTAAAGTTTCAGCGTTGAAGACCCTTGTATGTTTTACGGTGCTAGACTGTCAGAACCATCATGGTCAACTACGCAAGTGATGTGCATTGTTGGCTACTAAGGCTTTTCTCACCTGTGCGCGCATCTGGCCGCGCAAAGAGCCGTTGGAACTTGGAGCTCTGAACACTCTCACTGCTACCCTGCATTTATTGTTTGGGCAGCCCGGTTTGCGCGTGCTAGTGAGTGTAGTCTAAGGATACATTCTACCGCTTGTCACATACTACCTATCTGCCTGCGGCCAGAAACATTAGGACAGCTGAACTGAGTTAAATCTAGTTATAATTCTTGTCCTAATGTCATATAATAGTGACTGGAGGGAGTACAACTCGACATGGCATTATCATTATGAATTGTACAAGTCATGCACTGCCCTTCAGGCTTATGATATTCGCCACGAATATAACACCTGAAACTAAATTTATAAATCTACTCACTGGCTTAATGCTCCACATACCTGGCCCATATCTGCAAGAAGGAGGTCACCTTCTGTTTCTCGCTCCAAGGCAACATCTGTGCAAAACGTTGGAGTTGTAAAGAAAAAAAAGGAAAGAGGCAACAGTGCAAGATATAAACAAGCATACGAGAACGGAAATGTCTCACCAAGCATCGACTTTGAAATATCATAGCCAATCCAGTGGTGGCCATGCTCAGTCAATGTCTCACCACTGAGTCCAGAACCACATCCTGGCAACCACAGCACACAAAGTCATCGTAGGTAAACATTTCTTCACGATATCCATGCTTTACATTTGCCAAGCAGCATAAGTTAGTGTTCGATAGAACACGATTGCAAATTAAGGTCTTTCACAACAAATATATAATTTTCCCCGTTACAGCAGCACGCGAGATGCCACGAAGCTGAAGAGAGGAAGCTGACCTATGTCGAGAAGCAGCTTGGGGACGCCATCGTTGGGGAGAGCGAGCAGCTCCAGAGCCCTCTCGGAAATCCTAGACTGAAAAGGAGGTACGATTCTGCGTATCAGCAGCACGAAATCCACCAAAGCTCAAATCAAACGGGGAAGGTGCTTCGCTTGCTCGCCTGGATTTCTATGATACGCGAGGAGGTGGTGTACTTGCGGGCCTCCGATTCGTTGTAGAACACATCCGGCGGCGCCTGAAACTCCGGCCGAGGCATCCCAACTCCCTTCCGAGTTCCTTCCCTTCGCTTTCTCTCTTCGCAAGTTCGCCGCCGCCGCCGCCGCCGAGGTGGGTGGTGTCTTCGCGCGCCGCAATGCCGATGCTCTCTCGAGGGCTCTCTCTCTCTCTGAGGTGGTTGCTGGGCTCTTAGTGGGCCAGGCAGGGCGTTAATGAAAAAGGCCTCATAACAACCGGCCCAGCAAATCGTCCCCTTTATAAATCCTCGCAATGGGCTAGGGCATCGATTGGAGCAGCAGCATCGCAGCGGCCGGCGCCGCAACAGGTCGAGTCCTTCGTCCCCTTCCAAATCGTCGGAGCGCCGCCGCCGCCGCCATGGGTAATTATCTTCCTTTCGTGCTAGCTATGTGTTTTGTGTGGGTTCTGAAGGGCCTCTCTGCCGTTTGCGCAGGTAAGGTTCACGGATCGCTGGCCCGCGCTGGGAAGGTGCGTGGGCAGACGCCCAAGGTTGCGAAGCAGGACAAGAAGAAGAAGCCACGCGGGCGCGCCCACAAGCGCATGCAGTACAACCGCCGCTTCGTCACCGCCGTCGTCGGCTTCGGCAAGAAGCGCGGCCCCAACTCCTCGGAGAAGTAGATTCAACTAGGCCAGCCAACCGCATAATCCATAGCTTCCGTTTTGTTCACCCACTAGTTATCCCCCGGATTTCAAGTTTTTGGTGTACTGATGACAAGTTGAAGACCAAAGCTAGTACGTACTATTATCTGTATCGATGTTACTGTGATCCTATTATTAAGTTTGATATGCGCCGCTTAGTTGAGTTGAACTGGTGTCACTGATCACGCCGCATGTGTGGTGGTGTTCTTGGTTGACGAAATGCTTTGAAATTGGTGAAGGTGAAACCGGTTTGGGATTACTGATTAGAGGGAATTTTGGATCCCTCAGACTAAGGTTTGGCGTAAAAACTGCTGCACTCGTCTCCATCCATGCCGTAGACCATGGATCACGCCAAATGCAGAGGAACGCAAGGCTTCTGGTATCGGGTCTGTCGCCGTGAGGCCCATCAACCGCCTCTGCTTTGCGCGCTCTCTCGGAGGAGAGAAGGCGCCGGAGGGAGATGCGTGGCGACGAATCGATGGAGGGCGGGCTGTAGCGGATCCAGGCGCCTCGCCTTCGGTGGTGTCACTCTGGATCCGAGTGCTTTGCCCTCGGCGGCGGAGGACTCCGCAGGCGCAGAGGATGACGCCGCGGTGGATCCAGCCCCCTCGCCCTTGGCGGCGACGCCTCGCCTTCGGTGGTGCCGCTGCGGATCCAAGCGCCTCGCCTGGCAGCGGCGGATTCGGCCTCAGCGGAGGGGAGAGGAGAGTACCGGAGGGCGCCGCGCGCCGTCCGTGCGCGGGCAAAGGTCAGGGCGGTGTGTGTGGTCGTTGGCGGTGTGTTGCGGAACCCATGAAGAACATTCTTCAACACCAAATTGCAAGGTATTTTGCTTTACTACCAAAAATCCAAAATAGATCGAATGAATCGTGTTTTGCTGGTGTGCTAAGACTATGTTCACTCACTGGAGTGTCTAGAAGAGGACGCACATACACCGTATATAGAGGAAGGTGGTTGGAACAGTGGATGGGTGGGATGGGATGGGCGGTCCGGTGAGTATAGTCTAACGACTCCAGATGTTTTAGCCTGCTGGATGCAGAACCCATGAAGAACATTCTTCAACACCAAATTGCAAAGTATTCTGCTTTGCTACTGAAAATCCAAAATAGATCGAATGAATCATGTTTTGTTGGTGTGCTAACGACTTCAAATGTTGTGCTATTTATTATTTGGTGATCATATCCTAACAGGTGACGGACTTGGAGCGTCTCACCCCCATTGCCAAAATATGCAACACATTGGTTAACATTAAGGATCATATGTAAGTTCTCCACCACGCTACCTAGAGGCACGTGGTTCCCTGACGTGCACTCCCTTCAACCTCGACCACGTCTCGGGCGGTTTGGTAATGCCCTTCTGAGTGAGGATGCCCCCAGTTCGAGATTTGGGGCTTTGGCGGCTACAGTGGTGCTCGATCGCTTGTCAGTCTTCTTCAACGACTTTGTCTCCTTCAACGACTTCGTCTTCGTCCTGCACGACATCCCTGAGCGGCTGCAGGATGCGATGAACCAGATAGCCATGGTGTACAATTCTCATGTAGACCTACCCGCTATTTAAGTTATTTATGATGTATCTCGAGCTGTGTTAACCTCCGAGTTATCAGTGATATCAATTTCTACCACTAACCTCCGTGTTTACCTGATGTATTTGAGTTTGCCTATATAATAAATGAATAAATTTATCGTGATGTCAAATCTTCTCATCTTTGAATTATCGTAATGTCAATTTCGAGGAACCTCCGAGTTTACTTGTGATGTATTGTGTTGGAAACGAGATGACCCTAACACCTCCACTTAAGAAGACCAACACCTAGCTACTACCAACTCACACTGGAGTCAGTTAACCCTTTAATTTCTAATTACTTAGTCCACTGGCTCTTTTTGGCGGCAGATGCGACCTTCTCGCTTCCGGGTGTCAAAGCCAACCTTCAAATGAAGCTATCTTCTGGGTGGCAGAGACAACCTTCAGATAAAGTTTAGACCCTTGATCCCAGAAGGCAGAACCAACCTTCAGATAGATCATCTATATCAGGATCGACATTTATGACGCCAATTTGACTCAGTACAAAATTAGAATGCCTTGTTTTCTAGGAAGGAGGGAGTAGAAACTATACGATCTGACTGGAAGACTCACACTTATACAAAGAACTCTTTATTGCAACACGATTTTGCAAACTTCCTTCAAGAGTTGTCTTGTAGACCATGCTGGGAGCTTCTCGAAACTTCTCAAACTTTGCCTTGTTGAGACTCTTTGTATGAATATCAGCAGTTTGGTCATCAGTCTTCGTGGGCACCATTTCGATCTTCTCCTTCAAAGACCTTTTCTCTTATATAGTTATAGTGGATTTCTATATACTTGGTCCTTGCATGAAAAAATAGATTTTCTGCCAATCGAATAGAAGATAGATTATCACAGAAAATCCTTACTTGGTTTTCTATGGGCTAATGGAGATCCTTTGCTGGCCAAGTGCTCTTGAGCAGCCATTGCTACTGACCGATACTCCGCTTCAGTACTGGACAATGTTGTCTCTTGCTGCACCATGATATGTCTCCTAATCTGAGACTGAAGGAGTATCTTGTGGTTGATCTATGTGTGCCATAATCTCCAGCATAATCGGCATCACAATATACAATCATCTAGCATTCTTTTGTTTTCTAGTATAGAATACCAAAATTGATGGTGCCTTTGACATACCTAAGGATGCACCTGATTGCATTAAGATGAGGTTTTTTCGCTTTGCTCATGTATCGACTAACCATACCAACTGAGTAAGATATGTCTGGTCGGATTAATGTTAGATAGATAAGACTCCTAATGATTATTTGACACATAGTCACATCTTCCATGCTTTTAGTCGCATTAAGTATGTGCTTGTGTTATGAAGTCGCCTCGCAGCGGGTTGTCTTACCCCGTAACATCCCATGGCTTATGTTGTGTACGCTAGCGAGCACTGCACTGATGCAGGGTGCAGATGACAGTGAAATCCATGGCATAGTGGTGTGTTGGTGTTGGTGTGTTGGTGTTGGCCTAGCTGACAACCAGTAAAAAGAAGAAACGACTACTGCCCTCAAAACAGGAAAAAGGAGAAAATTTTCCCCTATATAGAAAATAATAAGTAAACATGAACCGCTCCCTAATCATTTTTAACGAACAAACACATACGCAGCAGCAGAGGCTTGTCCCACACGGCAATGGAGAAATAATACGCAAAGCAGGCAATAGATTTCAAAGTTCAGGCCATGAGCATAAAAAATAGCAGAGATGAGTAACGGAGTGGGAGTGGGACTATGAGGTGGCTTACTACTGCAGGCTTGACTCCTCCGCTTCTGCATCACCATGCTTTGTCTCCTCTAATCTATATGTATATTCTGTGCCCTACTCTCGCCTCTCGGTTTGGAATCGAACCCGAAACAAAGCGTGAGGGGTGTAAATCAAGCTAGGCGCCGTCGGATTTATGATGATGGGTTTCGAGACGAAACAGGAACGGCAAGGAATCCGGAGCAAACCGAGGTTGTCTGAGGCTCTGTTAGTTCGTTGCCGTGGGACCAGGAGCGGGATCTTCCCGCATGCCCTCGTGCACCGTTCGATGGAGCGCACGGATGGACGGATGCGCTCGCGTCCTGCTCCCTGATCCTCAGAGGATCGAACGCGGTGTCCTGGGCCTCCTGGCAGTACCACACAGGTCCACAAGGAGAAGAATGTGTAGCGTCCTAGGTCAATTTGTTTCATTCGGCTGGCTTGTGCGGTGCTACAGCTACTTCTGAGTTCTGATAGAAACAGTGTACCATGCAAGGACTGGTTGTTCTGTAGCTACAATACAAAGCGCAACACCAGCCTGCCCAAATAGCCAACTGAACAAGCCCTACATTACGTCTGGGCAGCCGTCAGAGACTACTGGGGTTGTTTGGTTGATGGCCAAAATTGTGGCCCAAATTTGGTCATGACCAATCTGGTTCAAAAGTGAACTACATAGGCCATGGCCAAACTTTGGCCACAAATTCGGCCATCAACCAAACGCACCCTACATATCCTCCTGGCCCACACAAAAAATAGTGCGAGACGTGTATCTGGATAAGGCTGGCATCGGTTGGCTCAGGAGATTCGCTGTGGTCATTCAGTCCAGCCCAGTCCACCATGGGTTGGCTCAGGAGATTGCTGTGATCGTTCAGTCCAGTCCAATCAGCCATTGAAGGTGCGGCCGCCCATATGGCCGTCTCCATCATCGACATCATTGCCACTGGCTAGTCGTGAGTTGTGACTAGGGATGGCAATGGGTCCCGATCCCTGATTCTCTGTGGGAATTCCTCCACTAGGAGACGGAGATGGATGGGTTTCTCCCCCCACGGGGATGTAAACGGGAGAATTCTCCCCCGCAGGGTAAACGGGGATGGGGACGGGGAGGCATTTCCCATCCCCGTTCTCTGCGGGGACCCCTTAATCTTGGACGTGACTGATGTTTTTGTGTGATAGTTAATGATAAAAATAATAATTACATTAGTCAAGTGATTACTAAACGTATAAAATATGTTTATTTTGATGTACATATAGTGATTTCTTATCTTTGACAATACGTATAAGTGACAATGTTACCCTAATAACAAAGAATATGCATAGTAATTACAAGTTTAAGTGGGGACTGAGATCAAATAAAATTAACTGTTAGATTAAATGACAGTAAATGATCCAACGGGTGGGTATATCTTTGGCTAGATGAGATTAGGGTGAAAATTAGTTTTAACTAAACTCGCTTTTTATAGTGTAATATAATATAGATACAGCTTGTAACTAACGTTGCTAAGACTATATAAGGCAAGGGACGATACACAACGATCAGCGAGAACATCTATCTCAACATACTCATAATAAAAGCATTGTGCGATTTAGCTGGTCCGAACTTATCTAAATCCGTGTCTCCTTCACCGCAGTGTGACCTTTGCATTACGTTTTTGATTAACGAATCCCGTGGCGGATCCACGGTATGAACACGGACAGCTACATGCATATTCCACGTGAGGCACTTAGTTTTAGGCCATGTTCGGAAGAAGTGGGAAGAAACCAAGGAAGAAGATCCAAGTGGATGTTTTTACCTCGTCGGTTTGCCAAATAAAAACAGGAGACCCAGTTGGCAAGAATACGAACATTCGATAGTCTTTGGTAAGCCACGTGAGGCGCACAAAGAAATACAATTGTTAAAATCAATGTATGTTGTAATCTTCTGTTAACTCTAGAATCTAGACAATTACTCCCCCCGTTTTTTATAAGATGGTGTGCGTCATAAAAAAATTTTTGAGGTAGTTTGCGTTTTATCCATGTTCGAAATGAATAAATAGTTCTCTGCCGATCCCAGGCAGGGAGACTGGGAGAGGAAGCGATCGATCATCCATCCAAAACCTTCAGCTAGCCATATCTCCAGAATTTCGCCTATATTCCTTTCAGGTTTATTCTGCCTCTGTTAGCCTGTTGCCCATATATCATTTCCGATTAGTCGTCAAAAGACCCGGCCGGCCGGCCGGCCTGCACATATTCTTTCTCCATTGGGATCGGGGTCCTGAACCTCTTCCGCTTCCACCGATCGCATGGCGGCACTCGGCCCGCTCCCCTTCCTCCATCCTCCCCCTCCTCCGATCCCTGGCAGCGTCTGCCGTCTGGCCTCTCTCTCCCTCCCTCCCATCGGCCCTATAAATAACCGCCCACATCATCTCCTCTCCCCTCCGGCTCCGATCCTCCTCAACACCTCAGCTCACGTTTAGGATTAGGCTAGGCAGGCAGCAGAGGCATGCATATCGGATAGATCCGCCCGCCCCCCGGCCCTCCACCGCCCCGACCGTTGCTGAGTACTCTTGCGACGGCGGAGGGTGTGTAGTTGCGTCCGCGTGCTGCTGGCCGGATATATATGTGTGTGTGTGGATCTACACGCGACATGGCCCTCTTTGCGATCTTCCACAGCTTTCTTGAACTGCTGCATGCATGAATTCGAAGCGGCGGCTGCGAGCATGCCTTGAGTAAGAGATCCTGCGCGCATGCAGTTCAATAAAGCTGTGGGAAATAGCAGAGAGAGACCAATTGGTCACTACAGCGGAGATGACGGTGGTGAATATGATGCATGGATCTATCATTCGATCTATGCACGCGCGCGGTACATGCATGGGCGTGCCGCCAAGAGAGCTGACGATTCGATCTGCGTTGCAAAGGTAATTAAAAAAGTTCCTATTACTAGTAGGTTTTTCGAATGTGTGCATGTACATATATGGAGGCAACCTAGTTAATTAGTACTACATGTGAATCCATCATAATTTGTTAATAATCTTTTTTGAAATGTTACCAGCAATAAGTAGCTGAAATTGTAATTTACCATCAAGTTTCTAGCTAGTTTCTCGGGTAGAATAGTAATTCCTCCTTGATTGATTGGTTGGCCTGCAGTATTGTGAATTATTCTTGCAAGAATTTGAACAGCATGTATACGTTGTAAGCCGGTACTTCTCTTGGATGGCCGGTGATGCTTAATTTAAAGTTGCTTGCTTTTATGTGAACGCTCTTCTAATGATGATAAGATGGAATCCTTCTGCTCCATATATATTTCGGTACACAGAGATTAATTTGTTAAGTACACTCTTTGTTCTTTCCGGATTCCTTTTTGAGAGAGGAATGTTTAGTTCTTCTAAAATTTAATAACTGACGACGACAATTCCCGGGACCAGGAATAAAAAGAAGTATGTGATTGACATATCCTTCTGTAGATGATGTTTGCTTGAAGGGTGCAATCAGCAGATCTTTTGGTTGTGTACGTAAAGACGGTGCCCCCTGCAGAAACATGCATGAAACCTCAAATCACACCCAGTACCTGGCCTGTCTCATGGTACATCATATACCAAGTGACCAATCCAATGCAGACTAGGAGTACCCAGACAGATAGCTTGCTGCTGCTGTGTGCTACTGCATGATGGATGTGACTCTCATTCCTGGAGATGCCCCGGGTCTGCAGTGTGCAAGTTGCAGGTGTGTGTACGTGCTCTCACTTCTCACAGCTTCACACTCTTGAGTGACAGCCTCTAGACCAGCAGCGTGTTTGCCGGCAGGTCACCTAGCTAGCCGATAGGTCTCTCAGCTAGCTGGAACAGTCGTGCACTGCATGCTTGCGTTTGCCATTGCTTGTGTGCCGTGTGATGCTACACAACACTCTGGCATGGCTTCTTACCGCTGAACAGTTGGAGTCCTTGGACTATCTACATGTCTCGAGGTGTATACGAGATCTGACGGAGAAGATGCGTCGGCCTGTAGTGATCTGCGAGTCAGTACTCTGTACTCGTGGAGTACGTAGTATGGATGATGGTCCGCGGCGTCTTGTCACCCGGAAGTACAACTGGTAAAGCTTGTAAACACCTGTTCCTATTTGTTTATCTGTTATTTTACTCGATATATAGGAAATAATGGGTCGATCTTGTAATGAAAATGATATGTGATTCATTAAGTACATAATATCGTTTCCAGTAATAAGACGCTTTTATCTCTCTCTTCCAAAACCAAAATGTAAGGATGTTTGTAATTAAAATATACTCCCTCTGTTTTTATCTATTGGATGTTGATAAACGAGACCAGAGCTAGTATTTAATTGTGGACCTAATGATACGGCATGTGGTGTTACAGATGCCACTATGCTTTCCTATAAACTTGAAGATATTTAGTTTAGGACAAAACAAGAAAAAAATTTCTTCTTTTGTAGGCAACAGTACAACTCAATGACTTAGTTGCACGACCACCCATGAGTTAGTGTAAGAAGATATTATTAATGTATTGTGCTGCATGCTGCTCAAAAACTGAATATATGAGGCATCATATGAATGAGATTCCTAGAAGATAATAGAAGACATGATTGCAGCGCAATGCCTGTACCGCGATCAAATTATCCGTACCTCAGTCGATCCCATCTATCCGGCCCAGAATAATCTTTGTCTAACTACTTTTATTATATCATTACGACATTTCTTCTTAAAGGGATTTTTAATAACGCATGTAGCAAGAAAAGAGGCCAGTATAAAGGGAATGAACCAGGTGATTTTGCAGAGATGTACGTAGTGGTTTAACCAGGGGCCCTTTTATGGCTGCATGCATGGCTTACGATTCTAGAGAACTTGCATGAAATAGATATGGTTCCTCTCTTGATGATTTTTTATTTGTTGTGTTCCTTATTTATTATTTATTTATTGTCGTCTGTATCATGCATTTCGTTCAGCTTTATGGTGCCCACATAAACATCCACGCACAATATATTCAATATGATTCTCCCTTTGTATTCTGCTATAAAGAAAGGTTATGCATATGGAAACTAACGGTGAGTGAGTTAAAAGGTGCAAATATTTTCCATCATTTATAGGCCTGGGTTTGTTTTGGTCAGGACATTTGGTCTAGCTAGCCAGCCTAGCTAGTAGCCTGCTGGCACATGGATAGCTCAGTTCACTTCTAGTACTTAACCTATGGGGAATTATTGGGCCGGGATCCTTTAACTCAAACTAGGAGTCTGTTTATTGGAGGTTTTCTGAACGCCTCATGTTTTTTTGGTGTGAGGAATTACTTCATCTCTTCTTGGCCAAGGACCGGCGCTCATTGTGTAGCAGCAGTTTTAATAAAGCAATTAACCTTGTATATTTGTTCGTATGATCTAGCTAGCCATCTTTGAAAAGCAAGAATTTCATAGGGAATACGTAGTTCAGAAACATACATGTATGTTTCTGAGATATTTTTCTGTGTTCTTGGGTCTTAATACACCATGGATTTGTGCTATGGCAGCCTGTAGAATTCTATGAATGCACTCTTTGCCCCCATTATTCCCTATTTCCTTCGTCCCAAGCTAGGAAACTAAACAGAAGGCAGTGCGATGCAGTTTGGGTTCGTGGGAGGCATGATGGGTGCTCCTTGTGTCCCCATGCCTGCAGGCTGCAGGTGCGGGCTTGAGATTATTCCAGGGCTCGGGGCTCCAACAGAACAGAGGGGAACTTTTACTGGGTCTGTAGTTCTGTGGCCTTTTGCTTTGCTTGCAGTGAAATCCATTCCTGGGCAGCTGCTCAGCTGGGCTTCCCTCTCCCATATCTGACTCTGAGCCCATGACATGAGCGAGAAGGCGAGTGAGATCTGAGGCCCAGAGCAGAGCAGAGGTGGCCTCTCACTGACAACCTCTACCTGTCACTACACGAGCTGCTGGCGCTACATGTGGGCCTGGTGCAGGTGCGGGCCCCACATGTCAGTGGCCCTCCTTTGTTGGCTTTTGCCGACCTCGTGTTCGTGGTGAATTGGTGATGGACGATGGACTGGATGGGGCATAGCCGCATAGAGCTTTCTGATCTCTGCAGAGCTGCCTTCCATCTGTCACTGCAAGCAAATGGAACCTCTACCTCTACGGCTCTACCCAACCGTACCCCCTGCCTCAGCTTTTCAGAATGTGCGTGCCACCACACTATAGGGATATTAATTTCCCCTCCTTTTGTTTCAATTATTTCAATGGTTACCAAAAATATAAAATGATATGCTTTTAATTGAGAATCCACGCCTATGATATTGTTTGGATAACTTTTCCACCGTGTTGTGATTTCACCCTGTGGCATCAAATACAGCTAAAAAACAATTAGACTATGTTTGGTTGGTGGGACGAGAAGAGATGAGACGACTAAGGAAGTTTGGTTGTAGGATAAAAGAGATGAAATCATATCTAAAAGAGAATATTCCATACAAATCTAATATACTAAAAGTGAATATTCCATATAAATCCGAGACATCACCGTTCCTCAAAAAACAGGACCACATCGTCCCTCTCCAATGACACGAGAAGCTGTGATGCCCTAGCCTCCTCGACCCCGCCCGCCTCTGCCAAGCTTGCGCCTCCCGCTCAGCGCTCACCCGCATCCAGTCCAGTGCCACCGAACTCGCCCGCGTCCGGTGCGCCGCGGAGCTCACCCGTGTCCTGTTCGCCACCACCGAGCAAGTGTGGTGTACCGAATTTGTGGCATGGCAACATTCGGATGGCTTAATTGAATGTGTCACGCTCCATGAGCTGGACGATCGACATGCTTTTTTTTTCACGGTCGTTATGTTAACAGCTAAGAAATCTGAATGTATGGCTACACATCTACATGACTGGCTGTTAGAAATGCGCTCTGGCTGGAACGAAGGCTTGGTATGCCAACATTGTCTTTTTTTCACCTTTAAATAAAAGCATGCCACACATACATTTTTAGCTGATGTATAAAGGATAAATAAGTTATTAATAACATGGATTGCAAAAGAAAAATGTGACTACTTTGAACAGATGATTTGAGATTCCTGGAAATTATATTAAGGTTGACTAATTTAATAGCTAGATGGAAAAAAATACAGCTTCACTATTCAAGAAGCATTCCTAGAACAGACATACCTTAATTACACGGAATTCTGTTATGCGAAGTTACTGAGAAAAATAAACAAAAAAAAGAGCAGGACAGTCGATGAACTCCTTTTCATCTAGCAGATCGAGAAGGATGATGAGGGAACACAATCGAATAAATAAAAGAAGAGAAGTGCTCCACTATTTTTTTAAATTTTTATGCCATATATATTTCATGAGCTTGATCATCTACAGGTTGCAAGAAATCGTGGATAATACTGGAAGAGGGAGCCAGGTCATGAGCATACATTTTCTTTTCTCTTCTCTCTTCTTCTTCTTTTTTTTTTTTTTGAGGAAACACGGCTATTTGTTTTCAAGTGGCACAATGCAAAAGAAAAAGGGAAACTAAATTAGAAGTAGTAGAAAGCAATTCACCAGGCACCAGCTGCGAATTTACAGCCGATCGAGAAGCGTAGAAATCTCGGCTGAAAAAGGATAAAAAAAGGGAGGGTGAAGTCGCACCACTCTCTTCGTGGGTAATAAAGAAGATGAAGGTCATAAGAACAAGAAGGCCGCATATATATAGGTGACCGATGCATAAGAAGAAAGCAAAACCGGCATCGGCGTGCTGCATTACTTATTGATCCTGAGTGAGGACGACGGAATCTGAGTAACTTGCATGCATATGCTGATATGCCCATGGACAATTAACAGCTAGCACACACACATGTATAATTCAGAGTCCTCGTTATGCCATTTCTTCCCACAGCTTTCTTGACCTTCTTCTTGAGATGTAGAGACAGAGGACAGAGGGAGGGAGGGAGGGAGAAGTTCAAGAAAGCTGTGGAAAGGCATGGCATGGACTTGATGATCGATCGATCTTGAGGCTACACACTCACAGACACTCCACATTGCTCTCTCTCTCTCTCTCTCTAATCTCCACGCACGGTGCCATTTGCCTCTCTTGATCCCTCCTTATATAACCACGAGAACGAGGTACGCTGCAGCCTTTTAACCTTGGGCTCCTAGACCCAGCATCATGCATGTGGTAGCAGGAAGCAGAAAGGAGGCTGATTTACCCAGGCAGCCAGCCAGGCATGGGATCTATAAATCAATGAGGTCACAGCAAGAAGGTCATGGAGGGACCAGGCCGCCCGGTTAAAAAGGACATGGCGATGCAGAGGTTATATATAACCTGCTAACCTCTTCATGCAAGCACAGCTTTGGAGCTCCATTGGACCACCTTTGTCTGTTCTATTATGGAAGCACCGTACCTCTCCTGATTGTGTTTTTTTTTTCTTTTGCTGAATGTGCTTGCTTTCAATTTATTACAACGGTAGAAAACAACAGGAGAAGCTAGCCTGCGCTGTCTCTCTGCATACATAAAGTGGGCCAGAAACTTGCTATGAGCAGAAGGTAGAAGACGAGAGCGAAGAGCATGATCAGCATGCATCTCGGGGTGGATCTGTAGTAGAGAGATGCATGGTCAAGCAGGTTCGGTGAGTTTGGGCTTGCATGAACAAATAAAACCAGTCATCTTAAAACTATTTTTTTTTTGGCGGAGGTGGTATATCAAAATTCCAAACTAAGAATGTAAATTGATGATAAACCGATGCCTGGAGTTAAATGTCTTTGTGAGTGAAAGCACCTTTTATTGGTGTGGTGTGGTGGTGAAGTTAAATATAGGTTAACGAAGAGCCACCAATATAATGCCATAAATTTGAATAGATAAAGGTTGTATATATCCCCAGTTGGCGGATTGAGCAAAGATCTATAGGTTTGTTCTTTGTGTCTATGGTGGAGGTGGAATATGTCTGCCTAATTCGTTCAAAAACTGCAGCATACATATATAGCGGAATCTGGTAGATATCTGAGTCTTGGACACCATCAAATATGGTTTGGTTTGTTTGATGTCGTGGTCCAAAATTAGACGACCGCGACTAGTTGAAGGAACGACGACTTTAATTGCCGTAAGAAAGTTGCAAGAAGCTTGCGTTTTTTTTTTTGTGCTGTTTTATTACTCAGCTTTAATTTGCTTCTGTTCTGGTAGGGAAATTTGTTGGAGCATTATGTGTGTGTCCTGTGTGGCGTCGGTCCATATACATATACTCGAGAGGGCCGATTGGCCACTACCAGCACACTAGTATATTACAGCTAGCTTGCATCAGCTAATAACCAGGCTGTACGTGTGACGCACACATACTCCGATCCAATGGGCGACGCGTATGTAGGGCCGAGATCTACTGCATGTGAGATCTCCGGACAGACACGGCATGCAGGCGGCTGCGTGCTGCATGCATGCGCAGTCCCCTCCCTATGCACTGCAGTACATGCTGCACCACCGCACCGCTGCGCTCGAATGGGCACCACCACCACCACTCCGTCCGATCCCGCCAGCCCGGCCGGTGCGAATGTGCGATCGATCGATTTGGCGGGGCGCTGCACGCCACGCCACGATCTGCATGCCCCCCTGATCTCCTCGATCACATGCACGGTGCAGAGGAAAACGCCGCCGCGCTGGAATCACCAATCACGCGAGGTTAGGCATGCATCATGCATGGACCGGCCGGCCGGCGGCGGCTGAATTATTTAGGCGCCAGTAATAATGCTGCTAGGTTAGGTTGCTTAATTATATATCGTGCAGAATAATATGGGGGAAAACGACAACGTGCAGCAACAGTGCGTGGCCGTGACGACGACGGCCGGCCTCGAGAGCAAGCGGTCGTCGCCGTCGTCTTTCATGCGCATTCATGCCGCCACGCCAAGGAGATCGATCGATTATCATCGGCCCGGCCCGGCAGGCGCGGCGCCAACCAGAGAGAGGGCCGGCGGCGCCGGCCGGGCATGATGGGCACAGTCGTAGTGCGAATCAAATCCGCGCGCGGGCGCGGGGACGCATGCATGATGGGATCGAGGTCGAACGACACGGGCGACGGCAGCCGGCAGGCAGGCATATGACTGTGGATGTTTGGATCCCCGGTTAAAATTTACATCTCGTCACGTCGGATGGTTGGACGTTAGATTAAAAATATATTAAATATAGTCTAATTATAAAACTAATTACACAGATGAGCAACTAACCGATGAGACGAATTAATTAAGCCTAATTAATTTATGATTAGCAAAAGTGAGGCTACGGTAACCATTCGTTAATCATGGATTAATTAGATTTAATAAATTCGTCTCGTTGTTTACTCCTCATCCGTATAATTAATTTTATAATTACACTATATTTAATATTTGTAACTGGATGTCCAAACATCCGATGCGTAAACACCCTCGGCCGATGATCGATCGAAGGCAGGGCGGCGGGGGTTGTGCATAACTGCATATAATAGGATCGGAGAGGTTTGGCCTGGATTCGATCGCGCGGGGGAGAGAGCGATGGAGATCGACTCTGCGCCACACGCAGCGGGAAGGCAGGCAAGGGATACGACGCGCATGCAGCGCAGGGCACGTACTATACGGCGCTCTCCGTCTCGGCCTCCAGCACCCAGCAGCTGGTCTGCTATCTGCCAGCGTGCAGGTACCGTACGGTGGAATGGGGCCGGGCGGGCTGAATTTTCCAAGTCTGCACACTGCACTGCATGCGGTGTTGGCTCCATTCATCCATCTCTTGCAATGCAAACATCGCATGCATGCAACGGCACGGCACGCGATGACGTGATGGAAGGAAGCACCGTTGTGTGTACACGAGGTCACGAGCACACATCCGACCGGCGGCCGGTACGACGGCGGCCGGTCTCGCGCGGAAGCACGCACCCGTCGTGCGCGCGCGTGGATTTGCCATTCCACCTCGATCATATAGGCCGGCCGCCGGCGGAACAACAATGGTCAGTCGTCGTCGTCGCAGCAATCTCTTCTCTGAAGCCGGCTAGACATATATGCATGTGCAGGTGGAGCCGGGTGCATGCACGGGCCGGGTCGACAACTCGACATGCATGCAGAGAGAGGACGGCCGGCTAGCGTACGCTACGTGTACCTTCGTGTTCGTACGAACACGGCTATGCTCCCGTACGTATATGGCCGGCCGGCCGGTTGGCCGGCCCCACACCACCAGCCATGCTACGAAACAGTACAAGGCCAGGCCGGCCGATCGACGTCGAGCCGTGTTCTCCAGGTCTCTTGTGGAGGTGGAGATCGAGCGTCCTTGTGGACAACTGGACATGCACATGCATCTTTACGTACATTGCATGCCTCCGTCCATCCGCCGTACGCCCCCAGCGCTGTCAAGCTGCAGGACGCTGCAGCTTTATGCACGACAGCGATATGTTTTTCTGGACTCATGGTAACTATAGGCCAGGCCGGCCAGATTAATTGACTGAAATGGATTAATGGCTGAAATGGAGAGCAGAGCATGAGCCGGCGCCTGCATTCCTAGCTGCATGCATGCCATGAGTTCCCCTGGCATGCATGGATCCTCCAGATCTGGATCCGATGGCGCCTGGGGCTAACAATCTGCAACCTAGCTCATTCTCGATCTTTCGGTATAGGCTACATTAATTAGATTCATATTCTTCATGGCAGGAGGCGTGCATCATGTGGCGTCGCCCCTGAATTATTTCGGGGGCTTTGGATCGTAGTAGGTACGTAGCATTTAATTTTCAAAGGAATTGTATATTATGCCAACATTTCACAATGAAACACGCAGAAATTCAGAAAAGAAGAAGAAATCCCATGTTTCAAAGGGACCTTAGCCATTTCATCATATCTTGCGCTTTTTAGATCGATCCATTGATGGCACGTGCGGAGGCTAGCTTGAGCAGCGCGCAAGCAGCAAAAAGAGCAAAAGATACTACTCCGTATAAAGCATTTCAGGTGATTGTTTCGTTCCATAGGCCGAAACTAGGCCCATGGGGCTCGCAGTGGCATGGACCACAACAGATGGGCTACATCTGGGCCACTGTTGCAAACGAAATCCACAAAATTCTTGGGCTGTAGCCCGAACGAGGCGAGGACGAACGGAACCAGCCACCATCCCGGTCCGGTACGTATCGGCCCGGCCCGGCTCGGGATCCCCATCTGCTCCGCGCATCGCCCTTCTTCTAGTTCTAGCGCAGGCTCGCAGTCGCAGCGCATCCATCTTCTTCGAGCACAAGTTGAGGCGGCCGCTACAAGCCTGCACCTAAAAAAACCCCATCCCACACGCACCCCTCGGTTCCGAGCGATCAGCCGAGCGATGTCGTCGTCGGCGCCCGCCGCCGCCGCGATGGTCGTGGACGACGCGGAGGACGACCAGCTGGCCTCCATGTCCACGGAGGACATCGTCAGGGCCTCCCGCCTCCTCGACAACGAGATCCGCGTCCACAAGGTGCGGAAACCCTAGCCCGCCGTCCCCCCCCCCCCCTTCTGGGGAGGTTAGGGATGTTCTGATTCGGGGGTTGGCGCAGGATGAACTGCAGCGGACCAACCTGGAGCTCGAGTCCGTCAAGGAGAAGATCAAGGAGAACCAGGAGAAGATTAAGCTCAACAAGCAGCTGCCGTACCTCGTCGGGAACATAGTCGAGGTCCGGTTACCACCTTAATTAGTCACCTGTGGAAGTTAGTAGTTCGTTTTTTTTATCACTTCTTAGTTCTTCCTGGTGATTGGGCAGGCAGGTTTTGGTTTATCATCTAGGGTAAATTGTTATCTGTTCAACTCTGTTTTGTCGGATTTTCATGATTTCGCGTTAGTTTGTACACGCACGCTAGGTGGTGACCGTCGGTTCATTATCAGGATGTGTCTGGCTTGGTTAACTCAGTAGCCCCTCTGCCACTAAGATAAATATAACACATTAATGACCCTTTGTTTATTGTGTCAGCAATCCTGGTAATTACCTAGGAAAATAGTTCATCTTTGTTGGCCCAGCTCCTTTCTCTCAACTCACACACGCTGCATGGCCTCCCTTGGTGGATGGAATTCACACAGGAACAGAAGACCAAACGCACTAACAAATCACACTCACAAGCACTCTCTTGTGTACTCACTAACCACCAAGGCACAACACTCACACATCAGCACACTGTTCTCTCTGAACAAACATGCACAGCGCCCTCAACACTAGCACTCACCTAGACACAATACTAGGTGCAATATGCACCGACTCTCGGCACTGCACCACACGTACAGGCCTCAGCCTTTAAGCACACACCCACGTACACACAGCTGCCCGTATCTTGCTGCACGTCCTTTGGCCGCACATCACTTCCGCCCACAGGATTCGGTCAGCATGCACAACGTCTCCGGCATGGCGCAGCTCCGTGCACATGATCCAGACGACCTGGCCTACTCACGATGGCCACATCCAGCTATCCACTCACAGCACATTGGATGCCACATGTAGTTCTCTCCAGGCGACTCGCTAGAAGCTAACTAGCCTCTAAACACACATGTCTAATTGCACACGGCTCGGCCACACGGCTTGGTGATGCACACACTAACAATTCTCTGCACTCACTAACACATGCTAAATGTAAAAGATCAAGGTTATGGCTAACAATCTTTACATACTGTTAACTGACTGTTATCGTCCTGCAATTATTTGAGTTAGCTTATTTTTATGTTGTACTGTACATCACTATCCTAAGGGTTCAGATTTGCAATTTTGTAAGATTTAAAGCTGCCTGCATAAGTGGGATACAATTGCTTCAGATTCTTATATTTATCAACTGTTTCAGATTTTGGAAATGAACCCTGAAGATGAGGCTGAAGAGGATGGTGCTAACATTGATCTGGACTCGCAAAGGAAAGGGAAATGTGTTGTTCTGAAGACATCCACCAGACAAGTAAGTAAAATTTCCTGTCAGTCCCACATGCCATTCGTTCCATGTGTTATGAAGAATTCTGATTCATTTTTCGTTCTTGGGTTAAGTTCAGACCATATTCCTTCCTGTTATTGGATTAGTTGATCCTGATAAGCTGAAGCCTGGCGATTTAGTTGGAGTTAACAAGGACAGCTACTTGATACTAGATACATTGCCTTCCGAGTATGACTCACGGGTTAAGGCAATGGAAGTAGATGAGAAGCCTACTGAGGATTACAATGACATTGGAGGACTCGAGAAACAGGTACTTTGCTTTCCATAAGTGATTCTTAGACCGTTAGAGCAACACTGTGTGGTTCTGAATTCCTTACATTGCAAGCAGTAAGGTGATGTTCTGGTAAAATGCAGATTCAAGAGCTTGTAGAAGCAATAGTGTTGCCAATGACACACAAGGACCGATTTCAGAAACTGGGAATTCGTCCCCCCAAAGGGGTTCTTTTATATGGACCACCTGGAACTGGGAAGACGCTCATGGCGCGTGCATGCGCTGCACAGACTAATGCAACATTTCTAAAACTGGCTGGCCCACAACTTGTCCAGGTAGGCAATTAAAGTCGACGAATTATGTGAAATATTGCTGGTCGATGGCCGGTTTATACTCATCATTGCTTAGTTTTATTGAGTTTAAGTTTGAAAAAAATAAACATTAACATCTTTGCGAATCATTTCAGATGTTCATCGGTGATGGAGCTAAGCTCGTTCGAGATGCTTTCCAGCTTGCTAAGGAGAAAGCCCCCTGCATCATCTTTATTGATGAAATCGATGCCATTGGCACAAAGCGTTTTGACAGGTACATTTTTTATTTAGTTTGTGATTCAGTCTAATGTCAGTTTTTTTAAAATTTATATACCTTTACAGTATTCACATGTAACAACATTTATTTACACGATCTGATTCAATTGTATCAGTTTCTGACAAACTTTGATCACCATTTCAATGTTCTTATTTTTATTTAATAGATTCCTGGTGAATGTTGCGCATCAGGCTTGTTTATTAAAAAGGCCGAATTAGATTAGTGGTTGAATTTGGTTAATATCTGGTGGTCAAATTTTCCTTGACTCTATCAACAAGTGCTGTTTGCAGCTATATTTTTCACATCAAGGTTCCCCACCCTTTGCTAACTTTGCCTTGGCGGTTAAATAATTTGAACTTCTGATTAATGCTGCTATGATGATGACAAATCATTTGTGATTTGCACTTAACTTATAAGTCATAACTTGTGTGTGTGTTTTTACTATTAACTTATAAGCACAGCGTTCTTTTGAAAGTGTGTGTACTATTATTTTCTCTGCAGTTTGATAATTAACATTTTATTTTGTTTCATTCAACTACAGTGAAGTTAGTGGTGATAGAGAAGTGCAAAGGACAATGTTGGAATTGTTGAATCAGCTTGATGGGTTTAGCAGTGATGAGAGGATAAAGGTCTGCATTAATGTTCAAATTATTTTGTAGTATCTTGATTGTTTGTTTCTAGCCCTCAAATTGTGTTCATTTGCAAAAAACGAGAAGACAGATTCTTCTGTTGATCATGACTTCACCACTTTAGAAATGTGGTGTCACCTCCTACTTATTTCATCTAATATATGATCTACTTAATGTTATGTTCTGTGATAGGTGATAGCTGCAACAAATCGTGCTGATATTCTAGATCCTGCTCTGATGAGATCTGGTCGTCTAGACCGGAAGATTGAGTTCCCTCACCCATCAGAGGAAGCAAGAGCTAGAATCTTGCAGGTATGGCACTGGCCATGAAATATGTTGTTGCGTAGTTGGGGCCTCCAAAACACCTGTATCTGTTTCCCTCTAAAGACTTCATATGGTTTCTGGCCATCTGTAGCCAAATTAATGCTGTTCTATGCTATGTTTTGTAGATTCACTCGAGGAAAATGAATGTAAATCCGGACGTTAACTTCGAAGAGTTGGCACGGTCAACTGATGATTTCAACGGTGCTCAGCTGAAGGCTGTTTGCGTAGAAGCTGGCATGCTTGCTCTACGCCGAGATGCTACAGAGGTTACACATGAGGATTTCAACGAGGGAATCATCCAGGTGCAGGCAAAGAAGAAGTCGAGCTTGAATTACTACGCATAAGGAAAGACGTTTCCCTTTGTGATTGTTCAGTCCTTGAGTTGTTTGTAACACTACCATTGTCTGGGTAGGTTAACTTGTTATTGTATTATAAGCAAGCACGTCTTGCTTTGCTTGACATATGATCTAACGACCAAGTCTCAACCGTCTGCTCTGCTGCCCTGCTATTTCGGTTTCTTTCTCCTCCTAGAGAATATTCAGAACATTTGGGGGCATAGAACATTTGTCTACCAAGGCTGCGTCTGTACTTGTTGGAACTACGTATCTGTTGTTTCATACACCGCTCACGGCACTCTCTGGATCGTTCAATCCTAAATGTGGTTTAATTGTTGCTGGTCTTATACGTGCCAATTAGCGCCATCGGTTGCATTGCAGGTTGCAGGGTAAACTTGAAAGACAATTGTCAGTCGAGATGAGGTCAAACAACCCAACAATTTGCTCCGTTCCAGTGTACTGTTTGGAGGAATTTTATCCATGATCGGATGCAACTGTTGTTTCCGTCGTGCAAGAATAAAAGAAGCACCAATGAATCTGCTCTTGTAACAAAAGAAAATGTGGAATAAATCTTTTGTTGGGCCGGAACGAAGCCTTGTACTGGAAAAGGAGGGCTGTCACGCAGCCAGGGCAGGGCCACGCCATGTTTACGGAACACAGGACGGCAGGGTGAAGCCGTGGCACATGTAGGCGAGCACGAGGTAGACGATCACGGAGAGGATGAATATTACTGCAGCCCTGCAAAGGAGAGTGGAACCATACGGACATCAGAGGTGACTATCACAGTATCACTGCCTGCTCATTTCGGATCCAAAATATTTTCACTCTAGCAGAAGGGCAGGGCAGGCATTATTCATAAGAAGTATTACGTACGTGAGCTTGACATTTCTCCACCACATGGTGTTCCTGAACCGTCGAGCCTGGCGTTTGAAGCGCATGGTGTTCCCTTGCATGGCCGCGGTCTTGTCAGCCAGCGACTCGAGACGATCGCCTCTCTCGAGCACCCTGTCAATGTTGTCGATCATAACGCTCCGGACCTAGCAAGGGACAACAATTCCAGACGATCTAATCTTGATGAAGCTGTCAAGCTAGGTTTTTGGGCGATGATGTTTCAAGAGACAACAATTGCATCTGCATGCACAAGTCGATCGGGAACGGGAAGCAGTACGTACCTGGTCGATTTCACCTCTCATCCGGTTTATTCTATCCGCGCTGGGGTCACTGGAGTAGTAGTCCATCTGCTGGTTCAGAACCCTGGAGAACTCATCGTTCATGGCGTAGGCGAGCGCGGTGAGCGCGGCACGGCCATACGCCTTGACGAATCGCCCGTGGATGTCCTCCAGGAACGCGAAGGGGATCCGCCCTGACGCCCAACGACATACATGGAATCAAGGAACGAATTGAAGAACACATTGTTAAAGGAGCAGCAGCAACATCCAATGGATGGTGAGACCACACACACATATATATATATCGATCGCCATAACAAGACAAATGCGTGGGATTTACGTCCGGCGGCGTCGTCGGCCATGCAGAGCGCGGTGATGCCGTCGGTGCGCCTGACGTGGAAGACGTGGAGGTCCTGCGTGTACGAGACGTTGCAGTCGCCGCCGCCGTCGGGGAGGCGGTCCAGCACCTGCCGCGCCACGGCGCCCGCGTTGGTCCCCGCCGCGCCGTGCTCCGCCAGCACCACCGCGCCGCGCGCCACCACGGCGTACTCGATCTTGCCCATTGCCCTCCTGTCGCGATCGCCCCCCACCTCGCCCTCGTCTTCTCTCCTCTCCGTCCGGCTCTCCCCTCCCGCGCACGCGGCGAAAGGAAGGGAGGGAGGGAGCGGATCGGGGGAGGAAAAAGAAAGGACACGAGATAGTTGGTTCGTTTGACCGATCCACGCGCCCACGCGCCGCTGTGTGTCGATACTTCTTGTGCCCGACGGCGACGACGCGGATCACAGCGTGCTCCGCTCGTTTTGGGGGCCCTGATGGGCTGGCGCCGGCGCCTCTGTGCACTGCAAGATCTAGGCCCATATCCCACATTCCCAGCGACCCAGCCTCGTGTCAGCGCAGCGGTTAGGATAAAACTACTACGTATATGCCATCTGTTTTTTTTAACATGCCAAGTTCAAAAACTAACGTTTCCTTTCCAATTTATACAAAAATCAAATCAATTTGCTAAGATCCTTGCCGTGGAAGTCGAACCCACACACCTGCTGTAGATTTACAGTCCTAAACATAACACAGATGCTCAGACGATCTGTGTGGTGATTGTGATTGATGAGAAGATATATTGGCCACCTCAGTCTTTTATATACTTTCTTCATTCTTTTTTATTTGACGTGATTGAATTTTTTTTTAAAATTTTGATTCTTCGCTTTATTCAAAAATTTCATTACTTATTATTTATTTTGTTATTATTTGGTTCATCATTAGGTGTACATCGAGTATGATTTGAGTTTTCATATGTTTACATAAAATTTTTAATACAACGAAATATTAAAGTTTTGAAAATAAATCAACCGTGTCAAATAAAAAAAGAACGGAGATAATAAGATTATACGTATTGAGCTATCCAAAGAGAAGATTATACGATGGATGATGCACGGAAGCAACAGGAGGCTAAGTAAAGTACTTCCCTCTCGCATCATCAGCCGCAACGAGAAGCTAATCTAATCCCCCATCTTGCGCTTGGTGGGCTGTCCACATCACCAACCCCCTTCAGCGAGCGAAGTCTCTGGTGCCTCGGCCACCGGCCCACCGCAGCACAGCCTCGCCGCCTGCGCTGCGCCTGCCTGGGCGGCCCTTTCTCCGTCCGCCGCGGCTCCCGGGGCGGCGTCATCCCGGCTCTCCCCTGCGGCCCTCCTGCTGCGCACAGACAGGGTACGCACCCTTCTGCTCCTCCGTCCCTCCCCCTCCCGCGTGACCTGTTGGTTCGATCGCCTAGAATGCTCGATTTGCCTGTAGCATGAGATGGTTCCGCATTTGGATCTCTGGGTTGGACTGTTGGATGGAGAACCGTACCCGAGAGAGGAAACCGCTTTACTTCGGGTGGGATGGGATTGCTGGGGGGTTCCGATCGGACTAGCTGATGCGCAGGTCGTACTGGCGCCGATATCTTAGCTGATCCGAAGCTCTCCGTCACCAATTCAGTCTATCAATCAACTCTTCTGCCTGGGTCCTGCTAGGCGTGTATTCCTCAGCACGTCCAAGTTCATGCCAAAAGGGACTCAAGGGTTTCCAAATGCCCCGCAACCGCGATATAGCTGCCCGTTTGGAACGCATGAGTTGTGCAGGAATTTGATAGGAGACCGTTCAATTTCACATGGAAAACGCAGAAATGGGAAAAATCCCCACATTCCAAACAGGGCCTAGTCAGATGGGATGGGAAACGAGCCCATGCTAGGGCCTATGCGAGATCGTATAAGCCTACGTTTTTTTTTTTGTGCCATTTTGTCAAGTCACAAGTAAATGGCACATGGATGTTGATAAAGTGGAACTATCAAAAGCCTGCTTGCGGATTTCTTTATCTTATTAGCTAAGTTGCTTTTCGCATTCATTTAGCTCATTGGCTTGACAATGATGATCAGCTGAGAAAGGATCCCAGGATGTTGACGCCTTGAGGTGCTTATTCTAAACTCTAAATCAGTATGTTACATATGACGATCTCATGGTTGGGAGCGAGTGAGTCACTGTAGGTTATTCTTAGTTGGGAAGTTTGTTTAGTGTGCCTCTCTACATTAAAATTTCAATCCGAGGCTATCCTCCATTCCTCCCTGTGGATGGCTCACTCTACCAGTTACCACCGTGTTTTTAGTTGCTTCCCTGTAGCATGTTGCTCATATGTCCTTTTACCATCTAGGAAATTGCAGCTGAAGTTTTTCTCTCTCCAAGAACAATCAAGGGACCCGTGCGTGTTGGTGTCACATTAAAGGAGAAATTGTAGCTGAAGTAAACAACAGCGAAGGAACTATGGCACTATCACGTAGTATGAGAACATGTTTGCACAGTGGAAGACTTGCCCTTCTTGCCATATTGGTCTCTGGTGGAATTGTATTGCAAATCTTGGTAAGCTTCTAAGTTTAATATGTCAGTACTGGTTCATTGGGTCTTATCGTTTGAGATGGCTGTAGCTGTTTCGGCTGCAGCTGTACATATCCGTCTACTGTACAGCTGTACAACCAGCTACTGTAGCACATGCTTGAGGAGACTGCAGCTGCAGCCATCTGTTCTTGAGCACGCCCAAATCTCTACCATTTTCGCCTAAGTCTCTATAACCTTTTGCCTTTTCAGGCATGTGCTCTCTACAACAACTGGTGGCCAATGCTAACAGGTTAGAATTTCTGTATAGCACTTACAAACTTAGTTCATTTCCTGATAATTATTTGTATAGGGGCATTATAAGTAATCTTTGACATTTTCTGCAGTTCTGATGTATCTTATCCTACCAATGCCCCTCATATTTTTCCTGGGTTCTGATACTTCCTCGATGATGTCTAATGGGGGAGATGGGTAAGTGATCCTCTCTCTAGTCCTCGGTGCTCCTTTTTATTCTTAATCACACTTGCCACCATGCTTTTTAGCACTATTCATGCCCCCTAAGACATGGAATCCACACCGTTTTTTAGTGATTCTGAAATCAGGTCCTGATCTGTCGATATCAGATTTTTTTTTCCTGAATCAAGGTTTACTGCTACGATGAAACAGTCTGCCATGAAACCTGAATGTTGGCACGCACATGCTTTGCTACCTGCTAATGGCTGATTGCATCCCTTAAGCTCCCTTTTACATGTTTCTAAATTCTTCTCTCATACGTGGCGAAGTTAATCGGAGTACTTGTATTTCTATTGCAGCTGGGTGAACTTCACAAAATTCTTGACAGGCACATCAATCGTGGGAAGTATCGCCATTCCATCGATCCTGAAGCATGCTGGTGTCATTGGATGGGGAGCCCTGTCGATGGAGCTGTCATCGTTCGTGGTCCTTGGAGTTGCAATCCTGTGGTTCCTCCAGATGAGTGGTGAGGACGAGTACAGCGGTGTGTTCTGATCCAAACCTGCTCATTCTCTTTCCAGCGTGATACGTTTGCTAGGTGGTTGCGACCTGGTATGTACAGCAACACTCGAAGCATTGCCCTTGGACAGTTGGGCCTGATTTTGTGAAACGTGACCAGGGTATTGGTTGCATATAGTGATAAAGTAGTTGTTTGGTCTGCAGTTTCGTTCATATGTTGATGCTTTGCCTGACTTTCAGAATTTTGTTTACGTGGTCCCATTTCCATCTCAGTCCAAATACATGTCAAGTTGCCGTCTTCCTTGCGTTGGCTCCAGGTGTGTGTGTGCGCGTGACACGCATGATTCGTTGGTGTCCACTGTGCTCCGGCATGTGCTGCCCAGCATGTCGCATCAAGCAGCCACGCTGCGCACCGGTCGCCCGGGCGGGCTCGACTCGTTCACAGAGCTCTCCATATCAACAACACAGGGCACAACGTTCTCTCCCACCGAACTTGCCATTCTTCAGTCAGCAGCCATCAACCCTTCTTGGTCATGTACAGCCAGGAAAAGAAACTTCAACGGCTGCGCTCATCTTGACACTATACCGGGTTTCTTCTAGTTCTCCTAATCATTCTATAACATAATGCTTACAATGGAACAAGTGCCAAAAAGAAGAAAAGAATGAAGGTGTCAGACAGCAGATTCTGCAGCGCGCTACATCATCCCAGTTCCAGTGTATGCGCTACTCGTATGGAGCTGCATCCCTGCGCCATAAGGGTGGACGCCGGCATGTGCATACGGGTCGGCAAACGGATTGGAAGAGGGTTGCTGCTGCTGCGCCATCATCATCATCATTTGCTGCTGCTGCTGATGTTGCTGCTGGAGCATCAAGGCATGCTGCTGCTGCGCCATGGTCGCCATCTGCACGTTGCGGGCTGAGGCAATGGAATTCGAGGCATAGAACGGGTCGTACATCGGCTGCTGCATCATTGGACCTGATGCTGGAATGGTCTCCCAAGGGTTGTAGCTTGCGTTCTGTTGTGCTTGTCGGTGCGCCTCGTTGTATAGGCTATCAAGCGTAAGCAGGTCCAGTCCACCGGCCTGTAGCAAGTTGAGTCAGTGTGATGGCCGAGACTGACCAAGGTAAGCATATATGATTCATCTCCATTCATGTACCAGTTTGCTTGAAGCGACAGCATTCCCATTTGAACTGGGTGCGGTGACTAGCGCTAGCTCCCAGCTAGTTGCGACGTTTTCAGTGCTGCTGGTAGCAGCTGCTTTGGGCGCATTATCTGCCAAAAACGGTGATTCGGTGAAGTACATTTCAGGACGTTTTTTTCTTTCAAAACTTCGAATGGTGAATGAAGAGCTGAATTTCATTTGTAGGATATGTAATTGTATACCTTGCTGAACTATAGACATGGCAGACACATTCTTCTGATCTATTTCAGATGTGTCAGGGGTTGATTCGTTCATTCCCTGCCAATAAAAATGGAAGTATTAGAATTTAGGACTTATGATCGGGAATATGCTAATGAGCGGTGCCTGGCTACGTCAGTATCATTGAAAATTACCAGCAAATCTGTTGGTTCAGCTACAGGTGGAACTTGTTTAACTGGCTCAGGCTCAGTTTCAGGTTCTGGAGCTGGGGGAGGAGGCAAAGTTGACGATTCTTCAACTTCTGCTTCTCTGTTGTACTCTATATCCAGTACAGCCTGAAAATATAGAAACAGACATGAAGAGACCATCGTCCATCAAAATACTTCCTTAAAGTGACTTCAAAACAGTAATCAGAAGTAACTTGTTTATGCAAAGTTACAGAAACCCAAGGACCTAGATAACGTTCTACATCTATAGCGCTTAAACAATATATTACAAACTTCTAGTAGTTGCAAACCTGATTTCTTTTAACTGTTGAAGCAAGGGGAGCATTGCTCAAATATTCCTCCATAGTCGCCAAGAACGATGCAGGTGGCTGTACATGTTGGTGTTACCAATATGTTATCAGTAAAACACACACATAGAAAATAACGAAAGTGCATACTGATGATCAGGAATGCCAGCCAAACCTGTTCAATTTTTTGGAATCTCTCACCACGCCCAATATGTATATTTTTACACACTTCATAAAATTCTGAAAGTTGTTCTGCCTGTAAAAGGTAAAAAAAAAAAGATTTTAACCACTACGTGTGTGATTATGGTGTTCTAAGGCAGGGACAGTTAAGATTTAATGAAAAAGTTTAATAGATCAACAACAAAAGAAATACCTGGTAAATTGCTTTTTTGTACATGTCAAGTGCTCTTATAGCTTCATCTCTCCGCATCTCAAAGAACTGTACTGTGCAGAACACGTAAATTAGCTCAGAAAATTGACACCAATGCACATCCTTTTTTTTCGTTCAGATTTTAAACAGCAATCTGGTAGTCCGCACCTTGTCAACAAGATTGAGTATTGCATCATTGATGGCCGTTTGGATCTTGACACTCTCTAAAGCAACCTAACATTAACACAAAAACACGGTCAAGAAATGCTAAGGTCACTATATGGTGCTAACAAATATCTGAAATCCTCACCATTGAAAACGCATGCTGAATTATGATGTTACAAGATGATGACCCTTGTGGCTAAAAAAACAGAGAACGTCAGCAAGGCACCTTTCAAATGTCAATGGCAACTCTGAATCCCGAAACACAATAACAATGATCAAGTCACCTGGCAACCAAGTAGTCTAAAAAGAAGTTGCTGTAATGCTGGTAAGTGGTCGAGCAATCCAACTGTATCAAGATCCCGAGTTCTCTGCGGATGCAAGAGTTTTCATAAATAAAATTATCAAGAATCCCCTTGCAGTTCTATGCTATAGACCAAATCTTCTTATATTCAGTAATGCATTGGTGCAGCACTCAAGAATGCAACTTAAAAAAGCTTCGACAATCTAAATCCTTTAACCATTGATAGCTTAGTTACAGGCTTGCAGTCCTCTAACATTATAATCGAACATATATAGCAGATACTAAACCGCAACCAAGTCTGGGTAGCACAACTGAATTAGATTGCCTACCAATGGATCCCTTTCAACGTCATAGTTCAGTACACGGAATGATTCAAGTTTCTCCTCCAAATATAAAGCATAATTGCGCACCCAAGCAGAGTAATCCCAGGCTGCATAATAACAAACAGTCAGAATAAGTTCTTACTAGTTTGAAAATTACATCCAGCATCTGGCTGAAGTTAGCAACTAGGTACCTTCGGCGCTAGAATCGTCCTTAAAGTAGGACAGATAGAGCATATGGGAGCTAGATCTTCCATAACTAATAAGCTCTTCACGGAAAGCGGGATCAACTTCCCGAAGAGCACGGTGTATGACAACTAATGTCTTCAGAGCAACCTGTCAGATAAAAATGGAAATACAAAGTTTAGAACCAATACCATGTTTGCTCCTACTTCTGTGCTGTGCATTACCCTGAAAATATTTTCTGGAAGAGTGGAACACTAAGTATGGCAGTCCAAATTGGAAGGAGAGATCGGTTCCATCACATTAGTTTGCATTGTTGATACATGGGAGAGCACTACATAGGTAAATTCTCCATCCAGGGAATTTGAAGCGGTGCATAACGATCAGCAAGACTACTCATATATGAACATCAGGAGGCTTGCATTAGACGTACCGCCCAGTTGCGTGTCTTTGAAAGACGTCTACCAAGGGCACGGATGCAGTAGGCTACATCCGCCCGAGGCCTTCCCGGCGAAAGATGGAAAAAGATATCTGCGAATAACCACCAGAGACATGTGAGCAGAAACATATGGTGAACTCGTGATTCACAATACACATGAATGATGGCCTCACCTCTTATGTACTTCTCCTTTGCTGGAGTCTCCACATGGTTTGTGGCCTTCACAATAGCAATGTCCAGCTCCTGCCACAAGGATCGGAGAGAGAGCAGCAGGAAAAGAAAATTGTTAATTCCTCACAATATCGGAACCATGGAACTGACGAACACGGCGGCCGTCGGACGGTACCTTGTAGTCGCTGTTTACTTTTGCTATGCTGACTGTTGTGGTGTCCTTGAGAGCCCCCACATACTTCCTGATGCCGGTGCCACCGCCCGCCATACACACTCCTCCTCCTCCTCCTCCTTTCTGGTAGATTCAGCTGCAAAAGCAAGTCCCAATTCTGTAAAGGTTGATCCTTGCCTCTAGATAGAGATAAGAGAACGGTGGGCGGGGGGAAAAAAAGAACAGATGGATCGATCGCCGAGAGGGAAAGCAGCCTCAGCCTCAGCCTCACCCTTCGATAACTTTGATAAAGAGGAGGAAGAAGAAGATGAGGAAGAAAGGAAGCCTCGTTCGAAATTTGAAATCGGTGGAAAACCCAGTATATAGTGGAAGAGGGCCGGGGCAGAGGGGCAAATGAAAGAAAAACAAACAGGGGAGGAACAGATGGAGGAGATCTCGGGAACGAACGAAACCGGCAACGTACCTCGTACACGGACGGAATGAACGGAGAAACTAACGGCCTCCAACAAAGACGGCAGCGAGATTAGAGGCGGGCGGCGGAGAGAGAGAGAAATGGAAACAATTCGAATTCAGGCGATCGAATTCAGGCGACAGCCGGAGCCGGTAGACTAGACCCGCACATACAGCAGGGCAGGCGGGCGGCGAAACAGCCAAACGCCGGCCCAGCAGATGACCAGAGCTCCCGAAACCGAAGAGAAGGCAGCGATCGTTGGAGCTGGTAGTGTAACCACCTTGGCTTATCGTTTTGGTTGGGCGACCAAAATCTGACGAGAATAGACAGGAACCAAACTTGGCGAACGAAACGAAACGAACCTGGCACTCGACGGCGCGAGGATCGGAGGAGATGGCTGCGCGCGGTGTGGCCGGGCGGGCAGTATGTAGGGGGAATCCGGAGGCGGCAGCAGCAGGAAGGGCGGACGGAGGACCGGCTTGCTGCTGCTGCTGCTGCGTTCCTCTTCCTCCTCTCGCAGTCTCGGCGGCTGGCCTGCAAGGCTACTCGACTACTCCCCCGTTCCCGTATGAAAGCAAGGACGGACACAGGGGGGTGGCGGCGACGGACGAGGGAACAGGGAAGACGACCAACTCTTTGCCGCGTGGCGATTCGCATTACACACGTGTTCCTTCCCGTCCGGACGTCGGCGCCTTCCCTTCCTACTTCCTACCACCAGCCCTCCTCTCTGACAGTCTGACCAAGGGAGCGCCGACTCCCTTTCATCCACCTGTGGAGTAGGGTACATAGACAGATACGACTTTCTTCCATTGTTTTATTTATTTATTTATTACTCCTATATAATATATATACGCAATGTAAGTATTATTTTATCATCAGATACTACTAGACGCCGTCATGCTGCTGTTGTCTCTCCTTCCTCTCTTCCTGGCTAGAGTCTCATCACAAACTTGATCCAACAAGGTTCTTCAGTTGAGCTCCGCCTCCATCAGGTCCAATCACCTGCAGGCTCTCAACTACTAGCTACTAGTTTATAGTTGTTCCTGCCGCAAGTCATCAGGATCAGGCGGCTAATTGCCTGCTGCTGCTGCAAGCATGGCTTTGCTCCCCCTTTTTTTTACTGTAATGCACACCATTGGACGGCGTTTACAAGTTGACATACCATCACATTATTAATTGTTTATTGGGATCATAAGCATTATTATATGGTATCAGTCGTACTAGTACATCGCAAGTTGGTTGTCCCGGCACCGGCCCTTTAATTTCAACGTCGTCGCGTGCGCAAGACGTAGTCGCAGCAGCTGTTCTTCGTCGCCCAACACGCGCGAGGTCGAGTTTAATTGGTTTGGTGGCGTCAAACCCAGGACGGGCGATACTCCATTATCACTGGATGAAAAATGATCACGATGCATCATGGTCGAACCAACCGCCGCTTCTCTTCTCTTCTCTCCTCTTGTCGCCGTCATCATCATCTATCATCAGTTCGTCCATCGGTCGGCATCAGCCTAATATATCTCCCGAAAACGAAAACGAAAACGAAAACGAAAACGAACGGGTTATTACATATGCCATCATGCACGATTCGACTGGACTACGACGTACCGGGGCGTCGCTATCGACACAATAAAGTCAGCTACCTGTCCGTCTGCAAGTGCTACCTAATTAGAAGAAGCTGGATTCAACAGCATCCATCTCCGGACTCTCTGGCTTGACGGCGGACATTTCTACATAGGATCGAAAACCAGTGTCGAACATTAATTCCGTTCGGTTTTCATCCGTCCAGTCCGGATCACTTTCATCATGAATGGTCCATCACAAGAACATTCCTTTTGTCTGTTGTGTCGTGGTGCTATTTGCTCTAATTTTGAACTCTGTGCCTTTTTTTCCCTTCCTCTTAATTAATGGAATTTGGCAGAGCTCCTGCCTTTTTCAAAAGAAAGAAAAAACAAACTGTTCCAAATACTACGGCATGCCATGGGATCGGAACCAAATCAACGCATGGAATTTTAAACACAAACATGTGCCTCGCAAACCTAGCCGTGACTTATTCTGCCGCTATTTGAAAGGGGAAAGGCAAGAATTTTCCTTGAATCTAGGTGGGTGCGACTTTAGGCGGATGAGCTGCAACCACCAAACCAGCATGCTGATTGAACTGAAATTTGAGGAGCCAGGTCTAGAACTAATGGAAGATCCAACCAAGGAAGTTTGGCTCTAGTTATATATATTTTGTTTATGTCAGGAGCTCTAGGAAGATCCAACCAAGGAAGCTATGTCAGGACGGTGATAGAAAATCAGTTATCATTGCTCACTGCCCGTTACGGTGCTACACCAGTCGTGTCGGACTGCAGCTCAAAACACTGTCCGATCGACTCAAACCGGCTGCCGGCCGCAATAGCAACGGAATCGTTACTCACCCCTCGACGGCATGGCATCCCAGTATACTTCAGATCACATGAAAAATAAGGGAAATCGGCATATCCCCTGACTGCCGGCTTAGGAGTTAAGACAAGAAATTTAACATGGAAATTCTCTTGTACCCATTTGCTTACATTGCCCAGAGACTGTCACTTTTTATTGTGCCTAATTTAATTCTTACTACGGAGCACCAGGCATGTACCGGATTCCTGAGCAAAGATCCGAAGACTACAACGTCCCTCTCCCCAGTCCAGCTGTCCAGGCCAGCTTACAAACCAGCTACATCAACTACTACGTATCTTGTGAACTGCAAAGCCTTGGTGCAGGCCAACAGTTATGCAGTCCAACGTGCTGGTACTTTCTTCTGTTTCACAGATTGCTGGAGTCAAACGTAACAAACCCCTTCTCCTTCAAGCTTTCGATAGTCTCCTTGATGCTGGTCTCCAGTGGAATTAACTCAATGCCTAAGCTTCTTATCTTCTCCTTTGATACCTGGTAGGTTGGGACAAATGGCTTGTCATCCACACACCTGCCAAGAGGAACACAAGTTTCTTATTCGTTCTGCAAGCTAATAGTTTAAGTACGTAGTTTATTCACTCTCAGATCTAAACACTAATCGAGTAACATCCATCTATCCCTAGAAGATACCTAAGGAACTAAAAACACGTGAGGTAGGCATAACGCTTGATAACGCTTTAAAGATATTAACTTACTTGTCTGGAAGAGGAATGGTAGGGTACATCTTGCGGATGGTATTGACAAGCTCCGAGTAGTGAACGATTCTCTCTACCATGCAATATCTTCCATTTGCTGAGGGAACTTCATATGCAAGGATATGTGCCAGGGCAACATCTTTGACATTCACCCATCCAAGACTGAAATTAGGATATGTAGATGATGACCCTGTAATAAAAATAAGAATCTGCATTAGCCTCCAATTTGTTGTCCAGATGAATTGAGGACAAAATAACGTCTGAAGAGTAAGGAAGGTGCCATAGCGAAACAGTAGTTGTAAGCAAGTCTGATGGCTGATATGGCATAACAACCTTATAGAGCCGTTGATACCAGGGATGACACATTCCGATTCAACATAATTGTTATAATATCTTCACCTTCACATAGCTTAGGAGGATAATAAGATTACATCTGAACTGCGGCTTTAGGACACGTTATTACTAAGAGAATGATCTTAACATTGGATTTCTCCTGGTCCCTCCCAATGCTTGCAGTAACAGGAATAACATTTGTGAACTGGAATCCATAATTTGTAATGGGCACAAGCGTCCCTGCTGCCCATACAAGTATTTTCGCGAACAAACGAAAAAAAATCTGAAACGAGCATGGGTGCAAGATCTTCTACTGTACAAGCAGAATAACAGATCAGTTCAAAGACTAGATGGTCAAGCATTATACCATTGATTAGCTTCAGGATTGCTTCAGCACTAGTATTTAATGTAGGCTGCAGCAGGGGACCAATAACCATCGTTGGGTTTATTGTAACAATTTCAAAACCATTATCCCTAGAGAACTTCCAAGCAGCCTCCTCTGCAAGCGTCTTGGACAGAACATACCATTGCTGCCAGGAAATGAATAGTTAGACAAGAAAATAATGATAATATAAATGGTATGCTGGCCTGCGACATCAATATAGGATAATGAAACGAAGCAATCAAATTTTGCTGCAATGTTCAATTGCCAAATCAGATTAACATAATTGAGATACACAAAGAGCAAGACTGTCCCCTGAATTTTATGTAACCTGAACGACCCATGCATTATGCACTTTGTAGGGCTCAAAATAAATGTCAAAGTAATAGACAAAACTGAGATAGGTTATAAGAATCAACACAATGAAACCATCAGCTCTTTATCTTATGAAACAAAGCAATGCAATTTCTTACCAATGAATGCTCCCTCTGATTTTTTATGCTGGTTAGTTAAAAATTGAACTGACCAGCAACAAATAAATGAGAACATAAGCAGTACAATTTAAAAGCACTTATGTTGAATGAACAAGGTAGACATATTCTCAAGAGAAAAAAGAAAGTTAATAAGCATTGGAACACAAGCAGAGCTGCAGACAATAGGAAATATAAATGAACCAGAATCAGAAAAGTGCATCATGATAGTTGCCTCTCAACCATATCTGCTGAATAATTAATTGAGAAGAATTAATTAAGGTACAATACCTGATTCTTTTCACAAATTTGTGGATCAGAGAACCATGTCTCGTCAACTATGACATCAGGAGTTTTTGTCTTTCCATTGTAAGCAACAGCAGCCATGGATGATGTTACAACCACTTTTTTAATAGAAGCCTTTTTACATGAACCAAGAACATTGAGTGTTCCCTTAACTGCTGGGTCAAGTAACTCAGCCTGAACGAGATAAGATAAAATAAACATAGAACTCCTTAGATAACTAGTAAAGTTTGAAATTTCTAGTGAAGTTAAAGGTCGATATTGTTTTTGTTCCAGTCACTGCAAGAGGTTTGCACTTAAAGTTCAATATGTGGGACGGACACCAACAAGGTGAAATTACTAGACAGATTGTTGACCACTTCACTTTGTTATTGGTAACACATTTTGTCTGTTCAAATATTATAATTCCTTGGTTTCAAATTTAACACTGCCCTATTTGAATCCTCAGGACTTTACTAATTCATTTTTTTGGATTTTGACTTATCATAAAGAAAGAAAAGTGGGTCTTACAAACATAATATGGAATAGATGAGTAGGAGTAGGTATTGATATGGCGGTTGGTGGATAAATCTCAAGAGAAACTTTGGGATTCAAAAGGGCCCCTAGCCGATAAGAAAAGGGTACTAAGAAAAATACACACTGAAGTACAGTGCCCCAACATATCAGCCAAGGGAATGGTTCATTGCAAAATCCCGAAGGACGTGCTAGTTCCTAGGTGCACAATAACAGTAATAAATTTGAGGGAAGTACAGAAGCACGCTTATGCTCTCAAGACACCGCCCATCTTGAAGCTAAAAAAATTGTAAATGCATGATAAATCTAGCAACATTTGGCATCGTGTTTCCATCAAGCGGTCATAATACAAACCTTAGGATCTTTGACGTTATGGTAAAAGGGAGAGGCAGTATGGAACACGGTTTCACATCCCTCAACTGCGGCATCAAACGAGCCCTCATCTAGCAGGCTAGCTTTAAATAGGTGCAACCTATCCTTAGCTCCATCCAATGCAGTCAGGTGCAAAGTTTTCTTTGGGTCAGCTGAAAAGATAACAAGTATGAGAAAGGTAATATTGAGGGCATATATGAAATTCAGGAATAAGAGCACAGAAGATTAAATACAAGAGTTCCGTAGAAGTTGCAAGTGCAGAAATAAAAGAGGCTGGACACTTGGGCCGCATGTCTCAATTCATTTAATAATCGATACAGAGTTTGTCCACTGTTCTTGTGTTCGAAAGAGGGATTTGTTCTCTCCCTTCTGGATATGATATGTCTGGGGATACAAAATACTGCCTTCTTTTTTTACTACTACCTTTTACTCACAGTGAACCAACTTCGAGTTGTCATCTATGTATGTAATTAAACATATCTGGCCTTATGCCCTCTTGTTCGTAAAATACAGAGCAGTGAATCAGCATCGCATGTCCTCACTAGCTTTTGGATGCCATTTTCTTTAGAGGAAGTGAACTCCTAGTCCCTGAAGCTAACTAAACCAGGATGCCCGGTATGAAATGAAACAGACCAAGCAAGCAAGCTGATGCTGATGGGTAGCAGCATTCATCGGGCTATGGTTGTAAGTAGTACAGATTTCGGGACGCTTCAGACAACAAGAGGCATCAGAAGCAGCACAAGAGCACCGAGTCAAGGGGAATACGCCGTGCAATCCAGGTTTTGATGCAATCACTGTGTAATTTTACCGAAAAAATTTCAATAAAATCTAAAAAAAATCATGAATGTATATCTCAACCTATCTCATCTATACATAAAATTTCATGATCAAATTCGTCATATTCTAATAGTTAAAAAAAATAAATTTTCTGACAAACAGTAAAGTTCAAATACACTCCCAATTTGCTTTTTTTTTTTTAAGGATAGAATAAGATAAATTTTATCATAAAATTTTAGGTATAAATAGGATAGACAGAAATATACATTCATAATTTTTTAAAACAAATTAAATATTTTTTATCAAAATTGCACGGTGATCACTCGAAAACCTCGATCGCACGTCATATGTTTCCGAGTCAAACCACCCCACAAGCTGACAAGCTAACCAAGGTAAAAGAAATGGGGTGGCCGTGGCCCCCACCAAACCAATCCAGCCCCAACCTCACATAACCCATCCCACGACATCACAGCACAGCAGTTCCACCACCAACAAGTCGACAAGGAATCAGAGGGAAGAGGATCAGGGAAGAATTGGGGGGAGGTTCAGGTCGGGACTCGGGAGTCGGGGACACGCACCGGTGTCGCGCACGGTGGCGCGGACGGTGTAGCCGCGGGCGAGGAGCAGCTTGACGATCCAGGACGCGATGTACCCGGACGCGCCGGTGACGCACACCACCTTCCCCGCCATCTCCGCCGCCTGGTGGCTGGTGTTCCCTGCCTCTGGACAGGAGCCGGAGCAGAGAGTTCTACTTCTGGACGGGGGGCGGCCGTGTCGTCTTGTCCCGTCCCGTGCGTGCGTGCTTGCGAGGGAAGGGAAGCAGGTTGGTTCCACTACCTGGGGTGTTGTTCCCTTTTGTAGATGCGCAGTGAGAGAAACTGAGGATGGGAAGAGAAGTGAAGTCTGCGTCAGCGCAAACGTCAGTGAAGCAAACGGAGATACGCAAATAAAATAGTATCAAACAGTATCGTTATACTATTTAAAAAAATCGGTTTGAGACGTAGAGTGCGGGTAGCCTAAGCGCTAGTAATAATAACGCTAGATTAGGTTGCTTACTAGTATTATTAATATGGGGGGAAACGACAACGTGCAGCAACAGTGCGTGGCCGTGCCGACGACGAGAGTCATGCGAATTCATGCCGCCACCGCGCCACGCCAAGGTACCTGATGAATGGCAGTATGCATATAGATTAGAGAGACGACGATTCCACTGGCTCTACCTGTGAGTGCATGATCGAATGGATTGAGCAGTAGAGACTGGGCAAGGGATGAGTGCCGGTACGGAGCTGCAGCATGTATGCATGCCTCTTTGAGATGGATGCATGTAACTAAATACACGTGGAAAGAATAGAAAATTAGTCTATCGACAAATCCACAAACATTCCGCTTGCATCTTTACTTAATACCACTTGTCATGGAGGCAAATTTTTTTTTTCAATTTGACCCTTCTCTCAAACTATTTGGGCAATAACTTTCTCCAAAACTTTTTCCACGGCATGACCCTTTTTCGATGCCACGGGCGGTGGCACCGCAACAATACACTGTGGCGCCAAGTGACGCCACAAGCCCTGTCACACGGGTGGCCCACGCCAGGTGGGCACTAGCGTGGCAGGCGTGGGGCCCGCCTGCGGCACCACATGCCCGCTTGGCGCCACACCCACAAGGCGCATAATGGGCTGTAGCCCACCCATGTGCTTGCCTTTGCCCTCACTCTCCCTCCCTCTTGCACACCTCCTGCCCGCGGCCTTCCTGCGTCTGCACGCCTAAGGCCGACGCCGTCTCCGCCCGCCCAAGTCGGCCGCCTTCGGCCCGACCCCCCGCCTCCTCTTCGCTGCGTCTGCCGGCTGCCTCCACGTGTCTGCGATGTTATCGGGCTCGTCTCTCGGCGGCTACAGTGGTACACGGCGGCTGCCGGATCACGAGAGTGCGGTTGCACCGGCCGCCGGCCACCTCCACATTCCCAGTTCATCGGGCAAATGTATTTCTCTTGCATTCTAGGGTTAGAGAAAATTAGATGTTGGGGCTAGGTTAGGGTTGGAGACTAGATTGCAGTGGTTGTTGGTTGAAGAGTAGAGTATGGTTAGAGACTACAAATTTACACTAGGAGGACAAATTGTTAATCCCATGTTTGTATTTATTGTTACATTATTGTTGCATGGCAATGTTCTAATTTATTAAAAAATCGAATTTTTGTAGATGATTTGAAGCGTCAGCTGGTTCATAATGGTCATTCTTTCAAGGAAGGGAATGATCAGTTGGATGGTGGATCTTATCAGCACAGCCTTGATGCTCATTCATACAATCAATTTGATGTATGCGACAACTTTGACCTTGCATTGGTGAGCTACAGATTTGATGCTACGTCATTGAATGAAATGGAAGAGGATGATGGTGACATATCTTTAGGATTTGTGGCCGAAGACGAGGAAAGCGAAGAGGAAGGTGATGAGGAAGATGTTGATGAAGGTGAGGAAGAAGAGAGTAGAGGTGCAAGTGGTCAACAATGAGGAAGAAGAGGAGCATGAGTGTACAGAAGGCGGTGGAGGTGGAAGTGGAGGTGCCGAGATGGAGGTGGCGGATGATGAGTCTTGGGGAAGGGGTCAGGGTAGTGGATGATGAGTCTAGCGAAGGCGGTGGAGGTAGATGTGGAATTGCCGAGGTGGAGGTGGCGGACGATGAGTCTAGCAAAGGGGGTCGAGGTGGAGATTGTGATCGACGATTGCTCATGGTGATGCACGCCCAACAAGCATCTTGGGCTGATTTGATTCGCTCTATTCCAGAGGAAAAGCGGATGGTGCTCGAGTCACAGTGTCACAACGTGGAAATCCTACAAGTTCACTTCCACAATTCCACAAGGACTTGAGCCGTGCACACTTGGCAAAATGTAACACCGGCCTTAGGACAATGCATCCGGGGCTGCTCTTGCGGCGGCAGCAGTCATGGCACCGCAGGACTGAGCTGCGGCGCCACGAGTGGTGGCACCGTAGATACATGCCTTAATTTTCATAATGGAGAAATGTTGCAAGAAAAAAAATGCATAGGGACAATTTTTCAAAACTGTCAAAATTGACGTACCCAAGTTTTGGGATATTTTACTCCTTACAAATAAAATAGGCCACATTAAAAATATATAGACATAAATCCAACAAAGTCGATAATTCCTACAAACACATAGATCGAACTAAAATACTGGTTCAGAAGTTACCAAGTCGAAACACAACTTAGTTTAAATACACATCTTAGTTCCGAATTAAGATACAAATTTAGTCGAATTTAGGTACTACAATCCAAGTACTAAATCAATTAAGATATATCTCTCTCGCCATTTTCTGCCAACGGATCCTCTGAATCACTTCCTGCCACAAACCTAGAGGATATGTGGCATCTAGGTCAATGTATGTGCCATTAGTCTGGTGTCTCTTGTACTCCTCTCAGGCCCCTTCTATCTCCATCCTCCGCTTCTCCTCCTTCTCTTTCTCCTCTTGTTCCCTAGGAACCCGAGGTGCATAACTAGACATGTGCCTCCTCCAGTATGCTAGCCTTTGGATTCTGTGAAGCATAAACCAGTAGGTGGACCTAAGTCCCTGCACATGTCGTCCCTAAGATTTTTTAAGTCTTGGCGTCTTGGTACGAGCACGAGCACGCCATACTTCAATCTGATCTTGTTCTTTCAATTCTCAATCATCCTTGGTCTCTCTGATTTTGATGTCTGGTTCACCTTATTGACCCACTTATCATGACCGGAGAAGTACTCCCAATGGGACATAAGCACACAAATCATGTCACAATTTATATCGGAGGTCAAGACACATACCCAAAAGTCACCATAAGAGTTCCCACAATACCTTCCATACCCCAGCTCCAATGGAACTGCACCTTTACGGGCCTTAGTACTAGATCTACAAAGGAGCGAGGGTAAGATATACAAGACCACTTCTTCCTTCTAGAGTTGTAGTCCTCGATGTCAGCACTTGTTGGCTAATGAGACTTAGTGCCGTAAATGTGCTAGGTCAAGTAACTCAGCCCTAACGAGATACATACAAAATTAACTTCCCTAATAATTACAAACTTTACTAGTGATCAAATGATTAAATGGAAACCCTTATGATCCCAAGACACCATGGCACCATGCATCTTGAAGCTAAAAAAATTGTAAACACAGTAACACACGATAAACCTAGCGGCATTTAGCATCTGTTGTTTCCATCAAGTGGTAATAATGCAAACCTTTGGATCCTTGACACTGTTATAAATGGGAGAAGTAGTATGGAACACAGCTTTCACAGCCATCAACTGCGGCATCAAAAGAGCCCTCTTGCAGCATTCAGGTGTGATGTTTTCTTTGGATTAGCTGAAAAGTTAAGATAACAATGATAACTTACGGCAAATGTAATATTGCTAAAGACTAAGGGCATATATGAAATGCAGGAAAAAGGAGTACGAAGATATACAAGTTTGGTAGCAGTGCAAGCGCAGTATAAAGAACCGGGTTTGCACAAAATTTCATTCACAACCACTCAGAAATCTGAAGGGAGGCATGAAATACGCAAAAAAAAAAATGGAGTTGACATGAGGTTTGGACACTTGGGCGACATGTTCAAATTCGTCTAAAATATTTGAGGTTCCTTTGTTCCTAAGCTCTACTCCACATGTTCAAATTCCTCCAATATGAGGTTCCTTTGTTCGTTGTGTCATCTATGTAACTAATATGCCCTCTTGTTCCTACAAATAAAACACAAAGTAATCACTCTGTCTCAAATTACAAGGCAAATGAATGAAGTTTAATTCGGGACGGAGGGAGTAGCAGTGAATAAGCACCCCGTGTCATCACATGCTTCCGGAGGCAATTCCCCCCTAGGTGGTGAAGCGATGGTCTCTTTGAAACTGACCAAGCAAGTTGATGAGTAGCAACATTGACTCCTCGGTCTACGGTTGTACTGTGGAATCAGCGGGAAGGGGAAGAAATGGTGGAGGTCGGGTCGGGAGTCAGGACGCGCACCGGGGCCCGCACGGTGGCGCGGACGAGGAGCAGGCGAGCAGCTTGACGATCCAGGACGCCGGACGCGGTGTACCCGGTCCCGGTCATCGCCGTGGGCGCAGAGCTCAACCCCGCTCCGCCGCCTGGGCGGGTGCCGTGCGCCTGCTTCTCTGGAGGCGGACGTCGTCCTCCCGTGGTGCGAGGAAAACGGGGACGAGGGTTTATAAGGAGGGGATGGGAAGAGACGCACTAGGCACTAGGCCTACCAGAATTGCTCGTGCTCGCCAGTCGCCATTGACACCGACTGCCGGCTGCAGCCGCCAGCAACAACGACCGAAGCAGAGAACGAGCGCGTAGCTCCAGTGCTCCATGGCTGGCAGCGACGGCGGCTGCTAAACGAGGCTGCGTCAGCGCAAGTGTGTGCCCGCGTTGCTGTTGATTTGTGGGCTGTTTGGTTTCTAGAATCGAATGATTGATCCATCACCAACTCACCGCATCATTCCTTAGTGGTTAATTAAGCCAATCACCTCACCTAGGATGAAATGGTTCTTGGAGCCAAACACCTCGCAGATGGAGTGCCCCATCGAGACACGCACTAGTAATTGATGAAACGAATTGTTCGCTGCCATGGGCAATCAGAAATGCGTCGATCGGCACCTCCGTTGTGAAGCGTGATGTGTCTCAAAGTCCCTGGTTGGCAATACAGGATCGTGATAGAAAATCAGTTACCATTCCTCACACCCGTTATGGTTCTACACCAATCATGTCAGACTGCAGCTCAAGACACTGTCCGATCGACTCAAACCGGCTGCCGGCCGGAATAGCAACGGAATCCTTACTCACCCCTCGACGGCATGGCATCACAGTATACTTCAGATCACATTAAAATTAAGGGAAATCGGCATATCTGCTGGCTTATAATAGTTAAGACAACAAACTTAACATGGAAATTCTCATGTTCCCATTGGCTACATTGTCCAGAGACTGTCGCTTTTTATTGCGTCTAATTTCATTTTTTTACCACAGAGCACCAGGCATGTACCAGATTCCTGAGCAAAGATTCTCTCTCAGGACTACTCTCCCCAGTTCAGGATTACAGACCAGCTACAGCAACTAGTACTACGTAACTTGTGAACTGTAAAGTCTGGTGCATACCACCAGTTATGCAGTCCCACGTGCTGGTACTTTCTTCTGTGTGTTTCACAGATTGCTGAAGTCGAAAGTAACAAACCCCTTCTCTTTCAAGCTTTCGATAGTCTCCTTGATGCTAGTCTCCAGTGGAATTAACTCAATGCCTAAGCTTCTTACCTTCTCCTTTGATACCTGGTAGGTTGAGACAAATGGCTTGTCATCCGCACACCTGCCAAGAGGAACACTCTTAGTTTCTTATTCGTTCTGCAAGCTAATAGTTTAAGTACATACTCCCTCCGTTTTTTTATTTGACGCTTCTTAGTTCAAAAATGAACTAACAAATATTCGAGAACAGAGGCAGTAGTTTATTCACTCAGATCTAAATACTAATTGAGTAACATCCATCTGAAGATATCCAAAGAACTAAAAACACATTTGAGGCGAGGCATCATGCTTGCTAATGCTTTAAAGAATATTAACTTACTTGTCTGGAAGAGAAATGGCAGGATACATCTTGCGGATGATATTGACAACCTCCGAGTAGTGAACGATTCTCTCTACTAGGCAATATCTTCCATTTGCCGAGGGAACTTCATATGCAAGGATATGTGCCAGGGCAACATCTTTGACATTCACCCATCCAAAGCTGAAATTAGGATATGTAGACGATGACCCTGTAATAAAATAAGAATTTGCATCAGTCTCCAATTTGTTGTCCAGATGAATTGAGACAAAATAGTGTCTGAACAGTAAGGAAGGTGCCATAAGCGAAACAGTTGTTGTAAGCAAGTCTGATAGCTGATATGGCGTAACAATCTCATAGAGCCGTTGATACCAGGGATGACACATTCCGAGTCAACATAATAGTTATCATATCTACACTTTCAAATAGCTTAGGGGGATGATGAGATTACATGTGAACTGTGGCTTTTAGGACATGTGATTATTAAGAGAATGATAGACTTAACAGTAGATTTTTCCTAGTCTCTCCCAATGCTTGCAGCAACAGGAATAACATCTGTGAACTGTTATCCACAATTTGTAACAGGCACAAGTGTCCCTACTGTCCATACAAGTATTTTCTAGAACAATTGCCAAATCTGAAACGAGTATGGGTGCAAGAGTTTCTACTCTACAAACAGAATAACAGATCAGTTCAAAAACTAGCTGGTAAAGCATTATACCATTGATTAGCTTCAGGATCGCTTCAGCACTAGTATTTAATGTAGGCTGCAGCAGGGGACCAATAACCATTGCTGGGTTTATAGTAACAATTTCAAATCCATTATCCCTAGAGAACTTCCAAGCAGCCTCCTCTGCAAGCGTCTTTGACAGAACATACCATTGCTGCCAGGAAATGAATAGTTAGACAAGAAAATGATGATAATATAAATGGTATGCTGGCCCGAGACATCAATATAGGAAAATGAAACAAAGCAATCAAGTTTTGCTGCAATGTTCAGTTGCCAAATCAGATTAACAAATGTTGGAACAACTGTCTCATAAGGCAGCAACATTAACTATTACTGAAGTCAGGATTGGGATTGGAATGTATATCCACAATTCCACATTAAGCAATAATCATGTAATGCTACTAACAGGAGCAGCATCAGTTAACTGGGATCAATAGTAATGTCCACTTCAAAATTCACCAGAAACTAATGTAGTATCTGCACAATTTTTCGAGGCTATCGCATAGTATGAAAAAAGTGTTGAATTACCTGATTGAAATACACAAAGAGAAAGCCTGTCCAGTGAATTTTATCTAACCTAAATGACCCACGCATTATGCACTTTGTAGCGCAAACTAAATGTCTAAATAATAGACCAAATTGAGATAAATTATAAGCATCAACACAATGGAACCATCAGATCTTTATCTTATGAAACAAAGCAATGCAATTTCTGGTGAAGGTGCATTGCACCATATAGATCTCCTCTAGTAAAACCTACAAAGTGCCAACGGGCTACAATAACAAGAATAAACAATGAATGTCCCCTCTGATTTATTTTGATCCTGATTAGTTAAAAATTGAAGTGACCAGCAACAAATAAATGAGAACATAAGCAGTACAATTTAAAAGCACTTCTGTCGAATGAACAAGGTAGACATATTCTCAAGAAAAAAAAAAGTAAAGTTAATAAGCATTGGAGCGCAAGAGGAGTTGTAGAATCAGAAAAGTGCATCATGATAGTTACCCCTCCACCATAAGTGCTGAACAATTAAATGAGAAGAATTAATTAATTTTTGCAGAAAGAAGGTACAATACCTGATTCTTTTCACAAATTTGTGGATCAGAAAACCATGTCTCGTCAACTATGACTTCAGGAGTTCTTGGCTTTCCATTGTAGGCAACAGCAGCCATGGATGACGTTACAACCACTTTCTTAATAGAAGCCTTCTTACATGAACCAAGAACGTTGAGTGTTCCCTTAACTGCTGGGTCAAGTAACTCAGCCTGAACAAGATACAGATAAAAGAAACATAGAACTCCTTAGATAACTAGTAAATTTTGAAATTTCTAGGGAAGTTAAAGGTCGATATTTTTTTTAGTTCCAGTCTCTGCAAGAGGTTTGCACTTAAAGTTCAATATGTGGGTCCAACTCCAACAAGGTGAAATTACTAGACAGATTGTTGACCACTTCACTTTGTTATTGTTAACACACTTTGTCTGTTCAACTTCAAATATTATAAATCCTTGGTTTGAAATTTAACACTGCTCTATTTCAATCCTTGCGACTCTAATTCAACTTTTTGGATTTCGACTTATAGTAAAGAAATGAAAGTGGGTCTTAAAAACATAACATGGAATAAACGAGTAGGACTATGTATTGACATGTCGGTTGGTGGATAAATCTCAAGAGAAACTTTGGGATTGAAAAGGGCCCCAGCCAATAAGGAAGGGTACTAAGAAAAATGCGCACTGAAGTACAGTGCCCCAACATATCAGCCAAGGGAATGGTTCATTGCAAAATCCTGGAGGACATGCTAGTTCCTAGGCGCATAATAACAGTAATAAATTTGAGGGAAATACAGAAGCACCCTTATGCTCTCTAGACACCGCGCATCTTGAAGCTAAAAAAAATTGTAAATGCATGATAAATCTAGCAACATTTGGCACCTTGTTTCCATCAAGTGGTCATAATACACACCTTAGGATCTTTGACGTTATGATAAAAGGGAGAGGCAGTATGGAACACGGCTTCACATCCCTCAACTGCAGCATCAAAAGAGCCCTCATCTAGCAGGCTAGCTTTAAATAAGTGTAGCCTATCCTTAGCTCCATCCAATGCAGTCAGGTGCAATGTTTTCTTTGGGTCAGCTGAAAAGTTAAGATAACAATGATGTCGTAAGAGAAAGGTAATATTGCAAAAGAATGAGGGCATATATGAAATGCAGGAATAAGAGCACAGAAAATTAAATACAAGAGTCGCGTAGAAGTGCAAGCGCAAAACAAAGAGGCTGGGCACTTGGGCCACATGTCCCAATTCCTCTAATAAAAGATAAAGAGTCCGTCCACTGTTCCTGTGCTCGAAAGGATTTATTCTCTCCCTTCTGTAGATGAGATGTCTGGGTACGCAACATTCATCGGCCTACGGTTGTATAAGTATTACATATTTCGGGATGCTTCAGACACAAGAGCACCAGATCAACCACCCCACAAGGCACAAGCTAACCAAGGTCAAAGAAATAGGGAGGGGTGGCCCCCACGAAACCAATCCAGCTCCAACCTCACATAACCCATCCCACGACATCACAGCACAGCAGTTCCACCACCAACTAGGAGAGGGAAGAGGATCAGGGTAGAAATGGGGGCAGGTCACGCACCGGTGTCCCGCACGGTGGCGCGGACGGTGTAGCCGCGGGCGAGGAGCAGCTTGACGATCCAGGACGCGATGTACCCGGACGCGCCGGTGACGCACACCACCTTCCCCGTCATCTCCGCCGCCTGGTGGGTGGTGCTGTGCGCCTGACCCCCGCTTCCCTGGAGGCCAGGACAGGAGCCGGAGCAGAGAGTTCTGCTTCTGGACGGGAAGCGGGTTGGTTCCACTACCTGGAGTACCCACCTTCCTGTGGTGTACCCTTTTATAAAGGGTTAATTTATTTATAAATGAGCAGTGAGCACTAGAAGAGAAGAGAAGTCTGCGTCAGCGCAAGCGTCAATGGTCGTGGCGTGGCGCGGCCAACGCAGCCTGGAACCCTGGCGATAATAATCTGCGGAGATCGCTGCATAAAGAAATTAGAAATGTTACCGGTATATCAATACAACAGGCAGGGCAAAAATGTTGAGGCGAACATCCCAGTAATGTCGCGATGCACACGGGGGGAAAGCATTATTCTATTGAAGTAAATTTGTCATTGTCGCTCGAACTACACAGAGTCTGTATAACCATGCCTTTTGCAGAGTAATCCCAAAAACTTGCTTACAAAATAAGGCCAGGGCCAGGGCCAAGGGCTTTTTCCCGGCATCTGGTTTTTCTTATCTTGTCTACAAAATTGTTACACGGTGTACAACCTAAACCACATACTGTTGCGCCATGAAGAGCAACACCAAGAGTGTTCAGGAACGAATTATCCACTATCACTATCAAGAAGCAAAGAATTGGCTATGCCAAGCTTGAATCATGATCTCTTCACAACCGCCACGGCAAAGTGAGGGTGGTGTGTGAACTCAAACGAGACCCGCAGAGATGGGTCACCGGCCCCAACTAGGCTAATAATGTTTAGGGCGATCCTGTTGTGCTCAGCCACCTGCTCTATCCGCCGGAGCTCCGCGAGCTTTTCTGGCTCACTTGCAAAGCTACCCCTTAGGGAGGGGAGGATCTTCTGAATTTCCTTGAAGAAGTTGTAGTTCACCAAATCCTGTGGCAAAGAGACATCAAGGGTGAGTTGAAATAAGCAGATGGGAGAAGCAGTGAAAAAGATTCAGCACAGAACACTCACTGATATGCCTGCCCGGGAAGAAGATTCCTTGAAACTGTAGTAGGAAATGTGCTCAGGAACCCGTGCTTTCAGAAGAAGATCAAAATGCTGCATGAATCTCTGGGAAGAACGATTGAGCACATGTCAGAGGAGTTTAAGCCATGTCAAAGAGGATGTTAAAACTCTCAGCACCAAATCCACCACACCTCTTGTTCAGTGTTAAAGATGCTTGGTAATTGGAATGACCTACTTTCGTTTCTGAGGACAGCTAGCATCTGCATTTGCAACAAAAGAATGATTTTGTTCAGTTGCAAAGCCAAACAGTTGTACAAATGCATGCTTTGTAACGATATGTTTTTTTTTTGGAGACAGTATTTTTTCATACATACCATCGAAAGTCCTTCTGACAGAAAAACATAGCACTGAAGCAATAAACAAGAGGATGGAAATGTTGTATCCCGAGCTGAGTCCTTTGAATGATCCTTCTTCTTTTTCCCTTTTCTTCGTGCTGGACATTTGACAATACATGTTAAATAAAAAAAAGCAAAAAGAAGCAAAAAAATATTAATGAAAATGGCATGGCATTCCATTAGAATGGTTCAGGGGATAAAACAAATGTTTTTACTCAATACAATGCTAACAGTAATTGTATATAGACGACCAAACAGCCGCTGCAACCTGAATTTTCATGTGTTGTAGTTTCAGGTGTTCTGCTTTATTTTCCATTCAGCTGATTTGACTCATCAAATCAATCGCGCAGCATATCGGGGCCACCCAAACTGAAATAAAGCATGCTCTGCTTTATACCAACCTGAACATTTGAGATGGAACTGGATTGTGCCTATTTTGTTAATTGTATGTATTCTCCATTGTGCAATTCTTGCAATTGTGTTTTTCCCTTTGAGTTTCCTCTTGCTCTAATTCTATGTATGCAATATAAATCAAATTCCAAAACACAGCTAACATAAAGCAACAACGAATATCTGATGGACATATCAGTACTGCAAGTCATCCTGATGCTAGGTGGCCAGGAGGCCATTTTTATAATAGCAATAACCACACTAGGTTTAGAACTCCATAAGTTCCTCATTCTTAGTTACAAGAGCAGGATATTCACAAGTGACATCAAAACTTACAGGTTTCGCTACTAGCAAGAACTCGTAACTGCATCTTTTCTATTAGCTTTGTGAACACCACATACATGTACCAGTACACCATACAGTATTCGCCTGGTGAATATAGGTCAAGTTCGAAACCCAATGTGAGAAACCGAGAAGCAACCCAGTACGCATGCTCCTGAGTCCATATAAGAAGTTGCTTTGATACTCTCATGCACATGTTCTGCACATCAACCAAAGCATGTTGAACCATGACAAGTACTTGACGAAGCGATATTTATCACAGCAAGCACATTAAATAAGAGATACCTCATGGTGCATGACATCTCTGGTTTCACCGAACTCTCTTTTCAACGCAAGCTCCAACTGCAATATTTATAAGCACAAAACATTACAAATGCAAAAGCTCCAGCCTATCTGAGTACTCAAATACAACATGTGTAAGCACAAAACATTACAAGAGATCCAAAAGTGCAAATGCACATGGGGCAAGTACTCAAGCTGTCAGAAAAGGAATGCTGAGCTCAAACTATTTGAGTATTGCAAGAACCCATAAAGAGTAGCCAAAATATGTAGAATAATTCTCATAGCAGGTTTGCAACAACCTAATATACCATTGGCAACGTGACAAACTAGTATTATTTATCCTATTAAGAATGCGTTGTAGCCATTTGAGTTTCTCAGCTCGATCATGAAACCACCAGTTCCATTACTGTAGCTGAAGTAATTCTTTTGCCAAAATGAAAGGGAAACTTAAAAGTCTACTAATGCAAGCAGAAGAAAGAAGAAATAAGCAAACCAACATTACTTTCACACACCTGTATGGAAATAGTACTCCAATCCTGCAAACTCTTCCCAAGCTTGCGCCGTTGCCATGCAGTGTTTGTGCAGAGAATTTTCAGCAAGTTGGTAACCAACTACAATGAAGACAATATATAAACTAATCAAAGATAGCTGCACGATAAATAACCACCAGCCAGGGAGAAACAGGAATGGCCCTGATGACTGACCTGACCTAGCTGCACTACAAACTCATTCCTCTGAAATTCCTTATCTCCTATAATGTCTGGTAATGATAAAGCCCTTGAAATGACATCAGAAAACAAGTTTTGCCCATAAAGCTTGCCATCTTGAACCAACAAAGTCTGCTCCAGGGTCATTTTTGGATCATTGTCAATGCAAGCAACAAGCAACAAATAAGCTATAATAAAGGAATTCAAAGACTGCATGCAATAATATATGAAACGAATTGTCTATCCAAAAGAGAACAGAATTGGTAGCCAAGATATCAGATAATAGGCTAAATTTGCCTCCTGATATACAAAATATAAAACCTTCCCACCCTTCCTAAGCCTAATACTTTCAGAGAATCAGACATCACAGATGTTTGGTTACAGCGCGAGACTTTTGTCAGTGATATACAGCGCAAGATGCAAACAGTAAACATAAATTGCAACCTAGTCATGCTATGACAACTACTGTAGCACATGTGGCCGATGAAGCATGCAAAGTATGACCCACCTGAAGAAACGCTCTAGAAACCAAATCTGGCACTGATTTTTGGAACTGTACAATAAACTGAAGCACATTCTCAAGCACAGGATCGAGCGACGAAGCACAAATGATATCAAGATCATGCAGAAGCTTCTCAAAGTACCTGATTGCCTGAAATATTATTAGTCCAACATTACATTGGAAGCTACGAAAGCACGGAGCCACAGACAGATTGCAGAAACAATTCAGTGAAATATAGAGCTTTAAGGCATGGCAGGAACTTAGAGCATAAATATGGCAGGAACTTAGAGCATAGTTAATGCAAGGTTCATACTTACATCACTCCAGCTTAGTACTTTAACCGCACGTGGTGGTGTGGGACTCAAAAGTCTGCTGTTTAAGCTTGCATCAAAGCCAACAGGTTGACAACCTGATGCAGTGGTGCAGTTTTCGTCACCTTGCTGCAACATAATGTTGGACTGGCACTTGAGAAACTCCTGAGACTTAAGCATCAACCTAAGCTCAGTTAAGCATGAAGCTACATGCTTTTTGGCCAGCTCTAATCCTCTCCCTTGAGGTTTCCTCATGCATGTAACAACATGGTAGAAATGCTACAAAACCACCAAAAAGAAAGTGATGAAGGCATTGAGGAATCAGAGGGTAAAACTTCTATCCACCTTGGTTAGAAATGATTACCTAAAACTGAAAGGCCAACGCCTAAATCTAGTTTGACATTTATACTTCAGTTAAACAAGATTATACTTTACTATTTAGACACATTCAACTTTAAGTAGTACAAACAAACGTAAATGCACAAAACAACTGCAAGCATAATAGTTTCTTCTTTTCCTTCATTTCATCACTGGATACAGGATAGGAACAAAAACAAAGGAAGGACCAACACCTTCAGTGTTATTTCTCTTAAAAAATAATATCAGATTATATCTTGGCTTCATCCTTACTTAGTTTGATGCTGCAATATTATCACAATAACAGAAGATGAACATACATAAACAAGCTGCTTTCAGATATTTAATTGTTAAGTATCCACAATCAGAAAATTCACTGAACCATTTTAGAGTAGAATTGAACAGGAAATAAGGGTTAAGACCTTACGAAAACGTAATCTGCATAACAGAGCTCTGCAGTAATCCTCTTCCAGTTCAGGATTATCCTGCAGGGATTCAAGACCTGCAGCGACAAATATTCCTAGTCAATACCATGGCATCAGGAAGACTACTCTTTTATGAGCTGCAACAACAACAACAACAAAAACATAGCCTTTTAATCCCAAGCAAGTTGGGGTAGGCTAGAGTTGAAACCCAAACCAAACCGCTAGAAAGGGGAAAGTTTGTTTTTTTAAAAGTTTTTGAATAGATTGCTTTCAACAAGAAAACAAGGTTTTAAAAGATTTTGGAAAGAAGCACAAGGAAGAGCCTGATCAAGGCTCAGGCACGTGGATAGCTGCTTTCCAAGCAGCTCTATCCAAGGCTTTTATGAGCTGGTGGGAGAAAATTAGTGTGGCAGCGGATGATCGGATCAAGAAAGGGGTGAATGCCCCCTAGTCATCTTGGGAGCTTGGTGTTTGTGGAACCATCGCAACTGTGTGGTATTTGATGGGGCATCACCTAGTTTATCTAGACTGTTGCAAATCTCCAGCGAGGAAATGCAGCTTTGGAGCTTGGCAGTGGCTAGAGGTTTATCCCTACTCCTCGCACCTGAACCAGCCCCGAGTTAGGATCCTGTTGCCCTCCTAGCATTATTTATACGGTTGGGTCATGTTTTGGCTTGATCAGGGTGATAAGCTTCGGTTAGTAAGCTGGTTTGGCGTGTGTGTGTGTTGTACTTGGGGTGCTTATCCCCCACTTTTTTCTTATTAATATAATGATACGCAGCTTTCATGTGTGTTCAAGAAAAAAAACCACGGCATCAACCTTTGTACTTGATGAAACAGTGGCATGTGCTGTTTTGTCACTGATCTATTAGAACATACATGAGATCAAATAAAAGTGTAATGACTATGCAAAGTAATATGCCAGTTAATTAGCTTATACTCAATGTAGGCTTCCTGCACCACTTCAGTTTCTTCTTTAGTTTTTTTATGCCAAACCGATCTGAAGACGGAGGTTAGAAGTGCTCAAGTAAAGGATCCAGCTAAGGGTTCATCAAAAAGTTAGTTTAGCTAGAATAAGGCACATACAATTGTCCTACCTTCAGCAATAGACAAAAAAAATCATTTTCACAGCAGGGAAACCTAATACATACCAACTATTCAAATTGGAGCAGTTTCAACAATGCTAATGAAGCTCATGAGTCATGACAATAGGAAACTGATCAAACAGGAAAAGGGTTGTCAGAAAAGGGCTTTCAGCACATAAACTAAAAACTGATACCTTCTAGTGTTTTTTTCTTGGACAATGCTGGGGCTTTACATGCACGTAACTGACGAGAAATTGTCTCTTCAACTGAATTTAGAATTGATAGGCACTTTTCATCACCTTCATCTCTCAAAGGCAGCCCAAAAGACATAGTAAAGAGATCCTCTTCCTACAGATATATAAAAAACAGAAAATGACTTATCTAACAACTCGAACCATGGAGCTACAACAACGCAAAAAATGATGATATCTCAGATTTAAGGTCAAACACTAGCAAAAAATGATGTTCTATTGACTTATGAGTTATGTACAGCAGATCTCGGGCATTACAGCACCCTAAATTGTAAACTCTAAATACAGCTACCCCCAATAATCATTCCTGCCACAAAAAATGAGACATTCAGACAGAAGCAAAGTCCACTCCACACACACACACACACACAAGCTTCACTTATCAGTTGCCTAACAAGATTATGCCATTTACCAATATCCTATCCTCAGAGCTAAACTGAACAGATCTTGAAATAGCACTGTCAAATTTGTGCTGTTAAGCTACTCTCAGGAATAAAAGTCTTCAGATCCCATCAGGTTCAGTGACAAAACAGATCAGAGCTATTTTGTCAGCATGTGATGAAAGTCCATTTGGTGGAGATAGTCAATAAGGGGACAATAAAAGAAAGAACTTCATCAAGATAGTCAATACATGAACTCTTTTTAGAACCATCAAATTCCAGATACTAGGCATGCTGCAGGTTATTGGTAAACATGACTACATGACAAGGGAAGAATGAAAAAGATAGCATCCAAGATACAACTGAGAGTTACCTCGTGAGTTCGGGCAGTAGAAACAACAGAAATGACAGCGTAGCAAGTAGCACGCAAAATCCTGCAAAAGCTATTCAGTACAGCATGTGATGAAGTTCTTTCCATTCTCATAAGATAGATACATGTAAATACAGTCTGAGCTAGAGTGTGCCCCTTGTGCCATGTTGCCTGGAAAATAAAGCATTCAAATGTGTGGTTCAGCCAAATTGAAAATGCTGTATTTATTATATGCATGGTTGAACTATGTACCTCACATGACAAAAGATGATCCATCACGTCGATAGAGCGTTGAACATCAAGTGTCATGTCCAAGCTAAGTGGGATTGGGGCAACACCATCTTCTATGGCTTCTTCAATGGAGTTGTATCCACTTCTCTCAACTCCAGAATCCATTTTTGGATCCATTATCTATCAGGATGAAGTAGATACTGAGAACTAAAATCAATAAATAAATTAAAATAGTATAAAATCACATAAGTCAACTGAATGCCCTGCTCGATGGGCCTCGCCAGTATAATGTTTTCCTTAAGTCATTATGAACTAAAATTTGCTTTGATGCATTCACTAATGTTCCATAAATAGGTTCTACCATTTTGATCCATACGACGGTTTTGACTAACAAGCTATAAGCAAGTTTCGGATACTGAGTCTGTAGGTGACTTGGTTAGCAGATTGCCAGAGTATGCAGGTGTGGGTTGCATAATTTTCAGTGAAGCTGAAATCAGTGAGAAGAATCACTCCTTATAAAAACCTTTGACCAATCTGCCAATCTATTTTTAAAAAAAAAAATTTGCTCATCACACCAGTGAGTGAATTGTTCCATAAATAGGTTCTGACATTTTGATCCATACAACGTTTTCGACTACTTACCTATAAGCGTTCGGATTTTGTGCCTGTAAATGAGCTGGCTACCAGAGTATGCAATGAATAGTGCGGGTTGCATAATTTTCAATGAAAAACTGAAATCGGTGAGACCAATCACTCCTTATAAAAAACATTTGACCAATCTGCCAATCTAAAACTAAGAATAAGAGCATTTGCCCATGGGCCCATCACACCAATGATTTAATTGTCAAGACTCAAGAATGGCTTCTCATAGCCAAGCACACATCAAGCACCAGAATTAGTTGAGTGATAGTGCAGAAAAGTAACTTGGGCGACCTATATGCTGCCTCCAAAGAAAAGAACAACCAAATGCCAAAATGCTATATCATAATAATTAAAAAAATGTACAAGATAGTTCAGTAGAAACAACAGCATCATGAGCCTCTAAAGTCACAATGCACAATGGAGAAAGAGATGAAACACAATCAAATAGCAGTGAAAGTGGTGTGGGCTTACTTCCAATGCAGACATTGCAGCAAACAGACTAAAATTCTCCCCATGTACAAGTTCCCCGTCCTGGAGATCTACAAGCATGAATAGTTACTAGGAGGAGAAACAAATAAAGGATGAACTTAACTAGCAGATCTCAGGACAGGCTCAACTGTCAGTTGTCTGGTCCATCATATGGCATAAATACATCTAAATCCAATAGCTACATCTCCAACAGCACAATCTAGCAAAAAGCAGCCCTAAACTTTCTCTACATGCAAGATAAATACAAACTATCACTGCTCGAGATTTTTTTTTCGAGAACAATGCAGGAGAGCTGCGTGTCATTTCATTTAAGGTAGAAGAAAGAGTTACATCAGGACATCAGGAAGGTTGAAAACCTTCCTGAACACACCACACAAACACCAAACTAATTGCCCGAAATTAGAACTAACTGGTTTTGAAAAAGAAAAGACTAGTTCTACAAAATGGTAAGGACAAAACCGAGCACAAATCTCCTCTCAAGTTTAACATTTTAACTTGATTGCCTTTTACAAGTCTGAAGTTCGTAACACCTCCAATGAGATATATATTTATTTATTTAATTACAAGAATAAATTTCAGTAATGCAAAATTGCAAATGCTGTATTTTAGATTTATAAAAAAGTTACTTCTCAAAAAAATCAAAAATCACAAAAACATCTTGTGGCAAAGGAGACATAATGGATGGATGGCGAATTTCATTTCTGTTTAACTTTGTGGACAAAGGCTAGTCCCTTAGACTGTTTATTGCTTGCAGGGCCACAGTTCATCTCCAACCCCTGGTTCAATCTCAACAGGGGGCAGAGCCAAGGGGGTGCAAAGGAGCCTTGCTTAACTAGAGGAACAACAAGTTTTCATCTCTTGATGGTTGCTGCACACATACCAGTACCTCTCTTACAATGCAGACACCTCAATGAGAAACCTACGTTAGCTGAAAGAACATCTCAACCTGAAAAGGTATCCATAGCTTTTCCTCCTACATTCCTTAAGGCATCCTCAAAAGAGAAAGGTCGGTTACACTGCCATTCATGAATCGAACAAGTTGCTAACTCTCAAGACACAAAACTACACGTGTTTAATCTAGCACATAGAATGCAACATAACCAACACCAATCCTAGGACCTAGAAAATCCATCCTACAGAATATTCCTATTGTCAACAAAGTTCTCCCTCTGCAAAAGCAACCTAGTATTTCAGATCACTGTTCAATCAAACATTGCGTGCATGTTTTCTCTACAGGTTAAAACTGCCTGGTGTAACTATTGACAACAAAATCTCCCCATCTCGCGTTGCTGGGTGCAAACCAAAGATAGAACTCATTGACAACAGTATCCACGTGTGCCGAGATCCGCACGCACGATCCACCGCGCTACAGAACCCTGCAGGCATATACTCGCCACCCCCAAATAAGACAGACTAGTACGTTTCACACTCTGCAAAGAGCAAGGGGAAGGCTCCGCCTCGAGTTTTACCACGGCACGCGGTGGCGAGGAGCGGCGAAGCGTCAGCCCAGACGCCCTGGTGGGAGGTGGGTATAGCGGGGGGCGGCGGTGGCGGCGGCGAGGCGGCCGCGGAGGACGAGGGTCCCGCCTCCATGGATGAGAAACGGGCGGCGGCAGCCACACGAGATCTGGAGCCGCGACCGGGAACAGGCAGTGCCCCCTTCGCGCTACTTGGCCTAGCGTCGGCGACGGCGGCGGGCTTCGGGTGGAGGTTTTTTACCGGTTGCCACAGCCAGCCGAGGAAGCCGAGCCGCCGAGAAGCGGGCCGGGTCGGATCGGGGACGGAGCGAGGAGGCCCCTTTTCGATTCTGAAAAAATGAAAATCTCGCGGCCTTCGCGAGTTACGGCCATATAAACACTTCGTTTTGTCACATTTTACCAGGAATTCAACGAGAACTAGTACCAGTCATATATGCAATTTCTGGAATAATTTATGTTAGATTACAAACTGACAAACAAATGCATTCATGCGTGATAAACTAGCATTGTAGTATCGTTTATTCGTTCTGGTAGAAGAATCTGGCAATGTTGTTACATCAAGCACAGCCATAAAACAAGGTACAACTGGTTGTGGTATCCGTACTACCGTATCTGCTGCTCCATCCCTTCTCAGCAAATTGAGCGGGAGAACTCAAAAGCAATAAGGCATCTGTTGCTACAGGAAGGCTGCAGCTCCTAGCGAAAACATGGCATCCAATGAAATGGTTATTACAAACAGCTTTAAAAAATACAGCATTGCAAGACTGGATTGAGCCATCCCAGGACTACGATTCTTTTTCGATTGATATTCTGGCATGTAACTCAAGGCCAAAAAGGCATGTTTGTTGGTCACTTCTATGCCTTCATCTTTCTCTTCTTCTTGCCCTTGCTCTTCTTAGATTTGGCCTTGGTGGTAGGTTTGCTCTTGTAGTCAGGAGCTTTGTACTCCGGCACATCACGAAGCCCCAGCTTTGACAGAACAAGACAGTATGAGTCCCAGTCGGTTCTTCGCAAGTATTTGAGATATTTCTTCCTCCTTTGGACCATCTCCTGAAGACCCTTTCTAGAATGTTTGTCCTGTATCCCACCAGGGCTCACAAATTACTTCTCCAAATCAAGATTAAACAGTTGCAAAAGCATCGCTGTATTAAACAATCAAAAACAAAACGATAAGGGAACCCAAGATTTTTTTTCATATACCTTCTTGTGTAGAACAGCGGATAGATGCTTGATTTTCAGAGTTAGTTGGGCAACTGGAAACGAAATGTGAGCATGATCAGTAACGTTCAAAATTCACATAGAAAAGGCAGCAAAGCAACAAGGGCATATAATGCTCGACAAACAACAAGAGAGCTGATGTGAGACCTCATGTGGAAAAATGAAAAATATAAAATCTCTCATGTTAGTTAAACTGATCTTTTTTTTTTCCGGCGGCAAGAAGAAGGGGTTGACAAAACAGAAAAGTGTTTAGTTCATGTATGTACAAGGGCTAGATCTGAGCATTAAATAAACAACAAATCAAGCCAAACAAACACTACGGATCGACTCCATAACATGAACACTACACGCCCATTCTCATATCTCAGTATACATTATTCAACCTCGCAAAGAAGAAAATGAATGAAAACTATGAAAAAGCACTCCTATCAAGTAGAGAATGAATACGTTGCATGGTGTTTTCGAGTAACTGTGACCGCATCCTTTCCCAAGTAAAACTCCCACAGTACGAAATTGACTCAACAAGGAAAGAGTAAATATTTACTTTGAACACGTGCAGAACCACAGTCATTCTCAGACATCTTGAATTCGTCTCTCACCCTTTGGAGCTCCAGTTTCATCTTCTCTTCGGATGACATGTGATCTGGATGGAAATACTGAATGAAACAACATGCATCAGAACCAGCCAGACACATCCTAATACCTTCAATAAGCGGTAGCTAGGTAGCTAACGAGAACTTCAACGAGCAGGAAAAGAAAAGAGATGGCAGATCAAAGGCCAATCTCACCCTCTCGACCAACTCCTCCTGCGGAGGCAGACGCAAGTATTCCTTGTTCTGCCCAAGGCTCAGCAGTGTTTGGATGTTTCCGAACACTAGCTTTTTATTGTCAAACCCAGGTTTGTTTTGGTTTTGTGATTTCGGATTGAAGGCATTAGTAAGGCTCATCCGGACATCCGCAAACTGCCCATCCTGCTGCTTCTCCAGCTCCACCAGCTTGGCAATCCGCCCCTGCAGCTCCTCGAGCAAGAACCCCTCCTTACCGTCCTTGGCCGCGCCTGCCGGGCGCAGCTCCCCTAGCATCTTCCCAAGGTCTTCGTAGGTGTAGTTCCGCGTTAGCTTAAACGCAGAGTCCTTGTCCTCAGCCTTGTCGCTTCTCTCTCGCTCCTTGTCGAAGATGGGGCTCATCGGGGATAGAAACGACGACGGCGAACGAGACGGCTTCTGCTGCTGAGGGATTCTGATGCCCTTGAGACTCTCTCTGATGGACTCGAAGCCGGCGCGCGCACTCAGCCCCGTGATGGACTCGAAGCCGGCGCGCGCACTCTGCCCAGCGCTGGGGGGCGGAGCGGGCTTCTGCTTGATCAGGTCCACGAAGGAGGGGGTGGTACCGGATGGGGAGGGCGCGCCGCCGCGGAAATTGTTGAGCATCTGGCTGATGTCACTGAGGGATGGCGCATTGGTAGCGCCGCGCTCGAAGTTGGGGCGGGGCGGGCTCATCGGGGTCCGGCGCGGAGGGGGAGACGCACGGAGGCGCTCTCGGATGTCCCCGAAGATGGACGCCGGGTTCCGCGGCGCGCCGGGGTTAGGCGCCGGATTGGAGGGGGAGTGGGCCGCGTCGGGGTCGGGGCCGGTGGGCGGCGGCGGCGGAAGGAAAGGGCGGGTTCGAGGAGAAGAGGGCACGGGGGACGGGGAGGAGGGGCCTCCTCCGGGGGATGATGCGGCGCAGCGCCATGGCGGCGGCGGTGGGCGGAGATGGGGGGCTCACTTCTTCTCCCCCTGCAGCATAGGGTTTTTGCGAAAGAGGGCGCCGAACCCGGAAGCGGCGAGTTGAGAGTGCGCGGGCTGGCTGCGTAGCGGGCCAGTGGGACAGTGCTGGGCCGTTGTCGCTTGTCCACAGATGAACTGGGCCCTGTAGGCCCGCTGCCCCATCTCATGGCCACCGGCCCGGGTGAATGGCCTAAGCCACCACCAAGCTGCCGCGATCCCCTCAAAAAAAAAAAAAACAAGCTGCCGCGTTCGTCAAAGCTTCATTCAGACGCATAAAATAGATCTTGGACATATTCTGTGGATCTTTTGCTCCGTGTGAGATCCGGATATACCACGGGAATGTGCACGAGCACCAGTACAACCAGTTGACAGCGACCTGTCCACATCATCCAAAATATACCCACCCCGCTGGCCTAGATCCTTAAACGCCATCTCACTCGACACAAAAAGCTCGGTTTAGAACTGACATCATTTTGCCAGAGTGGTAAGTTTCTTTAGTGAATGAATAAAGTTTGAGTAGGTTACACTGGGAACATGATCTGCCCAAAGTTTTTTTTTTTTTTTGAGAGGCACACCGGGTGGGACGAAAAGTCACCACCTGAATATATATTCCACATATGCCGGCCGAAACTAGGAATGAAACAATGGTACAAAAGCGGGTCACAACCGCAGCGTTACAAGTAAGGGCAGAGAAAAATACGATGACAGCAACAATAGTGGCAAGATACAACGCCACCATTCTCCTGCGAGCATTGCAACCGAACGTCATACTTGCCCATTTGACAAAGATCATTGTCCTGCCTCACCATCCCTTCTAGCTACGCCTCACTATTACCGCCCTCCAACATCCATCGAGAGGAAGGAAAGAGAGCCCCGAATGATTGAGGGGCCGCCACAGTAGAGAGGGGACTCAGAGCAGGAGTACACTAATCGAAGCGTCACAGTAAACCCCGATCTTCCTTGGAGATTGGTGGCACCATGGAAGCACATCCGAGGCACCCGACACCCACCTAGGTAAGGAAGCCTCGATGCAGGGAGGGTCGGCTACCCCTCGAGGCGGGAGCGCACTCGACATTTGATTTGGTACCACCAACAAGAAGACCGGCGACGAAGAAGAGGAGCCAGAGGCAAGCCCATGTTGAACCTTGGATGAAGCACCTGCATTCAACATGATGAAGGAGAGGGAGTGCCCGACAGAATCCTGTAGACTTGTGCAGCCACGGTAACCCCTGATGCGACGCCTGTGGGCAGGAGTGCGACGCCACGGACGACGTCGCGCGCACATCCGGTGAAGCCGAACTGGATTTTCACCCAAAGGTGCGAAAGTGGTATGGATGGGGCGTGTTGGTGACGACGACACCCCCAGGGAGTATATGGCAGCCATGGCTGTCATCATCGCCGGCCGCCACAAGAAGGTCATGCACAGGTTTCGCCAAGACCTCGCCACACCCACACAAGCCTGTAGCAACCATCAACTTGAGCTCACGGGTGGTGGTGGGAGAGAGATCAGGCCTCCTTTCGACGACCCAGACCGTAAGCCAGGGTGACGGCGGCTCAGACCCGCGCCGTCGAAGCACCAGCTTTAACCAAAGGCCTGCCGCACCACGCACAGGACACCACAACAGCTATCAGCGCGGGGCAGGACTAGCTAGAGGCAGATCCACCCCCCAGAGGCCCGAATCCGCCGACCCAAACCCTAGTCCCGGGTGGTGGCGGCACGGCCCCGTGGGCGGAGCAGTAGAGCCACACGGGTGTGCCATGACCCACCACGCGCCACGAATTAGGCCAGCCGAACCTGCGTGGAAGCCAGGGGAAGGCAGGGCGCCGACACGGAACGGCCTGTGACACCTCCGCGCCATGGGCCTACCGCGCCAGCAGGACCGCCGCGGAGGTCGGGGGGAGACGGATCCGGACCCGAGCAGAGCACGCCGTCGGCGTCGAAAGCGTAGGTGAGAAAGGGTGGGGGATAGTGGGGTGCGAGGGGGAGGGGACCACGGGGTTGGGTTGGCTTTAACCGCCACCACCACTGGCCGCCGACGCCATGGTTGCTAGCGCCGGTGACCTGTCGAGGATGAGGGCGGGGACAGCGCCGGTGCGCAGCCTGTCGTCCCAAGCGAAGCGGCTCAAAGATCATTCATTCGGTAGATAACAGGTTGTTTCGTTGCCTAAACTCACACTTGCATAGCCCTTGAATTTGTGGAGGAGGCTTTAGAATATCACGCCACAAAAGGGAGCCATTTTTCACGTGAGATCGAATTTTACCGTTGGATCTTTTTTCAAGGGGAAGGTTGCTCTGACCTGATCGCATCTAAGCCCGGCATATATTAATCTCAAGAGATTCCGATTCCGAGGGCACAGGACTGCGGTGCGATTCACGCTCGTCGCTGTCCCGTTTCGGAGTTTCGCTGGTACTCATCCATGGGACAAGCAAGCGCGGAGCGCGCAGGACATCGCCCGACGACCGGTGAGTGGTTCGGGTTTCGCGGCCCCGCGTCGGCACGGCACCACTCGGTGCCAGTAGAGAGAGACAAGAAGCCGAGATAAAACGAAACCTCGCGTGTCCTGCCCTCCCCCTTCTCCTCCATCTCCATGGAGGAGGGGGAGGGCTTCCTCGAGGTCCTAGAAGCGCTGCGCGACGCCGCGCGAAGGGTGGAGACGGGCGAGGGCAACGGCCCCGCGCTGCAGGCGCTCCTCGCGCTGGAGGCCGGCGCCGACGACCTCCTCTCGGGCGACTACCCCAACCTCTCGGCGCTGCGCCGGCTCCTCTCCCGTCTCAGAGCCCTCTCGTGCTCCGCCGACGACCCGTACCCGCCGCAGCGCGGGGTGGTCGTGGCCGGCGCCCTGCGCGAGCGGTGCCGCCGGTGCACCGCGCGGAGGGGGCTCGCGCGCGTGGCCGGCGCCGTCGCGGTGGAGATCCAGGCGTGGGTCGACCGCGAGACCGTCGCGCGGCTCGTGGCCGCGCTGCGTCGCCCCGGCGGCGCGGGCGCGGGCGCCGCGCGCGCGCTCCTGGCGCGTCTGGAGGCGCGCCTCCTCTCCGCCGCGGGGCGGTTCGACCCGCGGCTGCAGCGCGCGCTGCTGCGGCACGGCGTGTTCCCGGCCGTGGAGGCGAGGCTCGGGGACCCAGACCCGGGGGGCGTGGGCGACGGGTGCGCGGCGGCGGTGCTGGCGCTGGTGCGGTTCAACAAGGACGTGTTCGTGGGGCCGGTGCTGATGGGCCCCGGCGTGGGCGCGCTGGTGGCGTCCGCGGCGGGCTCGCCCGCGCCCCTGCGCGCGCTCAACGGGCTGGTGGCCGCCATCCGCAGCCCGCTGGTGGACGAGCTCCACGCGCGCGGCGACCTCCCGCGCCTCGTCGCGCCGCTCTGCGCGCCCGACCCGCGCGTCCGCGCGCTCGCGCTCGAGTTCGCGCTCCGCGTCGGCTACTACGGACGCAGGGAGGTCGTGGACGCGCTCCTCGCCGAGGGCCTCGTCAAGCGCCTGCTCTGCCTGCAACGCTCCGACCTCGGCGGCTCGCTCGCGGACACGGACTCCAACTCGGGCGCAGACGAGAAGCCCGACGCCGAGTGCGGCGGCCGCCTCCCGGAGTCGGAGTCGGAGCGGCCGTTCGTGAGCGCGGTGGCGCGGTTCGCGGTGCAGGTGGAGGTGGGCGAGGGGCTGAGCCAGCGGGAGAAGCGGCAGACGAAGCTGGAGATCCTGCGGCGGGTGCGGGAGGCGGCCGTATCGCCGGCGGAGGAGGCCACCGTGCTCACCGAGGTGCTCTGGGGCGCCACCCCGTAGCGAGCTGCCTGCTGCCGTGACCGCTGACCCGAGGCCCCCGCGTACGCTGTGGACTCGTGGTTGGTGTGCGCCATTTTCCTCGTCTTTTCCTTGTACGGAGGAGTAGTTTTTAGGAGTAGTTTTTTTTAACATTTTCGTTTATTATTAGTAAACCTTTGCTGTGAATATTAGATCTCCCGCTGAGACGACTCCAATCCATGTACATACGCGTATGGATGATGTACAAGAGGGTCACGATGGAACGATTTTTTTAACATGTGAATAAAGTGGCAGGAAATAGTTATTGACGCAATGACAGTGGCTGAGTGTACCCCTCGTCCCGTTTGAGGCTCCGAACTACCAACAACCGAAGCAGTTAAAGACCGGCTATCTACCACCGTACAACTCTAAATTCTAATTTAAAAAATATTTTATTTGCAATCTTTCATATATCAATTCTATACCAATTATCATATTTTTTATATTTTTCCTTCCTCCACAATATCTCTTCGGCTCTTCCTACCTACCAGCACCATCCTGTCATCGACCCATGCCTTCTCTCTCTGCCTCTCCCGCTCGTCTCTCTTCGGCGCCGTCAGGCGGCAAGCCACCCGCTTCTCTCCCTCCGGCGCAGGCCGCCGGACCCACGTACCTCGCGTGTCGCCGTCGTCTCCACCTAGCGTCTCGCCTCCGCCCCTCGGTCCGGCACCTCGCCTCCTCCTCTCTGCCCACGCGCCTCTTCCGCCTCCCTGTGCAGATCCGGCTGTCTCTCTCCCACACCAGGCCAGCTCCCTCCCACAGCGCGGCCTCTCAACCGTGCCACATGTCCTTGCGTTCTTGGCCGCACCAACCACGGAGGCTCCGAGCCGGTCGGCGCTACGCGGACCCGCCGCCGCCTTCGCCTCCCCCGCGCGCCACCACTCCTCCCTCCGTCGCTGCGCGAGCTGCCCACCTCTCCCTCCTCGCCTCGCCTCCACCGGATCTCGCCTCCGGCGCGGACCGCCAGCTCCAAGGCCGTACCTAGGATTTTGAGGCCCCGGTGAGACACACAAATTATGACACTACTTTTATAATGCATATAATTTAAAAATATGTTTTGTTATATGATTTAACTATATGTTTTTTAAACACAAAAAATACGATATGTATTTATGCTATCAAAGTAAAAGATGAAAATTGTATATAAGAACGGACCATGATGGAGTTAGTAGAACTAGATAAATCAAAGTTTAGAAGATGATGTGACAATTAAGACGCGAACATTGCAAACAAATGACAATCAGAGAATATGAATCGAAATACATTTTAACTAGTAAGTGTACTAATATTATTTTATCATTGATTTTGGAGGCCCTAATTTTTTGGTGGCCCCATTCCGTTGCGCGACTTGCGCTGCCCAATCGACGGGCCTGGCCAGCCTACCCCGAGCGTCGCTGTCCTCCTCGCCTCTTCTCCCGCCGCCATCCCGCTTTGCCTCCTCTCCTCTGGCGGAGCCCGGCACCTCGTTGGAGACGACCACGCGCTCTCCCCTCCAAGCCCGACGGAGCCTCGTTCGTCCCACTGGCCGCCTGGTCCTCCCGTCCAGCCGTCTGGGTGCGCGCGCGAGCAGGAGGCAGTGTCACGCTGGAGGACATAGATGGGATAGGCGAGCGCCGTACCCGCGTTGGGAATGAAGTTCGCCGAGCCTCTCCTAAGTTTAGGGTGGACGGTAGAGCTGACCGCTGCAGGGGTCGAGTTAGCTCTATTCAGTATAGGGTGGCGTTTTGAGTTCTCAGTGCAGACAGCCTAATGGGGTTGGTATAAATGCTCGTGATTCTAGCCAGCTAATTATACAGTCTAGGGGGTCCAACGAATAATGTATGCGGTATGACTATACTATTCAATTAATGCGTAGGATATTATAAGAGCGCATGGAAAACCGGGTGCAAACTTCACTGAAAATAAAATGGACGAGTGGATACCCAAGGTGTTGGATTCAATCCAGGAGCAGAAGACCGGGAGTGGTTTTAACGTTCTCTGTGAAGTAAGGCCATGTTTGGATCCTCGGGTTAAATTTTAGTTCCCATCACATCGGATATTTGAACACTAGTTAGAAGTATTAAATATAGTCTAATTATAAAATTAATTACACAGATGGGGACTAAACGGCGAGACGAATTTATTAAACCTAATTGATCCATAATTAGCAACATGTAATTAATTTTATAATTAGACTATATTTAATATTTCTAACTAGCACCGAAACATCTGACGTGACTCATAGATCTAAACACATCCTAACTGTAGTAAGGACTAGGGAGGGTGGAACAACCAGAGCCTTGGGGAATGGTCGCGAGGAAATGGGACAAGACTTGCAACAAACCTGTGGCGCGCACAATGCAAGTTCGACACGCTGGTGTCGCAACACGTGGCGCGTAGATGTGTCGGTTTCTAGAGCGTGGCGGGGCCACGTAGGAATGTCTCCAGTCCAGCTGCGAAACGTCCACGGAGCACCGGAACCTGGCACTGTTTCCATTGGTCACTGCTCTAAACACGCCCGCCAGGCCATACGCTGATACGCTTGTGTAGACGACGGAGAAGCAGGCAAGCAACTGCCAAGTACTAAACACTTGCGAGGCTTTGTTAGTTTGCTCGGGGGAAAGAGACAGGCAATTGCGACGGAGCAGACTGGTTGTGGTGGACCGGTGAAGGCGACCTGACGATGCGCGACGCACAAGTGCGGAGGGGGAGAAAAGCTCCTGGGAAAGGTCATCGAATGAGTGATCCGTGCATTCCATTCCAGCCCCCCTCCTTGGCAAATGGCACTGCGGCTGATGAATGATGATGCATCGCCTTTCTTTTGACTTTTAGGTATCTAAGTAGTCTCAAATGGGTTATTCAAAATATTGTTTGGTACTGTTTGACATAAATGTTATACTGTACACAGAGAGATAGTTAGAATAGTGATATGAAAGAGAATTTGAGGTGCGGAGAGAACCTTAAAAGGCGGACTTCATCATTGCTACTCTTGTCACAATGTCACGACGAGTGTCGGGCCCTCGCACTCACGCTGGTCGTCCGGACGGGAACTGCCGCTGCAATCGACACGGGAAAGGCGAGCCTGTGAGTCTGTGACGTCTACAACTCTTACACACCAACATGCTACCGTTAGCAATCGACGGGATCAGTGTGTTTGGTTGGTTCCAGTATTCTAGATGAGCAGAAAAAAAAGGGCTTTAATGGATGATGTAAAAAAAAAACCGGTGTTGGGATTGGTTGTTAAATCATGGATGGAAGGCATGTCTCAGGAGAATTCCTGAACATCAATCTCATCCGATTCAGTTTGAAGAGCTGAGATACAGAAGCTGTACAAAATTCAAATGCTTGCTGTTGCTGTAAAAGCAAAGCGCAGGATACAGGCATGTCAGGTAAAGAATTCAAGTCTTTGACATTTGGCAGCAGTCACCAGCAGCAAACACTCATACACCAGCCACCAAACATCAACAACAACAAAGCCTTCTCGCAAGAGTTGAACCCCAACCAGAGTAGAATACAGTTATACACCAGCCACCACGTCAGCAAAAAAAAGAAAGCATAGCAAAAGGTATAATACAGTTGTACAGATCTATCGCAGGTACAAGACTTCCACTCGAACAATCTGCCATCATATTTATACACATCTTCCACTTACATGAACGAATCACATCAGTTAGTATACATGACAAGTGTTTGACTTTTCCATGCACAAAATTGACTGTATTTTACAAGCCGCCACCACCACCAATCCCCTTTGATGACAGGGGAAACGGGAAACACGATATGAATGAATGGTTTTAACAAAGTTAACATGAAATCAACATCATCACACGAGAACCTGTCAGTCAACTGAGCCCGCCCATAACTACCAAGGGAGGGTATGAACCGGAAGTTGTGGAATTCCGCTACCAACAACCGATGAAAGAGACTCCCTGATGTTCCATTTTCAGGTGGCCCTCTAGGGAGAATGCGAACTTCACAATGTCAAATATAGCAATCCTACCTAGATACAGCTTAAAGGTTTCAGATAAGTTGGAGAGGTGTGGTTTCAGGTGAAGGTACGAAGAAGGATGAAGTCAAGGAGCTAGAGATCTGTGATATCACGCCTTTCTCCAGAGAGAGCTCATGGATGTCTCTGACAATGTCAAAGACAGCTTCTGGCTGAGCCAATTTCAGTGCCTTCTCTGACATTTTTTTCAATTCCTCTGAATCTGGACCAAACCAGCGGGCAACAAGACTAGCAGTTTCCTTGGGGCTTTTGGAGAACACACCTGCACCATTGTCCACAACATAAGGGACATTGCCAACTTCCTGTCATACAGAACATAAACGTATGTGAGAACAGGTTTACACCTTAAAGATATAACTTTCTTAATTAATACATTGCATTTAATGAAAATACGACAATTTTAGGAAAAAAATGCTTTAGCATGACCGTGAAAGATCTATGCTGCCCAATGAAGCCAGCATCTGTTCAGCGGAAGTGAAGAACAGAGCTCAAGTCTCCGTGGGATTGTCTTCTTTTTTTAAAAAAAATACAGATGAGGTGTATTGCAAAAAGCTTTCAATTTAATGACCATAACAAGGTAGCCCCCATGAAAAAGCAGTATTTTACAATTTACAGCAGCCAAACAAGGTAGAGAATGCACGCAAGCTTGTAAGTATGATCCAAACAAATTACACAGGGTAGAAACCTTTCTTAAGGAGATCAGAAGAAATAGAAAGACATACACTTTTGCATGCTCATTGTGACAATACAATTCCATGGACGAAGAATGACAGTAGGAACAAACCTGTCCAGGGATGAAGTCATTAAGGATTATAGGAAGACCCCTTATCAAGGCTTCAGCGATGGTTCCCGGTCCGGCCTAAGGAATCACACAAGAGAAATAAAATTAGGAATGCCACGAAATCTTCAAAGGAACAATAGACACAATAAAGATCAAGGATGGTAGATGAAATACCTTTGTTATAATGCAATCACAAGCTCCCATCCACTTCTCCATTTGAGTCTCAAACCCCCTAACCTGTTGGTAAAAGAAACCCATGGTGCATGAAGAATGCTACTGAATACTGATGTCTGGGCTATGGGCCAAATGATTTGGATACTTTGGAAAAGAATTAAACCAACAGCTTCTGGGTTGTACCTTTACTGGTATTTTCCATTCAAGTGCCTGCAGTGAGGAGCTCAGTGTTTTGTTCCGGCCACAAATGACAATAAGCTGCCCGATTGGTTTTCCAAGTTCCTTGTCAAACAGTGATTCTCCAAGGGCTCTTGCAGTCTTCTTGACAGGACCCATTCCCTCTCCACCTCCCATGAGTAGCACTGCAGGAAGCTCAGGATCCAATTCAAGTTCCATTCTCAACTCATCCTGGTAAGTAAGTTGTACACACAAGGCACGTCAATGAACAGACAAATATTTATCTGTTTTCTTTAACCTTGAACAGTAAGGCTTTTGGTATACAACATATGCAGTAGACAGAAGAGGCCAAAATCTTGTAAAATAAACATCTCAGCCATTTTAAAGACCCCATATGGTTCGAGCTAAATAAAATAAACATGAATAAAAGCATTTAAATTAGTGTGCAGTGAATACCTTAACAAGAACTGCACGGCAGAATGATGGTCGGATTGGAAGACCGAACACACGGATCTGAGAAGGTTGTAGGTCATCCAATGCTGCCCTCTTGGCAACTTCTTCTGAGGGGCAGTAACATCTATTCACATTAGCATGGAACCTGTTTTTTCAATAGTCAGATGATCAGGTCAACAAATTGCTTTGGTACATTGTTTTCCTTATCAATAGCTGAACATACCATGTTGGGTGGCAAGTGTTGAGGTCTGTGATGACGGTTACAAAGACTACTCTGTTCTGCAGGCCTTGCCATTTGAGCACCCACAGAGGAATGTGTTGCATTAGGGGGTGGACACTGATTATGATGTCCGGTTTGTACTTCTTCAGTCCAGCCTCCACCTTCCTTCATCCATGACCAATAAGCCATTCAGAATAAAATATATATAAGCAACAGATCATGCAGCAGATAACATGTGTACAAAAATAATGAAGCGATTATATCCAAGGAAAGATTTGCAATTCTGAAACCACATATGTTAAGATAAATGCTGCGCAATGAATGGCATGAATTACAGATTTACAGTGATCCCAAGCATGCAAAAGTAGCCACGCCCATCTGATGACAGAGTGGCCATTTTGGTTGCTTCATGCACATGGCACCAATTAATTCTTGAGAGTTCTGCATGGTCCTGTCCTACATACACCCTGCCAGCCCATACCACCAAGTGGCTAAATATCTAACCCCGGTAGCAGTTCATCTAAAATTGTGTTCCAATCCTAAATTCCATACGATACCTGACGGTGATTTAGGCACATGGTAGTATATTTTAGCATCCGTAGACAATGTCTAACCTCACAGTTTGATGACCGTACTCAAAAGAATGGACTGGAGGCTATAAAATTATTAGGGCTAGATCCGACATTTTATTAGCAAGAGTGTATGCGATAATGACAAAACTGAAGGGCCATCAGAAAATCGGCGATTAGGTGAGCAACGCGCAGTATGCCACTAACAACAGCAACATGGATACAAACCGCAATCGACTGTGTTTTTTATAATCCCGATGCAGAGTGTGAGACAAGGAAGAGGCTCCGAGAACGAATCGAGGCCGAGGTCCCCAAAAGTAACAGGAGTAGCAGTTGAATCGGCATACTTGGCGTAGAAGGAGGCGAGCGCGGCGAGGTAGAAGCAGTGGACCCATCTCGGCGAGGTGCTGTGGAAGGCCACCTTCCAGAGCTGCACATGCTTCACCATGAACTTGTACGAGCTCTCCATGTTGTTGAGGGGCCACCCGGCGTGGTCCTTGCACAGATCCTTGACGAAGACCTGGCATATCGGGCCACCAAAATATTAGTACTAATTGGGAAATTGTTAGCGCCAGCCAGTTGACAGACTCCAGCCCAGACGAATGCGGCATATATATTCTCTCGAATCCATTTTGTTTTGTACACATATGGTGGAATGAACGGATGAAAGAGGCGATCGGATCGCAGCCCTACCCGGTAATCGTCGCCGAACTCGATCCTGAATGCGTCCTTGATGGCCTCGGCGGACGCGCGGTGTCCCCCGCCGGTGTCGCTCATGAGGATGAGGACGTTCTTTGCGCGGTTGGCCCCGAGCTGCACGAGCTCGACGGTGCCCTCCTCCTCCTCCCAGAAGGGCTCGTCGTCGTCGTCGGGCCCGCAGAGCGAGGAGACGGATGCGGTGGAGGAGGAGGAGGCGCCGCCGTCCCCGCCGCGCGCCCGTCCCGCGGACGAGAGCTCGCCGGCGTAGGTGAGGCTCTTGCGCAGCTTGCGCCGCATCCGCTGCTGCTGGTGGTACGCGGCGACGGTCTCCAGCACCGTCTCCCGGATCGACCGCCCCCGCGGCGACGCCATGGACGCCGCCATCGCGGGAGGAGCCACGGGGCAGGGGCAGGGGAGCGCAGGGGATGGTGGCGGAGGGGAGGCGAGTGGGCAGCAGGTAGGGGGAGGGGGGGGAGATAGAAGGGTGGGGGGGAGGGGGTTGTTTAAAATTGGGGATCGGCCGGGGAGGGAGAGGGAGCGGCGGGGCCGGGGTCCGAGCTGGCACGGCCGGGGAAGACAACTGGAATTGGAGGTTGGGGACGGTGGTGGTGGCGGTGGTTGTCGCGTGTTTTATGCGCGGGGGTGGTGGTGTCTGTGCGCCTGTCATTGTTGGTTTCTTCTGCTTTGCCCTGCTCATGATTTGGGGTTTCGTGTCCTCTGCTCATGATTGCTGGAATTCGAGGGGTTGTGCGTGAAAAAAGTTTGGAGGCTCTGCTTGGAGAATTCCACAAACTACTAGATCATTGGGCGGAGCGAAAAAGGTTTAGGATTGCACGCAATCTGCTTGGAGAAACAAACATTCGCCCGGTCAACATGGATAATGGTTTGGACACACTAGGACAGACTTAGCGTCGCAGAGGCACCTTATTGGAAACCAAGCAATGTAACACCGATCATCGATCGACTCGTCGAGCTAACATATAGGTGATGGCATGATGCAGATGCAGAGCGTGCAACCGGCTACAGCCTACAGCACGAGTCCGTCCGTCGCTCCCTCGGACCCCATGGCCCATGCATGGCGCTTCCAAGGCAGTGGTTATGCAGATGGACACGCTAATCATCACTATGCGCTATCGATCAAATCTTATCTTAATTGTGCGACCCACGCAACGCTACCGCCGGCCATTGGCATCTCTTCCTCTTTAATCTGTTTTCAGATAAAAGCACCCGCCCGTCATCTCCCTGTCGATTCGCCCGACCGACGAAAAGGAGATCGGAGAACCGATGCCGCGACGAACCGCAGCGCCACTCCCCCGACTCCCGCGGTCTAATATGAGCGGTCTTGCGAGGGCGGCCGCGCAAAAGGAGCAGCCGCCCGCCCGGATCGCGGCATCAGAAAAAGATCCGGTCCGGACGTGGGGTGCCTGCCCTGCCTCGGATGGCTGCGCTGTCGCCGCGCCCAGATTCCGGAATAATTCCCAGGGATTTAGCGATTATTCTCCCCCTCCCCTCGCTTGCCGGCGGCGTCCTCCTACCGCGAATCGCTTGCCGAGTGGCGAGTGGCGTCATGGCATGGCATGTGTTGGCTACGCAGCTACAGGCCATAGGCCAGCAGCAGCCGTCACGTCACGAGTCACGACGCTGCCCCGCTACGGCCTTCTTCCCGCTACGGCTGACTCCGAGTCTTGCCCAAGAATCCAAGCTAGATAGATGCTTGACCGACGTGCAAGCTTGGTGACTGGTGACTGGTGACGACGCTGCCGCTGCTCCTCACGCCGCTTCAGAGGTTTCCGTCCTGAGCGAGGGCATGCACGTACTGTTGATTGGTGCAAACGGGCCGGCAAATAAAGGACCGGCGTCAAAAACGTTTTTTTTTTTTTTTTTGGCCTTGGGTTGGAGGCCGTAGCGTGTGTACAGTGATGCATCCTGTTACCGATCTCATTATTTGCGTTCATCCACGCATTGTACGAGTCCACAGAGAGTCCTTTTCAGTTTCACCGAGTTTCGTGCGGGCCGGCGGTAACCGAATGGAATGAATTAATAATGGACCTATTGTTATAGTTTGTCACTATCGAGTAGCGTTTCCTACGACTTCGTCATCCATCTCACTTAAAAATTTGTGTAAATAGAATAACACACAACAAAGCACAATCAGACTAATAATAATTTGTGGGCGCCTTTAAATACGACGAATAATTACTAAAGCTGTACAAAAAAAACCCATCGAGCTCAATCATTTGAAAATGATGAAGGGGGTACGCACAGAAACCTATCTATCTCAGCTCACTTCCCTTCACTAGCTACTAGGTGTAGCGGCGTCACGTCATGCAGCGACTTTTGAGCGCTTAATTTTGTTTTTTGCTAGACTGATTGGTGGGTGGGTACCTCTCCCTCTCAGCGTCAATGCATGGGATTATCCACATGATGCGCAGAAGTGGACACATACGTCCATGTCTAATGCCGCATATTCAAGAAGGATCGGACCAACGGTTAACCGATCGAAGCGTGTGCAAATCATCAAGTCAGGGCCGTACATCTGATAGTTTGTCACCAGACAAAAAGAGAGAAGCGAATGCCTGGACACGGGAGCAGCATGAGTGATGATGCACCGATGTATGTCATTCCCATATCATATGCATGTGTTGCGACTTGCGACACACACTCTGTTTGGCGATCGACAATGAGCGACGAAGAATAATTGATTACGGGTTTCGGTCATGCATAAAGGAATAATTGCTAGTGGAGTAGGCTCAGAGATGGTGACTTGGCCTACTGGGGATCAGAGGCGACCGGGGACGGGGATCTTAATGTACGCGCGCTGCTCGCCGCCCCCAATGCAGCGGTTTTCTTCTTTCTCCTCCTGCCCTCGTCTCTACCGCCGCGTCCTGCCGCCGCCTCGACAGCCGCTCCATCTGCTGCCGACCTACCACCATCCTGCCGCTAACCTAGCGCCCGCCTCACCCCTCGCCACCGGCCCTCCCCAACCACCGTCTTTCACCGCCCAACCTAGCGGCTGCCGCCGATCTCTGCGCCGCCCACCACCTGCCACCTACGCCGTGCCGGCCATCGCCCCGGGCATCCCCTTTATCGCTGAAAGTGCAGAGAGAACCTCACCGGCGAACCCCCAACCCCAAACTCTAATCCTAACCGCCGACCGCCCCGCCCACCGCCACCTGGGAGGCCGCCGGCATCTCGGCACCCTCGCCGTGGCCTTTCTGCCTGCCGCCCCCCTCCCGCGTCGCCTCTGGCGTCACCGTCTTGCTGTCCCGACAGCGCGACGCACGCCAATTCCTCCTCCCGACGCGCGCGTAAACTATGGATTTGGGACGGGGGATGCGAGTGAGGGAAAACCCTCCGTGTTGCAAAACTGCGCACGTGCGCCATGCACCCGTTCGCGTTGCACGGCATAACTGATTAATCTATTAATTACGTTATAGGGGAACACCACCATAGTCGATGACATTTGCTGGCATGGGGACCTGATGTTGTGAGGCAGGCCCAGCCCAGGCCTCTAAAACATAAAAAACTGGCCTGTTAGCTCTGATGATAAGCCCGGCAGGCCCAATAATAAGCAGTTAGTTCCACGAGACCACAAATTAATCCTCTCAAAGTCATGGGTAACTGTGTCCTCGCCGCCGCTAGATCCATCCGGAAGCTTTGCTGCGCGGCGGCGACGGGATGACGGAGTGGGAAAAGGGGCGAGGATGGTTCGGCAGGATGGTCGCTCAATCGATTACAGTAATTCGTTGTGTTTTGCGTTTTCTTACTACCATGTTTTATTCTTTAATTATTATTACTGTACTATACGTACTTACAGATTTTGGGACCCGACGTCGACAGGCACGAGCTCCATCAGCCTTTTTCGTGACCTTGATGGTGTGCGCGAGATCAGATGCTCCACCCCGAAGCAGCGCTTTCAAGCCTATCTGCAACTACATTTAGAGAGCAAGCATTCAAGTTGAAGTTCGCTGCAGCCAAACTGGTCACCCGCCGATTTGTTTCTCCGCACCGCTGAGGTTGGACTGCAATTTCAGTCTGATTATTACTAGTATCTCGTTGCATCATCACATGAGGTTTCTGCGATGACACAGCTCTGCATTCTATCATCTGTGGATGATCAAAGTAATGCAATGCCAACAGCAGCTTTTGCAAATTGCAAGTACGGGTTGATATAATAGTGAGAATGTGAGATTACTCAAGGCCACGAGAACAAGAAACAAGCACCCCTGACTTTTGCAGCGATTGCAGTATGCTCATGTATTAGCCAGTTCAATAGACAATGATTTTTGGCAAGGCTCTGGAATGGCTGGAATCTTCCCCTGGATGGTCTGATCTGACTGATTATGAGCTAAGACGTGGTTTAAACAGCCACACGGACAACCAACCTTCCATGTCCGAGTCTGAAAGTGTTGCTTTGGAGAGGGTCAATGCAGAGCTGGCTGCCTGGCTTCTGAACCAGAGACAAAAGCTAGATACCTCTGATCACAAGCGATTGATTGGGCTTATTAATTCTTGTGCAAGGAACATGCATGTTCTATTCACAAGCCCAGGGGCTGTGAAGCTGCCTTTGGTGAAAGAAACAGTGGGGCGGCCATTGGAGGGTTTCATCAAATAAACAGTGGAGCAATCTATCGTGGTTTGCTTGGGGTCCCTGCGCGCATCAAATACAGGAGAAGATTGCAAGGGGACATTGTTGGTCGTATGGTATGGCGTTTCTTTTTTCCTTCCCTGTTCCAACGGTTGCTGCAGTTGCCATTGCCATGCCTGATGAGCGTGAGGGATGACGAGTGGGAACTGGAGTACAGTAATAAAATGAAACAACATACGCCTACAAAGTTGTTGTTTATATATCTGTCGACGATTGATGTTTCTAACACTTGCCCGTGGGCAGCTGGCCCTAAGATGTGTTTATGATGCCATCGGCTGTTCCTATCAGGAGCTCGCCGGTGCCAAAGTGTGCTCGGCAGCGAACCAAGCAAGCCCAAGATTAAAAAAAAAAAAATTCGAGGCAGTTGACATCTCACACCAGTACGCTCAAAGTTTAACCGAGTATGTATAGACATGTAACGAAAATATGTATAATATAAAAATATATTTGGACATAAATTTAATGACACTAAATTGGTAGCATAACTTCAAATCTATTTTAATATAAAGTTGATTGAAATCATGACTGTTTAATTTAGGACAAAGTCAGAATTTTATTCCTTATAGACGGAGGGAGTAGAATTTTAGAAATTGTTCTTGTAAATTTTGTAACGCCAAGCAGAAAAATAAGCTCTGACGCGCGTACGGTGATGTTCTGGTCTCCCGTGTCCGTGTGCCCGATGAGCTGTTGGACTTGTATTCACAGTCCGTCATTGTACCAGCCGCAATCTGCCTGGGGGTAAAACCACTGCTGCATAACCATTGCATGACATCGTGCTCAAATGGTCAGAAAAATATAACGTGCTCTGTAACCTGCTGCACCTCAACTCCACAGGCGTGCCCGGAATTCGGCCCCCTGGATTAGCAGTCAGACACGCACTTTGAAATTAAGAATTGGGTGTGTTTTCGTATGATGGAGTCATCAGCTATGGTGAATAATAAAATACAGTATTTGGGTGGCGTGTTCCTGGTTGGGGGCCACGACGATGACGTGGCGTCGTCTTAGTGCCAACTGTTTTCATGAAACCTGGGCCAATAATATAACCGTCTCGCAATATTTAATTCAAAGAATACTAGTAGAAGTATCCATAGCATAAAGACGATCTTGAAGTCGCAAATCAAAGTTAAGTACAGCGTGGGGCCGCATCAGGGCCCCTTGGCCTTTTCTGTTTGTTGCCCGTTCTCGCTAGTGTTGTTACTATACTGGTGCAGTGGCTGTGGCACAGCCCTCGTTAGTGCAGTCCAATGTCTCGAATGTCCAGGTTAACTGGTTAAGTGCTTCGGATTAGATATGTATAAGCGGAAGTCATTTTTTCGCAGACACTGGTTCTTCTAGCCAGTCCGTTTATATTACTATCTCTGATCCTTCTTTAGCTCTGACTAACACTGCAGATACAAGTGAAGCATTTGTTTTCGTTATAACGAAAAATGAGGCCTTTTTTGTTGTTCCTGTCATGCATGTTGTAATGCGCGAAGTTGTGTAGTAGGCGTGCAAGTGTGTGTCGTAGGATCAACCAAGCTGCATTGCACACAAGACCTGACAAGCATGCAACTTTCTTCATCAGAGGGACAAGAGAGAGACGTCTGCAGATTATCACAGGACGCACACGGCATACGGTATGCTTCAAGTTCAAGCTGCAGTCCACACTTGACACTCCTCCGTCCCAAGACCCAACCTGGGACGTCGCCTACTAGATACTAGAAAGTGTCACGGGCAGGTGACGCGAGTTCCAAGTGAGCCGCAGTAGGCGACTGTGGCCGCCGAGTCCCAATCAATCGGTCCTGTCGACTCGTAAGCTGAAACCTGAAAACTGCTGTCGCCGCGGGAACGAAAACCTCTGCCGGCGACGGCGAGGCGACCGACCCCGGCCCGCCAGCGAAAGCGACAGATATTACAAAGCAAAGCAGCCCCGGTGCGCAGAACAGAAGCGAAAACGGCTACCGCTCCTGCCGTCTGCAGTCGCGATCGGCGGAAACCCGGCGGCGTCGCCGAGGAATCCAGCCCACACCGGCGGCGGCGTCCGCTGACCTGACTGGCAAGGCAGGAGACACATGCACGAGGAAGACTACACAGCCCGCCAAGCCATAGCCAGGCGACGGATAAGGACGACGGACGGCCCCCGAACGAAAACTGCGAGCGCGCCCAGCTTGTCTTCTTCCTCTGCTCGACTGGACCTTTACGGATCCCACTTGGACGGATGACGGGCATCATCATCGACCTCGACTTTTATGTTCCGCTCCATTTTCTTTCCTTCTTTCCCTTTCCTCCCCTTGCTGCCATGGCATTCCCGCTGGATCAATCCTCTCCTCTGTTTGCCTCCGCCACGCATCTGCTACGTACACCATCCCCTGTCCGTCCCGTGCACGCCCGACAGCTCGATCCGGGCACCTATATAAACTGAGCACCACCGGCGAGCACCAGGAACGAAGAAGAGAGACTGAAAGAGAGAGAAGAGAGAGCACAGTGCACGCTAGAGAGAGCCACGCCCTGACAGCACCAAGCTCCGCATCCCCTCTCGCGCGTTTCCGGCCATGGCGATCCTGTCGGACGCCGCCACCGAGGTGCTCGTCCCGATCGCGGCCGTCGTCGGCATCGCCTTCGCCATCGCGCAGTGGGTGCTCGTCGCGCGCGTCAAGCTGGCGCCGTCCGCGCGCGCCGGCGCGAGGGACAAGGACGGGCTCGCCGACTCGCTCATCGAGGAGGAGGAGGGGCTCAACGACCACAACGTCGTCGTCCGCTGCGCCGAGATACAGAGCGCCATCGCCGAGGGCGCCACGTCCTTCCTCTTCACCGAGTACCAGTACGTCGGCGTCTTCATGTCCATCTTCGCCGTCGTCATCTTCCTCTTCCTCGGCTCCGTCGAGGGCTTCAGCACCAAGACCCACCCCTGCACCTACAGCAAGGACAGGGAGTGCAAGCCCGCGCTCTTCAACGCTATCTTCAGCACCGTCTCCTTCCTGCTCGGCGCCATCACCTCCGTCGTCTCCGGATTCCTCGGCATGAAGATCGCCACCTACGCCAACGCGCGCACCACGCTCGAGGCCAGGAAGGGCGTCGGCAAGGCGTTCATCATCGCGTTCCGATCGGGCGCCGTCATGGGGTTCCTGCTCGCCTCCAATGGCCTCCTCGTGCTCTACATCGCCATCAACCTGTTCAAGCTCTACTACGGGGAGGACTGGGAGGGGCTGTTCGAGTCCATCACCGGGTATGGGCTCGGTGGGTCGTCAATGGCGCTCTTTGGAAGGGTGGGAGGAGGCATCTACACCAAGGCGGCCGACGTCGGCGCCGATCTTGTCGGCAAGGTTGAGAGGAACATTCCTGAAGATGATCCCAGGAACCCTGCTGTAAGTTGTTGCTTTCTTTCTCCTTATTTTCGTCTGCAGTCTGCTATTACTATTAGCAAGGGCATTGATGTCTTTAATTATTATGGATTTGATGATCTTAGTGATGGCATGCACATAGAGTATCTGCTTGTTTTCTCTTGCCGTCGAAGTTTGACTTTTAGGCGTCTTGTCTGAACTCCTACGATTACAGATCTACGTAAGAAATTTCATAGTCTCACTGTCATAATAATTTAATATTCAAGTGTGTTCTAGTAGAATGTTTACTTAATCTGTGACTATATTCATAGCAGTTTACCACCAATAAGCTATTAATTCACTGGTTTATCGGTACCACTTTACTGAACTTGATATGTACTCGTAAAAAAAGAAGGCAAAACGAAACACACTTGACTGAAACTGAATCTGCAAGCTGCTCCTATTGCTCAGGTGATTGCTGACAACGTCGGAGATAACGTTGGCGACATCGCTGGAATGGGTTCGGATCTCTTCGGATCATACGCTGAATCTTCCTGCGCCGCCCTTGTCGTCGCATCCATTTCTTCATTCGGGGTCGACCATGACTTCACTGGGATGTGCTACCCGTTGCTCGTCAGCTCCATGGGCATCATTGTCTGCCTGATCACCACGCTCTTTGCCACCGACATCTTCGAGGTGAAGGGCGTGAAAGAGATCGAGCCTGCACTGAAGAAGCAGCTCATCATCTCGACGGCTCTGATGACGGTCGGTATCGCGCTCATCAGCTGGATGGCACTCCCGGCAAAATTCACAATCTTCAATTTTGGTGATCAGAAAGAAGTTAGCAACTGGTAAGTTAGTTATCAGCAGCTGTACTAGTTTCATGAAATCCGTTGCCTTCTGATAATCGCGGTGGCACCGCTTTGCAGGGGACTGTTCTTGTGTGTTGCGATTGGTCTCTGGGCAGGCCTGATCATCGGATACGTGACAGAGTATTACACTAGCAATGCATACAGGCAAGAAATCTTGTACTAGTTCATTCATGCACAGTACACTTTTAGGGGTGGGAATTGTTAGATACTGTAGTTGTTAGTAGGGATGGTACTAACTGCTCAGCTGCTATGCTGCAGCCCTGTGCAAGATGTCGCCGATGCCTGCAGAACCGGTGCTGCAACCAATGTCATCTTCGGCCTTGCTCTGGGATACAAGTCGGTCATCATCCCCATCTTTGCGATTGCTGTTGGCATCTATGTCAGCTTCACCATTGCTGCCATGTATGGCATCGCCGTGGCTGCTCTCGGCATGCTGAGCACAATTGCCACTGGCCTTTCCATTGATGCCTATGGTCCTATCAGTGACAATGCCGGTGGCATTGCCGAGATGGCAGGGATGAGCCACAGGATCCGTGAGAGAACGGATGCACTTGATTCTGCTGGAAACACAACTGCTGCCATTGGGAAGGTACTAACAAACAGAATCGTTGCCCATTTCTTGAAATACTCACAGAGTCACAGTACACAAACCATTCCTTGTTGAAAAAAAAAAAACCCTACTTGCCATTTCGCAGGGCTTTGCCATTGGATCCGCTGCTCTGGTGTCGCTGGCCCTGTTCGGCGCGTTCGTGAGCAGAGCCGGGGTGAAGGTGGTGGACGTGCTGTCCCCGAAGGTGATCATCGGGCTGGTGGTGGGCGCCATGCTCCCCTACTGGTTCTCCGCCATGACGATGAAGAGCGTGGGCAAGGCCGCCCTGGAGATGGTGGAGGAGGTCCGGCGGCAGTTCAACACCATCCCGGGGCTGATGGAGGGCACGGTTAAGCCGGACTACGCCAACTGCGTCAAGATCTCCACCGACGCGTCCATCAAGCAGATGATCCCGCCGGGCGCGCTGGTCATGCTCACGCCCCTGGTCGTTGGCACCTTCTTCGGCGTGCAGACGCTCTCGGGCGTCCTCGCCGGCGCCCTCGTGTCGGGCGTGCAGGTTGCCATCTCCGCCTCCAACACCGGCGGCGCCTGGGACAACGCCAAGAAGTACATCGAGGCGGGCGCGAGCGAGCACGCCAGGTCGCTCGGGCCCAAGGGCTCCGACTGCCACAAGGCGGCCGTGATCGGCGACACCATCGGGGACCCGCTCAAGGACACGTCGGGACCGTCGCTCAACATCCTCATCAAGCTCATGGCCGTCGAGTCCCTCGTCTTCGCGCCATTCTTCGCCACCCACGGCGGCATCCTCTTCAAGCTCTTCTAGTACAGTACGGAGTAACTTATATAATAAAATTGGTCTAGAGGATCGGAAGCAGGACCTTAATTCCTTCTGCTGCGGATGACTCTTCTTTCAGATTGCTCCGGCGCGTGCGTGTCAGTCAATAAATTAAACACCCCTGCAGAGAACGGTACGGTGCTGTAGATCTCTGTGTGCCCGCCCGCCTCTCTACCTGAGGCGTTGTAAGTTTAGCTTTCTTTCTGGCATTTTTGTACAGAGTGACGACCAGATGGTTTCATCTATCGGTAACATGTGTCTGTGTATTTTCAATTTTGGCTGGTGAATGTAGTGACACCCACGCCCATATGCTTCCATGGTAATTGGTTCAATTTGGTAACACGTTTCCAAGTTATAGAGTCGGTTCCCTATTTTTGTATATATAAAAAAAAAAGCATACAGTACATCTCTCTTGGTGGTTCGAACACTGAATGCACACTTTTAGGGTGTGTGTGTCGAGGGTGGGGGAGGGGGCTCGATCACTCTAGAATCTGAGGCTAAGAGGATTTCAAAGCTCATTCCATACAGTCTCAAATTCAATGCCCTAAGTAGAGAAAGGAACAATTGGTACCGACGCCAATTGATACCAAAATGTAAGAACATTCCCTGGAGATATGCAAAGCCTATGCTCTACAATTGGAACCTTACAATTGGTATCAAGGTCAATTGATATCTAGAGGTAAGAATATTCCCTAGTTGTATGCAAAGCCTACTACCACACACATTCAACCATGTCTGAGTTTCAACCACAAGAACGTGGAGGCAACGGGAGACCTAGGAGAGAATAACATGCACCTTAGACGTGGAGGTGAATGAGGAGTAATTCTTGTTGGAGGTCAGGCATAGTTCCTTTTGGCAAGTGTGTCTAGTAGAAAAAAAAAAGTACAAAACAGTGCAGCACTTCTCTAGATGCTTCCAATTTCAACAGAGTAGACATGAAAGGCTCACCTCCCAACATGCACACTGTTTAGCAGAAATTTTCTGTTCTGCTACAAACCAAAAGAACGGAGCCTTACTCCCCAGCAAGTTTCAGTTACAGGGAAACTCTCTAGCAGTGGACCTAGTACACACTCGATGATTCTTTGTAAAGGCCACGTAGTAAAACCCAATCACATATTTAGACAAAGTGATTTAGGAGTAATTGACCTAGTGAGCATGACAGATGTGTGGGCCTAGAGAAGCGTGAGGGCTACATTAATGTCTCTTGCCTAGAGTGTGAGTCGATGCGTGATAGGTGGGACGAGGGAGATCGGATGGCGAGGAAGAAGAGGATAAAGTGGAGGACATGACGGTGGTAATGGTGGATGATGGTGAGGTCAGTGGTAAGGAGAAGGAGGGGTCGTCGGCAAGGGCAGCGAGGGAGAGGAGAGGCGACGAAGCAATCAAATGTGACGAAGAATTAGGTGTAGGAAAGGTGGGACTATGGCCGTGAACTACACCTCCATCCAATATCATGCCTCACGTGCTCATAGTTCCTACCAGCGGCGCAAACATGGACCCATTCTTCCATGTCCAGCCACATATGTGGAGACCATATGTTTGGATATTGAGATGTTTAGTTTGGAAAATAAGATGGTGCACCATCTCCTCATTTCTCCTTTTTTTTGGGTCCAGTTTCTTGGATGGAATGGTTGATCCATCGTCGTCTCATTCACAAGCCAGTACTCCCACTGTTTTTTTTTTTGTTTAACGCTGTGATATCCTTCCACTCGTGTTTTGCTACGCTCCTTTTCTTTTCTTTATGGACATCAAACAACTGCGAATGGAGGTAGGAGGTAGTAATAATTTGTGTAGGCAGCACAATGAACAGGGTAATCCCACCAATTACATGAGGATTGGGTCACTCCAAAGCTGTGGAATTAACTCATGATCGATAACTCATCAAAAATGGCATGATCCCAAAAACCAAACACGATCCATATGCAGGCTTGACTCCACTGGGTTATGTGTTGGGGCCTTGGGGGTGCGGGGCCGTATATGCACAGTTCGCGTCGGGTGGCCCGTAATCGGTCTATAATCAGTCGGTCACGGCAATGATGGCATTGACCCTAGCACAAAATTACACAGTAGTCGTCCTCGTCCATGCATGTTCCCACGAGCATGCCAGAAAAGAAACGTGGTCAGGGAACGCCACCAAAAGCGAAGTGAAGGGAATCAGTTGAGAACGCTGCAACGCAAATGATGGTCAAAGTACAAAACACTAGCCTCCAATACACCCACATCAAGAATCTGCCAGTCACAGGACAGGCAGGGCCCCGTTACGGCGTTCCCACTCCTGTACCCGCACCACCAACCTGCACTGCCCTCCCGAAATTACAGCATCTCCCACTCCCACCCAAGAATGTGATGTGTGTGGCAAAGGCTAATTAAAAGGCTAATCAACTTAGTACTAGTACTAAACCACGTGACGGATCAGAATCAGACGACGTCCTGCGCCGGGGCGATCTCTCCCCCCACGGCGGCGGCCACCTGGTTCCGCCGCTCGTCCATCACGCTCCTCACCTTGCCGTAGCCGTGGCGCGCCCAGTCGTAGCAGTGCAGCGCGACGTAGACGCCGAGGCCGGCGATGATGCCGTTGGCGATGGAGAAGGACAGGGGCATGAGCGCCATGGTGACGAAGGCCGGGATGCCCTCCTTCATGTCGCCCCACTCGATGTCCCTGGCCACGCGCATCATCATGGCGCCCACCAGCACGAGCGACGGCCCCACGGCCCACGGCGGCACGCTCATCAGCAGCGGGCCGAAGAAGAGCGACGCCAGGAAGCAGGCGGCGACGGTGAGGGCGGTGAGCCCCGTGCGGCCGCCCTCCCGGATGCCCGCCGTCGACTCGATGTAGGTGGTCACCGTGGAGCTCCCCAGCCCCGCGCTGAGGACCGTGGACCCGGCGTCCACGAGGAAGGCGCGGTACTCGCCCTCGAACCCGCCGGCGCCGTCCGTGAACCCGCCGTACTCCGCCATCGAGTACATTGTGCCCGTGGTGTCCAGGACGTCCACGTAGAGGAGCGTGAGCAGGGCGAGCCAGACGTTGCCGTGGCGGAAGCCGCCGAAGCTGAGCTGCCCCGCGGTGGTCCGGATCATGTGGAAGTCCACCACCTTGCGGAAGTAGGCGAAGCCGGCGTCGCCCGCCGGCGTGTCCGGGAACACCGTCACGCGCGTGCCCCGGACCCACGACACCGCCGTCACCAGCAGGATGCCGTAGATCATGCCGCCCTTGACGCCCCGCGCCAGGCACGTGGCCGTGACGAGGAAGCCGACGGCGCCCAGCCAGAACGTCGGGCTGCGCATCGTGCCGCCCAGGCAGGCGCCGGTGGCCGGGTCCACGTCGGAGCAGGCCGTGAGCGTGACGAGGGTGGACGGGCTCGCGCCCACGAGCCCGACGCCCTGGTTCGCCTGCAGGCCCGTGAAGGCCAGGAACAGGCCGATGCCGACCGCCGAGGCGAGCCGGACGTTCCGCGGGATCGTCCGTGCCAGCTTGGACCGGAGGCCGACGGCGGACAGGGCGAAGAACACGACGCCCTCCAGCATCACCACGGCCAGCGCCGTGCGGTAGCCGATGGGGCCCGAGCCGTGGAACCCCACCATGTTGTACGCGAAGTAGGCGTTGGCGCCCATGCCGGGAGCCAGCGCCAGCGGGAGGTTGGCGAAGAGACCCATGGCGAAGGACCCCGCCATGGCGGCCACGGCCGTCGCCACGATCAGGTCGCTCTTGGTGCGCGCTAGGCACTGCTCGTACCCCGGGTTGGGGTTGGGCCCGAGCGTGCACTCCGGCCCAGCACCACCACCCGCAGCGGCCACGGCAGGTGGGGTGCAGTCCCGCGCCGTGCACGGCCCGCCGGAGTCCGTCAGGATGGCGGCGTTGACGGAGATGATGTAGGCCATGGTGAGGAACGTGGCGGCGCCCGCGCGGAGCTCCTTGGTGAAGGAGCTCTTGCGGGCGTCCAGCTTGAAGTACATCCCCACGCGGCTCGTGGCGACGGCGCGGTTCACGGCGGCCTCGGCCTCGGAGAGTCTGCTCCACGGGCCCCTTCTCTTGGACGCCATTGTTGCCATATGCTCTTCTTCGCCGTTCTAGCTACCCTCTCCCCTGAGCTGCGACGACCGGTGGTCTGGGAGACCTGGACTGGAACTTATATAGCGCAATAAGCAAACAGTGGAGATTAATTAATTTTTTTTACTTACGAAGAAACGTTTCAGCTGCTGAGGAGGTTGGCACGGCAGGCAGATGTGAGGTGGGCCCAAATTGGGCATACTGTACTACTTTCCGGGGAATGGTGCACACTGAGAATTCAGCAGGGTCCACTTTTCAGAAGCTTGTTTATTCTGGCTGTGACCTGCAGCTGACCATCCCTGGTCATCAGCCATTCAGCTTAGCACTGAGGTTAATTATAATCAGCAGGAGTTCATTAATTAGGAACTGATGATCAGTTACTTAGTCATCAGTTTTACAGAAGTTTCAGCTTTAATTGTAAGAGCCTGAAAAGCCACTAGTTGTACAGACTATGTACACGGCGGAGTACATCATAACAGGAAGGTTTGGTTCGTAAAAGTTGCATGACATCAATTTCGATCAACTTACTATAGTACGAACCTTCAACTTACTCCGCGTATATCCTAGCTTATATTTGGAAGGTACTTAGTACGTAGTGATTAATTATAAGGGAGAGCACAGGGTTCTTCAGTTGTCCGGATCAAAAGAAAGAGCATTATTATTAGGCTAGTTTATTACGGTAGCCCGTTTTTAGTTCCATTAGTGGCTAATAATTAGCTAGCTAATAATTCTTAGCTAAAATTAGCTAGCAAGCTATTAGCTAGATGGTGTTTGGTTTCAACAACTAACAGGTATAAGATGTTTTTTTACGTGCTATTACATGCTATTAGCTCAATTAGCTAGGTTGAATCAGGTAATGAGATAATTGTTAGTTGAAATCTAATTAATTGTTAGTTGGTTTATTAGCTGGTTGTGTTTGATTTGCTGTTATTTTTTACGGCTAACTCACCAAACAGGCCCTAACAAATCCCAACAGAAAAAAACTGCGCGCAGAGAGGTTGTGCGTTGCGTAAGTGTCCACGTTTACAGCGCGAATCGAAGTCACGCAAAACTAGGCCACTAGGCGACCCAATGGAATGCAGTGCAGGTACTAACGAATTCATCAAGCTAGGAACATGCGAGGTCGTTTCTCGGTAGTTCAGAAAATAAACAAGCACTAGTTTGTGTGCCAGCACCCAGCAGGCGGCAGCTTCATCAAGTGATGAGCCATTAGAGTGTTTTTTTCCCGGCCTCTTCTTCTAGCCAGGCAGGTCGCACTATTTTTTTTTTCTCCTCAACATATAGCAGTTGGGGAATGGTTGGCTGACTTGCGTCACTGTTCGCATAAACAGTCGTTTAGTCCGTTTAAACGCTAAATACTAGCCGTTTCCGTTTAATGGATCATTTACGCTGTTTAAATCCGTTTAAACGGTTGTTTAGTACCGAATAATGGTTAAAGAATAGATGACCGATTGTTTACCATTTAGCGTTTAGACTAACACTAATAGCGTGTTATGTTGTGTTTCGCTTCGTAAGCCTCTCTGCACGTTTACAGCGCGAAGTCAAGGGAAACCGTACACGTACCACTGGACGCGAGCGCGGAGGTATTATTAGCACGTACAGTACGTGCTAATGCGCCTTTAATTTGGGACGCATATTAATTTCACAACAACTTGATAAATAAAACCTGGATGATCCAGCTCTCTGCTCCAGGCTTTGTATGATATAAAAAAAACTATATTCTACGACCGCGCTGGCAGCATGCATCCCCTCTTGTAATTTCCTTCCCGGCCCTGTCTCCCCATCATGATCCATCCAGGTATAGTAGCAACTACCGAGCTATGATTGCTCATATATATTCTGCTATAGTGCTATCAGAGTCCACTTTGCACGTAGTCTCTCATCATGATCCAAATCTTTTACGGACGCAAAACAACTTGTTGCTTGGTTCCCAGCAACTAACGATAATAATACGCACTGTGCAAGATTTTCCGGATGAGCTGGGAGCTGAGGTTTCTTAGCTTATATATATATCGAAATCGAATCATACTGTTTGATTCGGTAAATCTAACATTAGATCCCCCCACCCCTCTCTTGGCAAAGTTAATTACGTGCTATCCTGCAAAGAACTCGTGAATGCACACATTAAACTGTATGCGTTATATTATTACGGTATTACCGCAGTGTCACTGTGTCAGATATATACACACATACTAAAGTAGCTGATCGACTCCAGCGGTCCAGCCATGACGAACGAGGTAGTAGATGTGCCAAGTCTCGTGTTCACATGCACGCATTATTGTACGACGCATGACCTACGAAACGTGCATGCAGAGGCATTCGTCGTCAGTCTTGTAGCTCACCAGAATAGTGTAGTGTAGGACCGTAGCAGGTACGGTACCCGAGGACAAAGAGTATACGGTATACTAGTAAGGTTGTGACGTAAGCGTGTGAGTACGCCCGGTCGGACTGGTTGTATATGCGAATGCCAATGGGCCGGAGTATGCGCCAATGCATGGGAAGATTTTGCAGCGTCACGCATGCGCCCATGCCCTGGATTTTATTTCCGTCGCTTCCTTGCTCCTACTCCAAGACTCCAACCGCTGCTGCTTTGTCTTTTTTGGCGATCGAGCATACTAATAAACTAGTAACTTCAATACATGGGATTCTAGCTAGCTGTTCTCTGATATTCTGGACCAAACCATGACGCATATCGATCGCTTCCGTAAGAAAGACCTTAAGATCATGGCCATCCACTCCACTCCGATCAAGAATTCCTAGCTAGAAATGTATATATAACCACTCCAACGAAACTCCTGAAACCAACGCTGTCCGGCCGCGCACAAAGGTTGTAGTACGTATTTGATAGATCGAGCTTATTTATATTATGAGCTTGCAGCTGATGTCTAATACAGTAAAATAAAGTGAAACTAGCTAGCAGCCAAACGACACGTGTTTCTAGAGGTTGGCCACGCGTGGCCCACGTTTATACTTACATGCTTCTTCTGACCACGTTTTCCGATATCTCTGCTAATTAAACGCGGCCGAACGAAGTTTCGAGGTTGTCAGTAGGGAAAGGGATGCATGAGGAGCCAACCGGACATTAGCGCACAAGCTGTGTAGAATTTTGGTCCCCAGATCACCACAGACGACGCATATGCATTGACGATTTGGCCGGACTACCATTCCGTTCGTTCAGTTCACCGTACGTGCAGTGCAGGCCAGATTTATTCCTAGCTAGCTAGTGCCATTAGATATGCTACGAGTACGACATCTAGCAGTATCCACCCATGCACATTGAAGTTGAACAAAATAAATCGACATCTCCTTTGCCTGCAGCACCGGAAACCACACGGTCGTCGGCACCCTGTCTAAGTCTAAGCCTAAACTCACACGCTAATTAATGGTGGCCGCAGTCAAGATGCAGCACTTATTTGGTTAGGCCGCTTTCAACTCTGCCTGCCCACCGATCGACCGCGCAAGAAGAAACTGACCGAAGTCACGCGCTGATGATCATCGTCTCGTCACTAGAGCTAATTAACCTGCAGCCTTTTCACTCTAAATGAAACTTTATGGCCTCCTGCCTAATTTCCAGAATTCTAAAGAATATGGTTAACTGCTACTAATAGGCTAGCCTATATCGCAGGGCCCCTCATTGTCAAACCAGGCGCCTGAAAGGCAGATGTGTCTTTTTTTTGCGAATACGTATGGGAGCTGTATATCTTTGTATTAAGAAGAAAAATTTGACAAGTACAAAGGTAGCCTCTGATTGAGCTTCCGCAACCACCACCTGCACTGCTGCTATTTTAGCCGTTTTCAAATAGCATTAGGAATTGCTTGCCCGTAAATGCACTGTGCACAGGTATAGAACCGGCCATGAATCACCTGCACCACATCCACATGTGGATGGGCTCCGGGAGCTGCTGCATACTAGTAGTTGAGCTCCACAATCTTGCGCTGCGATCGGTTTATTTGGCACTGCGCGAGTATATTATGCAAAGACAAGATCGAGCGATATAATTAGCGACGATATGGTCGGATGATGAACGTAAAGTGGATGGAGATTCAAGCGATATCCCTGCTGGCCGGCTCTCGAGTACTGTTTGGAAATTAATGGGAGGCCATGCATGGCCTACACATATGGAGTTAGTGTTGTCGTATGTATACCCATTGCTATGGTAGAAAACTAAAAAGGGCTAGCTATCATAGCATACCGTGTTCATACTGGTGAACGCGATATGAGGATGCATGTCCTTAATAGTACGTACTACATACTATATGGAGTCATCATAATATAGCCGCTCCGAGGATCTTTCTTTGTACGGAGTCATAATCTCCCCAGCGAATATATAGCATTGAGCACTGCTTGTCCGGCTTCAGTTCGTCGTCAGGTGAGGAATTTTAATGGGAGCAGATTCCCTCAACAATTCCCCGTGGAATAGATTAGGACGACAAATTATGATAGATGCGTTTTCAATTGGGATTTCTTTTAACTCCAAAAAGCGGCCAGCTTTGCTTACACACCAAACAGTTGTTGAGATACTCTTGTTGAGCTGAACATATATACTAGCATCATCTTTAATCGTGTCGTCAAGTAGTGGAGCGAGCTAATCCTGTACGTTTGGCATCAATGTAAGAAGAGCCTGCCTTGCTTAAAGTCTCGATCATCTTGGAATTCCGGTATATATCCTGCGGGGCATGTATAGATGTAAAAGTCCAATATATATTCGCGCAATTACACTTTGCGTGCGAGTACCAGCTGATTATAGAAGGAGAGCTGAAGAATCCGGCCGACATGAGAGCACGCATGGCGAAGAAATGGTGAATAGGCAGGCAGGCAGGGCTGGGGTCGTGTTGGTTGGGTAAAGGCGCTGCAGGTGGATCCGTCCCCCCACACCCCACGGCCCGCGCAGCTAGTTTGGCTTCGATAAATCAAAAGTTGCGCGCGCGCGAAAGCAACAGGTGTTGCGCAAATCGCTGTCGCATCGACACCTCTCCGGCCCTTTAATTTGTGCGTTGTGGCTAAATAAGGATCACTGCTTTATTGAATGGAAAAAAAGGGGGAGAGAATGAGAAGGGGGATCAATGCTTGTTTATTTTGTGCTCCTACCTACTGCTGCTGTGAGTGTGACGTGGTGGTGCCCCCGATTATATGTAGGAGAGTTCACTTGCAGCAGCAAGCGACTCTGCTCTGCAGAGGGGCTAATAATTAAGAGCAGTTTGACTCAGAATAATTGAGCTAATATCATGCGCGTTCTTGTTTTCCAGTATTTTCGGAATCTGGATCTCTTATTACTGTTAGTTGATAGGACTGAATGATATATACGATAATGAACTGCACTGACTAGTGACCTATTGAACGGTGACATATATAGGCGCCTCAACTAAGCAAGTGAGAGAGTTGTGGAGGAGGAGAAAAAAGGTAGCTGGGACCAAATCACACATGCCACTCCAGTGAGGTTATAATGGAGTTTGAAGGTGCTGAAGATATGGTCGGTGTCTGCTGGTCTAGCCATCTACTTGCTGTATAGCACTATATGGACATGAATTTTTGACTTGCGTCACAACAGCGATTGAAATTTGTGGTGCTACTTTTCTTGGCGGTTTACCAAACAATGTAAATTACAATGGCGAGGCATTTCTGGGGAGCCACATAAAAAACAATGCTAACATTTTTTTATTAAATACGCAAGAGAGCTACACATCTTTGTATTAAGCACGCAAAAATGTACAAGGAGTGGTAGGAACACGGTCACCCCAAACCGATTACAAAAACAATTTCTCACCAATGAACAACCTCTACTAGGCCTCTGCAGAACTAACCCTACAATGCTAACATTTTGAGCAAAATCTTAGGTCAAGAATGTCTCTCCGACTAACTCAAGATTTTTCAGCAGTTGATTAGGACGCGACACTAGCTTGTAGTTCTCGGTGTGCCCAACCGGTGTGTGTGGGGTGTGGGGGAGGAATATATCATTGGGCAATTATCTGACATGTGGCTCCACTACCATAGTACCATGCTTCCCCTGCATATATGTGCTCAAAATGTCGTTAGCCACACTGCCCAACATTGATTAGTCATCAGAACCAAGAGAGAGGAGGCAGCAGTTGCCAGTATCAACATCTCATTCTGGGAAGACCTAACATGGCACAAATAATATGGTACTATGAAAAAGGCCTAGGTCGCCCACAGCAAACTAACCTGGTGCCACTGAATCAAAAGACTGAAAAGGCTTTGGAATCCCTTGGAACGAACGCCAGCCTCGGTAAACCTCAGTTCCCCAGGACTTTTCAGCTTTACCCTCTTTTTATTTCCATTCTTCTTTTAAGGAGTGCCAACTTTTGAAAGAAAATGTTTATGATTTTGGTTGAAAAGATGGGTGCACTATCGTCTTTCCTAGTAGTAGCTAGAAGATGAAAAAAACTGTTGTAAATACATATTTTTGACGGATATAGTCTCACAGAGCAAATCTACAACACAGTGCTACTGTCCCATTAAAAACTTCAGAGTATTGCAAACATACACAAAACAATTTGACCGATGGCAAATATCAGGCGACTGAAAATGAGTAAATCTGTATAATTATTAGGGAGAACAAAAAAAGAGCAAAGTAATCGCACTCACCTTACTTCACTATTTGCAGCAGCAGCTTTCTAGATGATATGTCCAACAAAGATTTTACATAAGGGTGTAATTTTTTTACTAGCATTCCAAAGGCACTTTGCAGAAGGTGCAAACCCATTGATACTAGAGCCAACCCAGCAGAATAAACAGATATAAACTTTAGGAACAGATTGTTTAAATTGGGCACCCTGACCAATACAGTAGTTCTATTACTCAAAAGGGCAAAGAACCAAAGCAGGCTCACTGTCGAAAGCAGAGAGTAGTATAGGTTATCTGTGTTAGCTAGTTTGAGTTCCATGCTGGTTGGCAGATTCAACCTTTATCCACCTTTTGAGCCTCAATCTAATAACTTGCTTACTTTAGTGTGCGTGCCCCCTGCAATGTCATCGATGTATGGCTTCTCTTAACTGCCCCAAGCACTGCTATGTGTTCTTCTAAACTTCTGCCACTGTTAATACACGTGTTCAGAAAGAGCATATCGATTTCCATATCAAACTTAGAGTTCAAGTTTGACCAAGACGTACGTCAAAACACAGTGAGTTAGTACAAACATATTTACTAATTGGTAACTAAGGTCTATTACACATAGATAGAGATAAAAGTAATATATGTTGTGCGAATATGAACAAATGAGAGAAAAATAAGCAATCTTAATTAGCTTTGGGCCTCGTGTTATCTATAAATTTCCAACACTAATATTTCTTCAAAATACTGCCTCATGTAGGTGTAGAAACACAGGTCGATGGACTAATGTATAATGATTATATAACAATCTCTTTAAAATGAGTGCACAAAGCACTGGAACAGTCTTCTTTTCAGGACCAAAAGCAAAAGCTAGTTGGCCTGATGCCTGCGTGTTAACACACACACATGCTTTATGGTATACTGATTGTAATAAGACAACATCGAGTGTCATGTATACCTTTAAGTGAATCATAAAATTTCAATAGGGCATGCTGCTTTAGCAGTCCAATTAATTAATGGATGCAGAACGGCGGTTCATATGCTGCAATAACACGCGTCGAAGAGTAGATGTCGGATGGAATAAAGTACTACCTCCAATTCGCATTTGTTTGTCGCTCTTCAGTTCAGTTTGGAGTCGATGGACGTCAAACAAAAAAAATAAAATCAGAGGCAGTATTAGTATGCAGTAATATGTGGATTTTTGCCAAAGAACCCGTTAGCATGAAGGAGTACAGCATAAGTGTAAGCACCAAATAGACACACATTAGCCCGATCGGTTGTGATCTTTTCCCTTTTGGTGCGGCTGTTTGTACAGAACCGATCAGAGACCGTGTATCAAGAATTATGTCGCCACCACTCCAATAGTATACACTAACCACCAAAATTTCCATCGTGCATGAACTCCCTCCCTCCCTAGGCCACACGGATAAGATAAGCGCCCTATGCAAGTTTGAGGCAAATGAACGCTTGAGAACTCAAGACATTATATTGAGGTTTTGAACTCGATCGCCGTATTGATTGATGACTTGGGGCTGGGCCTGGTTCAATAGAGCATCAGTCTGGCCCGGCCCAGCGCGACCAGATCTCCTGGCAACTTCCCATACGGCCCCGCCGAAGCCGAAAGGGCGGCAGGCCCGCCCGCGATCTCTTGCCATAAAGCCACGAGGCCCACGACACGTAAGCCAATGAATGCGAGTTTTTTTTATTTTTATATTTATTTAAATCGTTTTTTGCAAAAATAAATGGACGATTCAAAAAATTGCAAATCTATACCAATACCGCCGGACCATCCGGTCCGGCGGTATTTAAAAAACGCCGCCCTATCCGGCGGTTTTTAAAAACCGCCGGAGCAACCGGCGTTTTTTAAATACCGCCAGAAGAGGTTGGCAGTGCGGCGGGCGCTGCGACCGGTGGGCCCGCCGATTAAAAAACGCCGGATGGCGCGGCGGTATTTAAAAACCGCCGGCGGGGACGGCGGTTATTTAAAAACCGCCGCCCCGTCCGGCGGTTTTTAAATACCGCCGGCGGGGACGGCGATTTTTAGCCCATATACCCGCGGCGCCTCCTTTCTTTTCTTTTCTTCTTCTTCTTCCTCGCCGCTCTCCAGTCGCCGCCCGTACGCCCGCGACGCCACGCCGCCGCGCCGCCACGCCGCCCGCACCGCCCGCGCCTGAGCAGAGAGGGGAGAGGAGGAGAGGCTCGGGCGCCGCCCGGGAGGGAGAGAGGGAGAGAGAGAGGGAGAGTAGAGGAGCCCAAGGTTGCAGGTAAATTTTCTTTGAAACATGTATTTTTTTTAGCATTTTAAATATCATTAGTAGTATTCTTTGATATTAGTAGTAGTTTAGATACAATATTAATAGATTAGGTAACAGTAGTAGTATTTTATATAATATTAGCACTAGTTTGAATTACCATTAGCGGATGTAGTCTCGTTTTATGTAATACTCATACTATTTTAGTTGACATTAGCACATTTACCAGTTTTAGATTTAGATAGAATATTCAATCATTATAATATAAGAAAAATTGAGTGTTATATAGAAATGTGGTTACATATGTGCTAAGTACTGTCTTGTTTGTCGCATTTGTGGTCAGGCATGTCACAGAAAACATATTTTCAGATATATTTTGGTGAAGGAGAGATACGTTACGGTCAGTTCGGAGTAGATTTGAGTGGGTTTCGGTCAGTGACAAAAGGGCTGGACAAAGCAATTGAGAGGCCATTTCGTTCAGTGTATAACTGGTTCATGAAGTGTTTTAAGTTGGATTATAATGAATGTCAACTGAGCGTCTCAGCAGTAACAACTAGGAGTTCATCTCCTGTTTATTATGAATTAGTGCAAATAGAAAGCACTGCCGTATGGAGGAGGTTTGTTGACGTTAGCTTGCGTCATGGGTTACCCCTGATTCTTTTTGTGCAAGCATACGAGAAGGTGAATGCTGAACAAGAAAGCTTACAGGGCTGTGATGAGGCAACAACAATTGAAGAAGTGGTGGAAAATAATGTGAATCAGGTTAACGAGGTGGGCGTTGATATAGGTGAGCAAGGTGAAGCTAATGAAACAGTACGGGAACCAAGGGGTGAGGTAGATGAAGGTGAAGAAATTGTAGGTTTGGTTGAACAGATGCAGCGGGAGGATGCCGAGGCCAATGTCCCTGTTGATGAAGATTCAGACAGTGAAGATGAAATATTGAACCAGGTTCCAAGTCAATGGACCAACTTTGATCACTCAGAACTGCTAGTAAATGAAGGTGAAATGGTTCCATGGGAATATAGTGAAAATGAAGTATCTGTGGGAGCTATTTACCATAGCAAGATAGAGCTGAAAGAGGCCGTGCAAAGATGGTCGGCTAAGTGCCTGAAGAAAGAGTTCAGAGTTCAAAAGAGCAGTCCACAAGTCTATGATGTGAAGTGCATACGAGATGATTGTCCTTTTAGGGTCCATGCTTTTTTGGGAAAGTATGATATTTTCTGGACCGTTTCAAGAATTGAACATCATACATGCGTCCTTGAAGAGCTTGAGAGTCATCACCGTAACTTGACAGCTGATTTCGTGGCTCAACATATGTACTCAAAGATAGTAAATAATCCTGCATATGAGCCGAAGGCAATAATCAATAGCATAGATGATGACTTTCAGTACAAAATAAGTTACAGCAAAGCTTATAGGGCAAAACAGAAGGCGTTGGAAATGATATGGGGTACGTATGAAGCATCGTACCACAACCTGCCACGTGTGCTGAACACACTATGTGACCGGAATCCGGGTAGTTACTTTGAGATTAAGCACTATAATTTGCCTCAGGACCGGACAAAGCGTGTTCTTCAGCGTGCTTTCTTTGCTTTGGGGGCATGTATCAATGGATTCCAGTATTGTCGCCCAGTGATATGCATCGACGGGACCTTCCTAACAGGGAGGTACAATGGCACAATTCTGACTGCAATTGCGGCAGATGGAAACAATCAGGTGCTCCCACTGGCTTTTGCATTTGTTGAGAGTGAGAATGGGGACAGTTGGTACTGGTTTTTAGAGCGGATCAAAGCATGTATTGTTCAGGATCGGCGAGATGTGTGTGTGATTCATGATCGCCATGGAGGCATTATGCAAGCGGTGCAAGATTTACAGGAAGGATGTGTACAACGTCAAAGAATAGCAAAGTGGTCGATCTGAAGAGTCGGTGGTGCATGAGACACATGGGAGCTAACTTTCAGAAGCAGTTCAAGAACAAGAAACTAACAAAACTTTTTAAGAGGTTGTGTAGTCAGAATCAAGAAAGGAAATTCAATGTTTTGTGGAAAAAACTTGATGAAGTCACAAAGAAGAACGCTACGGAAGTAAGTACTAGAGGGGCGAATTTAGAAGATGATGAGCCAATTGCAATGGAAAATGTGGGCCTCGATGGTCCTAATGTGCGACGGAGGCCTGGTCGTTCGATTAAGTCATTCTCAGAGTGGATTGAGCATGAGCCAAAGGAGAAGTGGTCTTTGTTGCATGATGAAGGAGGTGCACGTTATGGTATTATGACTACGACGCGTATATACGCGACGACGTAGACGGCCCGACGATGGGCTCTCTGTGGTGCGACCGACGAGTACGTGGATTCTTCTTCGTTTACTTATTTGGGTGTGTATTTAATTTTCTGTACTAACGATGTAATTGAATGCTTTCGCAGTTCGCGTACGCTCACGTGCAGACTAGGAAGTCTTACCCTGACTTCGTAGGCCAGTTCGACGTCCAGCGTGACGACGACGTTCGTTGGACGCCCTACTCTGACGAGGCAGTGGAGAGTCGTGCACCTGACGGGCTGTCGTCGTTGTGCGTACGCGACGCCGACTACTGGAGAACGCGCAGCCCACTTGTCTTCGACATCTACGTCGAGGAGCACGCAGTCCACCGCGTGCTCCGTCAGCTAGGCTTGCGGCAGGAGGTGGTCGTCCCTCAGAGCTTACTGCCGCCACACGTGCACCGGTTCGTGCCGACCTTGTACATTACCGTAAAGTTATATATTTCACATAATTCACATGCTGAGTCCACCGACAAAACTATTTTTATTTTCAGGTTTACGAGACAGGGCCAGAACGTTGGCCAGATCTGGGCACCACGTCTTGCCGAGTTCATGGCGAAGTGGTCCACGGCCTTGGATGACCTCGTCATGGAGGGTAGGCCACATGACGATTCAGCCTGGGGTCACTACCTCCGTTGGTACCTCCCACGGACACGACTGCATGTCTTGTCGACGCCACAGGAGTTGCCCCGCCGCACACCGTCCGTCACGGACAGTTACCCTACACAGCGAGACCAGGGGGCGTATATAGCTGTAAGTTTCTTTCCTGATTGTCGATTCCGCATTAGAAGACATCTAAGTTCATACTTCATGGCAAACTAATGCAATCTTTTTGAAACAGCATGACGTGCTCCGGCAAATCCATGCAGACGTCACGACGTACAGCCGTAATGCCCTCACCATGGCCCCACAAGATCACAAGGCGGCGTACGACAAGATAGCGGACCTATGCAGAAGAGTGACTAGGTCGTTGTCTTGCCGTGGCGACGATGTTGCCCATCCACCACCGCAGTCGATGTTTGTTCCCCCTAACCCGACCGCGCCACGACCCCCTCCGGTACGACCTCCGGTACCACTCTTTGCGCAGACTCCGCCGATGACCTACCCGCCGCCAGGTATTTCTTGTACAGGTCAATTTTATTAAACACGAGTTCGTCAATTATTTATGGATGTTCCGTGCAACAGGTACACAGTACGGGACCCATGTTGGGTCATCGTCTCGTCACCCTACCTACCACCACGACGTCTTCGCTGCAGGGACATCACGGACTCGTGACGTTGAGTGGGGTAAGTGGCATTCACATACATGCAGCAGACTCGTCATGCCTGTTACAGTGTTACTTTACATTTTTAATCCATGCGATTGATTTGCAGGATATGAAGCTGGCACGACCCCTGATGACAGCTACGGAGCCGGCCACGCTCCTGACAGTCCACCAGGTGCAGCAGAACAGATGGCGCAGTCCTTGTTCGCGTCGCCGCCGTGACATGATGAGATTGGTTACTCACAGCTACAGGAGGCGCCACCCCACGAAACTCAGCAGTCACAGGAGCCGCCAGCGCCCGATGCAGTCCCTGGCCGACGTACTCGACAGGCACCCGACCCCTTTAGTCACGGGTCACGCCACACTTGGGCTGCCCAGAGAGCTGCACGCAGGAGCAAGAGGGGTCGTAGCTAGATCATAGTTCCAGAGTTGACTTGCATTAGTTAGGTGTACATTCGTCATCATGTATTTTATCACTTTCACCTTTGCAGTAGGCCGTGACAACACGTAGGCAATCGTTTCAGATACATATGCCTCCGTAGCCTTTTCTGCTCGACGTGACAGCGCATCACGTAGCCTTTTCAGTTACAGGTACATGCGTAGCCTTTTCAGTTCTATATGACAATACCTATGTAGCATTTTCAGTTTTACGTGACAGCGCAAGACGTAGCCTTTTCAGTTACAGGTACATTCATAGCCTTTTCAGTTCGACGTGACAACACATATGTAGCCTTTTCAGTTCGACGTGACAACACATATGTAGCATTTTCAGTTCGACGTGACAACACATATGTAGCCTTTTCAGTTCGACGTGACAACACCTATGTAGCCTTTTCCGTTCGACGTGACAACACCTACGTGGCCTTTTCAGTACCATTTCCAGTTTGACCTAACAACTTTTTCGTTTTCAGAAGACAACTCAACCCCCATCTCGACTACAAAAAGACAGCACACATTCAAAGAACACACACAACACACTACCAGAGCGAGGGAGAAATGGCCGAGCCGGGAGGAAGGGGGCGTGGCCGCGGCCGAGGCCGAGGAGGGAGGGGTGGAGGACGTCGTAGCCACCACTTCCTCTGGGGAGGTCCTCAAGGCCCAGACGTGTTTCCACATCCACTGGAGGACTTCCCGCTAGAGGGACCAGACGGCTTTGTTGGCGAACGCAGGCTTAGGCCTTACGATGATCGCACGGAGGTGTGGCCTACGTGCCGTTGTGGTGAGTATTGTGTCGTGCAGGTGTTCGATGAGTTCATCGATGGAGGTCGTCGCTTCTACAGATGCCCTTTTAGCTATGTGTGTCCTCAGACTCGCTCTCTACACTTTGTTCTGACATAACTCAAATTGTTTCTAAAAAGAGATATATATGATTGCAGGATTCCACTGACACGGCATGCCGCTTCACCAAGTGGGTAGATCCTCCACACCATGCCTACGTCGAAGACTATATCAACCACCTGAAGAACAAGATCCACGACCTTGAGTGTCGCGTCAACTCTCTGGAAAACGAGGCTGACGCTAACGCGATAGTGGTTGGACTCGAAGATGATCCCCTGTGTCCTGACCCATTCTGCAAATGCCCGTACCACCCGTGGCAGCGTATGCCCCCCAAGTCTCCACCATCCGGAGGTTACGGCTACTATGATCTCCGAGGCCCGTCGCAGCACTATCCGAACCAATTCGCTTAGACGAACTTCCTACTATTTTTACGTTTCTAGCATTTCAAATTACCTAAGCCAAGTCAATTGTGTAGCGCGAGTTACGCGCTACAACGACAAGGCATCGCAAATGTGTTCAACTTTATTTATGTCGTTAATCTACGCTGTCAACAGTGAGAATTATGTATCCGAGTTCAATATATGTTGCGTTTTAACTTCTGCATCAATTGTTCATGTCGTACTCAATGTAACGCTGTGATTTCAATTTAATGTAACGTGTACTCTCATAATTTGTTTTTGTCTGTCCTCCATACTAAGAAAAAGAAAACAAATATTTTACGTCATAAAATAAAGAAATACAAATTTACCGGTACTAATTACAATAGTTTCCATGCCCACATTCAAATTGTGTTTTAATTGCCATTTGCTTTTACGTATACTCATATTGCTTATTTAACAAATTACCATGCTCTTGTTTTTTAAAAATGCACATGGAAGCAAAAATAGCCGGATGGACCGGCTTTATTTAAAAATCGCCGGATGGGCCGGCTTTATTTAAAAAACGCCAAAAGGATTAAATACCGCCAGCCATTTTTTAAAAAACGCCAATAGGACCTAAATACCGCCACGGGAAATAAAAATCGCCGGCCCATTCGGCTTTTTTTAAATATCGCCGGGTGGGCCGGCTTTATTTAAAAAACGCCAAAATTCGGTGGTAGTTAGGAATGCCACGTCATAAAACCGCCGGATAGGGCGGCGTTTTTTAAATAAAGCCGGATGGTCCGACGGTATTGGTATAGATTTGCAATTTTTTGAATCGTCCATTTATTTTTGTAAAAAACGATTTAAACAAATATAAAAATAAAAAAAACTCAATGAATGCGCGGTCGCGTCGCAAAGGCAGATTTGGCATGGCACCCACACCACCACCTCACCTGGAGGCGAGACGAGAATATGCGGTTGTTGGGGCCGGCCGCTCGTCCCTTCCGTCATCCTGCTACCGTCCACGTCCACCCGCACGAGGGCGCCGCCTGCACCCACCCTAGTCCTCGTCTCCGTTTCTCCAACGCCAATTCCACAGGAAATCTTCTGATCAGGTTACAGCCAACCTGACAATATATAATCCGCGCGCTCTTGGCCTCCACCCAGCTAGCAACTGTGAGATCAAGAAGAAGCCATGGGCAGCGCGTCGTCGATGCTGACCCAGTACGACATCGAGGAGGTGCAGGAGCACTGCAACTACCTCTGTAAGCGCATTGCCCATCGTGGCCGACCATCCCAGACCAAAATCCCGTGCCTTCAATTTCTCGGCTGCCTACCTCACGACGGTGTTCTTGTGTTTTGATTCTCGATCGAGCAGTCTCGCAGCAGGAGATCGTGTCCCTGTACGAGCGCTTCTGCCAGCTCGACCGCAGCGCCAAGGGCTTCATCTCCGAGGACGAGTTCCTCTCCATCCCCGAGTTCTCTCTCAACCCGCTCTCCAAGGTCCGATCCGCCTCCTTGCCTTGCCTTGCCTTGCATTCAGGATAAGCACTGTTCTTTCAGTCTCGAAGAGAGAGAGAGAGATACAAAAAAGGATACTACTTGCGATTTTGTCCCGTTCTTTTTCTTGGCAATTCGTTAGTGCATGTGTTGGACGTTGACATTTATGTGCGGATCCTACAGAACAGTGCTGTTCTTGGATTGGCAGTGCTGTTCTTGGATTGGTGCTGCTGCTAACAGAGCTGTACTTCGTCCCTTTTGGCCTTTGTACACATCTGCCCTCGGGGGTCTACTAATTTACAATGCTCCCTAAATATAAGCCATTTATTTTAGCCCTGATGAACCCAAATCTGAAACCAAAATACAATGGTAAGAAAAACTGAAAAAAGAACACCTAACCAGTTCCTAGCCACTTTAATGCGATCATTATCTAGCAGGATGATCAACCGCAGTACTGCACAGTCTTTTACCCTGGATAAGTTTTTTTTTTTTTTGATAAGTGGGTATGTTTCTGTATTTGGTGCCTTTCTGGAGAACAGCCTCAGTCAGTCAGTTGTGCTTACTAAATAGCTTGAGCGTGATCATAATTCATAATACTCATATGTGGGTATCATAAGTTACGTGATAAAGTTCTACCACAACAGACACTGCACCACTTCATTTGATTCAACCATCATGTTGCTCTCTCCTCTAACCCAAGCCATGGATTCGGCATGTATTTGGTCTAGGACCCTTTTCTATCTTTTAATAAATGAGACGCAGCTCTCCTGCGTGTTCAAGAAAAAAAGCATGTCGCTCTCAAGCGACGATTTTGAGTCTCTCTTTGCTTTCTTCAGAGGTTGCTACGCATGGTTGATGGATTGAACTTCAAGGATTTTGTTGCCTTTCTATCTACTTTCAGTGCAAAGGCCAGTCTTCGTCAGAAGCTCGAGTGTAATGCCTAATTGCCATGTTTGAATTTCATTATTTCCTTCCCAGTTGATATTAAAAGAAACTGCTTGCTCGTTTTTTCTTTTCTTTTCTGTTTTGTGTTTGCTGAAGCAGTGATATTTAAGGTTTATGACGTTGATGGCAAGGGAAAAGTAACCTTCAAGGATCTGCTAGAGGTTTTACGGAACCTAACAGGGTCATTTATGTCCGAGGAGCAAAGAGAGGTGATTGCCTATTATTTCATAAAGTTTGTATTTCGTTGGCAAGTTTTTTTGTGAGGAAAATGATTTGAATTTGTTGCATGACCCTTTACTCCTTTCCTCTTCACTGACTGTTATCGTTCAATTAATGAACTAGTTAAGTGGCCATAGTTTGTTTTAAACTGAGGGAGACCCCTGAAATCTGACACTATATTAGTACGTAGAGGTTTCTTCAGAACTGTAAAGTTGCAAGCAGCATGCTTTACAGTCCACATGTGTGTTCTATGCAAAGATACTTTGCACAGGATTTAGTAATCTAAACAATAGTTTAGGAAGTCATATAATGTACCTATGTGTTAGTGTGTGAAGTTCAGATACTACAACTTGCACTTGAAGTATTGAGGATTAAAAGAAAATCTAGGATCCCACTCTCTATGCATTCTTAACCTGAACAAGTGCTCTCTCTTACATTGGTAAACAAAAAAAAGTTTTCCGCCATAGTTATCCAATTTCTGGTCAGAAGCAGTGCAGCTTCAATGGCCACCTTACTTTAAAATGTTAATATGACGTGGTCACAAGAAAGTATGTTTTACTCCCTCACATTTTAGAAAGCAAGATTGAACTACATGAAGTATTCTTTTATATTATGTAAAGCATAATGTAAAAGTGACGGGAGGTAGTATATGTTTTTTTATGAAACAGGAGGGGTTTCCCCCTACTGATTAAATAAATAAAGGAACAAACTCCAGTACAAGAACAAGAACAAGAACAAACAACAGAAGAAGAAAAACAGGGCTCAAGGGAGCTCAAGAGACAAAGAAAGAGGTAGTATATGTTATACTACCTTTTCTAGTTTTCTTCAAATGTGTCCATGGCGCTCGGAGATGACATGTTGGTTTCTGGAACTAATGAGATGCTCATAATTTCCCATTTCAATTGTTGAACATGAGCACACTATAGCCCTCCTTTTCTTTTCACATAAATCGATCTTGTGATATTTTCTATGGAAGTAGAATATCAATGCGACGCGAATCATATTGATGCCTTGCAGAAAGTATTAACAAAGGTGCTGGAAGAAGCAGGGTACACAAGGGATTCTGTGTTCTCATTGGATGATTTTATCCAGGTACAGATTCTTTTATGTTCACCATATACCCCATCCATATATTCTCCAATGTGTCTACTATAATACCATACTGGTTTAGAAACCTTTTGGCGATCCTATACTATGCAGCTAGCAGCCTAGCACTCATCAGAATGAGCTTTTCTGATACCAGTCTTTGCTGTGTACTGCTAGACGTCTGAAACCATTTTATGCTGTCGTTTCAGATTATCGACCATCCTAGCCTTAAGATGGAGGTGGAAGTGCCAATCGACTAGTGTAAACGGTACCGCTTTTGTCTGTCCATACCCAGCGACATGTAACAGGGTGATGAGCATCCACTTTCGGTTTCTTCTCTGTTACAAGTTTACTCTGATGCAACAAACTAGCCTTGGTCCCTTGTTTAGCCCTTACGGTTGTGCTAGTAATCCTTGTCAGCTTTGCCTTTGATTCAGTAATACTGCCTTGCAATGAGATTTTCGTTGATACGTACTATACAGTATTTTGTAAAGGGAAAAGTCCGTTTTATGACCTTGAACTATTGCAGTTGTCCGATTTTCAACCTCTAACTACAAAACCGAATAACCTAGTCCTCGAACTAATCAAACCGGGCAAAATACCCCCTTGGGCATGTTGGAAGTGGTATTGGATGATGGTTTTCTATTTTTAAAACAATAAAATCATATTCAATCTCTAAAAATTCATAATTAATTCATTTTAAATTAGAAAATTCATTTTAAATATGAAAATTGTATCGGTATTTTTCTTAAAACACAATCTATCTATTGGTGCTCTGTTTAAAGACATTTGGAACCAATTTGTTCCTATTTATAATGTTATATTTGGATAAATAAATTTAGGTTTAGGAATAAAATCCTAATCCAAATATCTTGAAAATGAGCACCAACTGAGTGGCTATATTTTTAGAAAAGGTTTGGTATGATTTTCACATTTGCTTGATTTAAAATAAGTTAATTACGAATTTATAGAGATTAAACAATGTTTTATTATTTATAAAAATAGAAAACCACCATACAATACCGCTTTAGCGAGGTCTAAGGGGATATTTCGGCCGGTTTGGTTAGTATGAGGGCTCTGGTTACCCGGTTTATAGTTGGAGGTTGAAAATTGGATGACCGTAACAGTTTAAGGTTGTCCAATGGACTTTTCCCTTTTGTAAAGGCTCACATAAGTCTTGGGCCCGAAAGAAAGGCCCATGCGCGTGGAATTCAACGGGCCGTGTCCGAAAACAAGGCCCGGAGTGCAGTGGTGGTGGAGGAGATGCAGTGGATTGGCGGGCGTCCTGGGAACGAGGCGATGTCGCCGTGAATCCGTGATCGCCCCCAGCTGAGCCGAGGTGGGCAACTCGTGGCCCTCCTGATCTTTGTAGGTGCGCCCATGAACCATGAACTATAGGTGCTGCGACAATATAGTACTGTAGTTGTCTTCTTCAATCTTCATTAGTCGTCAATTCAGTTTTGTGCCTAGGGATGTAAGCGACGTCCGCTAGAAAATAATTTACCGCTAGTCTCTTTAGCCGGCCCGCATACATCCCTGCTCATGCTCGGAGTTTCTTCCCGTACCTTATGGAACTGGACTGGAGCTTTGGAACCGAAACTCATCGCTGACTGCTGACCTTTGAGCCTACCAGGAATTCCCGCTCAAGGGCTCCTCTCTTAGTACAGTTGTTTCAGATTCCAAAACTGTTTGCAGGGCTTATGACCTCCATTGTGGCAGCTGACAAAGCAAGGCTCAGAGTTGGAGAGTCATGGGGGTACTGGATTGGTTCATGTCTGCTGTCGGCAATAACTGGCACTATAAAATTCAAAGCAAATACACGTAAAATCCTGACCGATGGTGGTCACTCTCTCGGCGAGGACCCCCCCACCCCGGTCCCGGTGGCTGTACAGTACAGCATGGGTGGAAGGAGAGCGAGTGCTCGCTGTCGGTGAGATGGTGAGAAGCAGGGTCAACATGGGCTCAAATTCTCGTCCACCAATACCAGCAAGCGATCTTCTCAAGTTACAGCGACAAAAAGTACTAGCATGAAAGTGACAGCTTAGGAAAAACACATCTTTTTTCTCCATGCTGAAAAATGATAAAACTCAACTTTTGTTTGCGTAGGAAAAACAACTTTCCGGGATTCGCCAGCCGCCCCATCACTGTCTATTTCAACCAGCCGTAACACGGCGCCTTCCTCGCCAACTTGTCCCCTTTTTTTCTGACTTCTCAACCACAATGAGGGAGATCTGGACTAAAATAGTATTAATTACAAACTTTTTCCTTTCCTTTTGGCTTTGCTCACACATTATCTGAGCACTTCTTTTTCTTAAAAGAATCATAAATCACAAATCTTACAGCCTTACGGCTTAAGTACTTCACTCCACCGACAGGTGAACAAGCTTCGCCGTTCACCCGGACTTCATCTAATCTATAGCAACACCATCATTCACACCGAGAAAGGCGGTGAAAAAATTCAGATAAAAGAATCTACCTACAGGCAGGAGCATAGAAGCTGGGGATATGAGCAAACACGATGGAGTAGGGACCCACGGTTATGGGCTGTGTTCCCTGCACCTGCACAGGCTCCAGCTTCGGGATGTCTCCGTTGGCGTCAGTTGCCAGCACGTTGCCGTTCAGCAACACTTGTTGGCTCTGCAAGTTCCCGTCCTTGGGAGTGAGATGGTACTCTTCTCTTGTGAGATCGGCAGCTTCACCGATCACAGGAATGTGACCGAGCCTTCTGCTTTCTTTCCTCTGCGTGCCTTCGCTTGTGACGTAAATGTGGTTTGTGTTGTTACCATTGAGGTTGATCAGGAGCAGAGTGATCCCTTGCTGAAAAGTTCAAGGAAGTAGAATTAACCATGGTTCAGATAGTGAGATAGTTACTATCAGCTATTGCCTGTTGCCAAAAAAGGAACATAATTTCAGCTGTATGTGCCTGCTTACTGAATCTCTCGCACAATGTGCATAGGCACGGATCTTATTTGTGCCGTTGAATGTCGTCGAGAGGACCTTGGTACCCATGAGGCGATGCCATAGTAAAGCACTACGAAGAAAGCAGAGAGGGGATCCCAGCAGAGAGATGGTAAATTAAGATGGTTAGATTGGCAGCTTGTTTTGTTGTTCAATTTTTTTCCTCCTACCATTCACTTAAGCTTTGGAAAACTTATCTATGCCTACCTGTAATAGTCAGGATTTGGTTCAAATGTAGTTGTGTTGAGCAGGCCATAGTTCCCACCGACCAAGGTCTGCCTACAGTAACTCTTTGTGTCATACTTTGATGACATCCCAAGCTGATCCAGATACCTGAAACATCACCAGTTGATAGTCAATAGAAACTTCTTCAGATGCTAACTTCAATTGCTGCACATAGCCAAAATTAGCTTGGCCTACCAGAAGCTGAACACAAATGCATCAGTTACAAGGTGGTGGCCACTGTTGTAGGCCCCTCCAGCCTCGCCAACCCAGGCAACCGCAGATGTCCCTGCAGCCTTCAGTATCCCCTGAAGATTGCTGAACGTGCTCGCCTCGCCATCGAGGTAAGAAGGATTAAGAATTTTCTCAATAAGATGATCGTCAACACCTGATTCATTCAGCATTCTATCGAGTTATGCAGAATCCACGGGGCCAACTCGTGCACTGTCAATGGTAAGCCAAGGCGAGCATACCAGGGCCTAAATTGTAGATATGATGGGTGATCACATCCATTTGATTTGGCTTCGTTTTGCTAACGAGTTCAGTGAACCAGGCTGCGTCAAAGAAGCCTCCTGGTGCAAGTACTAGAGGCTTTGATGGTTTGCCTTCGTACGAGCTGTCAATGATGTATTTCAGAGTGATCACGTCTGCTGCATACTGGTCTGCATCAATTCGAGCTCCAACTCCACTACCACTGAGTTCATTTCCTACAAGAACACTGCATTGAGGCCCCAAAGTACTATACTATGCAGAAGTACTGCTCAGATTAGATCGCTTCTTAAGCAAAGCTAGTGTACAACAGAAGTATGCCTTTCGTGCATGAAGTGTGAAAAGACAAGGAAAGCATCATCCGTGATCTTATCTCATTTATAACTGATAGATTAACCAATTAACTAAAGTGATGTTGACGTGCTTGTCCGATTCCTTTCTACATACTTATCAGAAATCCTTTTTCAACATACTAATCATAATCCCTAAATAAAGTGGTTTCAAAACATATATCATATATGGAGATAACGTGAGGTTCTTTTCTGACAAAATCAACACAACCTGCAAGATTAAACAGAACATACCAAGCTCCCATCCATGGATATCGTATCCTTTGTTCACGGTGTAGCGAATAAAAGAGGCTGCATTAGTGTAATTCCATGGACCCCCTAAAGAACCATCAGGCATTGGGACCCGACCGTTCAGAGCGTTCAACCCAAAAATAATTCTTGCCCTGCAACATCAAACAGAAAGTTAGCCAATCATGTCCAAAGACAACGCAGTTCCTGAGGCTGGCCTGAGGTAGTAAATGAGTAGACCAAAATACCCAGATTTTTGGAAGAACGAGTTGAGCTCATCCCATCTATGCAACGGCAGGCAACCTTGTGAGAAACCAAACATCGCGGATGTGTTCTTCACGAACGGAGTGCATGGTTGCTGAAAGTCACCGGTGCCGTATATTAACATATCTTGCAAAGAACCGCCCAGCCGGAGTTTCAGAGGGGAGAATGCTGCAAATTCGATTAGATTATTATGGAAGGATGAGGTGCCTATCAAAGTATCAGTTCCATGGAGTTTATGCTACGAAAAGAATATGCCATGGCTTTCAAGTACCACTGCAGCTAGAATTTTGCTACATTTGTTTTTGTACAGTCACATAAAAAACTGACGACTTACATATTTCAAGCAAGACCTTTAATTTCTTGATTAGACAGTAGGACATATTTTCTTATGAAAGCGAAAGGGATGGTGATTAGCTGATAGCTTACCTTTGACGGCATTCAGCAGGATTTTGTTAGAGAGATTCTGCAGGGAGGAAAACATGAAAGTCCTGTGTCACTTGCCCATGTCATGGTTTGAATTGGACAAGCTTCAGCATAGCTAGCAGCCAACGAATTGAAAAGTAGTAAACAAACAGTTGAACAGGCACGCGCCAAATTAGTTAAAGTACTACCATCTGGTCTTCTGTTGTTTTGATGAAACTTCAACCATTCTCTAAGCACGGGCGTTAGAATATGATCAACGCAGGCAGTAGTGTTCATGTACTTGGGTAGGCTTTACATTTGCACATGATTGGTAGGAAAAAGTTAATACTGTCACTACTCCCTACGAACTAAAATGCGACATGACCATAGGTCCGTGGAACTGAACGAAACTCTGTAGGCTTATCGAATTCCAAGTTCTTGTCCAACAGACAGAGGTCCCAAACTGTCTATGCCGACCAACAAGAGAAACAAAAGAAAATTCCTTGAGATCCCCGTCAATGGTGTATATGACTCTATGGGTTCTACTGGCAAGTGCATAAATTAAGTGACAGAGTCCAGACACCCGAATAATCTGGCAAGATAAAATACTACTCATATATCTGTGATGTGAACTGTGAAGTTGAACTGACCAGGTTTAGGAGGGTGGCGTGGCCCCAGCTGCAGGTGCCGTAGTCGCACTTGTCCGGCGGCCACCAGTCCAATGTGGCGCAGACGAAGTCGTCGTCCGTCACGCCGACGGCGGACCGCGCGTCCACGACCACTGCCTCGCCGCCGGAGAAGGCGGTGGTGGTGCTCACGGTGGCGGAGCCGCCGAGCCAGAGGAGGGCCCAGACGCAGAAGCCGACCACCTTGAGCAGCAGCCCCGCCCCCATTCCGTAGTAGACGCGGAACGAGAGGTGGGAAACCAAGAACAGCAAAGCAACCCCGGTTTGCAAGAAGAGCTCGAAACCAGAGGGAAAATGCAGGGGGAAAGGGGGCAATGCCCCTTGAAGGAAAGCGAGCCCCTTTGCGCCGGGAAGGGAAGGTTCTTGCCGGCTACAACATGTAAAGCATCACAAGGCGGGAGCCGGTGGGAGGCTCTGGTGGTGTGGCCGGCCGGGGATGGACGGATGGGTGGGCAACGCAGACAGACCTGCTGACCGTGGCGTTTCAGTTACATACAGGGGATGGAGGGAGGGAGGGAGGTCAGACGGATGGGCTGCTGCTGCTGCCGGCTTTAATGGCGGTAGGCTGGGTGCGGATGCGGAAGCTTGGAATCTTTATATGGCAGGCAGGCAGCGAGACGAGACGGAGGGAGAGGGACGCAGGCAACGCAAACAGCACTCTTCACTGATTGAGCAGGCGGAGCAGGCGTATCTCAAGGACATGGTTAATTAGCGCCTGCGAGCTGTCAAATCTTAAAGGAAGGGTAAATTTGGAGTTCTCACAATCTTTGAAGCTGCATCACATTTTATATTCTTGTTCTTTTCTCGTAATATCTCTACGCTGCTAGTGTACATACTAGTATTATTACGTGATGCTCCAATACATGCATGGAAGAGGAAGACTGTACCTCTGTCCAAAAGTAACAGCTCAATAATAATATACTAGTAGGGCGCATACGTATTTGAGATTATATATGTCATGGAGTACTCATGTTATAGAAGATGGTTCCTAATGCCAGCGAATGACCAGAGAAACAAACAGCACAAAATGGCAGCTAGCACTGGCATGGTGCTCTTCGAGTCTTGGGACGAAAATAAATCCTGGATTCCTGGTTTTGTAGAGCTGGAAAGTTCATCTCTGGCAGATGCGAAAAGTACATGCAGATGAGTAAAAAGCCTCTCGAGTCGAGGAATCCACCAGCTTGTCCAGTTGCACCTTCGCTCTTTTTTTACATGTGGACGGTGGACCTTACTGCTGTCTTCTGTTTCTTTATTTATTTACACAGTGATAACACTCATGTATGGCTGTCTGGATGTAACGAAAGAATGTTTTGGCCAAAACTTGATTAAACAAAACAAATCGTACAAAAATCTACTGGGCTCCATTCTCACCATTTTGGCTAAATACTAGTACTACTCTGGACAAAAATTATCTATTTATTTGGTGCTACAGTGTTATGTTCAGTGGATTTCGTTGAATGCTAGCGGGCAGATGATGTGCCGTGGATATATACGATGAAACTTTTGACTACCCATCCATGATGATCATGTGCACGGATCTCAAATCTGCGGAAAGGCTTTAATTTATTTATCTGCTCTCGGAATCGATCTTATTGGTTGATGCTAACTAACTTATATGTATGTCTTGTTTAGGTAACATCGGATGGAGAGCAATTAGATTAAATTAGAAAAGATCGAGAGAAAATTTTAATCTATTAATTATTTAAACACACCACAATCCATTCAAACCACTCTAACCGATGTTACCCAAAGCAGGGTTTAACGATCCTTTTCTGGGGGAATGTCTACGGGTACAGGTGCTTCACCTCACCTCACCTATCGCGAGAATTGAGATGGATGTCTTGTCTGCGCAACGCAACCAGTTGGCGCGCCTCTTAATCCTATCCATTCATTCGCTGATCCATCATCCATCTGCATGCATGCGGTTGTGGCCATCACCAAATACCACCTGCTCGCCTCGCCTGCCCTGCCCTGCCCTGCAGACACCGTCGGTTCACCTGCACTGCATGGTCTCGCGTCGTCATAGTTGGCAGCGCCTGACTACTTTTTTTTTTTTTTGATTTGGAAATGAGCCTGACTACCAAATTCAGTACTAGTAGTCTAGTACTACAAGTAATCGCTCCAGCACGACCTTTTTGTCAGCCCGAGCAATAATTTGTTTGCGGCTGTGTCTCCTACATACTTGTAGCTTTGTGATAGATACAAAAAGTGTAGATTAAATAATGCCGGTGCCTGTAAATGGTGATGAAAGCTTTTACCATAGAAAAAGAGCAGTAAAAGAGAAGATACCTGCAGACGAGCGTTCATGACAAACAGCGTAACTCTGCCGCCAGTGGTGCAGTACTCGGTCGCTCCCCAAGATCACACCCTGCAATAATCCAGTGACGGTATCAGAAGACTGAACCTTTGACCATGCTGAGTTCATTCAGCTCAGCTGCAGAGAAGAACAGAACACACGCTGTCAGACACAACAGAGTCTCCGTCAATTTCGTCCTTTTTTTTTCTGAATGATGGATCGCACATGATAATCATTCTGCCAATAATACGTACTCCTACTCCTTCACATGCAGCACCGCACACATCGCCCATCCGCTCACGTTGACGCATGTTCCGTCCCGTCCGTCGTCCGAATTATTGGGCTACCCACAATGACGACAGCTTTCCTGCCTGCCTAGTGTAGCCCACTCCAATCAACCATGCGGAAGCACAAAGTGCTCGCTGCTGCTGCTCACCGGAACGTGTAAATGGCTGCGCAAAAATATTTACTGTTGGACAGACGAGCTGGCGACATTAACAGATGCTGCAATCGTTATACAGTGTGCAAATGCACTACCAATGCACTACCGCCGCCAGTGCCATGTATATGCCGGCGGATCCCTTCCCCTGGAAACCACGGGCCAAAGAAAGGACATGGCATCAGCTGCCTGCCTGCGTCTCTGCCTTTGCGACGATGGAGATCAACTGCAGTTTCGCCATCCCTTGCATGCAGATTGCAATCTGACTTTGCCATGGTTTGCCTTTTGCTTTGCGTGTGCCGACTGCCGTGTCCCGTGTGGGTGAGACTCAGACCGCGCAGATCCAGCTGCTGCCCATAACCGATCGAGCCATGCATGGATGGGGTTTGGTAATGGGAGGTTGGCGTCCTCGCCGTAGCCTGTCGTAGGAGATGGACGTCGCACCTAACTGAACCCATGAATGGCATCAGGTGTCGGCCTCAGCCTGAGCCTCGCATGGTATGCCTCCATTCCGTGGCACATGTCCTGGGGCTACACCGCTACACTATCTGACAGAGCAGCAAAGCACACCTATATATGCCTCCAATCAACATCCGGGACAGCCAAGATGTACACGCAGTTGCATGGGATCTTCCCCGGGCCGCACGCTTGCTGTGCCTGTACGTACTAAATTACCTTCTTGCCGTCAATGTCCGTCGGTTGCTATGCTACGCCGGCAGCTATTTTTATCAGGGAGGAAGAGTGGCGGCCATGGCAAGCAAAGAGACGAGGGCAGTAATGTGTGTACAGCAACAGGCTCTGTGTTGTGTACGAGCAACACCTGTGATCCATGTGATGTTGAAGTGCTTGTCCGCGTTCGATTAGGACATTAGGTGAACCAGATGAGCGGAGCCTCTGAATTATACTAGCATCAATGTTAAGCTATCCCCAATAAAAATATGTAAAGGGATATCTATACACTATACACTATACACTACAGTGCTACTATAGATAAAGAGAAGGATAGTTGAAAGAGTAAATAAATAATAGGATAGACATTCACTTTTAGACATCTCATTGGAGATGGTCTTGTAATATAAGTATACTACTGATGGTTATGATCCACGGCCACGCATGCATCTGTCTTCCACTACTCTCTCCCTGCTTGTTGCCAAGACGGTTGTTCAGCTGAATTTGCGCCCGCCGTGTCCCGTGTGGATACCATCGTCCTTAGGGATTAGCTACGATATTGCTTGCCTTGTTCAGAAGCAAGCAACTCGTGATAGACATTCGCTTGGCGCACAACAGTTGAGGCACGAAGCAACAGATAGATGATAGAGAAATACTAATATCATTGTGTCTAGCTAGTACTGGCACATTCTTGCATGTCCACACCAAAGTCCAGTCATTAATTAACCCCGATGGGAAATGGCTGCTCTGACATTTGCTTGCATATGGAAAAAAACGTGGAGGAGAAAGAATGTGAAATGATTGTGCCAGAACCCTAGTAAAAATTGTGTAAAAAATGCCAATAAATTGCTATATATAGTGCTATGGCCTATGGGATTATAGAAAAATAAGAAAAGAACATTGGACGACCCCTAGTTGAAGAAAGCAGAAGTGTTTATTTATACCAGATCTAGGAGTTGGTCTGACTACTACTCTATTTATGTCAAAAAAAGGGGAGAGAAGAGGCTAGAGAGCCTCTACAACAATAGCATCCTTTAATTCGTTGATTCTTTTGATTAAATAACAAAAGAATCAATATTCAATACTAGAAATTAGTTGGTGAGAAGTGGATTGCGGCATTGATGCAGCAGTTACGTCTCGAGCCCCTCTTTCTGTTTCAAAGCACGCAATGCGATTAAAACCTTTTTGGTAGACTAATCCACAAGAAGCAGGCAGCGAGGGACCAAACCCAGGGCTTGCCTTGTTCTTTATTCTGGCCTAGCTTTCCAGCGCAATTACTTTTTGGCTAGCGTTCGTAGGCGTGGCTCCGAACGAGCGATTTCTACCGCGTGCCGTGGAGCCAGGTGAGGCGCTGGCCACTGCCCCCGCTCGGCCCAAGTGAGGTTTGTGTTTTTCTTTTTTTTTTCTTTTTTTACTCTTTCTTTCTATTATCTTTTCATTTTTTTCATTTTCTCTCTTTTTGTATATTCATGCTAACAGTAATGTTTATCTAACAATTTTAGGATGCAAATTTTTTATCACAATTTTTTATGGTAAAAATTATGACATAAAATTATGAGAACATAATTTATTATGATATAAAATTATGAGAACATAATTTACGCTGACATAATTTATTTTCAGAAAAATTATGCTAACATAATTTACGCTAACATAATTTATCACTGTATGACATAAAACAATGCTAACATAATTTATGCTCATTATAACAATTTAGGACATAAAATTTTATGCATAATTTTATACTAACATAAAATTATACTAACATAATTTATTCACTAAAAAATTATGCTAACAAAAAATAAAAATAAAAAATAAAAAAAACTTACTTGGGCCCACGTGGGGGGACAGTGTTGCTCGCTGGGGCCGAATCCAGCGAGCATTTGCTGTTTAGGCGGCCCCGCTTTCCAGTGGCAACAGCCAAATCTTCTCCACAGCTGTAACCTTATTATTGAAATATAAATGTGCCGGAAACGAAGCAATTATGCAGCGCTATCAGAACATTGGTGATCTGTTTGCTAGTGAAAATGTCATGGGAGGGTAGATGCCTTCTTTCCAAGGGTTGTAACTTTCGATGAAACTCTTGTTAGTTCAAAGGTTAGTTACGACTGCAAAAAAACATTGTTCTCTTAGCATATTTCTGCTTGTACCCTTAGGTTGTTGTATCTGGTATGCAGTCCTGGTTTATGTTCGTATAAGTACATAGATAGAATTCAAACTGCGTGATCATACCCGCTTATATTCAGAAAATATTTAGTTGGGATGCTGTTCAGGTTTCCGTCAGACCTGGCCGCTGCAAGAACTGATACCAAGACATGTAAAGAGAAAACACTGCTCAGCGTGTTCCATTTGTGCCCAAAACAAAGCCATGCCGTAGACATCATCTTGGAATCGTGGTCGTGGATAATAGCCAACAAATTGGCAATACATTTGCACCCTAAATCTGATACGGTTACTCAAAGGAAATCAAGCAAATGAGTCCGTATGGAGATTTTGGTTAACTTTAATGAAATATATGCCAAATTCATGAGCTCGCAGGGGAAAGCAACCAGCAGTGGATATCATCAAAGTTCAAACTGGATAAACATTCAATCTGGTGTTGGATGAAACATGACATGCCCGCATAGGACATGCAATTCTAATCACTTTTCGCATTTCACCATTGTAATATAGTCTATTGAACGAACTGCTGGACTGAAGTGCACGACGTGCTGCAGAACTACATTCACTGCCTCAGTTGAAGCTAGGGCAGATAGGTCCCTTCGACAAACCAAGGCGAACCTCCATTCCATGGTGCATGTCAGGTTGACGGAAATTATCAGAATCTTGAGGCGCTGCAAGACTAACAGAGAAAATTAGCACAACTCAAAAAACAATCATGTCACTATAGGAAGAACACCCAGATAGCAAAAAGGAGAAGAAAAGGGGCTCAGTGCTATACTGTGATAGCAAATGCCTGCCTGATATTTACATAGAAAAAGAATGCTAGGCATCAAGCATCAATGACCATTTACAAATGAAGTGAACGATTTATCACTTGTCATAGATTACCGAGCATAACAAGTTATTATAGACTTATAGCTACGAGGCACAAGCTCACGTCATAAACTGTGGCACAGCACATCACACTTTTCTAGTACTGCCTCTGTTTGCTTTTATTTGTCGCAGCGTAGTTCAACTTTGAACTAGAAAACGTCAAACAAAAAAAATCGGAGGGAGTACATTGAATCAAAGAGCACTAGATAGTTATTTTGATAATGAATTCGATCATTAATTGTGTCACAAAGCATTATATGCTCTTAAACTGATGGCTTCTGCAATTTTATCCGACCACTTATACTAGATAGTTATTTTGGTAATGGATTAACTCCTGATTTTCGAGTTTCAAGGAACTATTAACTTACAACCGAGTCAAATAAATTAATTGTGCTTGTGGTTCTTCCAAGTACAATCAAATTACTGCTAATTATAGAAGGTTAAGATTATTGAAATATGGCAGCACTCTGGTTACGAATATTAAGGTGGTCATAAACTGCTGTGAAAATGCTTGCATATATATTTGTGATAGAGCAGGAAATGATTTACTGTTAAGATAATCTTCAAATCCAAAATCTTCAAGGGAACCGGTCAGTGCCTCATATCCAAGCATAGATGATGGCAAAGCACCAGGGGGCCTTTGGAACCTGGCATCACAAAATACCCATCAACGAGACATCAAGAATGCTAAACTGCTAATCGCCGAAAACATTTCGAGATAAATGCAAGGCATGGTTGGAAGGATGAAGATATAAACAAATAGAAAGCACACTCCTACTTCCCTTAGCTGGCTCCCTCTTTTGTCCATCCATAGTTGACGAACTTAGAAGGAACATATGAACACCAACAACTCTAATATATGATTGTACATTCAAGCTGAGAAAGGTCCCAACCGTTTGAAATCCATTTTAAAATGAATATCAACCAAATGTGTTCCCAGCAATGTGCACATTTTATCTGTGCAAAAGTGGACCTTATGATACACCCAAATTTTGACTGTGTGCAGGTTAAGATTTCTTGATCATGACTGTCCCAGATATGGAAGCCAGGCATGGTGGCGGCAGCAGATGTGTATTCTTTGTGTGGCGTGTGGCTTGAAGAATTGGACAGTGATGCAGAAGAGGAGACCATAAAGACAGCATACAGAAGATTGGCCAAGTTTCTATCGTCTGTTTATTTAATTTTGTTTACTTTTCCTATACAGTAGCTCACCTTACTGCACTCGTGGCATTGTTTGATATAGCTATGTTTCTAGGCTTGCAATTCACATTCTCCTACAAAAATGATATTACTTACAGCTGTTATGCGATGGTGTTATGTTTGTCACTGGCATGATTATCTGCCCCAAGGCAATTTCCTCACAACGCAGCAGTGTCAATGTTACAAACTTGTGCACTGTGTTGCTTCATAGTATTTAACTCTCATTGTAAATATCCAATTAAATGGAAAATTATAGTTGCCTGTAAGTTGGATGTGATATGGGTTCAGTAGTAAAGCATCAGTTGTTTGTGTAGTTTCAGGAAATCACCCCAATCTTCCCTCGGCACTCTAAATCCCAGCAGCTACATAGATGCTCACATCAACCACAGCATCTCCTCATACAAAATTCGAACGAATTGATGGAACTGCAGGGGTGAAGTTAAGGACCTGGAGAGGATTTGTGCATCGAGATCCTTGCGGATGTTGAAGGCGGATCCGTAGATGGCCTCTGTCCCGAACTTCTTCTTATCCGCCCAGAACTTGGCCTCCTGTGCGGGCGCTCGAGTGGCCCCAAGCACCCAGACTCAGCGTTAGGGTTTTGAGCGCACGGACAAGGGGAACAGAGGAGACGATGTGTCCTTACCGATTGGATGGTGGACTGGAGCGGGTGCGGCGGCGCGAGGTCGGCCTTGACGCCGGCGTTGATGCCGAAGCGGAGGGTGTCATGGGTCTCGCTGATCTCCTTCTTCATGCCGCCGCTCGCCATCGTCGTCTCCTCGTCGCTGCTGGCCTGCTGCTGCTGCTCTCTCTCGTTCTTTCTTTCTTTGCGGGGAAGAAGAAAACCGTGGGTTTGGGCTTTATTTTAAGGTCCCTGCCCCGAGTCCGTGACTGACTCTTCTTCCCCTTGTTGGGCTAGCCCATCTTAAATTATCGGCCCAGCCCACGGAAGAACACACCGGCGACGCACGGCCCAAACCGCTCCGCTCACTCGGAGTGCGGACCGCATCTGCTAAGGCCGCGACGAGCCGCCCGTCCGCCCCAGCGCCGCCGGAGTCTGACGCCGTCGAACTCGCGACGAGGCGACGCTAGAGCGCAGCCTCCCGCGCGCAGCCGCCCGAGGCCTCCCTCGATCTGCCACGACGAGCTTCCGGCCACCAGCCATCGACGAGCCGCCCGGCGCCGGGTAGTGCGCCACCTCCAGGCTACAGCAGCCCGCGAGTGCGAGTCGTGCCCTCGTCGCCTACTTCTCGTTTGGAGGCCAAAAACTCTCGGCCACCGCGGCCCCTCTAGGGTCCTCGCCATGGCTGCCGTCGCGCCGCTGGTCCTACGGCGGCGCCCGGTCCCTTCCGCCGCGTCTCTGGCCTCCATATGGTTCGCCCCCTCCCTCTCTCCGTCATGTGTTTTCGTGCTCCGTCTAATCACCCCGCCTAACTGGCCGTTTGTTGATCAGTGATCTTTGGGGACGAATGTGCTTGGCTTCCTCACCTCCCGCCGCGTCGTTCCGGCGTTCATGGGGAGGGTCTGGACTGGAGGCACAGGGGCGGAGGTGGCGGCGGTGGTTTTGCCAGCCCGTGAGGTGCGGGAGCACGACCGTCACGCTCGACACGGACGGTGGGTTTGCGAGGTTCACGGTCGGCGACACGGGTGGCGCCAAGCAGAAGGGCGCCCTGCGACAGCGGCCACAGCAGCAGCAGAAGAAGATGTCTCGGAAGGCCAAGGTCAACCAGCTCAAGTGGTACCGGCTGAAGGCCAAGAAGAAGATGAAATCACCAAACCCCGAAGTTAGGATCAGATACAAGCTTGAAAAGGTCTGAACTTCCCCTAAATTCCGGTGCATTGTTTCACCTCTCTTGCCAATGGATTTGTGATTTATAATAATAGGATTAATGGCTGCACTGAAAAGTTGTTTTGGGAAATTTAGGCTAAGAGGAAGGAGGAATGGTTGATTGAGAAGCTGAGGAAGTATGAGGTCCCGAGGACACCAGAGCCAGTTCATGATCCCTGAGATTCTTACCGAGGAGGAGAAGTTTTATCTCAAGCGAACTGGGGAGAAGAAGAAGAATTATGTTCCTGTTGGGAGGAGAGGGGTTTTTGGTGGTGTGGTTCTCAACATGCACCTCCATTGGAAGAAGCATGAGACTGTGAAGGTGGTCTGCAAGCCTTGTCGGCCTGGCCAAGTGCACGAGTATGCCGAGGAACTGACAAGGCTCAGCAAAGGCACAGTCATTGATATTAAACCCGATAATACAATTATATTTTATCGAGGGAAGAACTATGTGCAACCAAAGGTTATGTCACCACCTGATACTCTTTCAAAGCAGAAGGTGACTAAAGCCAGTTTTGTGTTTATGCAGTTTGATGCCCAAATATACCTGCTTACTTCTCTTTTGTGTTTGTTGTTGTTGCTGTATACAAGCATCTAACAGTACTCACTACTCAGTTTTATTTTAGATCCTTATTTAATGAGGATATTTGTCTGTTCAATGTAGGCCTTAGAGAAATATAGATATGAACAATCTCTTGACCATACAAGCCAATTTATTGAGAGGCTGGAGAAGGAGCTTGAAGATTTCCTGAAGCATGTTGCTCTGTTCAAGAACCGCGAGGGAGTTACTTCTGAGACAAACAGTAGTGAAGATGCCAATACCACTGTTGATGATCCTAGAACTACCTCAAGATTCTGAATGAGCCAACTCTTTTAATAAACTGGCATGATAGATCTTTCAGTGGCAAAGGTTTGGTCAAATCTTGTGTGCCTACAAAGCTCAATCTTCACTGCTCGGTAAATATGCTGCCTTCACTTGTGGTCATATAGCTAGGGAGCTAGCTTAGCATTTTTAAGGGATGAGCTGTAGTCCTGGTTGGTGAAAAGCCTTATCACTTGAACATTACATTTATCATCACTCGATCTATCTATCTATCTACCTTCATAAGGCATGGCTAGCACCCTGGTACTTGTGCAGATGAGATTTTTGCCTATTCATGGAATCTTTCCTGCTAAACATTTTTATGATTAGTTTATACTCATTTATTGGTTTCAAATTTCTTTGACTGAAACTGCGATACCATTGACAGTTCAATCTAGATAATATAACACTTTTGTGCAGTATGTCATTGTGTTCCTTACTAAAATATGAGGATTTATTCTTTTGTAGTTGACCTTGTATAGTTGTATGTAGGTTTTTCATTTATCGAGCTTCCTTGCTACATAGAAGACAATGAAATGGAAGTTTGGGAGCTGAAATGGTGTTGCACCTCCTCAGAAATCAAGACATACTTATTGTGATTGCAAATGATTGTGGTCCACACTGCCACACGTACCCATTTAATCATTCTTATGACAGAGGTGCTCAAGATTTTTCTTTGTGGCAGCGGCAAGCAGTTGAGTGTCCTTGCATGAATTTTGGACACTAATGTTACACTGATGACTTGAAATGAGCCCAAAATATGGAATTCAGGTATCTCACGAAGTTCTCGCCTCATGTCAGGAATCTTACATTTTCTGATTCAAGTTACCTCACTTTGTTCACTGTGTTGGATACCTGCAGGTGCACCTTGGTACCGATGAGAAGCACTGCTTCTGCCAGGAGTTGGATCTGTTAGCTGTAGTGGAATGAAATTTACAATGACAATTTCAGACCTTGTGCCAACGCTCCAGCTGCACGGACATAATCTTGACCCTGCTTTGTTGTATGCCATTTGAATATTCGTGAATTCTGTTAGATATATCTGTATATCTCTGTATTTTCTATGTATTGTAGGGGGTTATGTATATATATCCCTTCATGTATTGGTGTATATATATCGGCCTAAGGGCCTCATAATGAATACAAGTGCTATTCATAACATGGTATAGAGCCAAATTAGGCTTAGGTTTTTTTCTCTCCTTCCCTAATCGATCCTTGCGAAATTTTTCGTCGTCGATTTCTTCGTGTTGAAATCGACGCTTCCCCTGCACTACACCTGCCCGCCGCCGGCTCTGTCTCTAGCCCGCGTCGGCCCGTCGCTGTCCGCGCAGGCCCCGCGCCGAGCGCCGACTTCGCTCCGCCCGTCGTCGGCTCCGCTCCGCCGGCCGCCGGCTCCGCTCCGCCCGCCGTCGCTGCTTCGTCGTTCTGAGGCCGCTGCTCTGTTCTGAACTCTGCGGTCTGCTTCTCTTTTTGACTGAGTTCAAAAAAAAAACCAAAAAAAAAAACTTTCCCTGTTGCGCTTTCGTCGTCGCCTCCTGCTGATCGTCTGCAATGTCACCGCCCTCCTCCAATGGTGGTGTCCCTGTTCTTCGGTGTCCGTTGCTGTTTGATGGGACCAACTACCTTGTCTGGGTTCCTCGCATGCGCTGGCACATGCGTGGACGTCTCTGTTAGTTTCTTACTGGCGAGCTTCCATGTCCGCCTTGTCCTGTGACTCCGACGCGCCCTACGGTTCCAGACAAGGCAACTGATGAAGCCAAGGAGAAGCTGCTTGCAGAGTTCGATGATCTAATGAAATCCTATGAGTCTCAGTTCAGTGCTTATAGGTGTTGGTTGGATGAAGATGCACGTGCTGGGTCTATTCTTACTGCTAGTGTGGAGGATCAGTTTGCTGCAGAGATTGTTGACTTTGATCGGTCACATCAGATGTGGTCTTTTCTTCGTGATCTCTATGAGCCCACTGGTCACTCTGCTTATTTTGCTGCCATTCGTCAGGAGCGGTTGCTATGTCATGGTGATCTTACTGTTGATGAGCTTTACACCCAGTTGTCTGCTATCTGGCGTCAGATTGATTCACTGCGCCCTTCCCTGTCACCGAGTACTTGTGAGTTCTGCCAGGGCCACCAGTCAGATATTGAGCTTCAGCGCACATATGCATTTTGACCCGTCTTCGTGATGAGTACGAGCCTCTTCGTGCACAGCTTCTTGCTCGTCATCCATTTGTCTCCTTGATGGATGCTCTCGCTGATGTTCGTAATGAGGAGACTCGGCTTCGTAGTGCTGGATTGTTACCATCTGCGACTGTTTTGGCTGCTCGTTCTTCGCCCTCACGGTCGGTTGTTCCTCCATCCTCAGCACCCGCGCCTCCTTCTACACATGGAGGGGGTGGGGGTGGTCTTCATTGTGATTATTGTGGGAAGGATGGACATGTCGAGGCCTTCTGTTACAGGAAGAAGGTGTAGCGCTCTCAGACTCGTCAGGCTTCACAGACTCCACAGGTTTCACAGACTTCTGGTAGTGCTAGTGCTACAGTGTCTCGGAGGAGTTCTACAAATCCAGTTACCTAGGAGATGCTGATGCTTCTTCGTCGCCTTGCTGCCTCTTCACCGTCTGGGATTGCTAGTGTTGTGACTCTGCCTGTTAGCTCACTAGGTTCTGCTGCCGCTTCTCAGTCTTCCACTCAGGGACCACCAGGTACTAATGCATGGATTCTTGATTCCGGTGCCTCTTTTCATATGACTCCTTATCGCACGTTTCTTTCTTCTATACATTCTCCATCTCGTTCTCTTACTGTTCATACTGCTGATGGGTCCTCTCTTTCTGTTGTTGGCAAGGGCACTCTCTTGTCTTCCTCTTTTCATGTTCCTGATGTATTCTATGTTCCTGATCTAACCATGCAGCTTATGTCCGCTGGTCAGCTTATTGATCATGGTTGTCGTGTTATCCTAGATTCTGCATTTTGCTATGTTCAGGATCGTCACACGGGTCACCTGGTTGGTACTGGCCCTCGTCGTCGTGATTCTCAGTGTCTTTGGGAGCTTGACTGGCTTCGTCTTCCTTCCGCTGCGTCTGCCAGTTCTAACGGCTCCGTTTTGGTTGCTTCGTCCACTTCGTCGTTTGCTTAGTGGCATCATCGGTTGGGTCACCTTTGTGGCTCCCGTATGTCTACTCTGATTCGTCGTGGTCTCTTAGGTTCGGTTTCAGGTCATGAGTCTTTAGCTCAGTGTCAGTGTTGTCGTCTGGGAAAGCAGATTCAGCTTCCCTATAATTCTATGAGTCAGTGTCTGAGCGTCATTTTGATCTTGTACAATCAGATGTGTGGGGTCCTGCTCCCTTTGTTTCAAAAGGGGGGTCACAGATATTATATAATTTTTATAGATGATTTCTCTCGTCACACATGGGTTTACTTTATGAAAAATCGTAGTGAGGCTTTATCCATCTATAAGAATTTCTCTGCTATGGTTCGCACTCATTTCAACACTTTTATTCGTGTGTTTCGTGCTGGCTCTGCAGGTGAATACCTTTCTGCTGCTTTTCGTCAGGTCCTTTTTGCGCAAGGTACTCTTGCTCAGTTTTCTTGTCCTAGTGCTCATGTTCAGAATGGTGTTGCTGAACGCAAGCATCGTCATCTTCTTGAGACGGCTCGTGCTCTTATTTATGCTTGCTTCTTCTGTTCCCCCTCATTTTTGGGTTGAAGCTGTTTCTACTGCCACATATTTGATCAATATTCAGCCTTCTTCCGCTCTTTGCGGGGCCATTCCAGTTGAGCGTCTTTGTGGCAAGGCGCCTGATTATTCTGATCTTTGACTTTTCGGTTGTGTTTGCTATGTGCTTCTTGCACCTCGTGAACGCACCAAGTTGACCGCGCAGTCAGTTGAGTGTGTCTTTTTAGGATATAGTGCTGAGCATAAGGGACATCGTTGTTGGGATCCGGTTGGTCGCCGCATGAGGATTTCTCGGGATGTTGTCTTTGATGAGTCTCGTCCTTTCTATCCTCGTCCTTCCACGGATGCTTCTTTAGCATCTTTAGTTGATCCTCTCTCCTTTTTGTTTATTCCTGATACTGTTATTGCACATATATCTTCTCGCTTGGTACCCTCTCCTACTGTGCCTTCCTCAGGAGTAGTGTCACCTGTAGAGTCTCCTTCGGAGTCTTCTTCTTTGACTCCTGACTATACTACAAAGCCTCCAGTGACCCAGGTTTACACACGCCGTAGTGCTTCGACTCCTTCTGAGCCTTCTGATGAGCCATCTTCTGGCCCTTATGAGACTCCTTTTGATGAGCCATCGCCCGCTGCTTCTTCTCCTGAGCCGCTTCATCGTGGTCATCGGTCTCGTCAGCCTGTTGATCGGTATGGTTTTGGACCTGTTACTTGGCAAAGTTTTGCCGGTACTGTCCTTTCTGAGCCACTTTCTTATCGTGATGCTATTCTTCATCTAGAATGGCAGCTTGCGATGGCTGAGGAGATAGCTGCATTGGAGCGTACGGGCACATGGGATCTTGTTCTGACTCTCTCTCATGTTCGTCCTATAACCTGTAAGTGGGTCTATAAGGTTAAGACTCGTTCTGATGGATCTCTTGAGCGCTATAAGGCTCGTCTTGTTGCCCGTGGTTTTCAGCATGAACATGGTCGTGATTATGATGAGACACTTGCTCATGTTGCTCATATGACCACTGTTCGCGCTCTTCTTGTTGTGGCCTCTGTTCGTGAGTGATCTATCTCTCAGCCTGATGTGAAGAATGCTTTTCTTAATGGTGAGTTGCGTGAGGAGGTTTACATGCAGCCACCGCCTGGGTATTCTGTTCCTGAGGGTATGGTTTGTCGTCTTCGTCGTTCTCTTTATTGTCTTAAGCAGGCTCCTCGGGCTTGGTTTGAGCGGTTTGCTTCTGTGGTCACAGCTGCTAGTTTTTCTGCCAGTGCCCATGATCCTGCTCTGTTTGTACACACATCATCTCGTGGTCGTACTCTTCTTTTTCTCTATGTTGATGACATAATTATCACCGGAGATGATCCCCAGTTTATTACCTTGTCAAGGCACGTCTGAGTGAGCAGTTTCTTACGTCTGATCTTGGCCCGCTTCGTTATTTTCTTAGGATTGAGGTTTCCTCTACACCTGAGGTATTTTATCTATCTCAAGAAAAATATATTCAGGGTCTTCTTGATCGTGCTTCTATTACTGATCACAGGACTGATGAGACTCCCATGGCGCTCAATGTTTACATTTCTGCCACTGATGGCAAGCCTCTTGATGATCCTACTCGTTATCGTCACATTGTAGGGAGTCTTGTTTATCTTGGTGTTACTCGTCCTGACATTTCCTATTCCTTGCATATTCTGAGTCAGTTTGTTTCTGCTCCTACTCAGCTCCATTATAGTCACTTTCTTCGTGACTTACGTTATCTTCGTGGGACTATGTCACGTCGTTTGTTCTTTCCACACTCTAGCTCTTTACAGCTTCATGCTTATTGTGATGCTACTTGGGCTAGTGATTCCTCTGATTGTCGGTCTCTTTCTGCTTATTGTGTTTTTCTTGGTGGTTCTCTTATTGTTTGGAAGACTAAGAAGCAGACAGCAGTTTCTCGTTCGAGCACAGAGGCTGAGTTGCGTGCTATGGCTCTTGTGACGGCAAAGGTGACTTGGTTACGGTGGTTGCTTGCAGATTTTGGTGTTTCTGTTTCTATACCGACTCCTCTTTTGACTGACAATACAGGTGCTATTAGTATTAGTATTGCTCGTGATCCGGTGAAGCATGAACTTACTAAGCATATTGGTGTTGATGCATATTACACCCGTGCATAGGTCCAGGATGGTGTGATTACTCTTCGCTATGTGCCTTCAGAGTTACAGTTGGCTGATTTCTTCACGAAGGCACAGACCAGAGCTCCGCATAGTTTTTATCTATCCAAACTCAGTGTGTTTGATCCACCTTGAGTTTGAGGGAGAGTGTTAGATATATCTGTATATCTCTGTATTTCCTATGTATTGTAGGGGTTATATGTATATATTCTTTCATGTACTGGTATATATATATCGGTGTGAAGGTCTCATAATAAATACAAGTGCTATTCATAACAAATTCAACACGTAGATGAGTGTTACCGGTGAATTTTGGCCGCCATGTACTGGAATTATATTGATGTCCCTCTTATATTTACATAAACTGCTGTCAACCAAACCGAACTTGGATTGCCCACAATACTCAGCTGGTGCTTGTGCTTCTGATCATTCTTCAAGCAACATTGTAAACATATTTACTTGGATATGCTGATTTTGTTGCACCCACAAACCACAAGTCGTATTATACTGGTTCATCATATCTTTCATGTGCTTTTATCTTGTATCTCGTCCCTATTGCTCAGCTAGAGTTTGTTCAGTGCTTGTCCAAACACCATGGGCTGGAGAAATTATGAAAGATGATATATCGTCTTTTTAAGTCGTTTACAACCATAGCTAAACAAAAGCCCGCGGCAACAATTAGTTAGAAGTACATGTATGTTTTAATATAATCAGATATACTAAAGAAGATTATTAATCATGAACAACTCCCGATTGCCAATACATTGCGTACCATGTGGTACTGCGTACTTGCGATATGATTTCCTGAAATCCAAGAATAATCCTCACGAAAAAAATCACAAAGAATAAGATTGTTAATTTTGAATAAGTCTCTTGATTGTTAAAACACGTACCCATGTGATATCACGTCTTTGCCATATGGTTTCCTCAAATCACAAAGACAGTCTATAATCTCTATTGGTTATAGCGCAACAATGTACAATAACATTGACGTACGATGCGGTTGTTTTATAAGGATATATATGTTGCAGTAATGCTATTCATTTCTCGTTCCATGTCATGTCAGTTCTCAAGGATAGGTTCTGCAGCCGCAAAGCTCAAAATCATGAAGCTGGAGATCCACCCTGCAGGAAAAGCGTGGATGTTGAGTTAGCCTATTCCTTCAGCAGGCAATCCTTGAACCCCTTCTCCAGTTCTTCTTTGTTGAGGTTCCTGCCAATGAAGACAATCTTGTTGATGCGTGGCTCATTTGGCTCCCACATTCTCTCAGGTGATCCCTGGAAAATGTCATGGACTCCCTGCCCATGCAAAAAAACACACAAGCAATTAAGGTCATACAGCTTATTGATTCCAGCCTGAGAAAAAATTGGGTATAAACTTGAACAAAGGATTTTACAAATAGAAGAATATCTGTGTAGTCAAGTCTTAACCCACAAGGAAAAATATTGGTTTGGAATAGTAGTAAAATTGAAGAAATTAGATAATCTGGCAAGCATTACAATATGTAAAATGGATGGATGGTGCTCCAGCATGGGGCTGTAGACACTAGCAAGAGTAATCGGAGTGGTAAAAAAAACTACAAATGGCATACAGGATCACGACAGGAAATATTTTCCTTCCAAATTAAAAACATATCCTTCCTGCCATCAATAGTATAGATTCAATAGATTATCATGTGCAATGCTTTTTCATGTTTCTATCTAAAACACATCAATTGGTTTCAGTGTTGTAGATACCACAACTGCACAAGCATAGCTATGTACATGGGTATATGACTAGATAAACTCATGGCATTAGATAACACGAACCTGAAAGACAAATCGCTGAGGCATTCCGCTGACAGATAGCAGTCCTTTCATCCTGTATATATCATCACTGTGTTCCAGTAGTAGGTTCCCCAACCACATGTCAGCCTGCATGAGTGCATGTAAAGTTGCTGTCAATACAAATAACTACATATTCAAAGCTCGAAAAGGGTAGTGGCATTTAGGTGTCTGAACATTCACTATAGCAATTGAGAATATAGCAAGATATGAGGAATAATTTGAAGACTAGCCTTTTCAAGATCCATCTCCCCTTCACAAACAATGCTCACAGAAGAAACACCAGGATCATGGGTATGATCGTGTGCATGATCTAGAAGAAAAAAAACAGGCAGCATAGAGTTAGTTACTTTGTAGTTGTATTTTAAAAACAAAACAAGAGTGTCAAAAAAATAAACTCAGAAAACCTTGAGCATAAGTTCACCATATATATTTTGATCTCAGGAACATAAACCATTGACATACTAATTTACAGACAATACAAGCTTTTCAATTGAGACATAGATGCACACTTCATAAGGATAGTCTGTGCTCTTGCATGTTTTTGAAGTCATTGAAGGTTTTTGCACATTTCCTTTCTAATTGCTTGTACGAGCCTACTTCTGGCCACAGGAATCATGAATTTGATGCTGCGATCACACAGTGAGCATGCCAATCTGGTTATGGCACAGTAATACTCCAACATCTAGGCTTACCGTGTTCATGATCATGATGGTGATGATGGCCATGGTCGTGGTCATGCTCATGATGATGGTGGTCATGCTCATGCTCATGTCCCGTGTGGTCTTCATGTGACTTTTCAGAGACAGCACTCTCAATCCTGAAAAGTGTAGATGAAATCCAACTCTGAAATCTGAATTACCTCTATCCTTAAGAGTAAGAATTTCCAGAATACAAACTTTCATAGTTTATGTGAAAAATAATCCCATAATGAGATTTCATCAACTTGTTTGTTATGTCATTATATGTATTTGAGCAGGCATCACCATTAGGAGATGGTACTGAGATTATGGACATGCACCTAGGAAAATTATGTACTCAGTATGTCACATTTCAAGAAATAGCTAGATCACATTGGGAAGAAAAAAAACAATCAGAGACTCGAGCAGGTAACATCGATCCCAAATATTGATAGGTGCTACCTAACCTTCCAAACTCACATCTCCCTCTTCACCTCTAGTAGTACCAAAGTCACATCTCATACGCTCAATTAGTCCTGCTAAGTCCAAAACCTTTCGACTTTAGGGTCTGCCACCACAAATCTAGCTTCCTATTTACTCCCTCCCAGCTTTCATCCACTAGCTCTACATCATCAGCAAAAAGCATACACCAAGGGATATCTCCTTGTATATCCCTCGTTACCTCATCAATCACCCAGGTGAAAAGATAAGGGTTCAAAGCTGACCCTTGATTTGGTCCTATTTTAATCGGAAAAACATCTGTCGCTATCAGTTGTTCTAACACTAGTCACAACATTGTTGTACATGTCCTTGATGAGGGCAACATAAATTGTTGGGACTTTATGCTTGTCCAAAGCCCACCACATAACATTCCTTGGTATTTTATCATATGACTTCCTTGGCATTTTATCATTCTCTTTGCAGAATATGAAGACAAATATCGATTAAAAATAAAATGAAAGAAACGAACCTCTCCAGATCAAATCCTCCAATGCCAAGAACATAATCCAAATCAACTTTGCCATATTCGGCCCGTTTCAAATTAGCCATGCGATTGATACCCTGTATTACAACAGAGGATGTTACAAACAAACATATGGTAACAAAATAATAGAATGAATAGATGACACTTACTCTAATACGCTCAATCAAAGAATAAACTTCAGGTTCATTGACAAGATCAATCTGCAAGTGAAGTAACAGGAGTTTGAGTTAGATCTTCGGTGTTACCAACAAGGAACCAATTTATAGAAAAAAAAATTGTTTAAATCAGCAAATATTTGTTAAAGGAGCACCACCTTGTTAACTATTATTCTATCAGCATAGGCAATTTGCTGAACTGCTTCATTGACTATGCCCTTGGGCTTTACTTCATCCAAACGCAGTCTAGCGTGCTTTGCGTCAACTAAAGTAACAACACCATCCAGCTTGACATCATTAAAAACTACATCCTCAGCATAGAATGTCTGTATAATAGGTGCCGGATTTGCTAAACCTGGAAAAATAGACAAAAAAGAGAATCACATCACCATGGATAATTAAAAAATCCATAATTTGCATTGCTTAATTTTCTGGTCAACTTAAACTTATACAGACCAAAATAGTTACTGCAATATCTTTTCCTGAATATGGTAGCAATCTACAGATTGTACAATAACCTAACAAGTTCTTTACCTGTGGTTTCGATAACAATATGATCAAACTTTCCCTTCTTCTTCTTAACCAATTCACCGATCATACGGACTAAATCACCACGCACGGTGCAGCAAAGGCAGCCATTATTTAGCATCATTATGTCCTCGGCTCCGGCGGTTTGTGCAGCAACTAATGAACCGTCGATGTCCACTTCTCCAAACTGCAATGTGAATAATGAAAAAAAAAGGTATAAGCAGTTCAGCTTCAACTCGCATATTTTAGCTGGGTTTATCTGGGTCCTCCTAAATGACGGGTTGATATCAGGTGATTTTCTGTGTTTCACAAAGCCATGCATGTGTTCAGGAATGAAGAAATAAACTGCTGGTCAGGCACTCACATAACAAATACTCCTATAATTGAATTACTGAATGAAAATCTATGAGGCTGAGAGTGAAAACATTAACATGTGCATACCTCATTTTCAATAACAGCAATTTTCTTTCCATGGTGAGCAGTCAAGATGTGATTCAGTAAATGTCGTCTGCAAAAAAAATGTATATCAGAGATGTGAGATTAATACAATACAAATCGTCCAGCTGAAAATGGGCAATGAGCATTCTGTGCACGGTGCAGAATATGTCAAAGGGTAGAGGCTATGAAGTCAGTCATACTTTAATATGCCAATCCATTTGTAGTAAAGATCCAGCAAGTGGACTGAATTTATACAAATTTACTAGAACAAAAGTACCTCTAAGTTCTGCATCTCACATGATCAAAAACGAAAAATGGGCACCCTCTACAATAATCTAAACCGAACCATCATCTGGCTAGTAGCAGTGCTGAATGCTACTTAGCTAATCATTTTCGGTGCAAGAATCGGCCACACGGACTTGCATAACCGCGCGCATCAATGGCAGGCTGCTCTACTTTGAAGAAAGCCAGTGAGTTTAGGGCTCTGACCTTGCCGGAACCAAGGAAGCCGGTGATGATGGTGGCGGGGATGCGATTGTCGGGCGGGATCATCGTCTCTTCCCCAGAGCACTCCTGCGTCGTGGAAGCCGCGGAGGCCGCGAATCGCCGAGGCGCTCGCCACGACGGCGGCCCCGCCGCCGCAGCCGCCCGCGGAGATGCCGGAACGGAGTAGGAGCCCGCGGCGGCGCGCAGGCGCATGCGGAGGAGGGAGGCGACCCGGCGCGCGGGGAGTCCGAGAGACGACGCCGCGGAGATGGCCGGGGAGGCGGAGCAGAGCGCCGCCATGGCGTGAGAGGGTGAGAGGGCGGCAAGTGGATAGAGAATTTCGGCGAGCGCAGGATGCAGCCAAGACAAGACCAATGGAGGAGGGACGAGAAAGCGCTCGGCTTCGCTTGGAGTGTGTGCGCCGCTGGCTGGGCTGCTGAAATTATCTCGGCGCGGCGCACGCGCACCGCACGCGCGGGATGGCCTCCGTTGGGCCGGGCACTAGGCCGGCACTGTCACCTTGTCCTCTGTTTTGGGCTGTCACACCAGTGGACTCTGCTGAGAATGTTCTCGGCTCGTTCTGGGCCACAGAAATGGGCCGCCTACACTCACAGTAGGCCTGAGGCAGATGTTTGCTGTGGTTTTTGCATGGCATTCTGTGGTCCTTTGACAAGGAAAAGTTACAGTACGACAGGAAATTAGTGAACTTACCGCATGTCTGGTGCATTAGCAAATGCTTCATATGATATCCACAGAATTCAGACCAGGTACTTTCAGAAAAAATGTCAAGTAACCACAATGATTTTATGAGAATTTTACTAAACGATCCACATGGAGATCAGCTACCGTCGCCGCATTATTAGGCTGACTCCAGTAACTTACTCATTTCTTCGTCTATTTTGTACGGTCCAACACCTTACCGCATGTCCTCGTAATAATATACGATATCCGTTGGACTGGATCTTAGGCTATCTCCAATAAAGCGTCCAAAAGAACCGCACATAGCATAAACGATACTGTAGCGGTAAAGTAAAAAATAGATGAAAATAATAATAGACAATGTGGATAGACGCTCTGCTGAAAACGGTGAACGGAGACACGGTGACAGGCTGCCAATGTCGGTGTCTGCATTCGCTTGTTTTTTACACTCGCTCACCCTCGTGATCTACACTCCGAGGTTAATTTTACGTCTCTGTCGCCAGCAGGATATTATCCCTGACACCTGGTGGCATCGCTTTGGACGGGTATATTAATCTATCACACGTCCTCGGGGTGGATATTGTAAACCACACCACAGTGACAGCAACCGCGACGATGTTTCCTTGCACCTCGCCCAGTCGCTGCTTACGCTATGAATGCCGTCGGCCGTAACTAAACCGCGACTTTCTCGTCGCTAATGCGTACTACTGTATTACCCAGTTGTTTTCACCAGTCGCCACGTACGTACGTACGTACACAGACAAAGTATTGGAGCACTTATCATATACTAGTACTGTAGTAGCTAGTGAGACATGAACGAAAATAATAATAAACGCGGCTGTCGCCATCGTCGTCTTATCTGGAGCAAGATTAAAAATCATACTGACAGCGGTACGCACGATAGATGATGGAAATATAATGGTAAAATAAAACTGTATATAGTATATGGATGAGGGGATGTAGCGGCCGGGTTAAGTTGACACACGTACTAGTACAGATACAGATTAAGCTGAAGCCAGCGCGACGAGCGGCCGGGGAAACGAATGAAAAAGAAAATGCTACTGTACTTGCTACGTGCCGCACGGCCGCTGCACATCGTCCGTCCGCTCAGGCCTCAGGCCTTGTCGACGTGCTTTGGCCGGGTGGTCTATGCGCCGGCCTGGACGGAAACGAAACGCGACCGGCCCGGCGGCCCGTCCCGTCGCCGCGCCCGCCGACCAGCATAGACGTGCGTAGGCGCACTGTGGAAACTTCTAGCTTTGCACCACGTACTGGGGCCGCTGGTACGGGTGGCGCTGCCGCACGGGTCGGGGTGTGCTTGTCACTGCGATTCGCCGTGTCACCTACGAGCCGTCCTGATCGAAACACAGCAGGTGCTTAATTCCCTTCCCTCCCGGATTCGTGCAATCAATCTCCGATAATAACACATGGCATTTAGTATGATGCAATTTACGAACAAACTAATGAACGTTCTAGCTAGAATGGGCGCGCGGCTGGCACGCAGTACGTACGTACAGCACAAAATCTCGCACGATACCGCTAGTCAGGCTCTAGCTGGCTCGTGATACGGTTCTCGTATCACGACGGCCTACTTTGCAGCATAAATACTACGGAGTACTAGTATAGTTGCGGATCATTATTGGGCACGATTAATCAATCATTTCGATGGAGCAACCGGAAGCATGCATGTACGTGTCCCCAGGTCCGAGTACACCAATACTAAAACCCCACGAATTAGCGTACGGACAGGACGTCGCATGATTGCAGATCCACAGCTAGCCAGCTGCGAGCCTGCACAAACTAAAGCAGATACCGTAGCCGGTTTGATTGGCCGCTCACCAATCAGCCACCGGGATTATTCTAACGCTACGGTAGGCCGTGATCAACTGCCCACGATGCCGCAGGCGCATCCGCCGATGATGGGCGGGAGGAGCGCGAGAGGGTGTCGCAAATCTAAACGGCAATGCTGCTGCTCCGAGACAACGGTTAAAATAGCGGTATCCACGCGCTGTCCCCGCCGGCCATGTCCCCCGCGGCGGCCAACCCTCTGCTCTGCTCTCTGGCGTCTTCCGTGCTCTCAGCGCTGCGCCCACGGGCGGCCGCCACGCGGCCCCCGCGCCTGCGGTTTTGGGACGAGGCCGGGGGGGGATGGGCCTCTGCACCCCACCCGCGGCATGGGCGCATGTGCATGTGCTCCGCGTCGTCGCCTCGCGCCGTCGCGCGTGCCACCACCCTGCGCCCGCCACCGCCACGGCTACCCACTCGTCCTCCATCGGGGGGCGTGGAAACATTTGTTGTTCCCACGGCGGGCGGGGCCTGGTCACTGCGGCTTTGGCGGTGCTTGTAAACCAACCGAAGAAGGAACGCAGGTCCATTCTGTTACGGTCACGGGCAGAAACGACATAAATAAAAAGGAGGGAAAAGTAAAGCAAACAAAAAACAGCAGACAGAGACGGGCACGTTGGTCGACCTAATCCTCCCTCCGAGCACAGGGGGGCCCATCCGCACGCTCCACGGACCCACTGTCCGCCTGACGGTCGCATCGCATCGCCCGACGCAGCGCAGGACTGCCGGGACACCTGTGTGCTGTGTGGTGTGGTGCCCTCGACACCGATCGAGGGCGACCGCCACGCTCTCTTCCCACGGACTCCCCTTCTTATTACGAAGCGGATAAAGCAACGTCTCACCCGTGGGTTGGGTAACCAAATGGAAAATGGTGAGTGATGGCGTCCGGCCATGTGACATGCCAATGGGCCTGGGCCAAAGGTGTTCCCGTCACGCTCCTCGCCCTCAAGATGACAGGGATCACTGCTAGTCTATGGGCGGGTTGCCGGGTTCCGTTCCGTCCGACCCCACCTGCTGATCCAGCTCTGGTCGGGTCGAGTGGTTGCCCGGTCGTTGGCGCGTCACGTCACACTCACACCCTGCCAACCTGGTTCGGTGCAGTGCTCATGCTGGACGTTGTTCTCGGCACCTTTCGCCGCGCAACAAGACCGCGTCCTCTTTCTGTGTGCTCGCTCTGTCCCACGAGGAAGAAGGCCATCTTCTCTAGTGTGGGTGACTGGGTGAGCAACCGGTGGGCTGTGCACACCGGAAAGTGGTAGACCAGAGGCCGGGGCAGAGTGAATTCCATTCCAGCTGGCAGCTGCATTGTCACACGCGTGGGATGATGGGAACCGATAGATGATCTCGTCCGAAGCAAGTAGTAATTTTCTGCTAAATTAAGATAAATTCGGAACGTCGACCGCACGGTATAGTACGTGTTTATTCTGAAAAAAAAAGGGAAAATGTTACTACCGGGGAGAATTCACATATCTATTTAGGAGCATGCCAGATGCATATCTATGCATTTATTATCGAAACCCTGAGAGTGCACAAGAATCTGCGAGACGAAAGGTGTGCTTCTATTTCTCCAACTGATACCGAAGAGATATTCGACGAGCCACTCTCTCAACAAGGTCATTAGCATGTGTGGGATCCCAGAATCTCACATTGAGTGGGGTCGTCGGGCCTACCGCGGCTACCCCACCCCGCTACTAGTCGCCTGGTCGGTACCTTAGGTTGGAGTATTTTTCAAATCTCGTTATCTATCACTGTTCTAAATATTTTTCTCTCTATTTACATTGCAGCATTTACGTCAAACAGTGCAAAACAGTGTTTTAAAGAATCCTCAAAACCCCACCGTCAGGAGACAGCCTTACCTCGATCCAATACGAGACACGTTCAAAGCTTTCCGATGTGCTCCCGCCAGGGCCCGCAAGCTAGCTGCCCTATGGCGCCCACCGCTCTCACCGAGGCTGATATCGTGGGCAAAACATTTTTTACGCACTATGTACAGAGTTGAATTTGAAATACAAACGGTGCTGGTGACATTAGCCTAACCACAGTTAGCTCAACTTAATTGGACCTTAAACCCAAAGTCCCAAACCACTCACTCACTAGTGACAAGCTCGGTTCCTTTCTCCGTTCCGATTACGAAACGATATCGTAATAGGAGCAGGTGTAAAACAGCGTCCCTCCCCATCCTCCCGCGGGCCACCGGTCGTCCTCTGCCGTTCCCCAGCCTTGCCCTCCGCTCCGTTGCGTATGCCCCTCCGCTCCCGTGTTCCCGTTCCCTAATCGAATTCGGAGCGGAGAAACGAAACGGAGCCTCAATTACCAAAACGCCCCCCACCCCCGGCCCCGCGACCCTATAAATTCCCCCGAAAACCGCTTCACCTCGGCAGTTTGCCGAAACCACCGGCCAGAGCACCGGTAGCCCCCGACGACCCCGCCGCACCCAATTCCCAGCTCCGAATTGCTTCCTTGCCTGCGAGCTCCCATGGCAGCGGCGACCACCAGGAGGCCGAGCGCGCCGGTCCTGTCGGCCGCGCACTACCGCTCCGCGTCGCCCGCGCGCATCAAGCTCTCCGGCGCCGGCGCCCGGTACTCGCCGGCGGGCCAGTCCGTCAGCGTCTCGTCTCCGTCCCCCGCCGCGGGCGCGCGGGCCCGGCGGATCTGCATGTGCTCGCCGACCAACCACCCGGGCTCCTTCCGCTGCAGCCTGCACAGGGAGCGCAAGCCGACGTCCCCGCCGAGCGGCGCGGGCCCGACGACCAGCCGTCTGGACGCGGGCGCGGGCGCGGGCCGGCGGATGGGCAGCGCGCTGGCGCGGATCGGCGCCGTGGAGGGCGGCGAGTGCGCGCGCCGGGCGCTCGCGGCGACGGTCCGCCCCTCGCCCGCCGCGCAGCAGTCGCAGCACCGGAGGCGCGTCGCCCGGGCCCGCCCCGGCCCCAGCAGGCTCTCCGCCGTCTCCATGGCCGGCGACCGCCCCGGCGACAACGGCCAATGGTAGAAGACGCCGACATGCCATTGGTGGTGGAACTAGTACTGGCATATTAGCAGTATATAGAGCCCTAGCAGCAGCAGTAGATTAGTACAGTAGGAATCTCTATAGCACTTTTGATGCTCTGTAAAAACGATGATGGAGTTTGGAGAGCCAGTGGATCAGGAGTTTTGGATCCTGATTCACCCAACCAGTACAAGAATTGGGTGCACCGCTTACATAGAACTCTCTCTCCCTCTCACTGCCTCGTCGAGCTGATGATGAGCACGCGTCTGTGTTTGGATTTGGATCATTGGGTTGGATGGATAAACATGAGCGAGGGAACGGAGACAACTGGATTGCCCCAACAGTGGAGGCCACTGATGATTCTGTCTAGATCACACCCCCTGTCCCTTCTGTTTCTTGACTCCTCATCGCCGGGTTGTTGCACCTGGATAAGCTTGGCCTGCAGCGCGCTTGAGTGCAGGTGACGCCTCTGCGCCCGCCGCCGTCACGCGGTCCCCGTGCCGTGGCAGCCGCGAGTCGGGGGGCGGGCAGGCAGGCCGCGGAGGAGCCCTCCATTCCGTGGGCGGCGTACACAGGTAGAGTTAGCCAGCCTAGCGTCACCTACTCAGCCGCCCTCCTTGCCGTGCTGCTGCCTGTTGGTTGGGCAGAGCAGCACTCCGTTCCTTTGCCGGAAATCAGCTAACGATCGCGCACACTGATGATTAGATGAGACTTGTGTGCTTCTCGTCACTTCACTCTGTTTTATTAGTCTTGGAGCGCTGATATGAACATAGAACATGACTTCTCCTAAAAGAGTAGACATTGAGCATGAACTAGAAACTAGAAAGATCCATATGAAACGCTGCAACTATTCAACGGAGAAAGAAAGCAAAGGGAAATAAAAATCAAGCGGGGGCAATCCCTTCATGCAGACGTACTACTACTTGTCCTTGTTCAGCCACACAGCATTACAAAATTCAAAACCGGTACCACTGGTGATGATAAGATAAAGAAACAGTGTGGTAGCAAACCAGGTGCTGCGGCGGAGTACGTGGTGTAGTAGCAGAAGCAGACTAGTACTACCAGTACCGGTGCCCACCCACTGGAATATCTGACGGCCGGATTAGCCGAAGAACACCAACGTGTACGTGCACGTCGCCGTCAACCCAGGTGCGAGAAACTCAAACGCTCGACTCGCCGGCATCGGAAATTCTGAATTGCCTCGTTGGCGCACCTCGAATCTCACTCCCTATCAATATTTTAATTATCTTTCTACCAATACAACATTTATATTAAATAATATAAAATAGTATTTTAAAAAATTTTTTTAGAAGTCACATTACATTACAAGTGGCCTGACAACCTGCCCGGACCGAAGCCCCCCGCGAGTCGGCGACCAGCTCGGCCGGACCTGATCGTGCGGCCGCTGAGTCGGACTCGGCAACCGCCGCCGATTTATGGCACGGAATAGACCAGAACAGGGTACGTAGTACCTACTACAGTCTACACACCGAGTACGTGTCTGGTAACCTGCTGTCGCCTCTACGTGCTAGTACTACAGACTGTACAGGGGTGCGGGCAGACTCGGCAGCTTGCCCAATGCCCAGGGTCGAGGGCAGACGCGACGGACTCCATCATCAAACGCAGAGAGACAGAGCAGTCGCCTCTGACCCGGGAGCAGTACACACCTTGTCCGTCCAGCGCACGGAACTGCGGCGGCTTCCAAGATCTCCGGGCAGGAGCGGGCCTGACTGGCCGAGGCGAGACGCGAGCGCGACCGATCGATCCGGGCGGGGCCGGGATGAGAGAAAGATCGGCAAAAGCGCCGGCGAAAACGGCGGGCGCCGGAGGCCGGAGGCAACGTACGGCGCGTCGGTGCCGCGGACACGTGCCACGACGCCGCCGCCGTGGCGCGTGGCGTGGCGGCGGGGACCTGGCCGGGGCGGGCAGGTCCACGGCTGCCTTGCAACGTGGCATTTCGTTTCCGTACGCCCCGGGTCGTGGACGCAGCCACGCAGGGACTCGGCAAACGAACTACTCCTAAAAAGTCCGTTTCCCTCTGGCTCAGGTCGCAGACTTAGAAAAACGAGTGTGTTTACCAGGATTACGCACGGGTTACCCTGCAGGCTAGGGAGGATAATGCGTCTCCTCACGTTATTATGTTGCTTGTTCTTGATGAGATTCAAACGTTCGAGAATGATGGCACACTTGAACGCACGCAGTCCCGGTCTGAATAATTCTCCTCAAGTCTAGGCATTTTAGGAAACGTGGCACATTCTGTCACTGTAGATATGGTAAAATTCAAAATAGAAAATGTGGAATAGAAAAACGGTCGACCGCTGCAACGCTATACACAGGCGCAATTTGCTGTCCCCACCGGCACTCCACCCGCACTCTCACAGGACACAGGTACTCGGTCGATTGGCGATTTCCTAGCTAGCTCGAGAGGAACGGAGGACGACGACGACGCCGGCGTTGAACTTGAACCACCGGGTCCTCCACATTGCAGGGCAGTTCAGATCTTTGGATCTCGTCCACATGTCATCGCAAAGTTGTGAGTTGTGAGCTGTTTCCAGGACCCGGTGGCCGGTGCGCGCCAACCCAAGTACCCAACGTAAGCAGATTCGGTGCCTGCCTGCATCTCCCCTCCCGGGCGGCATTTCCCTTCGCCGGGGTCTTGCCACTCCACAACTGACAAACACACAGCGCCGCGTTCTCGCCGGCGAAGCCCACGCGTCCGGGGCTCCCAGCAGATGCTCTGATACTTTTTTAAGAAAAAAAAAAGAATCCCATCATTTCTTCGTGAAAAAGGAACTTGCTCGATAAGTAATGCACGGCGAGGCGGCGATCTGTTCTGTCTCCACTCTCCGCGGACGGGAAAACGCAGAGAAACTTACGTGCACTACACTGAACCGTCGCGACACATCGAGAATTCGAGATCGACATCGACTCATCGAGGGAAGAGAGACGAAGATCTTCAAAATAATCACCTCGACACTTGATGACACGGTGAAGGAATAGTAGTCGGAGGAGTAAAACTCACATCACATGCGCGCGATTCCACACGCGCACACATAAAGAACGTTGCTTTCGGATAGGTGTCATGGGCGTCCTGTGAACATGCACGTCCACACCGGAGGGAGCTGAGCAACCCACGCACGCACCCACACACCCAAAAGAAAAAAAAAAAGGAGGCGGCCCGTCTCCAGCATATTTTGTTCTCGTTTTTTTTTCCAAAAAAAAATAAAGTTAAGAAAGAAATGCGGCGACCTCAAATTCTCAATGGCTCAACCCCAAGAACACGAACACCATGCGTAGATAAGAGTAGCTGTTCATTCCATCGATTTTCTGCTCTCTTTGGAAAAAATAGAGTACACAGTACAGTACATGGGAGAAGGAATCACCAGCACACTACAATTCAACGATAGCAGGCTACGAGTACACTACTGCTACTACCTTCTCTTATTATTAGCTAGTACTGGCTATATCTGGAGCCGATTCGTGCGCGCGAAATAGTGGCGCACGATCGATCAGCTACGAGGAGGAGGCGAGCCTGGCCACGGCGGCGCCGGGGCCCTCGTCGTCTCCGGCTCCGGCGGCGTCACTTGTTCATGAGGCGCAGCCTGGAGGGCCGCGGCTGGAAGTCCCCGCCCTGTTGGCGGCGCTGGCGGCCGCGCTCGCCCGGGCCGCTGATCCGCTGTAGGAGCAGCGCGCGCACGGACCGCCCCTTACTGGCGGCCGCCCTGCTGCCCCTGCTCTGCCTGGGCCTGGGCCCCGCCTCGCCGCCGCCGCCCGGCGACGACGCGTTCCGGTGCCGGCTGCAGCGGAAGGACCCCGGGTGGCTCGTCGGCGAGCAGAGGCACGTCATCAGCTTCTTGGCGTTACCGGGCGCGGCCGCCGGTCTCGGCCCTCCTCTGCCAGCGGCGGCGGAGCAGGACGCGGATGCCATGGCTATTGTGGGTGGGGTGGGAATTGGGATGCGTTGTGGCCCGTGGACGCGATCGGCGCGAGCGCGATGTGTCCGTGTCCATCGCTGCGGCGGCTTTTATACGCGAGAGAGGCCGAGAGCCATCAGGCGGTGCGAGTGCGAGGGCGAGGGCGAGGCTGCGTGCCTCTGCCTGTGCCTGGTGGCTGGTGTGCGTGTCAAGACACCAGTAAATTAAACGGGAGGCAGGAGAGTTAAAAACGGAGTGTTTCGCGCGGGTTTCCTGTCTCCGTTTGTTCCCCCGCCTGTTTCCGCGAGCACCGCCGGCCACGGAACTGCGCCTGCGCCGGCGCCGCGCGTGGGGATCGGTTTCGCTCATCACCGGGCGTGCGTTTACTGAAAGTGTGGCGTTTCAAGCCGAACAGTGTGTGTGTGCAGTTAAACTGAACTCGATCGACCAATAAAAAAAGTGCTCCATGTAATAACGTAATGTGATGCGGAGAGGAGTCATCCTGTCAGAAAATAGATTTAAAAAGCACTGTATATTCTTCCAAACAAATAAAAAAATACAATGCAGAGTGGATGTGCGCTCATGCATGATCGCGTCAGAAGCTAGTGGAACCGGAACTGAAAAGTTGTCGAAAGATTCTTTTGCCCCCGTTTCCCCTTCTTTTTCCTGTCTGTAACGCGGAACAAAAGCACCGTCTCCGAGATCGCCGATTCACCATCAATCAAGTAGAAAAATGAAAGAAATTACTATCTGCAAATCGCCCGTCTTTCCTTCATCGGTGGGGCGCAGGAGTGACTTGCCCGGACGCAAGCATGTGGGCTTTGCTATGCTACTACAGATGATCGTGCAACCGCCTTCGTCTTCGCCTGTGACGCCGACGTTTCCCTGCCCAGCCGCATCGTCGGCCGTGACTCAGAAGGGCGTCCTTTCGTGCTGGAGGCCTGGTGCTGGGGGGAGTGTCCTGCGCCTAACCATTTGTTGTCTTGCGCGAGCGCACGCTCCCCGTTGCGTGGAGGCCCCCATCCTCTGAATTCTGAATCTAATCGTCATCCCTCCTTTTCTGAATAAAAATGAACCTAATCGATCGATGATCGCCGTCGTGCGTCCAGGGAAGAAGGCACGCATGCCATGTGGGGGAATCATCAGGCAGACATCACTGATTCCTTCGGCTTGTTGGGAGGAGGCTGGTCGGTAGCTTTAGCTTTTTTTTAAAAAGAAAAAATTGCTGCATGATCGACGATACAGTGATGAACTATCCCTCTGTTCGTTTCCAGCTTAAGTTTTTGTGTTATATTCTCTGGGGTGGGGACAAGGTTAATGGTCGTTTTGGTTTGTGGAGTACTGTTCTTTTTTGTCGATATCGACTCTTTTAGCCGCTGGGCGAGTATTAGGTAGAGCACGGACCATAATTCCAGCACTCCATGCTGAAAATTATAATCTCGGAATCTTAATGATATAGCCAGAAGTCAGAACAAACTTCCATGACGACTATCACACGTGGTTTACTTAGTACCTGGACAATAGTAGCATTTGTCTTGTTTAATAAGCGGCGGAGGAGAAACTTAACTAATCCAAACAGTTGCAAGTCAAATTTCTCTTGTACCATGATAAGGATGACTATATCAACAACCCGTCCGATCAGCTTATCCGTGCTTGGTTTGACCTCGCCTAAATCAGTTGGTTCTTTTTTTTCCAAAAACTTCGGTCACTAGCCCTCTTGTCACAAGTGTTCTTGCGCCATAGAAATGGTAACCTGAAGAAGGCAGGCACGTACTGTACCAGTTCTTCACGGTACTACTTGCTGAACCGATGAAAATTAGTTAACATTTTACGCCATGTACTGATGTTGATCAAACCGTACCGAGCGGATTAATCTGTCATCTTGACAATGGGAGAAAGAATACTAGCGCTGCATGCAATTTTGTTAGGTCACCACCTTTCATCCTCATCATGAACTACCGCCCCAACAACCCAAACTGTTTTTTCCTCCCTCACTTGTCCACTGCCGAAGAGGGCACTACTGATAGTACCTTTCATACTGACAACAGCCTAATTGCATATGTCACTTCCAAAGGCTTATCCAAATCTTTGTTTTTGCTGTTTTTTTTCTCTTGAGAAAATATCCAAAAGAAGCAGGGGTGGTTATGACATGGACCTATATGGAGGGCCACGCCATAGTAAGGTAATCGCTTTCCAGAGACTTTGCTGCTTAGCATAGCCGGCCAAGCCACGCTTCCAAGTGAAGCCAAATTAACCTGATGGTAACATCTTGGCCTGGATCTGGATGGGAAGAAGCAGCCAAGCATCAATGGACAGTGACGCTAACAACCTGCTCGCCATTTTCTCCGGGCACAGCTGACAGCTATGTGAAAATTACCTACCGGGATCTTCTGTGCTATTTGGTTTACCAGACCACCAAGCCGTGAAACAACTAGAGGCCTTCCGTCAGGCTGCGCAGTGGTAACAACTAGGAACAATATTTGCCAGAAACTGTTGTTACCTGAAACTGAAACGAAGAAAAGGGGTTTCGCTAAGCAGTTTATTTCCATCCAGTTAAGGTTCATGAGCTGGTAGATGTTAGACGATGGTTTGTGACTCTGTCGCTGACAGAGGCCCTTCACTTGCATCGTCCTCATCGCTTGGCTGGTCCATATCAGTTGTTTGTGAAGGGTGGCAACAATTTCGCTGAACAGTCAATCGTCCCAAAGCATCGTATTACTAGTTAACAATGCTAAATAAGCAGTAGCTTTCTCGAAGGTTAGAAAGATCGCACTAGGATTTTATTTTATTACGAGGATATTTACAAGATTGAGAAGAATCAGCCATATTGCTCAAAAGCCTTTATTATTAGATATCACGAATCCTTATCAGTAATTAACAAGGCTGGCCAAAGATTTTTGTTCCAGTACCATGACGTACAATTTGCACGACACCAGCTGTATGCCTAGCCGATAAGCGAGACGAGTAATCCGAAGAAGGGAATGATAATTAAGCACCTTATGAATCTTCATTGGATGAGCTGGCAAAGGCCTATCGGACTTCTCCTTTGTCCGTCCGGCCTGCCACGATGGATTCAGTAACCCAGATTTAGCAACGCTAATCTAGCCAGATTTGTCGTAAAGCCGCCTCATGGAGATCTGCCGATGGCACGCCTGCATCGCAATTGCAAAGGGGTATCTATAGTCGAGATCGATATCACGCCGTTATAATCTTCATCATGAGAAGCAGCAACGTCTATTGAACTCAAAAGAGATTTCGAATACATCATGCATGCGTAATGCGTTCATGCTCTGGCCACGCCATTTCCATCCGGCTGTTTTCTGCTACGTCGACACTGCTAGGAGTACATGAACCCTGATATAACGAACGCCTAACAACTCTGGAGCGGAGATTTAAAGTCGATGCTTTTTCAGTGGAGCGTGAAAGAGAGAGGAGAAAAATCCAGCGTTCTGTTGTATCCCTCTGTCTCTCCAAAAACAAAAACAAAAAAACAAAAAATCCAGCATTTAACCGGTCAGGAACTCAGGACACACTGCACCTCTCCTCTTGAAAAAAAAAAAAGAAATAGAGACCAAGCATCCCGATCATGTGTTCAATGCAGAAAGCTAGGATATTGCGAGGCCGGCAATAGTGAGCCGCCGGTGACAAGGCGGTGAGGAGGCGAGAGGGCGCTTCAGAACTCTGAAGGAAGCCCGAACAGTGCACGGCTCCTCCTCCTCCTCCCCTCGAGGTCCATGGACGAGAGCCCGCTGTTCCTTCCTTCTCCGGCAGTGCCTATCGGTATGAATGCAGCAGCAGCGACGTGCCCGTGTGTGCCTTTTCTGCTGACACCAACGGGACGGGATATTGGTGGTCAGGTTACGAGATCGACCGGTGCGTCGAGGAGCGAGCAGAGCAGATGAACACTGAGCATATTGTTGACGAGGATGCTGAAAAGGTGCCGCATGTAGACATGTGGGCAAGGTTTCAATGCGCATGCGCCCTGCCCAGCCGGTAGCGTGGCATCTCGGACCAGGATTGGAGACACATCAGGTCAGATGTAGAGCAAAGTCCAGGTCAGGGTGGCCACTGACCCGCTTTCAGTTTCAGTCTGTGCCCTTCTCCAGAGGATGCCTGGACCTGCCGGAAACCGCTCCGGGATCTGACTCGGCATCACCCTGTGCGCCCCGCCAAGTCACCGCGACGCGGACATGTGCTGATGATGTGCATGCATGCACCAATGCGATGCAATGCAGGCAGCCTGGGAGCCCTGGGCGCAGGGCAAGGCGTCGGGTCAGGGCTGGCTGCCGATGACTTGACACTGCAGGGCTGCAGGCAAGGATCGGAGAAGGGTTCAGTCAACCGCGCAAGGCCATGCCATGCATCTAAGCATGTATCATCCAGTTGGATTGGAGCCGATTCTTTGCCGGTTCACGGTTGACCCTGGCAGAGCACAGCGATGCCGCTGGGAAGCTGCGGGGTTCGCCGCGGCAGATGCTCCGGCCGGCCACGAGCAAGTGTTTCAAGCTGAGACATGGCAAGTTGAGACGTGCCGCCGCCTGCAGCCTGCAGGTGCAGTGTACCTATACCTATATTATACCGCCAAGCGTACGTGTTGAGTTGACTTCTCTGGCGCTGGAGAGTACTAGGCTGCTGTGCTGTGCCAGAGGGCGGGGATCAAATCGGTCGCAAGGGCAATGCAAGTTATTCAACTTGGTTCAATTCAACTTTTGGCAAGGGGTTCATCTTTTCTTTCCAGTGCCATAGATAGGGCTTTAGCAGTTTAGCATCGTGGTGAGCGCGTGGCACACACGAGCCGCTGAACCTTGCCGGCAGCGCACGAGCAAGCAATAAGGAAGCCTGATGTTCTGGGCCTAGTGGAAGGCCGGACGACCGCGGGCCAGGAGCCCGTCATGACCTCTGTTCCCTACTTCGTGCCCGATTGATGGGTTTCAACGGCCCATTTCAACATTAGGCCCCTTATATTACCACGAGGCCGCGGAACGCATCAAATTCAGGAGCGAATATTCTATTCCCGATGCGATTTTTTTTTTCGAGTAGGACAATCATCCGCCGTGGAAGAAAAGCCATTTCTTGTAGAAGAGGGGGAAATGTTACTCCCTCCGACGACAAGGAAAGGCCTCGTGTGGCAACAACAATACCCCACACATCTCTTCTATAGAAAAAAAGATGGCGCACACAGGCAATAGGAACGAATTGGGGGTGTTTGGCTCATCGGATAATGCATTATCCTTAGATGTACGTGGACATACCCCCTTGAAGAGCATGCGATCTTCCACATCATGACTGTACACAGTACACCACTAATGACCAATCCCAACACAAAACAGTCGCATGCTGTCTGACCTACTACCAAGTTCCAACCACAAATCCAGCTACCGTCAGTACGATAATGCACATCAACTTCGGCTACGAACTCAGCAAGCAGCAAAACCAATCAAGGATACAGCCATCTACATTCTGAAAACCACTATCACGGAGTATGCACACACGCAGGCATGGGAAGAATCATCAAGCGTTCGGGGGAGTTGGAGCCGGCTTGTCTTCCACCGGGTACGGCTGGTGCTCGGCGATGAACTGCTTGTTGTACGCGCGGTGGCGCCGCTCCCTGGCGTAGATCACCCAGAAGATGAGGGACAGCATCACAGCCGCTGAGACCATCACCAGGCCGACGTACACCCACTTGCTGTACCGCTGCAGGCCAGGGCAGTAGTCCTGGTTGATGGTCGTGAACGTGTCGCGGACGAAGGTGCAGTCCTCCAGCTGAATGAGGAAAGGGCCATACTGGTAAAGCCCTTGGCTAACGTTCACGCCTGCCGCCATCTGCCCGTAGATACTGGGAGTGACACGCCCCACAGTGGTGCAAACCTCAGATCCTGAGACGGTGGTGGTCTGGCATTCAAAGCTCTTCCAGGCCTACAATTTATGCAAAGGCACGAATCAGTGTTTTTCAATGTTGTAGTTGTAGCTGCAGCGCACAAGTACAATGGAGCTACATAACCGCAGATTCACCTGGGTCGCATTGTCCAAGGTAACCTCTCCTCTTGCACAGGTGCGGTTGTTGAGGCTAGCTGTAAATGGATTGCAGAGCTGAGGCATCAATGGCCCCGACTGATTGTAGTTGAAAGGCGTCGCCGGTGTCCCTGGAGGGAAGTTTCTATTTGCCACACTGGTAATAACCTGGTTCATCAGAGTCACTAGCTGGAAAGTGACGTGCCTGCTTCTATACAGTGACTCGTTTGCTGTTGCAGGTTCAACACAGGGGATAATCTCATCCAGGGCAGTGTGTTTTGTTGGGTGAGCAACCCACTCATCCATTGAAACACAAGTATCTGAAACAACACTGTTTCAACAAAGAAGATGAGATAATGATATCAAAAGGGAGGCTTATTTTCAATCATAAAGGTAAGGTTGACCTTTTAAGAGGGTAGACAATTTGCCCAAATTTGAAATCCCAAGAAAACTATGCAGTGGTTCAATCAGCCCCAGTTTTGTTTTCAGCATTACTACTAACAGTACATATTACATGTTAATATGCAATTCCCTACAAGTTTCGCTAGCAAAAGGCATTAACTTGGAATAAAATCAATATCTGTTCCCATGCAACAGAACATAGTTTGGCATCTGAAACTGAAATTTAAAGGTCTTGTACATAATTTGACATGAAGCTTCCAAGTGAAATACAATATATCATGGTTATAATTTAGTTTGCAAACTAAGCCCTTTCTTAGGGCCAAGCAGTCACGGCGATATGGCTGAGAGCATGAAAGATGTAAGGTTAAACAACAGTAAACAATCCAGGTAGTAGGGAAGTTGGGCCAGAGTGATGCAAAGCCTGTAGCCCTGAGCCCCTGACCCAAGTCCAAGATGATATTGGGTAGCTGGTTGTAATGCAGATCGGTACCAAGTTGTGAATGCAATCCACAAACAATGGGCTGTTGATCGCTTGATGCAAGCGCTAGATCATTGGCATGCAGGCAAGCTCGAAACAAGATCAGAATTCAATTTGAAAAAGACCTGGGCCTAAAACTAAAAGCACCAATCTTTGGTATATTCTCCGTTGTAGAGTATAAGGTAGTTATCTACAGGCTGCTTGCATAAAATAGGGATAACTTAATTGGAGTTGGGCTGCAAGTCTGCAACTCAGACACTCAGTGAAAGAACACTTGTTGCAACGCATATGGAATTGTGATGTTGCTTACTTGTGCAGAAGAAGGAAGACACCACACAGGATAAATGTCCCCGTAACAAGTATCCATCCAACAACAACCAAGCTGCAAAAATGCCAGAAAAAGAATGATGTCTCTGGTCTGTTAAAAATAAGATCATTAACTAAAGTAATGTCATAAACAAAGACACCAACTTACACAGAAACAAGGAATTCCAGCCCAAAGATGGATAACACTGATAAGGTCAAGAATTACTATGTTAGCATATGTGCTCAGAATGTACAAAATCACAACCACTTTCTGCTAGTATGGGGAGTGCATAAGATCACTTACAGAAGCCAATAAATGCCAGAAGAAGCATTACCGCCGCAATCACAATTAAAGCGATCCTCCTGAAATAAAATTGGTCAACCGCATGCCAATATCCATTCCCCTATCAGTGCATAATTTAAATGGGATCTCATTGAAAAGAGGTGGAAGACACTTACACTCGGTTAAGCAGTCTATTTATCTTCGCAGCATTATCTGTTGTTTTGATAGCAAGATCAGTAGCTGATGAGTTCAACTTTCCTTGAATGTCATTGATCTCAGTTTGCACAGCAGGAGGCAGGAGGAAGGATTGTGCTATGTCAACCTTCTTTGCGGCAGACAAACTATCAGATAGGTTCCTAAGGTTGTCGACAGTATAATTTGCCTGGCTAACAACAAATTTCAGAGTAGTTGTTGTGCTTTTGTGGAATTTGCCCTGTCCATCATATAACATGGCACTTCCAACACTGGTAGCATCGAGTGAAATTTGATCAGCATATGCAACTCAAAATTTATGCAGGTAATCATGAAAATGTCACAATACAGAAGAACAGAACTTACATTGCAGCACAAGTGAACAATATTAGAAGTATCAATGATAAGACATATGCTGTTCGAGAATACTTGTAGCTGCGATGCGGACAGCAGCAATGATGGCAGCAAATCCCAAGCATAACCAGAAAAAAGATCACAAACCATGCCAGGGCAATGGCGAACAGTGGGATGGCCGTATATCCAACGGACTACGAACAAATAAATCAGAGCAAACGAATGTCATATAATGCAAGCAGCAAATGTAAGCAGACGATAGAGATGCAGTTTTAGAAAGATAAAGACTTACAGCCCAATAGTGCACTTCACTGATATTCCAGCCACCAGGATACTTCCTGAAACCATTCAAGGGGTCCCTTCGGTACGTCCTGTCTGCAGCCAAGATGAAGGAGCTATTCGTAGTGACGTTTATGTCAGCAGGAGCTTCAGCAATTGACCTCCTTGCCACCAAGCCAAATCCATCTGCTTTTGAAAGTTAAGAGTTCTGTCACACAGAGACAACCACTAGCAACCCAAAAAAGCAATCTTCCAACCAGAGACAATATAATAAGCATTTTTTTACTGGTGTCTAAAAGAACTATGTACTAGTTTAGTCCTCCACTGGTGGTCTGTTTATAACATTTCCTTCAGAATCAGTGAGGCACTAATCAAGAAGCTCCAACTTGAACAGAGCCATATTCCCGTGCTCTATTTATATTAAAATTCTGGTAAGTAAATGCTTGGTGCCTGTAGTAAGTAAAAACTCAACTATAGTAAATTATAGGCCTAAATTATAACAAGAAATGACTACGAAAATTACTTTTAGACAATGAGTCCATCGCACCACTAAGTGCTGAAAGCAACAAAGCAGGAAAAACTTAAGGGACAGTAGGTAGTATATGCAGTATAAGGGGTAAATGGAGGCACAGCAGTTTACAGGGCAGTGGGAAGATTGAATTTGGGAACTGTATAAATAGGGACCGTGGTATCCAGCGCTGTAGAAAAGCGATTCGCTATAGTAGAAAACAAAAGAGAGTGAAACAAGTGATGCAGTGGCACAGGAGGAATGGGGGAAAAAAGGCGAAGGAAATTTACACAGCCACATGATACCATCATGCTGCTTTCATGTTTTAAAAAGAAAATTCACAATACAAGGAGTGGATGAAGTACAAGAAGTCGGAGCTATCTTTTGGTTCAAAGACAAGGGCACAGATTCGATGGACAGCAGCACATATAACCCAGAACAGAGGATTGTTTGGAACAAAAAACCCAGATTCGTGTAGTTTTTATAACATAATAATAGGATTGTTTCGAACAAAAAAGACCAACAAAAGAAAAGGACAAGGAACAGATGGACTATAACCTGAGGAGGACCACAGTACACACACACAAAAAAAAAATCCTGGGGACCGTTGCACATCAAGAATTCGACATTCATTCCATCATCATACTACTAAACAAACGGCTCAATAATAACCTTTAAACGTACTGAACGAGCAAGAGGCATGCAGAGGAAACGAGATCGGCCCCAAAACCTCCCTGACCCTGAATAAGGAAGAAAAAGAAACATTTTTTTCTCCGCAACCAAGGAAGCAGGCAGGAGAACAAGAGCGCGAGAAGGGGGGGGCAAACAAAAGAAAGAAAGAAAGAAAGAAAAGAACCTGAGCCGAAGGCTGGCCTGTGGAAGTCGCGAGGAGCGTGGAACCCCGGCGCGGGATGCGCGGCGCAGAATGGCAGCGCGAGCAGCAGCAGCAGCGCCATGCGGGCGAGGGAGACGGGCAATGCCATGGCTCCCCCCGCGCGCGCTGAACCCAACAGCACGGCAAGATCGCACGCGCCGCCTGCCTGACCACGGCGCGCCGCGCCCTCCCGGCTCCCGGGCAGATGAGATGAGGCGGCTGGGAAGAGGAGAGGAGACGAGAGGGGGTAGGAGCACGACAGAGATTGAGGGTTGTTTTCTGCTTTGGTTCCTCCCTCCGCTCCGGGGCTGTGTGCGACCGACGGACTGGGGTTAACGGGATTTGCGCGGCGCTTTTGGGATTATATTAGAGGTGGCAAAACAGAGTGGGATTTGGCGTTGGTGGCCGGACAAGGGACAGAGATGTGTGGCGTTGGTGGGCATCTGTGTCAGACTGTCAGCGCGCGTGCTCTTCCCAAACTGCCCAGCAAAAGAGTTAACCCTCCACCAGACGGGTGGGTGGGCAGAACGGGAAAGGGGCCCCAATGATCTCCAACCTGTGCGGTTAGTTTCTTTATCTTTTGGGGGTGAAAAGAAAGCAGTGTGATTCTCAAAAAGAGAGAGAGAGAGAGAGAGCAGTGTGATTATTTGAAGGGACGCCTCACGCCTGCTTAAAAGACGCACTAGAAAGAATAATTAGGAGGCGGGCGCGAATCGAGCTTGCTTTGATGAGTCCAGTCGCGAACCAGAGCCGTCGGCAGCGGCGGGGGGCCGGGCCTCCTGTCGCTGGCCGTCGTCTCCCTCCACCAACGACTAGCTGTCAGTTGCCACCATTAACGTTCTTTTCTTTTTAGCCTTATGGAGTAATATAAACAATCAATCATAAATAACGCTTTGCTGCTGTTCTCGTCGAGACGAGAGGCTAATCTCATACCGATTGCGTTGCTGTCCCGTATCACCAGCTGGTATGGTATGGTATGGTATGGAGCCGCGAATGTCTTAACGACGAGGATGATGAGCCCTTTTCCAGTGTGTTTATTGATAATCGTTCAGTTTCTGCGATTAATCATGCACCGACGAACTGATTGCCGCCCATCATCTCGTCTTTGGCTCGACGACCCTTCCCTTCGTATCCTTGGTACGGTGTGTTTTTGTTGCGTGCGTCGTCCACGGACCACGGCTGCGGGCGGGTACATCGTACATGGGTGTGGTGAGTGGCGACGAACCGGTGAGTCGGTGACCGGACAGCCAACGGGCTCGTCGCCGGACGCTGCTGGACTCGCGGCGAGACGCAGACAGGAGCGTCGTATCGTACGCGCAGACTTGTGGGCGCGGAGTTTTTGACGAACGAAACGAAGACAAGCACGAGGGTCTGCAGCTCTCATCATCGGAGGGACGTTGCAGCCACGTCCGCGGACGGACCGGAACATTCCCCCCACAGCTGTGCACCCCACGTGGCGCTTCTCTCCTTTCTTTTCCCCCCCTTTCAAGGTGTGGTCACATGTGGTTTCGGGCTCCATCTAGGCTGGATTATTAATTTTACTGTAGTAACTAAAATGGCTGTTGAAGCGTTGGGTGCGGCGGCAGGCAGGAGCAGGACACAGCGCCAGCCATGTGCTCTCTTTCTGCCGCTTGCTGCTCCTGCCGGACAACTTCCTCGTTTAAAATAAAAGTGTCTAATACTAGTAGTACCGTTACCAGGCTGAGATACTCCTACGTACGAATCAATCAGCGTGGTCCTGGTCCAGCTCCTCCGCTGGCGTGCGCGTGCCTCGTCGGACTGTGACAGAGAGATCGTCGCGTTCCGTTCCGTTCCGGCCACCGCTGCCGCACGTTGCACTGCCACTGCATCAACGTCGCTGTGGACTCGTGCCCGACGGAGAGCGAGTGAGAAAGCGAGCGACGGCTGTTTCGTAGTGCAGTTTTTTATATCGTGGTTTTAAAATACTATGAGTTGTAATTGTACATAATAAAAATATCACAGTATTTTCATATCATAGTAAAATTATAGTTTTAGTTTTGATGAAAACAAAGATATGTTTGGTTTTACAGTAAAATCACGGTATGCACGAGTCCGGGCCGCTCCGGCCATGCCGGTCTCGATCCCAACACCATCCCCGCGTCTCTCCCCGCTCCCGTCGCCGGTCCTCGCTCTCGCCGACGGCCCCGCTCTGATCCCCCACACCAGTCCACCCGCCGCTACCCTTGGAGGCTTGGACCAGAGGCAAGCCATCGCCGCGGACGCCGCGGCCAGACGCGATTGAGCAGGAGGACGGGGCCGCACCATGGGAGGCCTGGAGAGGCGCCGGAGGACGGGGCAGCGCGGGCGACACAGGACGCGGGCGCCTGACGCGGGAGGCGCAGGCTTGAGAGGGGACCACCGTGGGAGGTTGGTCCGCGCACGGGAGCCTAGTACGGTGGCGCATGAGCGGTGCAGGAGGCGGGGCCTCCGCGACAACCCAACGGCGCTGAATCTGCGCAAGAGGCATGTGCCAGAACTACCCAGATTAACCCGGGTTTAGTGCTTCATCACCAGATCCGGACTGACCTCGGTAGTCCTTCAGGATTTAGGTATCCTGACTTGGCCTTCCCATCCATATCGAGCTTGGTTTTTGGGGTGACTCTCGAATGAGTCCACAGGTTACAACATACACAACCACATTTATTACATAGAGTTGAAATATTATACACAGAGTTCGGTACTTATTACATCCAGGCTTGTAGGTTCTTCAGCCCTTTTACCAAAAGTTAATATAGACCACAAGTTTTCTCCAAAACATACGTTATACCGCCCAAGGCGTAGTGAAGCTTGCTTCAGAAGAAGGGAGGAGTAAGGTAAGGATCCCATTTGAACAAAGTATGCTCTGCTCCTGTAAAAAGAGTAGGCAAGAAGACTGAGTACTAATTACTCAGCAAGACTTACTCGATCACTGGGTCGAAACCCGACTCTCTATCCTATAGCCGGGGTGGTTAGGTCAACTCACACTGCGGCAGGGCTAATAGTGAATCCTTAGTTTTTTAGAATTTGGTTACTTTTTAGTTATTACCTTACCAGACTAAGTTATACTTATTCTACTAGCAAACAAAAGCAAACACTTTGCCAAATTATTCTTTATCAATAGGATCAACTTTCTTACTACGATGTTGGTCGCGATCAGGCAGTTTACAACCAGTAAGCCACAGACGATTTGAATCGATTTTTCCACCTCTCGAGAGGGATACTCAAACACCCGTCATATGCGTGTACACTGACCCACATACGACAATCCAACATCCAATGCCACCTAGCCGGAACCATCCTCACCGAACCCGGGTGTGAGTCCTTCGACATCCACCCAACCTCCTCCTTCCAGTTGGTCTCATCTAGTTCCGCGCTTTGGTACAACACGACGAGAGGTTTATCGGAGCCCGTTAAGGACGGCAAGTGAATGAGGCGCGTTCGGCCCAACCAGGCCACACATCGGACGGCCTTGTGCGACACAGACAGGATCAGGGTCCATAGCAATAATCATAACATGCAAAGTACGAAAACGAAACTGATCCCGCCGCATGCCTGTCAAATAATTAACATCCTTCCCATTCTTAATCAGTTAACTTTAGTAAAACAGTTCCGTTTTAACCCTATGCCACCTAAGCCATCTACTGCGTATAGGATTTTCATACTGGATCCAGATTAACCATGCTCTAGGGTTTCAATCAATTCCTAACTCTAATGCACAAGCATAACTCTAATTTAATTTAAGGACCCAAAGAAAATAGATAAATGCACCGGGGCTTGCCTTGGGTCACGGGGTCTGTCTCCGTTGGTGACTCGGAGTCTCCTCCTGCTGGTGCGAAGGACGTCTCGACCACACCAGCTTCCGCTGCGGTGGAAGACTCTTCAACTGGAATTGGCGGAACCAACGTGCCTAGGTTGATGACATGTAGGAGTTTAAAAGTATGAGGATGATCAACCTGTTGAAAAAGTAAAGTGTACAATTTTCTAAAGAAAAAGGGTGGTCGGGGTTAAACATCTGGATTTTCGGGGCGTAACTGACTGTCCTAGGGCTTGAATGAATTTTATATTATTTTTAAATATATTTAAAACCTTAAATGAATTTTCTAGGATTTTTTGAATAATTCAAATGTGTTTTAGAATTAATTCTACATTTTTAATACACTTTTATGAATTTTTTCTGTATTTTAAAAGAATTCTAACTTTTTAAAATTATATAAATTTTAATTTAATTTCTTTTTTTAGAAATACAAAATATATTATATGAATTAATAAATAATTCTATTAATTAATATAAACAGATTAAATTAAACTAAAATTAAATAAACAAATTGAATTAAGAAGAAAAATAAAACAGAAATTGAAATTGGATTTCGACCTAGCCCACGAAAAACAAAACAAAAAGTCCCGATTTCCCCCTCCTCTCTTTCGGCTCGGCCTACCGGCCGAGTGGGCACGCGGCCTGCCTTGCGGACAGCCCCAGCGGACCGGCCTCGCCCGACTGCCTGGCGTGCCGCACAGGCGCGACGCGCTCTGCTCGTCCGCCGTGCCGGCGACGCCGGCGACCATCAGGCGCGGCGGAGGCCGAAAGGCCTCGCCGACGGTGGCCTTGGGCGCGGCGTGCGCTTCTCTTCTCTTTCGCCTCCCTTCCCCCCTCTTTCCCCTCTTCCCTCCCTGCTGGTGCACGCTGGCCGCCGCGGTATGGCGCCCGCCGACGCAACGCGCCGGCGAGGTGGCCTCACGGCGGTGGTGGTGCCCGCAGGGGTCAACCACCTCCCGCGCGGGGTGCGCGCAGGCGCGGCGCACCCAATGCGCGCATCCGCCGGAACCCTAGGGTTTCGCACGCACGGGGAACGCGGCGGCCAACGCTGCCTTGGCGCCGTGGCTTGGCTCCGAGCTCTTGCGAGCTCGGGTCGGCCCTAAGCGCGGCGCGAAAGGGGAAGGAGGGAACGGGGAGGACGTAGCTCACCGGCGCGGGTGCGGGGACACGGCGACGGAGGCAGAGGGTGCGAGGCAGCAGCGGCGTAGGGCGCGGGCGCGGAGCGGAGCAGCGGGAGTGCTCCCCCCGCTCGGCCGGGTGGAGAAAAACCCGCCCCCTGCGGGTCCCACCTGTCAGCGCCGCCTGACAGGGGCGCGGGTGCCGAGGGGGCTGGCCGCCACGCGGGCCGCCGCCCCCGGCTAGGCTTCGCCCAGCGGGCGGCTCACGGGGAATTTCCCCTTTCTCTTTTTTTTTTACTTTTACCATTTTCATTTTTAACCCTGGATTTTGATCTTTTTTGACAGGGGTCTAAATACAAAAGTGAAAGGGCTTAATTTAAACTACCCTTTCATATTTTTGCCCTAGGAAAACGTCAAATTTTTGAAAAGGCCTCAAATTTGATTTTGAATTAATTTTTTTAAAAAAGAAAAATGGTGAATGCATGCGATGCACTTAGATGGCCTTTAGATACGGAGTATTACAAGGCAGGGCCACTGCATGAGGGAGGCCGGATGTAAAGGACCGGCGGTGGGAGAATGGGCCATCGCGGGAGCGGGCGATAGGCGGAGGGAGAGGGGTCCGGTACCTCCAGCGTCACGGAGGCTGCTGGCTCAGTGTGGCTGCGCAATGGGAGGGCGGCTCCGCTCCGGGATGCCGAAGGTCGCGGCTGCGCTTGTCACCGGGAGAAACCGGTTGAAGGAAGGGCAACGCGGGGCGTGACAGCGGGAGCTGGATGGGGCGGTGAGAGAGATGCGCCCGGAGGTGACGGTGTGGAGCAGAGTTCAGAGAGGCAAGATAGAGTTCGGGAGAGAAAACTGTACTCCTGACTTCACTATCCACAACTCCAAAAATACCACAGTTTTAAAAAAACCATGGTATTTAAAACGTAATTTTGACAGTATCAACCAAACATCTTTTGATTTTCAATATCATAGTATCATTAAATTACTCAAAAACTGTAAAAATACGGAGCTTCCAAACAGACCCTCAACGTCAACCGGAGAGAAGTCAGAAGCGGCCAAGTAGTCGACCTTTGTCTCCGGCCGACGCCAAGCCAGACGACGGCGATTGGCACTCCAGTAATTGGGCTCCCTCTAAGGCCTAGCTACATTTATGGGCCAAGAGCCCGACTTCCTTCCACTTGCCCCCTCTTCGATATATGACGATGGCCTACTAATAACTTATAATGCATTTTCTGGTTTTCATCAACCAATAAATCAGATAATAAGCAACTCAAGTACCATGATAATAGCAACTGGATGGGCCGGAATTATCTGACATCATATTAGTCACCACCCCTTCCCACTCCTATTTCCTTCACAAAGAGGAAAAATAAATTAAGAGCTTATCAACTGTCAGAGGGTGCCACTCAAACTCAAGCAAAAAAAAAAATGGCTAAATGGACCATATGTTGCATAAATAAAACTAGGGACATAGGCCCGCTTCGCCACGCGACTAGTGGGGCTCGGATGGTGGGCTGTCATAGGTTTTCTGTGTGTTGTTTGGCTGATTATGCTTGTCCATGTTATTTGGGGAACGGTTTGCGCAGTGATGAGATCACACGAATTGTTTTTAAGTTTTTATAAGAAAAGAATGTCTCTGGCATCACAGTGAATGTAACTTTATGAATTCCCCGCACGTTGTTGCGGGAACTTGAGTGCCAGCCTGTGTGCATGCCGCATACAAGAATTGCATACACATGGTCATACAAAAATAGTTGCAAGATATAAATAGGGGACCCAGTGCACGATGGTGTGACATCTAATTCAGCGGGTTTCGAAGATGATGCGGCTTCATGTATGTCAAGAGAAATATGATAGTGGGGTTGTCCTATTTAGATATAGAAGAAGATACATTTTTCAGATATTACACCATCGTTTGTACACACAATGTATTTATTAAAGGAGATTTTTTAGATAAGGAAAACAATTGTGCCTCTTCACTCGTATTTAAAGGAGGTAGGATTAACCGATACTCTGATAGTTTCGTGGAGATGCATGGGATACGGCTGCCGCAGGCTATCACTGAGTGCTTGTTCGGTCGTTCCTCGTTCTTGCCATTAGAAGGAATGATCAAATTGCCCCTACGGAAGATATAGTGTCAAAACAAATACAATAGATATGAACGGTAACTGCCTTGTTGCAATTTCAGCTCTGTTTGAGAATGAGAATGATGATATGCGCCACCAGTTGAGCCATTAGGAGCGAGGTGCCAGCTCTGCAAGCTTGATGTTGCTTTCCGGCCACAAGGAGACGCTGGCCGGCTACAACTCCTCCAGGCGTTGTAGTTCTGTCATGCACCCATGCCACCATGGGTTCCCCACTCTTGCGTGGTTGCCTTGTTGCCGGTGATATGTTCAGACTTTTGAGTGATTTTCTTTTCGTGGACGTGTTGACTTCCAAGTAGTGAATAATACTCATGCATCTCATTTGTACTCCTCCATTTTTCAAATGTACGTTAGTGTTGACTTGTTTTCAAAATTTTTATTTTCTGTCTTATTCAAAAAATTTAAATAAGTTATCGTTTCTTCGATTGTCATTTGATTTTATTATTAAATGTAGTTAGAGTGTGATTCATATTTTTACATATCTAACATTTTTTATATGACGAAGGAATTAAGGTTTTATAAAAAAGTAGCCGTGTGGCGTGATACATTTGTGAACAAGGAAGTAAACACCCTTTGCAGCAAGAGCAATTTGGTAATCCATCCGTTCATAAATATATGGTGCAATTGTTTTTTTAAATTTTAATCATTCGTTTTATTAAAAAAATTAGCAGTACTCGATAACTGCAGAGGGCGTCACACCACAGCCGCTTAATGGGCCACTTCTACATGCTCTTCCATGGGCCGCCCCCGCATGGACTGGGCTGTACCCAACTACGAGCATCTATCTATCTAGTCCTACGGAAGAAGAAACGGGCCGCGGACGGCCTGTGGGAGTTGTACCACGTGCAAATTGCTAGATAGAAATGGGACAGACGGCAGACACTTTCCGGGTGGACAAAAGGAAAGGAAAGGAAAGGAAGTGAACAGCCAACCACGCACCAGTACGTCATGCGCCACATTCTCTACTCTCTACAGGGCACTTTGTACTGAACTACTCAGCTCAGCTGTCTGCCCAATCATGAATCATGGATCACCTGATAATTGGGCATGCATGTGTGAAAGTGACAGCCGAATACTCTAGTGCAGCCAGGACAGAAAGGGCTGCCCCGGCGAAGAACACTGCAGCATATCCGGCAGTGCAGGTGCAGTGCCGCCGACCACACTGCGCACCCGGTGCTGCTGCTGCGGCTGCCTGTACGTGCGGCAAGCATGGAGTGGTGTTGGAGTTGGTGCAGTGCGTGCCCCCGTGCCGGTGGCGTACTGGCGTGGCGGTCGTCTAGCCTAGGCCAATTTACAACGGCTGGCCACCAGTTGCACGCCAAAGGTTACACTGGTCAGCAGCTCACCTGGCCTGAAGAGCGAGCAGATATGCCTGCCGAGAACAAGAAAGGGACCTCTGCACTGTGCGCGCATCGATCAGCTCGACGAAGTAGAGTATTATTACTGTGTTACCACGGGCCCACGGCACCCTCTTCGTCTTCTACCTTTGGTCGTCTTTGCTGAAGCTCAACTGGTTGCTGCTGGTTGAAACAGCGAGTTGCTTCCAGCTCTTCTGACACTCTTCAAGCTACCGTACGTGTATTCGTTGATTTGGTGTGTACAACTACCGTACGTGTTAGCTCGCTCGCTTCTACCGAAACGAAACGCATCTATCCATTGCTCTCTGCAGTAAAATGATAGCCACATTGCTCGTCCGTACATCTGAACTCTGAACAAGAACAAGCTAGCACTGTCAGCAATACCTTGCGGTCAATATAATGACCAATTAATTAATGTTATCTGCAGTTACATGCAAGCTTGAACCGACCGCATGCATCTTGAGATTTTCTTTCTTTTGGCTTTGCCAAGGAGTTAGCGCGTCAAAACTGTTACATTCCCCTCCAAAGTCGAAGAGATGCATGAAAAGGGGAAAAAAAAGGAAAGAAAGAAAAGACTATCCGCTCGCTAATCAAGCTCCATCAGATCAATTAGGGAACTACGTACTACTATGCGGCAGCCTATAGCTGCTGATCGACTAATCTAGCACCTAGCAGCCTATTTCCTCTTAAGTTTTGCACAAACGAACTGAAACTGAGCAGCCAGCAGCAGTCGTCAGCCGGGGAACGAACAACGGAGACTGTCGGCGTGACCGCATGTCCGCATTGCGATTTGCTCCATCTCTCAGTGGTGCCTAGGTTGGTGGACGCTGGCGCCGTAGTAGTCTTCGTGGAACTCAGGCAGCTTGTGCGCTGTCGCCCTGACCTCTTGCCCAGCCACGCTTCTCTTCGTCGTCTCGCCTGATGACGAGCCTGATGTTCCGGGAGCGGCGTCCTTTTGCACCGAGTTCTGGATCGGTTTCTGAAAATTCAGAGGAACAGAGACACGCCGTCAGCATCCGTTCGTTCCAAATGAGCAAATAGTATGCATATATGATCGCATGGACACCGGAGATTCAGACACCGAAGAATTATAATCAGGATATATAAGGAGAGGATCGCTTACATTGACGACGACTTGCTGTTGCTGGTGGTTATTGTTGACTGCCGCGCGGCTCTCTGCGTCCAGCCTGATGGCCTCGACCTCCACGGCCGTCAGCAACAGGAGCACGAAGACGGCGGTAGCAGCAGCAGCGAGTGACAATGAAGTCCTCATGAATTCCGGTGGTGTAGAGAGTGTGAAGAGAGACTTGAGAGAGCACTGATGCTCAGCTGGAAAGCAGAAGCTAGAAGAGGCAGGCAAAGTGGCTTGAACCATCAGGCCTACGACATGTCATATATATATATCCTCCTCCACGGCTCCATGGTCCCCATTGTTCATCCATCCCAGTGATTGCTGTACTCATGTCTATCAGGATTCAGGAGTGGGGGCAGGGGCTGTCCACACCTACACCAAAAGAACGAGAAAGAAGAGGAAGCTGTGCTGTCTGTACTGCACAGCACCACTGTCAACTCACATACCCATGCTGCTAGACGCTAACTTAGTTTATGGCGCCCCTGTCGCCCTTTGGGCGAGGCTGCCTGCACGAAAACTGGGCCGTGTTTGTGCCACTGGTCCCTGGATTAGGTACACTGGCTGGCTGATGCTGAGCCTGCAAGCTCCGGCCAGCCAGCCGGGCGTCGGCGTCGCCGAGCGGCCTTGCCTTGTGCTTGGTCGCGTGCACCACCAGTCCAACCCTGGAAAGTTGCGCGCCTGTCTCGCGGCTGCGCGTCTGCTCGCGCGCTCCTCGGGAGAATGTTGAGGAGCCTGCATGCCATGCCACTGCCACTGCCACTGCCAGCACGGGGACGCGAGAGCTGCGCCTGGGAAGCTGCACGGAGATGCGTGTGGACGCCAGGACCAGCAGATGCCTGTGTCTCGATGCAAGGGGAGAGAACAGCAGGAACAGACACGGCAGGGAGGCATTGACCTGGGTCGTGGAACCATGCCACCGGTAAAGCGAAGCACAGCAGCTTGGGGATAAGCGTCAGGAGAGGACGTTGCTGGGAAATCTACTGAAGATTAGCTGCAAAGCAGGCACCAAAAGGTGCGTCGGCGCACGAGCAGCGGATCTGGTGGGTTGACCAATCTCACGACCTTCACTTCACAATCTCGTACGTACAGAGAGACGGAGGACAGACGAAGCTCACCGGTAGGGCTGTCGGATCTCAACTCAAGTCGAACAGTCCCACGGATGGTGACTTCCTAACCGATTGATTGATTGATTTCAACGGGTTTCCATGGCCCGTCGAATTGTGCCATGTGAAATCAGATCAAGGGTGCTTCAGTCGTTGTAAGTACAGGTACACTGACACAAGGTGTTTAGCACAGGATGCTAACGGCCAACTGTTTCAAACTGGGAATTCCTTGTTCGCCAACCATATATAAGTTCTTCTATTCAGTATACACAGGACAGGAAACACCGGCGTTCGTAACTTTTATTATTGGGGTATTGGTATTGTAGCAATCGATAATTATATAATATACTTTCACCTTATAAATGAAGTGGAGCGAGTGATACTGACAACTAATTGTAAAATAAAACTTTAACAAGAATTGAGAATTGACTACCACCAGTAACACGAACAAGATTCTACATTCGAACATGAGGGGTAAATGTCAGAATCGATTGGGGGCACACATAACAGAACATTAGTTCGTTTACACTGATACTCTCAACACAGTTTTATTTACAGAGAATCAGGGGAAGACATCGCATACTGAGCCACAAAAGCCCCCTGGATGCACATTGCTAACTCGCCCTCACCTAGCTCCAACCATCATTATTTACAGAATCTCACAATCAGCTGGTGAGATCTCAGGTTCGTTGGTTTATTCTCAGACAAGAATAATCACTGCAACATGTCGACTGGCAGTTGAACAGCAGCAAGATAGATACCGAAATCGCTACTTACAGTTAACACTCAACAATGTAGCACAGCATCAGGAATTCAGGACTGGCAGCAATGGTGCCGTCACTGGCCTTCCAGGAGAACCCTCAGGCTGTGAAGCCCTTCAGCTGATATGCTCCGAGCAACCCTTCCCATCCTGTTCACTCTGGTCTGGGGAGGGGCTTCCTGGTGGAATGAGACCATCACAGCCGTCAGGTTGTCCCTGGCCCCCCGCCTTATTGCCTCGTCGACGATCTCCCTGCAACAGAGCCTCAAGTCGTTGTGGTCTTGGAGCTTCCGCCGTGCAAAGTCCACAGCGTTTTGGTTTGAGAAGAAGTCCCATATGCCATCGCTGCCTATTATCAAAAACTCATCGTCCTTCGACAGTGTGATCATCTTGAGCTCTGGTTCAGCGCTCAAGGGCCCTCCTGGCTCACCAACCTCTTTCATGCCCTCCAGATGCCAGTCACCAAGCGCCCTGGTGACTGCCAGCTGACCATTCAAATAACCATCATCGACGTAGCCACCAAGTGATTCTACGCGCTTTCTTTCATTGATGCAGCAAGTTCTGTGGTCCTTGGACATTTCAATGGCAGCACCACGCCGCGAAAGCACCGCTCGGCAGTCACCGGCATTGGCCACCAGAAGAGACCTGCACAAGATATGTTAGCAGTTAGCACAGGCAATAACTTGAAATTAACTGCTAAGCTAGCAGAACTTTATCCACTCTAGCTAACAGCAACTCCGGGGCTAAGACTGAGGGTCCTAAACTCTAAAAAAGTCAGAATTTGACAACTTATGTTTGGACAATTTAGAAAAAACATTGATGCTCATCATCTACCTTCGAACCGGAAGATAATTCAAATGATCCTGGAAATTCATGCCCAGAAACCGGTAGAAATCATACTGTGCACTTTTCATCATGTAATTGAACAACAGACAAGTGGATAATAAAGCCATAACTATAGAGTTACAGTTGGATGTGAGGCAATACCTTCCAAAAATCATTGCTGTAAGTGCTGTAGTTCCAGAAGAAAGCCCCTTGTGTTGTGAAAATGTCTCTGCAAACTTGCTATCAGTGTGCACAAATGACCTCTTGACTACCTTTTCAAGCTCAAGAGGAAAATCAGCATCTTCCACAATGACCCGTGGCAAGTTATCACGGACATAATGGGCAGCATCTTTGCCACCATGTCCATCAAAGACCTGAGAATAGGAATCAAAGGGGGTAAGGGAACAGAAACATTGGGTATTTCATGATTCATGCAACTGCAAGCATTAAGCTATGACAAAGGTGTTGAGTGAGACACATATACACTCCCTGATTTGCAAAAAACATACTGAATCTCCCTACGTTTCAGGCACATTAGCATGAATGCGTTAAAATTGACAAAAAAGGAGGGTTGCTTCAGAAGACCTGAAAGGCATACGATTTACTGGCCCAATAATTAGTTAAGAGCAAACAAGTAATTACCCCATAGAAGGAGATGACTTCGTCATCCACCGAGTTACAGCCAAAATTCTTTGCCAGATCAGAGATACAGACATGGGCATCTTCCATGTAATCACGACCTCCAATATCAGACCACTCCCCTGACCGAATGAAGGGGACAAAGTTGTTCAACTTAGTCTGCTTGAAGTCAACAGACACTGTGTTCTCGCAAACTCTCTCCATCTGCGCATCATCCAAAAAAGCATTATAACACAGAAAGAAAAAAACAACAGAGACAAAACGTAAGCACTACAAAAGACTGGATTGAGATACCATGAAAACAAAAGGGCTAATTACAAGGTAATCATTAAAATTATAATCCCCCTGCAAAGAAGTGGAATATCCCAGAGATACTTGTTACCATCACAGAAAAAGCTCAGTACTTATAGTAAGTAGTAATACAGCTAGCTGAAAGGTACACAGAAACAGAAGTCTAGTTCGGTAGAGTCCTGGACAGATGGCAAATCGTTGTTGGAATGGAAATGCTACAAGTCACCAGTTTCTAGAGAGTGCAATCATAAACAAACACACCCAAGGATGCACAGATGTACTTCGTGGCAGCCTGTCTGTCTTTCAGGCAAAAGCTTACAACATCATATAAACTTCACAGAGGACCAAACAGCTACAATCTTGGGCGCCACTCCATAGTCCACTTCCTGTTTGCAACATCACTACCAAGCAAAGGGACAAAGTTCCCCCATTAAGGTCTAAAGGGTACCACGGGCCATCAGATGTCACTATGTGCCTGCCTGAGGGCTATAGAGAGCTACAAAGAACATGAATCACTAACAGTTGTCCAGAAAGTGCCTAATCAGGAGAGTAAGCATGATAGCACCTTTTAACCCTTTTTCTTCCTTGGCCTCCATTGGGGTACAAGTAAAGTACTAACTGAACTTTGCCACCACTAATTGAATATTCTACTTGGTGGGCATGCTAAAGAACATGCAAGATGGTGGATTATCAGCAATTACCCACCGCTATGCTGTTCTCTAAGGCTTAACAGCAACAAAAAAAAAAAAAACGCTCATTTTTTTGGCATTCGACTTCGATTTGGGATAAATCAAGCTACCTACTACAGTGAACATTGCAGTGCCGAAAGTTTCAGTTATTCTTCAACAGAACGAAAGCTTGCATGCAGACCAGTAGTACATCACACGACACGCGCATATCATGAGGATCACAAATTCGTCACAGAATCGAGAGTACAAAGGAAACAGCGAAATGCAGAAACAAACAGTTGGCCCACAAGCTAGTACGACCGCATGGACTTTTATTTTACGCAACCTGAATTTGTGCTGGCCGGAAGCCTCTCGCCGTTGAACAATTCAGAGCATGTCCCCTTTCACACCTAGCGCGTGAGAGAGAATTATTGCTAAAAATATGGGAGTTCTTTAATTCAACTGGCGCTCCAATAAATCAACTAACTAACGAACCTCTCCTATCTATCCACACTTTGCCCGCCCCGGATTTCCAGAGAAAGCATCGCGTTCCGTTTCGACATGAAGAAAAAAATGAGAGTGGCCCGGAAGCAACCACCACGGGAGGAACCGACCCCGCGCGGCCGACGGGAACCACCGACCGTCCAAAGAAACGCATGGAATCCGGCAATCGTAACCCACGGCAAATCACGATGGGCCGCAACCAGAGAGGAGCCGTGAGGGGGGAGGGAGAGAGCGAGAGGAGATGCGAGAAGCGGAACCGGAGGGGGGGGGGGGTACGCACCGCGAAATCGGCGTGCTTGTCGATGTCCTGGTCTCCGAAATCGAGCCTCCCTGCGTCCTCCAGCCCCTCCACGCACATGACGGGGCGCCGCACGATCCCGAGCGGAAGGCACGCCACGCTGCTCTCCTCGACGCAGCGCCAACGCAGAGAGCAAGAACCGCGGGGAGAGTCCAGGTCGGACAGGGGAGAGAGGAAAGAAAGAGAAAAGGATAGAAGGGAGGGAGGGCGGCGATGGAATCCGAGGCGGAGGGGAGGACGGCCGAGACGGAGAAAGCGAGCAGAGCAGGAATCCGAGCGCGAGGGAGCGGCGCAATGGGAGTGGGGAGATATAGAGATGGATGAGGGAAGATTCTGGGGAATATCACGGATTTGGAAAGGATTAACGGGGGCGATTGCTGCTGCCGTGAAGAATCGAAGGAAGGGAAGGAGAGGGAGGGGAACAAACGAACGAACCGAAGAGGAGAACGAGGGGGGGTATTTATGGAAGGGTGCCGACATGCCCCGAGAGCAGAAAAGCACGTGGTGGACACGGACGCCGCGCCTGATTTTTTTTTTTATGCCGGCTGTTTTTTTTTTTTTTCAAGCGTGTGTCCACTTGCTTGGTTTTCAACCATTCACCGTTGTGAAATAAGGGCTTCGCGGGTTTGCTATGTATCAACACGTTAAAATACTATTGAAACAGTTTCTCACGATGCATAGGCTTTATGCATGCGACGATCCAGTGGCATTTCGTATAGACAATTTTTGTCTTTAGAAATAATGTAGACAGAGTCCCTTCTACACGAAACCCAATTTATTTCTCCCTCTGCTTCCGTGCATTCTGAGCCAAGATGCGCTTAGCTCGTGTCGGCAGATTGATGCAGATATACGGTGGTGCTACTGATGTATACTACCAGCAGGTCTTCAGGAGTGCAATGAGAGCTGGGCCATGTACACAGTAATTACACGCGTTTTGAGAGCAAGCAAGAAAGAGCGGCGCAAGGTGGGCGCGCGGTCGATGGCGACCTCCGGATCGAACAACGTGAGGCTGCTATTTGCGGGGGATCTTTTGGTCGGTCGGTTGAGGCGAGACCACGCCGGCGTAAGTGCTCACCTCATCGATCCGACGAGATCCTGCGAACTGAACACGAAAAATATCAGTGCCGTCTCTGCTTTATTTTGCCCTTTCCCATACATACACAGTACTGTGAAGTGTGATCCTACATATATATATAGTAGTAGATGCAACAACCTAGCTCGATCGGGATGGAGCCATGTCTTCTGCTTCGATCTGTCGAATTATACCGGGGGGTTCCTGCGGTCCTGCATGCTTTCTTATGAGTTAACTTCACTGTTGGCCGTTAGTTCGTATAATTAAATGCATGTCAACACATTTGTAGGGAGTATACTGTGAGTAGGGAGTTTTTTTTTTTTTAAATAATGATGTAGGTAATACCAACATCCGGCAGCACATTTGTAGGCCCAGCGAGAACGAGAAGCATGTAGGTGGTCGCATCATCAAGGCAGACAGGCTGCATCTGCATGCAGCTGGGGTCAACGGCTGCTGAACCAAACGCACAAAAGGGCCTCGCCACGCATGAAAGCATGAAACCTAACGCACGCACGCGGGACGCGTCCCACACGCGCGGATTTTGGGAGGTCGCCGGCAGCACGCTACCACCGCTGCGTTCATAAATATATATACGATACGTTGGCATCTTTTCTCAAAATTTTGATTCTTTGTCTTATTTTAAAATCATATTAAAAATATAAATAACAACGACAAAAGATGAAGAATCAAAGTGTTAGGAAAACAATCAACCGTATCTTATATTTGTGGACGGAGACAAAGTATAATTTAACAGTATGCACACGTCGTATGATTCCAGAGGCGGACATGCGTGCGGAGAAGGCAGGGCCAGCGAGAGCAAAGGCGCTGTGCTGCTCGGGGCGGACACGGACAGCTGCCCTCCTGTTGACACGACACGGCAACCCACACCGCGTCGCATCGCATGCATGCAACACCCGCACGTTTTTGTTTGTTTATATTATATAGCCACATTGGTATATACTACCGCTTGTGTGTCTACATATAACCGTATTACCATCGCCTTATCCGGGATTAATTAGATTGAAAAAAATAAAAAAGCTCGCGAAAATTAAGGTTTGGGACGGAAGAAAAAAAATTCTTATTCTCAAGTTTTTTCCGTGAAATTATTGCCCTGTCAAATTCCTGTGTTTCGTACGGGTCTAATGGATAACGGAGGGCTTCCAGCACGTACCAGGATCGTCCACTCCTGCAGTCTCGATCCTGTACGCGCCAACCGAACTGACTCCGGCTCTCCCTCTCCACGGTACCAGTAGCTAGTAGCGCCGTCGACGGCGACCGTCCGCCGGCGACTCCGACAGCAGGTAGTGCAGACGCGTACAGAATTAACCATCAGCGCCAGCGTACAGCAGTATTTTAAGTTTCTACTTCTGCATGCCATGGCCGTTCAGAACAGAGCCAGCTCAAAGAGCACCCAGCTATAGCTAGCAAGCAATACTACTGGCTCAGTAGTCCTTAATTGTATTATTAATTAATACTTTCTCATGTTTTTTTTTCATTTATCGTTTTTTAGTTAAAAATGATCTAGCAAACGATTGGTATTCGAAAACGGAGGCTGATTGCATGATCCGATGTAGCCATGCCCATGCAGGCACGGCAGGTGCTGGGCAATGTATTCCTGGTTTGCACTTTGCGGCTGCAAACGCCGCAAGGGCAATGCAAGAAGCAGTACCCAATTATTCAGACACACTGCACCGATCGATACGGATGTAGTCATGTGCAGAACTTGTGGTCGAAGAAACCCATATGTATGTACACCTTTTGCCCAGCATATACTAAATTAAAGTTTGTTGGTGACAATGAGACGACGCCTTTAATTTCCAAGCAAGCCAATTTATGCCTAGCTAGCTTCAACGATAGACGGACGGATAGCTACTGGTGGCAGTAGTGCAGACGTGTGCTAGCACACAGATCGACTTTTTCCTTTGAGAATGAAGATGGGCGTGCCACTACCGGCGGCGCCCGAGCTAGCTAGCTAGCTAGTGCAAAAACATGACCGCACTTTAACTCAATTTGGGGAGTATTTGGAACCACTGCAGCAAAAGCGGTCCTATCTTGCTGTGACAGACACGATCTGCATGCTAGTACGTGCTCCCTGTATATTATATACGCACATGTCCATCAATGAAATGTGTATATTATTTTGTTTCTTATATAATAAAAAAGGGGTAAATCTTGACAGGCGACCAATGCCGATCCAAATGTACGGAGGCTGAATTAATAAACAAACAACCTAATGTGTTCAAAATACTTTTTGCTGACTTTAATTTGTGCAACACGGCTTGCAAGAGAAATAAATGGTCAAAGCCTAGCTACGTACTCTTCGAAAATACCCAGCCACCTCTTTCATGCGGAAACTTGTTCTACACTACACACCCAGCCCAGCAGTCGTTGGAGTGCACACTTGTGGTGCAAGGAACTTGACTGTATCTATCCTTTTGCAAGGCACTGAACCTTCATATGTGCGGTGCCGGTACTATATATTCCCCTTCTTTTTTTTCTTTTTTCAGGTCAATGGAAGCCTGCACTACTAGAAAAGTGTCTATCCCCTTTTGATCATCTGCTATCGAGAATTCGAGATAGCAGCAAATGGGTGAACCACTACTCCCACCGACCGTGGCCACAGTATTTACCACTAGCTAGCTAGCTAGTACAGTACGTAGCTACCGATTTATCTCCATCTGCAACACATGCACTATTTATTTATTTAATTACATCGTTCAGTGAACCACCGTTCCTCCCAACCCCGACTACATACTTACCAAAAGGAAAACAAAACAAACAAACAAAATGTCGCAGTCACATGATTGGGAGGAGGAAGGAGATGATTTTGCGGAGATCGCCTCATGGGGAGATTGGCTCTTCCGATCCAGCAAATGGACGAGGGTTCCTTTCCGACGAATCAGCAAAACAAACATGCATGGGATTGCAGCCGCACGCTCAGCGCTTTTTTTTTTTTTCTTTCCCAGCATGCAGATTCTTGAGCTGCCCCCAGGTTCACACCTGCCGTCGTAATCAGACCGCCAAAAAAAAAAAAAAAATTGATCGCAGTTCCCTCATCGTTTCAGGTCACTACTTCACTGTTCACACGACGTGTTGCTGAATTCAGCAGGCAGCACACGGCCAGATTCTGAAAATTTCTGCTGTGCCAGCAGCATATTTGGTTGATCTAGTAAATTATATACTCCTATATGGCACAGTAATGTTTTTGTTTCAATCCGGCATGACCACTAGAACAACTAACCACCAATAAATAGCTGCATGATGATAGATAGACATCCTTGACAGCGAATGGCATCTCACCAGACATATGCCCTCTCCTCTTCCTTTGCGATGGAGATGCAAAAGGATCTTGCATGGTGCTCGTAGCGCTCACGCAGTCGCCTGGTCTGTGGAGGGCAGATGGACGCAGTGCCGTGTGGGTCCGGACCACCCAAAGGCCTCTCCTCCTCCTCTCGTTCCAAAAAGCCGGTGATGGCGACGGATGGGATGATAGGGACGCCATAGAATCAACGACGCAAGAAAGGGGGAGAAAGATCAAAGGCATATCATTTCAATCAAAAACAAAAAGATCAAAGAGATACTAGTACACTGCTGTGTTATTAGTTAATCTTTTCGTTGTTCTTATTAGCTAGGATTAGGAGAGTGGATCTTTCTTGGTCCTCAATAATTGCGTGGGTTCTGATTCACCAGGCAGCAACTCTGTCGCTACTGGATAATGCCACAAGACTCAGCTGAGCTGATGCAGCATTATGTTGGCGTCTCCTGTAACCTTTCCTCCACAGAGAATTGTACATGCATCTGCTACGATATAAAAAATGCTCCACGAAGTGCGCCGCTTTTCTGATGTTTGTCCTGTGTGGAAGACTTGCTACTTGGGTTCGTTCAACTATGGAGGCTTTGATGATTATTTTTTTTAAAAAAATATGGAAGCTTCTGGCTGGAGTACTGCTAGACTTGAAATGAACAGAAAAGACCACCCTTTTGTGTCACGTTGATGTTACATGCTCAAACAATTTATATTTATGTGTGCCGTCTAATTTTTTGCTTTGCTTGCTTGACATCCACAGGAACCTTGTGCTGCTCGCACAGCCTAAACAGTCCAGTCCATCGATAGGATGGGGAGCTGCTGCTTAAAAAACTGCAGATGAAATGGCACGATCACGATCTTTTCCACTGGAAAAAACAAATTCGGTGTGCCTCTGCCCTCCTGGCGGGCTCAGTATTCGGCCCATATCACATGCTTTCCGGCCCAGCCTAACTTTGGTCGGGACCACAAGCAGGATATTTTTCCTTCCGCTCGAAAAATATCTCACCGACGCCGGCGAGGGCCCGTCGCCGCCGTTTCTGTACTCTTCCTCTCTTCGAGCCGTGCTGAGCGCCGCCTTTTTCTTGATCCCATCCCTGGAAGCCGAACGCACCTTCCTTCTGATTTAGGTATGCTTTTGTTTTGGGGTTCTATTAACTTTCGGGTGTTCTTTTTGTGCGTTTCCGATCCTAGATGACGGAGAAGGAAACTAGATGTAATTTCCATTTGGCATGGATGTAGCATGTATACCCTGTGCTTCTGAATCGCTGATTTTGCTGTAGGTTCCTTTACTGTTGGTTTGAAAATTTTCTTCAGATGCCTAGGGGCTAGGGTTTTAGTTTAATTTGAATTTGGTGTTGCTTCTAGGCTCTAGCTTCTTTGCCTGCTCAGTGATTCAGAAATAAAAAGGGAGTCACTTTTGTTCATGCTATTTATTAGTGAAAACAAACGAAGGGATTCTTAACAGCTACTGCAGTATATTATATAGTAAAAGGTTCAGAGGCCCACATGCTTGTTCTCCTTGATATGTATTTCTGCTCTTATGTGATTCTATCTATTGCATTCAAATGCTTTATTCTGATCGCCTTAATTTCAGTCCAGTGCTCTGAATGCCTGCTCTGCTCAATCCTGGGGTCAGACCAATTAGCATAGCTGCAGTAATTGATGGAGGGTCTCTCAGAGCCACTGCTTGCAGAGATCATCAAGAGGATAACAAAGACACGCGATCTGAATTCTCTTTCCCTTGTGTCAAAGCAGCTGTACAATGCTGAGGCAGGAGGAAAGAGGTACTATCTGCATTGGCTGCAGTCTTCACCCTGCAACAGAAGCCTTGTCATTGCTGTGCTTCCGATTTCCCAACCTGTGGAAAATAGAGATCAATTACTCTGGTTGGACGTCCAAACAAGGGAAGCAGTTGGACAACCAAGGGATTCTTGTGCTTTCGTCTCAATGCCCGTTGCTGACGGATCTCACCTTAAGCTTCTGCTCCTACATTAACGACACTGGCATTGGTTACCTAGCACATTGCAAGAAGCTCACGGCCCTCCGGCTGAACTTTGCCCCAGCTATAAGTTCTAGTGGGCTTCTCTCAGTAGTGGTTGGGTGCAAGAGTCTATCTACTTTCCATCTCATTGACTGCATGAAAGTAGGCAGTGTGGAGTGGCTCGAGTACCTTGGCAGGAACGGATCAGTGGTGGAACTTGTGGTAAAGGATTGCAAGGGAATCAGCCAATTTGACCTCCTAAAGCTTGGTCCAGGATGGGTGAAGCTTGAAAAGTTTGAGTTTGAGATCAATGACAATTACTGGCTGTCAGGGCCACGCCTTGATCCCGCTTATGATGCTCACTACCTGTACAGATATGATATCTGTTGTGAAAATTTAAAGGAACTGAGGTTGGCACATATTATAACTGTGCCAGAGATTGGTCTTCGTTTTCTCTTGAGGAAGTGCAAATCACTGCAGAAACTTTCCCTGGACTATGTTATTGGTTTAGATGAGCGTGAGCTGATTGCATTGCTCCAGAACTGCAGCAACCTGAGAAGCCTCACACTTCGCCTCATGCCCCTGCGATGTGGACTGGATTTCAGGACGCCGCTGACTGATGAAAGCCTTATGGTTCTAGGTCTCAGCTGCCCAATGCTTGAGGCTGTTGAGCTGACCTTTACATTTAGTATGTATCCTTCAGAAATAGGCTTCACACAGGAGGGCATTCTAATGCTGGCTCAGTCTTGTCCTATCCGTGCTCTTATGCTTAACGGTGCCGGCAATTTCAATGACGATGGAATGAAGGGCCTCTCATCTGCACAATTCTTGGAGACACTCGAGCTTGCTGATTGCGAATGGATAACTGATGCTGGGATGAGTTACATCACACGTACACCGTCCTTGAGCAACCTCATTCTCCGGCAATGCAAGAAATTAACTGATGATGCAATGGCCGAGCTGGTTCGTTCACAGAAATTGGAGTCTTTGACCGTTGTAGGCTGCCAATGGATCTCCCTGAAAGCTGTGCAGGGGGCTGCCAGGTCAGTTCACTATTCCGCCGGGTCTGGAAAGCTTCGCCAGTCTAAAGGGAATGAACAAGTTGGATTTGTCGTTCCGCCAAATATTTTCATGAATTAGTGAAAGTTACTGGTAGGTTATATTCTGTACCAGGGAAGTATTAATTTTGAAAGCGGGTGATGCTGTGGTCTGTTCCAATTAGTACCTCAAGATTGGTGTTAAAACTTCTTAAATTCTTATACTCCTACATAATGGAATGGTTTTCCTAATGGCAGCTCTTTTGTCCGCTTATTTCTATCTGCAATGTCTTTGCAGGTGTAGTTGTCTGAATCTGAGTGAGATTTGCCTGAGTTAGCTGGCTGGCACCTGGATGCCATCCATTCTGACGCTGATCAGTGCTGGACGTTCTTCTTCTTTAAAGAAAGGAATTAAAAGCGCGCGCAACGCCCGTAAGGCCGTAACATATGATGGTTTTCTCATCCTGAATTGTGCGAGCATCTTTTCTGACGAATTCATGGCCACACTCGAGCTTGTGGACTGCAAGAGGATTAGTCTAAGTGCACGCCCTGCGACGATTGACGACTCTACGACGCTGTGCCGGCTACGATTAGATCAGCACTAGAAAGACCACCCTCTCGGCCCATCTAGTGGTCTCTCTCGTCGGCCCAGTTCAGGCACCACGTAAAAAATTCTGGGCTGGATTCGGCAGCAGAGCGGCGTTGTGGTTTCTCCTCTCCTCGGGAGCGTCGTGCGTGCTGCGCGCGAGGTTTTTAGTCCCACCTCGATGGGGCAACGAGCTGCGAGGGGGCGAGCTGGCTACATAACGAGGCCCAGGGGCGACGTTGCTCCATACTTACCTGGACGGGGTCGATGGGCGATCAAGAAGGCCCATGGCCTAGATCAGTGGCCCACATTGCACTTGGTGGGTGCGCTGGTCTACCATCTCCCCAAGTGGGAGAGTGGACGTCGTAATTTGTGACAGAGGGGGTACGCGTTCGCGCGGCCCCTGCCAATTCCAACAAATTAAACTTTGGTCCTTGGGTCATTGGACTACTGACATCTTGAGTCCTGTTTCTCTTGCGAAATCGCGGCAACTCTTGCTGTTTGGAAGAATTACGAAGACGACTTCCCCTGCCTGTGGAGGATGGAAATACATTGTATTCTGTTTAAGAAGATAGCATGGTATTTCTATAATTTCTCATTGACGATCCAAGCTGCGATAGTTGTGCGCTGCTTACTAATAGTTTTCTATGTTTCCCCTTGTGTACTAATCGTTCTTTAAAAGTCCCTAACTATATATTTTAGTGCATATTAGGTTCTTGTTTTGGTATTTGAGAAGATCGATGAGATCCAGAACAAATAAAATTTGATAATCTTTGTTATCTCTCAGTTATGTAATAGATTACTCATACAAACATTCCCTTTTCTTTGTCCATCGGCGATAGAATATAGTTAAGAAATACCAGTTCCAGTTAGGTTTTTGCTATGTTTTTATATGCTGTTGTAAAGGTGGGTGACTTAGAAATACATATAGATATACTTTTACATATCATTTTCTATGATAGTAGCTGTTGGTAGTTTGGATGCAGATTTAAAGGGACATTTTTGTTTGTTTTAAATGACAGGTGGGTAATTTGTATGCAAAGTATCATGTCATCATACATTTATCGCCCATATATATAAGTCTGGCCATAATTTTAACACCATCCAGGACTAGACAACACTACCGTTGCCACTAATACCAACTCGCAACACATATAAATGAAAAGACCCTCCAAGATCTTTCAAAACTTTCCTGCAGGGTGTACTGCTCTCTGAAATTTGAGCTTGATATTGTTACATGTGTTCTGTACAAAGTGGTGACAGAGAAATGGTGAAAGAGAAGGGAATCTTGTCTCCGGTGGAGTTGCTTTGCTGAAGATTTACGTGGATAAATAATACTACCTCTGATTTTTTTTGTTTGACGTCCATCAACTCAAAACTGAACTAAAGAACGACAAACAAATGGGGATGGAGGTAGTACCATCTTTCTGATACATATTGATGTACTTCTCATTTGAGCTGCCACTGGAGAATTATCCTAACCTAAAATTTCCCAACCAAAATATCAGCAACTGGACATGGGCAAAGGGGATGATCCACCAAAGATCAAAACTGAAGCATGGGCCTATCTGCACTTTCAAATTCCCATTTGCATGTTTCCAGTCAGAGGACAGCTCTTGGGGTAGGGGATGGTCACACCGATACATGCTGCTCCACGGCAATTTTAACATGTGGAAATTGATCAGCCCATCGTCTATAACCTGCACCCGATACTCCAATAAAAGAGCAAAGTTGGATTTTTGTTTGTGCACATTGATGAGCTTACTTTAGCTCAACAGATTAGTGTGTTTACCTGATAAAATGATCTGCTTTTGGTTGAATTGCCCCCCATCATCATCAGGAATACCCTGCGGTATATTACAGTCAGACTATCAGCACATTCAGTGTTACGGAAAACTTCATCACAGTGAATAATCACTCCAAATGAAATGATGGCAATTACGAGATAAGACTAATAACCTGCAGCAAACTTCTGACAATGAGCTCAGACAAACTCCCAAGGGTCTTGGCGTCAAACTCAGGGCAGCTCAATAGAAAGTCTTCAGACGTAAAGTCCAACAGCATTGTGCATAAGCAGGATGCCGTCATGGTAACTGATGAGGCATCTGTGGTTCCTATAAGCAATTACATATAGTGACCAATCCAGCGCATGGATCACCACATATAAGATACAAGGTATCTCACAAAAAAAAATCATTGCTGTCAACTAGTATGTTAGCAGGCATGGATCACCACATATAAGATGCAAGGTATCTCACAAGTCACAACAGGCAGTTATTGAAGCACACCAATTTCTTGATATGACACTCGATTCTGTACGAGCCAACAAAGGAAATAATTCATAAAGTTGCCTGGTTCTAGTTAAAATGTTGGTGCATAATCTTAGATGCTGACCACAAGATGTGTTCAAGAATTTTTTAGGGTGCAGTTAACCACCCCACAGAATGGTATCATCTATGATGCGCAAACATACATGCTTAAGCTAATGAAAAGAAGTTAGAGCATACCAGCCCATTTAACAAGTGCTTTTAAAAGGCGAATGAAATTAGAATCCACTGGAATATGGGCACTTTTCCTCTACAAAAATGACAACAGGTCATTAGTTTTTCTCATGGCATATGTACAATTGACCTTTCAGAAAATGAAGTCGCTTACATTAGACATTAAGTTTATGATGGTATCACATGCCAAAAACATGCTACCGTTGTCAATCATTATCCCATCCTGCTCGGTCATTTTAACAAGGCAATCTGCAACCTGCAGAGACAAATACAGACAATCAGTTGTTCACAATCCAGTGAGTGCTAATTATGCTAAACGAGATGTCTCTGCTAATAGTTGACGATGTTAGTCATTGTCTCATGTATTCATCTGAATTAATGAACATTGCATCAAATTTGACATGTTTTACAGAGTTACAACTTACAAGCAACTGGAATAGGAATGCCATGACATACCATAAGACCATAACACAATATAAATCCTTCTAATCACTATATATTGCCTCTGGAGATCTCTATTCCATGATTGTCTTGAAACAGAGGTGACAGAACTAGAGAAGGCGGCTTTTATCTTGACACAGTGATAGCAACATGCTGGCAAGAGCAGAGAAAGCGCCAACTTACAAGGAACATGCAAAACGAACTAGGCTAACTGGAAAAACTTAATTTGGGGAACAAATAGTAAAGGAATCACTAATTAACTTTTAGAATATCGGAAAGGAAATAATCGTACTTACTGCCTTATAGCCACCAAATGATGCCAAAGTTCTACATCCATCAGCCTCCATTGTTATTTGGGATAGCATTGGAAGCATGAAGCAAATAGAATAGAAGGGGCTGTTGCAAGAATAGAACTTTATACCATTAATATTTTGCATCATGAAATAAGATGTAGACTATACCTGAGCACAACATAAAGAAGCAACCTTGATTCATCTTGACCTTCAATAGAAAAGATAAATTCCAATAGATTTCTAGTCTTCTCCTTGCAGGCATATGGTGCCTCTGCCAGGTAACTGCAACAAAGTAACACATAGGTGTTATTTTGAATCAAGGAAAAGTATGTTGTACACAAGCTTGATCTGAGTATTTCTCTATGAAGACGAACTTCGTTCACAGCTTATCTACATTGTACACAGAAAAATATAAACTGGCTAGATTTTACACATACTTGTTCCAAAGGATGAAAACCATTTTTATTTTTTATAGGAAAACAAACTTTGTTAATAACGTTAAAAAGAATACTCAATTCATCATGAGAAGTGGCATACCATGTGGAGGAAATAGTATTTATTTGAAGCCACGACTAAAGGGTCCCTAATAGCATACTTTGTTAAATAGGTATTCTTAAGGATTAATTATTTATTAAAGAAGGAACATAAGGATCAGTAAATTTTCCAAGAATAATAAAAGAGAAAGCAGCACACCTTCCTACTAGTCTTGCAGCTGCCAAAAGATCGTCACCTTTATGTTGACCATGATCCTGTCACATTTTCATCTTCAAGACATATTATCTTATACAATAATAATGAAAATGTTTGGTTGATAAGAATATGTACCTTTGCATCCTGCAGAAAGTCTAAAACCAAACTGATTGTCTCATTTAATCCTGTAATAGCCTGCATTATCGTACTTTCATGGATAGTCTGGCTTGGTGCACCTGCATAGAGTTTAAAATCACTTTTAAAAGAAAACGCTGGTAGGAGTGCACCTATCTTAGTAAGCTTTCTATGAGCCACTGCCATGACTACCGACTTAAACAAGAGGATAGCATAAACAGAAGGCTCAGGATAAGGAGTTAGGAAGTAAAGAAAATGGAAAAAGTTTAGAATTGGGAAATAGATATGGTAACAGTTTCACCCACCAAAACTTTAGATGCTACCAACAGTCAAAGTTTGTCCTATTATATTCTACTAGAAGTTTGGGTGGTTTAGAAGCATATCTAAAATTCTAAATTGCTGAATACAATACAATACTAAGAGTTGGTGCCACAAAAAATATGGAGCTCAGATTAGATAATGTAAGTCACTGAACTATTATCGTTTTGCTACTGAATGTGTTGTTAAATTATCATGCCTGGCACGTCACATACATGTGGAGGGATTCTACCAAAATATTTTCCCACAGTTTGGGTTTTCCTTAAAAGTGCTGCATCAGCACATGTACATCTCCGCGGTGATATATGTTTTGTAACTGCCAAAACATACATAGATGGAATGGCCAGAGACTGGCGATCAGAAATAGAGAACTATCATATGATCACGCTGATAGATAAAATACACAGGCTCTAAGCTCTCTGGTTGATGCACATGGAGCCAAAAATAGTCAAGGCAATAGAAACATACCTTCACCACTACTGGCATTTGACATCGTTTTAATTATTCTTTCTAATAATGAAAATAGTATAGCCAGGCTTTTCTGTTTCTGATTGATGGCTTCATCTGCCTGAGAAGTTTTAGAAGACTCGTACTTCAAATAAGCGAGTTCATTTAGAAGGACAGCCACTTCAACCCTTGCGGATTCTAGGACAATCAATACAAATCTGCAGAAAGTCATAAATTATTATGAAAATTAAACATGATTCCGACAGAGTAAAGGAACTAGCATGAAACTCACTTGTCAACAGGCAACATATTCTGGTTATCCTGGATTTTATAGTCTTCTGACAACCAATCCTCGCCTAGTATGGACATCATGCGCTCCGCCAAAAGAAGAGCGTGCAGCTTTTCAGAGGATACTGAACAGCAACAGAACATTTAACATCATGAGCACTTCGTAAGGCATAGAACTACGAGCATGGTTAGGTTTCACTCTTCCCTCCAGTGTGCCACACGCCCACACATGTCTAATACAATGGTAGGTAGCCAAATAAACAGAAGAAACAAATAATTTCCAATATAGCGAATGGGTAGCCAAGCACAAATCAAGCTATAGTGCGATTAAAAAAATGTAGCTCGCATTTTATATTATTGCTTTCATCCATGAAAAGGTACCTGATTATTAAATGTATAGTATTGGGGCCATTTCACCAATCTGACCAAAGAACTACAGCTTAACAATATTTTATTAACAAAAGTTTGCATCATTTAGAATATGAAGCCCATACATACCAACACGATTTTGGAGAATGGCAGTTATTCCAACTCGGATGTGAGATTCCCAAATCGATGCTGGCATTGATCTCAAAGAATCATGAAGTGGCTGTAGCATTCCAAGAACAAAATAAAACAGGATTGAACAACAATCATTGGGAAGAACTTATCACATACCGTGCATAAGCATAACAAAACAATTCATACGATTCAATTTTTTAGAAAAATCAAGGAGGGGGGAAGGGTAATCCTTACAGATTCTTTTTGGGACAGGAGTGCCGTAAGCATGTGCAGGGCATCAAATTTAGCTGCAGTATGAAGAGTAGCAAAAAGCCTGGCAAGGCAAGTCACCTGAATTGGATTGAAAATTGTAAATAAAATCATCAGATCAATGAAGGGATGGTGAAACCAGGAATGCAGGAAGATTTACATAAAAGATTACAGTATGCCAATCATACCATGCTTGTCATGCCTTGCAGTTTCTCCACAGTCATGTTATCAACTTTGAGTTTATGGACAAGTAATTGCATCAGGTTAATGGCAAGTTCTATGCACTTTGAACCTACAAACAAAATAATCAAGAAAACATACAAGAAATTAAGTGTTCAAACTATACTGAACACCAATCAACCAAATAAAAATTCAATACCATCTGGTAAGCCTGCGATTTGAGGGAAGATCATGTCCATTACACCAGGATCACAAAACTTGTATGCCCCGTCTTCAGAGGCTATTGCAATGAGTGACAGAAGTTCAAAGCATTCTTCTGTGATTGCTGGATCAGCCCTACAGCACATGATTTAGCTACTGTCATGAGCAAATATGCATAACAAGCAAGCACTAAAAGTAGCTAGTGATCGCAAAACAGTTGGCCTGAGCTCTTAACATATTCAGATAGAGAGCGTTGCGAAATAGTAAAAATGTTTCGCCATGCACCGCTCGACTAGCATAAGAGAATGGAGTATCAGGCCACAGAGAGTAAAATTCTTACGATTTGGAGACAACCTCGGCGACTAGGGGCACAGTGGAAACGACCCCCACGTCCGCTGCAACCTCCGGGACGCGCGCGAGTCCTGCGAGCACCGTGACAGCGAGGCGCAGGTATGCCTCCCGCTCCTCCTCCTTCCCGCCCTCCGTTTTCCCCAGTCCTGCGCCCACGAACCAAAAACCCAGTGAACCGAAGCCCCGCAGTCCCTAAACCAGTAGGGCTCGCTTTTCACGCGTGCATATGCTTGTTTACCGGTGCTGAGGAGGCGCAGGAGGAAGCGGGGCCCGACGGCGTGGTAGACCTTAGCGACGGCGTCGGCGTCGCCCGCGCGGCAGACGTTGGTGGCGACGAGCAGGCCCGCCAGCTTCTGCTCGTCGCGCTCACCGCGGAGGAGGCGGAGGCAGTCGTCGAGCGGCGGGGCGGGAGCCGCCATCGGCGCAGCGGCGGGGGCGGCGGCTGACGCCGCGGATGAATCCTGCGAGATTGGGAGCGCGAGAGGTGAGAAGAGGGTGGAAAAGGAGGGAAGGGGAGGGACTAGGGTTCGGGGAGTTTGAGAGAGAGACTGAGAGAGCGCGCACCATGGGGCAGGAGTGCGGCGAGGCGCGCGAGCGAGGAGGCGAAGCGACTGCGCCGAGACGAGGACACGGGAAGCCGGGAGGGGGGAAATAGACTAGAAGCGGCGGAAGAGTTCGAACGGAAACAAGTCGAGGGAGGTTCTGGGGTTCTTCTGGGCCGGTGGGCCCCAGTGCCACATGGCGCCGGATTTAACTCTAGTCAAGCCGCTTCACGGGCTGACAAAAGTCAAACCATCCTTGGTGCTCTGCCTGCTGCTTGCTATAAGTCAAACTATCGAAAATTTGATCGAGTTTGTATAGAAATGTAACAACATTTATGATATCAATTATGTATTGTACGGAAATATATTTCAAAAAAATATAACATAAATTGTATTTTTATTTATGTTTTTAAAAAAAGCCTTTTCTACGGGCGTGTTGTATAAAAAATTAATATGGTATATCATATCTAGCATTTAATGTACGGCGCGGAATTTTGATAAAATATTTAATAATTTATTTTATTCTGAAACTTAATGCATTGGCGGCGTGACCCAACCACGTGTAAGTTTGCATTTCAAAACATCACAAAATTGGAAACCGTTGGTCTTTACACATGTTGACTCAGAGTCTGCGTCGTATTTTAGTTTGGCCCTGTTTGATCAGTTAAAAATTAGATGGCATTAGCTACAACGAACTAGTTAATTAGTGCCAAAAGATTGCATACGTCTTGGCTAGCTAATCTATTAGCCAAACTTTTTTGGACCCAAACCATCTAATTTGACGCAATTTCACATAAGTAATAATTAGATTGGTGCCATCTAAACGGTGCCTTAGATGCTCGCCTTCGATTTGATTTCTAGGCAAATTATATGATAGCCACACCACGCCCACGTCCTGTGCCCATATAATAGTGCTAGGAATTAACGCAACATCTTTTGCTCAACCCATTTCCCGTGGAGCTGCTCAGCTGGTCTGATTGTCTGAATGAGGTTAACTAGAGCAATTGAAGAAGCATTTCCAAATTCTATCCTACAAATCCGCACACTGTCGTGGGCTCGTCGCATACAGTAAAAATGGAACCTTTTGCTAAACTAACCAAGAAAGCAAGTAACATGCTATCTCACGGCGGCACGATCTTCCCCTGCTCCACGCTGTTGACCATGGCAGCGTCCGCCGCCGACGTTGTCTGGTCTTCAGGGTGCGCCGTGTCGTAGGTGGCGTGGACGCCGAAGAGCACGTAGTACAAAAGCATCGCCGCCGTGCACATGCCGAAGCGCACGTAGGCCAGGGACCCGAGCGATCCCATTAGGAAGAGGTTGGTGGAGACCGACATGGCCGGCAGCCACGGCATGAGCGGCACGCCGTACACCTTGGGCGTGCGCTGCTGCTTCGCGCACAGCGCGAGCCCCGCCGTGCCGGCCGCCCACAGCGCGCCAAACGCCGCGTAGCCGGGCCACCGCTGCGCGTAGCCCGAGTTGTAGTAGACGGAGAGGCCGATGGAGGAGACGACGATGAGCGCCAGGAAGGCGAGGAAGGTACGGAGCTGCGCGGCTGACGTGGTGCCTGCGACGTAGTAGCGACGGACGAGGAGCGCGACGGCGACGAGCGCGAAGATGAATAGCGTGCTGATGGAGGAGACGGACGCGAGCACGTCGAGGCTGGAGAAGAACGCGACGCAGGCGGCGCCGAGCGTGACGGCGATGGTGGCGTAGATGGGCGTGCCGGTCCTGGGGTGCACGAGCGCGAAGTAGGGCGGGATCATGTGCGTTCGGGCGATCTGCGTGGTGTAGCGCGCCTGGCCGAGCGCGCCGACGAGGAGCCCGCTCGTCATGCCCTTGAGCGCGCCGAGCGCCACGACGTACCGCGCCCACTTCATCCCGACCGCGGCGAACGCCACGGAGTAGGCCGCGTTGGCGTCGATGTCGCCGTACCGCTGCATCCCCACGAGCGCCAGCGACATGGCGCAGTAGACGACGGTGATGGCCGACATGGAGGAGATGAGGCCGAGCGGCACGTCGCGGCCGGGGTCCCTGGTCTCCTCCGCCATGGCGGCGACCATGTCGAAGCCCGTGTAGGACCAGTAGACGACGGCGGCGGCGCGGAAGACGCCCGCGGCGCCGAAGGGGAAGAAGGAGGGCGCGAGGTTGGCGGCGTCGAAGTGCGAGAAGCCCGCGGCGAGGACGAAGGCGATGATGGCGATGCCGACGGCGGACGCGAGCGAGTTGATGGTGGAGGTGAGGCGCGCGCCGGACACGGCGAGCGCGGAGGCGGCGCACAGGACGACGACGGCGATGGGGTCCAGCAGGTTGAAGCCGTCGGCGAGGGCGGGCACGTGGATGCGGAGCGCGTCGCTGTCCCGGCCGAGGAGCGCGGCGAGGTAGGACGTCCAGGAGCGGCCGAGCCCCGCGGCGCCGACGACGGCCTCGAGCAGGATGTTCCCCGCGGCGAGGAAGGCGGCCAGGTCCCCGAGCTCGACGCGGAGGTAGGAGAAGGAGCTTCCGGCGGAGGGGATCTCGGTGGCGAGCTCGGCGTAGCAGAAGGACGAGAGCAGCGCGGAGAAGCCCGCGGCGGCGTAGGCCAGCGGGATGGCCGGGCCGGCGTCGAAGCGCGCCTCCTGGCCGGTGAGCACGAAGACCCCCGAGCCGACGACGGAGCCGAATCCGAGGAAGGCGAGGTCCACCCAGGAGAGGCACCGGCGCAGCGGGTTCTCACTCTGCGCGAGCAGAGTCCCCGCCTCGACGGCCTCGGATGAGCGGCTGGTGACGCGGTCCCGCAGGCGCGGCGCCGTGGACAGGAGCGCGGCGCCGTACGCGCGCCAGCTCCGGAACGAGGGCTCCGGGAAAAAGTCGGCCTTGCTCCACCGCCAGTAGCGGCGGCCCGCCTCCGCCGCCATCCCGGCGTGTGAACGGAGACGAGGGATGGATGGAATTGCGCGTTAGCTAAACCCCCGATCAGCCATTGCCGGTTCACTTGGGTGAAAGAGCGTTGCGGTTTGCTCGCTGGATGGGAGCAATTAGTAGGGCGAAGACGCGGAGACGACGACAGGACCGTATTTATCTGCAATTGTTGGCGCTCTTGCGAGCGTGGTTCTGTGAGATCAAATCGAGCAGATTATCCGAGGGAAACGGAAGCTGAAGCGGAGAGCGCCGACTGCCGGGATCCCAGCCAGCCACACGCGGGCGGGATGGCCGCGTCCCCGTGCAACGAACCTGCAATCTCTACTCCCTCGTGGGAAATTATCAACAGCAGCAGCAAAAAGGGTCCCCCGTGGCCGTGGGCACCATGCTCTTGTTGCGCGCGGGTGGGGCGGGGGCCGACGCCGACTTGATTCTTGGGGACTCGAGTTGCTGTGAATGGGAAGCCCAAATCAAGCAACACTGGATTCGTAGGAGTATTGCACAGGTTCATAGACATTGCTGCTAGACTTGGGTAAAACTTTCCTGAGCTGCTACCAGATTTGTCTACATACATTTTCAAGTGTAATTAGAGGACCCTGATCGACTGCTTTCTATTTCAGCCATGTAATTATTTTATGGCTTAATTTTATAAGATTCTTTGACGCTTTCTGAATACTTTTGCTGTCAATACAGTTTTGTTTGGCCATATGCATGCCCATTTATGTGTTCTTCAGTTTCTTACAGTTGTTTGTGTGATCTTCTGTTCTTGTTCTTGAGCTTCACATGAAATTTTCTACTCTTACATTTGATACCAGTGCACTTTCCACGTAGTGATAATTTAAGCAATTATCAGCTGATGACTAAAGAGGGATGCAAAAGCAGAGACGAACACCCTGGCACCCTGCGTTACTTCCCAAGGCAGTCTTTGGTCTTTTTTTTCCTGTTTTGGTTCTACTCCTACCACATGTTTGTTGCCCCCATAAGATTCAGCTTTGTAATAATTCCGGCGTCTTTTCATTTGTCCTCAGGCACACCAGGCACAAAGAAAAGCATGCAGAACAATCACATGTCAAGGTGATTATCTTCGGCTCTTCCCTGCCAGTATTCCTGCATCCAGGTCAAGATGAGCAGCTCTGCTGATCGCCCAGACGATTCAATCATGTGGTTCCATCTGTCTAAATCACACTTACCATGCGATGACAGTCTGAACTGATCCTGACAGCCAGTTTGTCTTTTGGCCAACCTGACTGACTTTCAGAAATGGATGTGAACTGTACCCACAGTGTTGACCTCGGTGAGTGACAGTAAGCTGGAACGAAATGCACAGTTCTGATTCTGACGACAACACTCTTCAGATGAGATGTAAATCTGCTTGGAATCTTGAGAGATCCACAGGGACAGGGACAGGGACATGGAATTGGAATAGCACAGGATAATTTGCGGCAGAGAATAACAAAGGTGGATAAAAAGCAGTTGGATATTTTTTTTAAAAAGGTGAAGTCCATTTTAGCCCTTGACTCTAGTGCCACGATCGCATGAAAGTTGATTCGTTGATGTGGCTACGATTTCCGTTGGATGTTCTAATGGCAACAGTAAGATGTTATTGTCAATTTTTGGTGTCGCTAGTACAAATCTTGGACGTTGCAATTGGTGATCTTTTGATGTTGCTGCAGTTGTTTTCTGGGTGTTGCGTCATCAATTTATTTCGGTTATTATCATTTTAGTTTGTTCCCGAAACTATTTAAATTTATTTCATAGATATGATTTGGTTGCATCAGGAATTGTTTTTATTTTGTCGCGAGTCCTCTTTACTGGGGTTGTTATTCGTCGCGTGAGCGATTGGAAGCGGCGGCGCCCACCTCCTCCGACTCCCTTGCCGCCGGTGCCGCCCCGTCTCCACCGCCGCCCTCCACACCGCCGTTAGTATAGATGGCAATGGGCAATATCCGCACGGACAGTACCTTCACACGCCCATGCCTGTGAGCAAATATTCGTGCCCACGCCCGTGCCCGCCACCCACAACAGGCACAGAACTGTGCCCATGCCCACTATCCGCGGGCATTCAATGCGCGTGGGCTGTGTCCGTTTGCCCGCGAAACAATATATGCATGCAGCAAATGAACATAGTCTTACACAATCATAGCAGATAAACATAGTCTCACACAATCATCCATACAACATGGCCATCATAGTAAATAAACATAGTCTCACGCAATCGTCCATACAACAAGTAGTCTCGCATAACAGCAAGTAAATAAATATAACTAGCTTATCACTCGGAATCTGCAGTAGTGATACATGAATCTTGCTTCATTTCTTCTTCATTATCCTCAAGACATGACCGTCGAAGTGGAGGCGGCTGCCTGGGGGAGACGGGGAGTGGGGGAGGACTGTGAGAAAACCTTAGGTTTCTGTATATATATGCGTACTCAATGTGGGGTCCACATGTCAGACGAGTACGCGGGTATGCGGGTGACGGATACTAAATTTCTTTGCCCACGAATAAATATCCATCGGGCGTAAACTCACACCCGTATCCTTGCCCACCGGGTTTGTTGCCCGCGGGTAGGCGGGTATTTTATGCCCATTGCCATCTATAGCCGTTAGCTAATCCGACGCCCAGCTCCCCCGCTGTCACCGCCGCCCCCGGCTCCAACGTCCTCGCCTCCGCCGCCCGCCTTCCACACTGCCACCAGCTAATTCGGCTTCGCACAGAGTGGTACCACCATGACACCCCCGCCGCCGGCCTTCCCCGACTGCTCGCCAATCTCAGCCGCCTCCCGCCCGCCGCCACCGCCTGTTCGGACACCGCCCCCGGGCCCCGGCCCTCCCCTTCAAGACCGGAGGTGGAGAAGAAGGAGACACCGCGGCCAGCCAACCCAACCCCGAACCTGAACCCTGTCAACCCTGAATCTTAACCTAGAACCCGTCGACCGCCTCGCCATCGTCGTCGCCGACGACGGAGGCTTCTTGCGGCGGCGGCGGCGCAAGTGGATTGGGCCGCCTCTGGATTTGGCCCACGACGTCCCCCGCCGCCGCGTCCCTCCTGAATTTTTTGCTCGCGCGACAAATAGCAATCCCGCTCTTTACTCGCCGCGATAGGTCGATCTTCTGATAGGTTCTGATGGATATTTCAGTATGTTCCGCAAAATAATTTTTAAAATTTGTGTTGTTTCCGTTTGTTGCAATAGCTTGAGAAATTTCAAGAATTGACACCCAATTCGCATGTCTTTCAAGATTTGACCCACATATCAGTGACCCATAATGACCCCATGTGTTATTGTGATGTGGTGTCAAATCTTAAAAGACATACGAATTTTAGTGTCATATTTTGAAATCTCTCGCTTGAGAAATTTCAAGAATTGACACCCAATTTCATCTATTTTGTCGATGTTGCAACAATCGCCAGCTGCCCAGATCCCGTGGACCGCGAATCCGCGATGCAGATGCATGCGCCTACAATCTCCCCGGACCCGGCCGATCGCTGGCGAAAGGAGCCCAGGACCCAGGACAGACCGCCCAGACCGAGATGCAGAATACCGGACCAGGCTACATCGTTTGGGCTGGGCCACGGGCTTAGAGTAGGCCGAAATGCACATTGACCACTTCAGCCCAGTGCCTGCACGTACGACTACATGAACACAGACCCATTCATTCATACACAGATTCTCGACTGATCGCAATTTCATTTTTACTGTTCCGAATTTCGTTTTGCTGATCAGAAATTGACTTTTATAATTTTGAATTTTGAGCCGAAAAAACATCAAATTCCGGACAGAAATTTATGTTTCGGTCAGTACCGAAGAAAAAGTCCCGGAATTTCGGGAACCCCAAACGAAAAATCGAACCCTGCTCGCCCCGCATTTCAATTGACCAATATCGATATTTGTAAGGCTGTTTTCAACAGTGGAGCACTCGTATGGATAGGCAGATCTCTATAGCACAAAATAGGTATGCACAGAGAAATATATGAACAGTACGCTGGAGTCGGACAAGGTTGGTAGTCGAACAATGTATGGCGCGATTTGTTATTCTCTACGAAGTACTAGTATCCTGGAGCTTTTCTTTTACGTGTCGTATGAAATGGAAGAACAGCTATGTGGCTACAGCGTGGATGAGTAATCTGGTCCATCACAATCAGCATCAGCAAGGAATCCGCACAGGCCGAAATCCCCGCGGCGCCACCAGACGGCCTGCCGATTATTGCCGAACCGGCAAGCCAGGCCAAAGATTAGGCGGCTAAACGTTGAAAAATATACGTATAAAGCCCCTCCAATGTGTGCGCGCACTTGGCAGCTGCCCATCGTTGCGAGCCAAAGCCAACTATATAATGTACTAAATACATAAAAAGATGAACCACCCGATAGAAACACCATTATATATGAACAAAAGGCCCCATGTTAGTATTATCTTAGACATGAAAACCTTACTATTTCTAATTGCAGAATTGTTTGCGAGCTGCTTCGGTTCTTTTATTGCCGTACGTCTCAAAAGAACATTGTGCTGCATTCCTGGCTCCGTAGAAGACAGACACCGAGACACACTGGGCACTGCTCAAAGCCGGAATGGGACACCAGACACGAAGCATCCGCGGCGTCTCTGACGGGCAAAGCTTACCGACCCATTCCATGCATGATACCTGCATTTGTTTGCTCCCACTTAATTTGCCGCTCCTATTTAGTAGTATAATGTAGGCAAGCAACACATTCCCACCACTAATTAAGCGCAAGATTAAGGCGTTGGCTATCAGGTCAGTTGGGCTGTCAGCTCTTGTGTTTGTGCAGTGGAGCTGTCACTGTCCTCCCTTCGCCAAGAATTCCCTATGGATATATGTTACTCCAAGCTTTTGATAAGTATGCATAATTTGGTGTTTGGTAGAGACTTGAGAGACAGAGAGGGGGAAAAAAGGGACACTTTTTCAGCTTGCTGTGTTGTGCCTTTTATTTCCTCAGCTTGAGATGACCACTCAGCTTTTCATCATGAGTTGTTCCAGGGCTGTTCAATCGGGCAGCAGGAAGTTAGGGACAGGCCATGTTGAGTACGGAAGTCGGAGGGCACGAGTACAGTACAGGAGCCATCTGTGACATGTCCACCATGCGCCGAATTCTTCAGAGTCCAACGAAGGACGCTGCGCTCTCGTGACGGCAAATTTCTGATCACCGTAAGCTAGAGTGAGTCGAGCAGATGGTGCAAAAATAATGTATAGTATAAAATAATATCTAATGACACTGTTTATGAAAAGGAAGCAGACGTTCGAGTCAGTTACGGTGCAGGCTGAGGCGTGCCCCAGCCCCATGCGCGAACGGAGACATCCTTCTCTTCTGTAGTCTTGGTGTTGCCTACAGCTACAGAGGTAGTAGCCTACCACGAGCAGAGCAGCATTGCAGCGAGGTACTACTCGTACTCGCTAGGAACCAAATCATAGCACCACATGGCCTTTCAGGAGGCACATCATGTCGCAGCACGACAACGAGGCGCGGGCAGGCCGTGCCGAAAGAGGAGCTGTGTTCCCGTTCCCGGCACTCGCGCCCCAACCGAATGATGAAAGGTTCAGGTCTAGTCTCTATGGCTTGCAAGTACAATTGTACAAAGGCAGACCCAGGCTTGGGGGAGGTTTACTCATCAAGATTCGTGCACCGGGTGAGCCAACCAAGGTGCTGTTTTGCTCGGACTAGGCACGGCTAAGACTACCCATCCAAACGCTTATATTTCAAACTCTTCTGTATCTGCAGTGTTTATACATTGCAAAACAATGTTTTAGACATCTCTAATGGGCTCATTGGTGAGCATGGTCTAACCGTTGATCCAGCATGTGGTATGATGCATTGATCTGGGTCTTTATTAAAAGGTATGTAGCAATTTAACCGGATTGTCCCAGTGGTCTGGACCGGAAAGAGGGAGCAATACAGTACAATTACATTATGTCCAGTGTCTATATCATTGCTTATATTGAAATTTTATTTTGACTATACTGTTATTTTCATATATCATGGATGATTTGCTAGATTTGGTCTTAGATGTGGCGGGGGATCTAGAGCTCATCTAAGTCTGGTATGGTATGTATTAACAAAGCCATGTATCGTTATGCACATGAATGGAATGGACACACCTTTCTTGCACGCATGAAACGGTGTGGCGACGACGTACTAGCTGCCCCCTAAGCAAGTGGATGCATGGGCGTGCCGTGCATGCATGCAATCCTGCGGCCGCAAAAAGCACCCCGATGATCCGGTGTTTTACATGATTTCTATGTGCTTGCAAGAAGTTAATCGTGATGGAACAATGTAGGCAAAAAGATCTATGCTAATACACACTCCCCCTCCTTTTTTATCTGTCGTTTTTATTAAATAAATAAATTAACACACGATAAATATTTGAGAATGAAAATATTACATCGTAAGGTAAGTTAATAGGAGTACGTTTTATCGTGGTCTCTCGACTCGATGCCAATTTTCTTGGCGCGAACGACGTGAAGGCCAGCTTTGCTTGGGACCGTAAACCCCCCAAGCACTCTGATGATAACGGTAATTTTTAAACCAACCAAGCAAGCCAAAAAAAAAAAAAACCAAAAAAATAAATAAAGCGACCGCGACCCCGCACGCACGGCACTCCCGAGCGATTTCCTCGTCATTTCTCTCGTCCGCGTCTCATCCCCCACACGGCCATCCGCTCTCGCTCACTCGGCGAAGAGAAGAGGAAGGGGGAGAAAAAAATAAAGGCTATGGGCGCCGGGAGCAGCCGCGCCGACGCGCCGTCGCGCCGCCGGCCGCGCCTGGGCCTCGGCGGGTGCTTCGGAGCCGGATCCTCCTCCTCCGCCTCCGCGGCCGCCGCCGCGCGTGACGGCGGACCCTCCTCGCGCGCCAACGAGGTAGTCCCAGTACCACGTCGCGTCGTCGTCCGACTCGGGATGCCCCGACCCGAGGTAGTTCCCGCGCCGCTGAGCCCCTAGCCTCGGCTGCGGATTAGTCTCTGCTGAGGTGCGGATTCGCCGCGACGAATCGATGGTTCTAGGTTGTGAGATCGATAGGAGGGCGTGGTTTTGTAGCTATATGATATATGGAGGACCAATCATTGACTCGACTTGCTTCTTGAGCTATTATTACCTGTTCAAACATACGATAAGCTTGGAGCCGTATGCTAATGCGCTGAAAATGTTGTGGTCATCCAACCTTCATTACATATCTGTGGCTTGCGAGCATGATTGACTGCCTCTCGTCTTATCACAACGCATATGAATGAAGGTTGAATGGCTCCCAGAGCTTGTCTGCGCGCATCAAAGGGGCTGCGCCTCCAAATGACAAAACTGAAGCAGCTTTGTGAAATCTAGAACCTTAGTGTTTTCAGTTTGATACTTTCTGTTAGTGATAGGCTGCATTTGGTCCCCCTAGCTATATTGTTTCTATGCTGGTATCTGATATCAGGAAGGTGTTCTCTACAGGTACAATCTCGACAGTCTGGGCGACCAGCGAGCGCTCTGAATTTCCAGGCCTCTCTGGCTGCTAAGGATCTCCAGATTTCCAGCGAGTCAAATCCAAGGTTGCATTCGTCTTCAAGCACCATAAGCCATCATCTCAGATTCAATCACCTCAATTGCCATGAAAACAAGGAAGATGGCCTGGGTACTGAAAACGCCGAAACAAGTAGCCTTGAAAGCACATCTAGGAAAGCTGTCATGGTTAGGGGAAGTTTCAGTAATGAGGCTGTTAATGCTGACGGGGCTTCGGGAGAAGGAATAAGTGCTATAGGATTGGAGCTGGAAAATATTGCTAACACAGTCTCCACCAATGAAATTGGTGGGTCAACTTCTGAATCTGGTCCGTGCCCCTCGTTGATGACATCTGAAAGGATTACGTCTGACTTTGAAGGAGGAGAGATAGCTCCCCAAGGGACTTCATCCACAACTGCAATGGCAAGTGAAAGATTGGATGTATCTCAACCTAGCTTAGCATCTATGTTGCCTAACTCTTCGACTGCGTCATCTGTGATTGGAGAACCGATGCCAGATCCAGTCCCTACCAGAGCAGATGTCCCCATATTCAGTGGGCCACATGGTCAGACTGGAGGGAGTATATTGCATGATGACATGATGAGCATTTTCTCAAATGATGGTCTGGGACGCTCTAGAGATCCAAGCAGCAGTGAAACAAGGAGGAGTCACAGGAGGGTTCTATGGGATGCCTTTTCCAGGCGTGGCTCTAGAGGTTACCCAGAATCTGATGCCGGTGACCTAGGATTTTACGGTACATGGCTAGACCTTGGTGATGACCTTTTTGGAGAGTTGGAGGAGTCAAGATATTTTCATCGTAGACGGCATGGTTCCATCAGAGTAAGCCAGTATTCAAGATCCCGGGTAATTGTTATGCCTACTTTGTCATATGTTTTTGCTGATTCATCTCATGATCACACCTTCTTAAGCTTAACCTGGTGTTCTTCTTTGTTACAGATTAGGGAGCATCGCCGTGCTGTTTTCGATAGTGGCGATGAACAAAGCACTGCTGCATGTCCTTTGGGGATTCATCAAATTGGCCGATGCACCTGTGATTCTTTCTTAATCGCTGAAGAATCTAGTGCCCGAGCAAGTATATCAAGAATTGTCATGTTAACTGAGGCGTTATTTGAGGTATGCCGTTTCCTTCCTACTCACTTGATTAGTTGATTGTCATCAGAACTAACATTTTGTATAATGACGAATTGACGACATACTAAGCACTAACAGTTTTTTTTCTGCTGTTGGCTTTTCACGATGTTATGCCACTTGCATCTGTATTCTAACTAACAACTTTTAGGATTTGACTTCAGTTCCAGACTTTAATCTTACGATACAATGTTATAATCTACTCTGGCCTTTGTATTATAAAAACTCAGAAGTCCTACGCTTGACACAGTGTTAAGCATTTCCTGCTGTAGATTTGAAATTGCACTATTTCATCTTTTTTTTTTTTTTGAAATGACAATACCACATCAGAAGAGCAAAGAATATTGGTCAAGTAGAAGTGCCCCCAAAACTAATGACTTTAAGACAACTGAAATTTTTGTGAGGCCAAGGCACATCAACGAAGTTTGCAAAAAAAAAAAAAGGATGCTTCATGTATATTTTGGAGCTGTACATCAAATATAGAACGTTTTAAAAGTAAAATTATACATGAGTTAAAAATTTCGGAGCAGGTTGTTGGCAATGTGTGAACTGTGAACTCCATTGCTATTGTTGCATTTTCAACACTTTACTACTCTAGCTATGTAGTAATGGTTTTTATTCAATTCTTTTCAGGTGTTGGATGAAATTCATCGTCAACCTGCATCACTTTCACTTTCCATGGTCTCTGTTCAGGCTCCTGAGTCTGTTGTTAATTCGTTGCCATGTAAGAGCTATAAAAAGCTTGAGACACCCCAAAGCAGTGATGATATGGAACAGTGAGCTTCTTGTTATTCTAATCTCCCTCTAAATTTCCCAAGGCGAAATTTTTGCATGATATGTTCTTACTTCTTAGTATAATTGCGAGATTGCTTCAAAAAAGAGAACAGATCCATATTTTCTTAACCAATTTTAGTTTTTTCTTCCACATTTCGCTTCTGCTACTTCCATCGGGCTGCGGCTGTGGGCCTGTGCCTGCACTAGATATACAGTAGATGTATAACTATATTTGCAGTAGACCAAGCTTCTGGCTGGCTACACGGAGCTTCTGAGTAGACTACCTAGCACCGCTGTTAGTTTTCAATGTCAAGGTTTTTTGTATAGCCTACAACCTTTGGGCTACAAAAATATCACTGAAAAGTCATATTGGATATGGCAACAGTTGCAATGACCTTGCATCATTAGTGATGCCTGCTGGCTAGACACCCACACTCCCACCAACCTTTTTTTCCTCCTTTTTCTCGTTCCTCATTCTTTTGGAGGTTATGATGCTAAAATCTAACATATAATTGTGTTTCTCTCATCAAGGTGTCATATCTGCCTAACTGAATATGAGGACGGAGAACAGATAAGAACACTTCCGTGCAAACACGAGTTTCACCTGCAGTGTGTTGACAAGTGGCTGAAAGAAATACACAGGTATCCTTACTGGTTCCGTCATTTCCGTATGCACGGAACACACTTCAGTTTCAATACTCGCTAGCACAAGGCACTGGATACCTTAGGGAATAGGGATATGTATCTCCTCACAACATTCTTGTCGTCACAATGCTGCAGGGTGTGCCCGCTGTGCCGGGGCGACGTCTGTGAAGTTGCCTCTTGAAGACCTTGGCGATGATGTTGTCGCTGCTGCCACATCGGCATCCTCCGCTGGTCCATTGGTGGAAGCTGGTTCAATTGGGGGGCAACGGTGACCCTGTCAAAACTGACAGTTGAATCCGCAAGAGTCTCTGGAGCCCCAAACCCTGCGACCAATCTGTCAACTTTTAAGGGCACGTACAATGGGTGCTTAAAGAAAGTGTTTAGCAATAAAAACCGATTTATTTTCTAGCACCAGGTGTTTAAAAAAGTATGAGGTATTTATTTAAGCATTGGTGCTTAATGAGTACTAATGAGGTAGTTGTACATATATAATCATTTCTTTTGTATCGTAGTAATTAGCTTTCTAAGTAGTGTTTAGCATTTCTTTTCTTTAAACACCTCTATAAACAATAATGTATTGCACATACCCTAAGATATCAAGACTTGTATACAGTTCTTGTAGCCTCCCCGTGTATGAAGTCAACCTGTAAATACGTGTAAATTCTAGATTCAATTTTTATTCTCCTCGCTGATGCGAAATGTGAAAGCTTCACCGTTAGGAGCAGACATGGGGAAACAATTCCAGAATCCGTCACTGGTCGTTCCAATTTGCAAACAAAGTAACAGTTCGTTTTTGGACCAACGACCGAAATTGAATTTGTTCGAATTAGCAGGGGCCGAACCCGCGTAACACCTCTGCCACATTCCTTGTTTCTTGGACAAGGACTAAAACTAAGGCAGTGTTCCGCTGTGCATATCGCTTTTCACACCGCATCGGCACAGTGACTTCCGAAAGCTTCATGTTTCCGCATTCCTTGTTTTTTTGAACCAAAGACCGAAACTAAATTTCTTTGGAATTCGCAGGGGCACTCGCTCGGACCCTCTGCAACGTTCCTTCCTTTTTAGCAAAGATCCAAACTAAACTACTTGGATTTAGCATCTCAGGACGAGCGGTTGGCTTTTAACTGCGGGCGGTAGCTGCTGCTGCGTCCTTTCCCTTGCTTGCGCTACAGTACTCCATAGGTCATTGAACCTGCAGCGGCAGCGACAGACAGCAACAGCCCGCCGGCCGAATAGGCGCGCTGTTGGCCTTTACGTCCGAAGACTTTCTATTGAGCTGCCCTGAGTTTGACGCCAAGACCCTTGGGAGTTTGTCTGAGCTCATTGTCAGAAGTTTGCAGCAGGTTATTAGTATTATCTCGTAATTGCCACCATTTCATTTGGAGTGATTATTCACTGTGATGAAGTTTTCCGTAACACTGAATGTGCTGATAGTCTGATGTAATATACCGCAGGGTATTCCTGATGATGATGGGGGGGGGGGGGGGGGCAATTCAACCAAAAGCAGATCATTTTATCAGGTAAACACACTAATCTGTTGAGCTAAAGTAAGCTCGTCAATGTGCACAAACAAAAATCCAACTTTGCTCTTTTATTGGAGTATCGGGTGCAGGTTATAGACGATGGGCTGATCAATTTCCACATGTTAAAATTGCCGTGGAGCAGCATGTATCGGTGTGACCATCCCCTACCCCAAGAGCTGTCCTCTGACTGGAAACATGCAAATGGGAATTTGAAAGTGCAGATAGGCCCATGCTTCAGTTTTGATCTTTGGTGGATCATCCCCTTTGCCCATGTCCAGTTGCTGATATTTAGGTTGGGAAATTTTAGGTTAGGATAATTCTCCAGTGGCAGCTCAAATGAGAAGTACATCAATACGTATCAGAAAGATGGTACTACCTCCATCCCCATTTGTTTGTCGTTCTTTAGTTCAGTTTTGAGTTGATGGACGTCAAACAAAAAAAATCAGAGGTAGTATTATTTATCCACGTAAATCTTCAGCAAAGCAACTCCACCGGAGACAAGGTTCCCTTCTCTTTCACCATTTCTCTGTCACCACTTTGTACAGAACACATGTAACAATATCAAGCTCAAATTTCAGAGAGCAGTACACCCTGCAGGAAAGTTTTGAATGATCTTGGAGGGAGTTGGTATTAGTGGCAACGGTAGTGTTGTCTAGTCCTGGATGGTGTGAAAATTATGGCCAGACTTATATATATGGGCGATAAATGTATGATGACATGATACTTTGCATACAAATTACCCACCTGTCATTTAAAACAAACAAAAATGTCCCTTTAAATCTGCATCCAAACTACCAACAGCTACTATCATAGAAAATGGTAAGTAAAAGTATATCTATATGTATTTCTAAGTCACCCACCTTTACAACAGCATATAAAAACATAGCAAAAACCTAACTGGAACTGGTATTTCTTAACTATATTCTATCGCCGATGGACAAAGAAAAGGGAATGTTTGTATGAGTAATCTATTACATAACTGAGAGATAACAAAGATTATCAAATTTATTTGTTCTGGATCTCATCGATCTTCTCAAATACCAAAACAAGAACCTAATATACACTAATAAAATATATAGTTAGGGACTTTAAAAGAACGATTAGTCCACAAGGGGAAACATATGCATTTTCCATCCTCTACAGGCAAAGAAGTCGTCTTCGCAATTCTTCCAAACAAGAGTTGCCGAATTCGCAAGAGGAACAGGACTGAAGATGTCAGTAGTCCAATGACCCAAGTACCAAAGTTTAATTTGTTAGAATTGGCAGGGGCCGCGCGAACGCGTACCCCCTCTGCCACAAATTACGACGTCCACTCTCCCACTTGGGGAGATGGTAAACCAGCGCACCCACCAAGTGCAATGTGGGCCACTGATCTAGGCCATGGGCCTTCTTGATCGCCCATCGACCCCGTCCAGGTAAGTATGGAGCAACGTCGCCCCTGGGCCTCGTTATGTAGCCAGCTCGCCCCCTCGCAACTCGTTGCCCCATCGAGGTGGGACTAATCCCGCGCACGTACTCAGCGCCGCGCTCCTTCATGTGGGTGCGCTTCTGCAGCTAGGCCGCGGTGCGGAACTGGGCCGAGAAGGGAAGCCAGCATATGGGCCAAGACTGATTAAAATTTCCCCATTTCGGATGGTGGTGACGTCAGTTTGAGGACGAAGAGACGGCACGTGCAGAGGACTCTGAGGAGGCGTGACAAACAGGCAGTATACGTCCATGCATCTTCTCAGAGCCAGCCAGAGGACACCCCGGGCGTTGCGGTGTCTCAGCTGCAGAGGTGGATTGCACTATCCCTCCATTGACATCGCCGTGGAGAGAGACCCTAGTTTGTTGGCAGCAAATCAACAACAATGGCAGGTTGATTGGCATCGTGTCACGCCACTGTGCCAGTACATGGTTACGGGCAACCCACCTGATACATGCCCCGTACGTACGTGTGGAGAAGAAAGCCCGCCGATCCACGGTGCTGCTAGCTGCTCTCCGACAGTGGACGCACCACGGTAGGTGTAGCTGCTTTCCTGAGGGTTGCGTTGTGTGTGGCATGCATTTGTGGATCGGATTGTGGTGCGGATTAAAATGTCGAGAGAGAGAGAGAGAGATAGAGATGGTGGCGTGTGCGTCTGGCCACGTACACATACGTGCTGGATCGAGCACTCACTAGCTCAGTGCCATCCCAGCTGGAGCATACGTGTATAGCAAACGTTATCACATAGTAGCGGATAGACGATGCGGCGGTTAATGGAGGCAGGCGAGAAATCAGAATGGTGAGATCAGCAATTCAGCACTAACTAGTGCGTATACACGGTACGGTTATTTGTAGTTGTGCTGGCGTCCTTCCATCGCCAGTACAACAGGAGGACGAGAAGAGCGTTAGCACCTCGGCTTTCAACTTCATATTTAAGGCTCTGCAACGACGACGACGACGCAGCAGCTCCAGACGTGGACTGGTCTAGAAGATAGTACATGGAGTACGGGCATGGAGAGACGACTCGATAGCCATCTCCTGCTGCTGCGTATCAGTCTAGGGTACTATCACGGTTTACAAGTAATAGTACGTTGTACGGTACTGTACAAAATCTGGCCGCGCGCGATCGAGCAACCAATCAGCAGCCTCGGTGAATGCCGCTGATCGATTCAATTCAGGCACCGCAGGGCCGCGGCAGCACCCTCCTGACGGCTCCCGCGTCCCCGGCCGTGCACCGCCCTCTCATCCCTGACACTGCCACGCCGCCCTCCGATCCCCACCACTCGATCGAGCCAGAACGTGCCGGCGAGGCGCCGGCGCCGGCGACGAGGTCGAGGTCGAGGTCTGCCCGGGCGCGGCAGACGGGGCAGCGCGAGGCGGCCTGCACCCAGGGCACGGCGCAGGACCAGTGGAAGCGGTGCGCGCAGGGCAGCCGCGCCACCACGTCCCCCGCGCGGAGCTCCTCCAGGCACACCGCGCACTCATCGCATGCCTCCGCCCCCGCCTGCTGGGGCCGCCGTCCGCGCCGCGCCAGCCGCCGGAGCCCAATGATCCAGCAGCTGAGCCACCGCCGGCGTCCCTCCTCCTCCGGCTCCGAGAACACGTCGCGCCGCACCGCGCACGGGCACGACGCCGGCGTCGCGCCTGCTGCTGCCGGGCGCTGTAGGAGGCTGCTGCTGCGGCCAGCCGCGCCCGTGCTCTGATGCCTGCGGCGAGAAGAGTTAATTGAAGGTGCCCGTGACAGGTTAATTGATTGGCCATGGATTATCAGCACTGCATCCTACGGTCTCTACACGTGATCTACGGTACACTGCAATGGTGGACGAAACAGGGGTCTACAACACCACACGACACACCTCTTGCTCTTGACAACCACCACACAAGACTCTCGCCGGGCCCTCAGCTTCTGGTCCAGCCTCTCCTTGGCCTCCCGGGCGCTGCCGTCCAGCGTCCACGCGCACGCGCCGCTCCTCCCCTGCCGGCATCGGCAAACCAAACGATCCAGCGCACGCATGAACATGGCAGCACGAACGGAAAAAATGAGCAGGGTCGTCGTTCGTTCCTTCTTGCCTTGGGAGCTGGCGACGACGGGCCGCCGAGGAGGCGCGCGGGGCCGTGCCCGCCGCCGGCGCCGTACGTGCAGGAAGAGGAGGAGGGCGCCAGCCGCGCGCCGCACGGCGGCGACGACGACGACCTGCCCTGCCGGAGCCGGAGCGGCCGCCGCCGCGCGCACCCCACGCCGGGGAGCATCCCGGCCATGATGGCCATCCGCCGTCGACGTCGAGCGTGCTTTGATTTGATGACAGGCGGCTGAGAGCAGAGAGCGACGGCAACAAGACGCCGCCCGCAACCTGCCCGCCTACCAGCGACTGCTAGCTACCAGGCCTCTGCCCTGTCCCTGCGATGCAAGATTGAAGAGAGGAGAAGCGACGGCCTACGAGCGGCTGGCGTATGTGGAAGGCCTCCATGCGGAGCAGGAAGAGGAGGATGGGGACGAGCACTGCCATCTCCCGCGCCCAATCGTCAGTGTCATCCCTCCCATTTGGACGGGGAGCATCATCAGCTTCCTATTGATAGGCTCCTGGGAAGATGGAGGAGGAGGAGGAGAGCTCACGCTGATGGCGTGCCAAATGCCGATGGCCCAACTACAACATCGTCTGCACCCGGAACAGGTATTTGTGCGATCGATACTTGACACCTTACTTATAGTGGAGCCTGACAGAGATGTCTACGCAGAGTTATGGCCACTTTGACACAGATGGGATTTTTATGAACGAAATTATTTTGTTTTATTTTTAATCTTCTCCATTTGTCTAAGCTGTGTACCAAGTAGCCCTTACAAACAGAGCAGAACAGTTTGGCTGTCAAGCTTTGCCCTCGAGGTAAACGTGACAAAGAGACTAGAGCATATCCCCGTGTGCAAATTTAGCCGACCTATTTTAGACACCGTTGATGACGCGCTCATCGTTCTTGGTTATGCCTCCTGCTCTAACAGGCACTGAGTTTGTCTTTCGACCGTGCAGATTTTACTAGTACCGGTTGTTGTTAATAATATAGGCGAAGAATTAGACCTAAAGGCCCGCTGTTTTAGGAGTGTGGAGTCAGATGTGCCGTTGGTTTGCAGTTCGGCGAGGACGGAGGGTCCAGGCTCGCCGGCCTTGATCATAGATTTTGGGAGCAGTCTGTGTCGTGTTCTCACCCGCCACGAGCTCGGTGCTCTTCGTAATTCTTATGTTTCTTTTTTTAATACAAAGACACGCATCCCTCTCGCATATTCAACAAACAAAATATATAGGCGAAGAATTAGACCGAAGCTAACAGCACACTGCACACACCCAGGATCAGATCATTAGACCAATCTCAATCCACAATTGCACATCCTCATTTCAAACCAAGGGGACAACAATCACCGCCGCCACGGCCACCTCGCTTTGTCCATTTGGTGTGTTGCGACAACATTACATTTCGCCAATTCATGTACATACACACCACTGGTGGCAGAGCTGGAAACAAAAGGTAGCGGGGGCCAATTTGCAGTTACAGAATTGCTGGGATTCGTAAGTCACTGGTCGGCAAGGCCGGCGCCGTTGCACGCAACAGCAGCACTAGCTAGGAAGGCCGGAGTGGGACTGGAGGACGCCGGGCAACACGCAATACAGGGATCCTGACAACAGCAGGATAATTGGTCGCGGGGGTCAGTGCAATGTAATGATACTAAGTTTAGATCACAAATTAGACGCTAAATATTAAGCTCTTCATTTAAGAAATGAAAGGCGCATATTAGCTAGACCCATTTGATACAAACTAACTAATTTTGGAGAGCTAACAATTAGTTGGTGCACGCAAACCGACCTAACTAGATGTTGCGACAATATAACAGCACGCATAAAATCAACGATCGATAAATGAAATAGCTGACGTATTGTAACAAAAATATGCTTTTACAATAGTTCCCCCGTATAGGTACGTGCTCCCTATATATGAAAGCGAACTATTACATCGTGAATTGGCATAGGATACAATCATTCATAAATTCATCTCGGGTATGAATTCACAATATTGTGTTTACAGTTTTCACCGATGAATCTTTGTTCGAACGCTAACAGTAGGATGTCCGATCTGCTTTCTATGTTTGGACTATATATATAACTGAAAATATGATAACACCTCACAGTTGGGACATGGTAAATCAGCCAAGTGAATGACGTGATCAATCGGAAAATTGAATCGCTAATTAGCAAGCGCAGAATTGGAGATTTGGGTGGGGATACTGTGTATGGTGCTTGAGAGTGGGCACCAGAGAGCTTATTGCTTGGTCACCAGTTCACCAGCAGTTGAGATGTGATCGCGCCAGAACAATGAAGAGTGAGGGGCAGAGGACGAGCCGTGACCGAGTTCAACAAATCGTGTGAACGGTCTTGTATAATACAAAACGACATTCTATTCACCGAGGTGAGATATTTAAAATAGTAGATAAAAAATCAAAATAGACGATCCACTAGAATCAGAAGCACACGAGACGAGGACGATGAAGGGATAATGGATGAGCTACTGTGTCATGACTGAGAGGAAACGTTTGGCCTTTTGGGCTGTTGCCTACAGGACTCCGTACTGGGCCATTAGTTTTTTTACATGCTGGACAACCGGTCCAACCGGAGTGTTGCATGTGCGGCCGCGCATCGCAAGGATGGCTACCACAGCTGCCGGGGTCAGATATAAATTTTATTGGGGTCTAAGCTGGTGAAAAATTATCAGGTACTAAGTGATCCGCTCGAAATCGTCGCGGTCGGCTGACCCCGGTAACTCCACGTAGCTCCGCCCCTGCCTTACAACCGATTGATGCATCAGCCATTAGGTAGGGGTAAATCGCTAGACATGAGATGCAACTGCGAACTGTCGGGTGCCGGCTGCTGCGAACTGCCGTGATTTTTAGGTTTAAGGGCTAGCATTAGTAGCATGTAGACTAAAATCACCTGAACTTCTTCTAGGCCAATGAGGGGCCGTGGCCTAGGTTGGCCGGCACAAAGCTCCGCCAGTGCACACCACGCTGAAAAATAAACAGGAAAAAAAGCAACCAACCTTGCGTCGATTGTGGTGAACATGATGACAGCGCATCATAGCACCATGGAGTAGTACATGATCTTTTTCCTTAACCAAAAAAAAAAACAAGAACAAAAAATGTTACTAGTACTAGCTAGTACAAGTCTTTTTCTTTGGAACGACCGTCGAGTCCATTGCTTAACCAACCACATGTATTGCTTAAGCGTGTTCATGTGGAAAAAAAGCGGAAGCCAACAGCACGTTATGGCATGGCATGAATCGGTCCGAGAGAGAGAGAGAGAGAGAGAGGGACTGAGGGAGAGAGCAAGGGCCAGGACCCAGGACAGGAGACGAGACGGCGATGTGTTGGAATGGAGGACACGGCGTCCCGTCCCCCACGCCGCCTCGCCCTATTGCTCCTCTCAGTTTCGCCACTGCGTCACTGCGAGGTGCGATTGTGATTTACTACACTACTGCTCTGGAACAAGCGATGCTAATGCCAAAACAATAGAGTACATACATGGCGATTAACAAGAGACTAAACAAAAGCTAGTTACAGGGGACAGAGGTCTTTTGGGTGAGACTGAAGAGAGTGAGAGAGGCTTCCACCGGCGACAGTTTATCAGAGCCTGAATAAGATAAGGTTAACGTTGAGTGTTCCAGACACCCAAGTGCCTTGTCTGTCTCTACACGTGCTGACGAGCGACCGCCACACAGCCAAGACGGGAGAATCGTGTGGGAGAATGCTCGAGGAGGATTTTGGATTTCACTACCTTGGATAGTTCGTAGTAGTTGGATTTAATGCTGCGTCGCTTCCAACAAAGGTCCAACCGCCTTTTATTTAACTTTTTTTTTCCTTTTGTCTCTGCCGCAAATCGTCCTTTCTGTATTCCAATTCCACATTTCCATGTCCCTTTGCTGTGCTCCGCTCCGGGTGGAAACTTCAATAGATTTGTTGGAGAATTTCAGTCGCTCCATGTTCCAAGATGTCATAAGAACTGTGCATCTCATTTCAGAATGAATTTCAGTTTACAGAAGCGGGTACAGTTCACATCAACTTCTGAAAGCCAGTGAAGTTGGAGAAAGGACATGCAGGCTGTCAGGATCAGTCCAGACTGCCAAAGGACTATCAGCAGCACTGCTCATCTTGACCTGGATGCACGAATGCTGACTGCCAGTGGCAGGGAAGAGTCGAAGATGACCGACATGTGATTGTTCTGCTGTTGGCACTGCAGTTTGCATGTGAAGACCAAAGAATGAACTGGGAAGCAACTGCAGGGTGTTCCTCTGTGTTCTACAGTATGAAATTCCGTGCATTTGCATCCCCTCTTTAATCATATAGTATGCAACTTAAACTTAAGCAATGGAATAAGCAACAAGGTAGCAACTAAGCACGAAGCATCAATATAACTCAGTGTCCTGCAGATACATGCCCTTGGTCTGTTCAGACTTCAGAACTTCCTTTCGTGGAGCCCAAAGAGAAGCCAGAGCAGAACAGGAAGAAACAAGCAAAGCTGAAGGGTTTGCACGTCATTAATTCAGCTCTGCAAATATGAAAATGTTACGGATCAGACCTGTCATACAAACTTGGTAAAAAAAAAAACCTTCGTAATGCAAGGAAGAAAAATATGTCGACTTAACCTTAGATCCACCATTAAATAAATAAAAAGGTATATATCTTTCTTCTGAATATGAATGACCTGAATGCCATTCTTTTTTTGGTCACACTGCGAGCCCCCAACAAGTGGTGAGCCCAGGCAGCCCGAACTAAGCCAAGCCCATCTTATTTCAAAACTTAAAAACCAGCTCATGTTCAAGAAAACCTGTAACCATCCTATCAAAACAGCAGTTGGCTGCCCTGACCCAATTGAGCACACAAGAACACTTATGCAAGGCAGCCTAGACAATCTGGGTTTATAACCCAGCCCAACATTTGTTCCACTATAGTTGCGAAGGCTACAGGGTTACGACTTATGAAGTTAGAAATTCACATTATACTCTCTGAAGCAACAGATAAATACAATTATGAATCTTGGTATGGTATGATGGTATCCAAAATCATAGGTTTTAACCACCCAATTGTTCTGTAAACTGTAATTCATTGTTCTTTTATAATATTATAAAGTACATCTGCTAATGTGCTTCATGCATTCCATATTTGAATTTTACATTCTTTTTAACTCGGAAGGCTACAGAAGTAGATGTAAGAAATACTGTTCAGCACAGTGTAGCAAACTGCAAGTCAAGAGAAACTCCAGATTTCTGACCAGTATTTATTTTTGTACTTGCCCAAAATTCAGTTGTCAAATGCTCGAGCATCAAAGGTAAGAGTAAAAAATTTCATGTGAAATTCAAGAACCAGAGTAGAAGATAAAGGAGATATACCAAATAAATCATATGGGCAAAACAATGGAAATCAGGAAGTGCTGACAAAACCTAGAAAGTGATTTGCGTGACTGAAATGGAAAACAGTTGATCAGGTTCCTCTAATTATACTTGAACATTAAATATATAGACAAATTAATACCTCAGACATAATGTGGCAGTGGAGGCAATTATCAGGGTCCTCTAATTATATTTGAACATTAAATATGAGAGAAATTAATACCTGAAACAGACATAATATGGCAGTTTCTAAGCAATATATATACAAGCTTGAAAGGCAAACTCTATCCATATCATTGAGCTCAAGTAAAATAATACAGTTTAGAAAGGTTGACCTAAGTCAAGCAGCAATATCTATAACCCCCCAAAAACTAACTACTCTACAAAACTTTGATAAAGGACAAAATATTTATAGCACATGCCATGTATGAATCAAAGGGGCACATCTAAACAACACTACAACAGTGGCATTAGTTATGCCAAAAATCATGTGCCTATATCCCATTATGTTGATGATGGGTCTTTCACATGGTACATGTATGCAAAACTCAAGCATAGCTCAGCGGCCTCTAATTCCACAGCCCCTGAACCATTATCCACACAGACATTGCTTGAACCTTGGCCTTGGTGCAGACCGCATTTGCCGAAATGCGCAGCACTTCTCCTAGGGCCCCTGAGACTGTAAACAGGAGCTCCAAAGGATGGGTACACAGTTGCCCACATGGTTATATCCCAATTGTACTCGTCAAACGCGCAAAACTGCTTAGCCTTGGCATGAATCTTCCTCCACACTGTTCTATTGAAGGCGTAGCCGACGTTGCCCATCTTCTCGGCAACCAAGCTCTCCCAGCCTTCGCCTTTCGCCTTGACATCTGACGGCGCCAAATTGACAGCATAGCACTGGGGGCACTTCTTGGGCTTCAAATCCACAAGCAGCTGTGCGTTCCGGTACGCGTTGGGGAAGATGTAGTGGTCCTCCTCTACGAAGAGAATGTGTCCATCGAAGTCCCCGGTCTCCTCCAGCCCATCCCACACGGTGTTCATCATCCACCACCAGTGGTGCTTGAGAGACACGATTCTCGGCGAGCGGTGGTTGCCGTACTGGTCCGGGTTCCCCTGGCAACCCTTCTCCTTGGCTTTGTCCTTGCTCTGGCAATCCCCTGGCGTGACGCCGGGGAAGGAATCCGGGAAGAGGTGCGGCGAGTAGGGCGCGAAGATCTGCTTCACCTGGCAGAAGTCGATGCCCTGCACGATCTTGTCCATCTCCGGGAAGTAGCCGTCGTGGCTGACGATGAGCAGCGCCTCGCCGATCCCCTCGACGCGCGAGAGGCTGTCGACGACGAGGCGGAGGTAGCGGGGCCGGTTGTGCACGTAGAGCACGATCTTGAGGTGGCCGTCGGGGAGGGACGGGAAGCGGTCGGCGTTGCGGGGCGGCAGCGCGTTGCGCGCGGAGAGGGAGAGCGAGAGCGGGCTCTGGCGCGGCAGCCGCGGGGTGAAGGCCGGGTCGAGCAGGATCTTGCGCTGCGCGACGCTGTGGTTGGCGCTGGCTGGGGAGGAGGAGGAGGAGGAGGAGCCGACCCGGCGCGCGGACCCGGGGAGCCCGCTGCGGCTGCTGGCGCGGAGGAGCTCGGTGACAACGAAGACGGTGAAGACGACGAGGAGGATGAGGGGCACCGAGCGGGAGCGGAGGCGGGCGCGGTGGTGGTGGTGGTGGGAGGATGAGGAGGAGGAGGCGGTGGCGGCGGGCATGGCGACGCCCCCCGAGATCCTGAGCGGCGGCCGCGGTGGGTGGGATAGCCCGATCTCGCGCTGGGCGGTGGACTAGTCTGTTGGCTGCTGGTCTGGTCTGCCGTCTGCTGGAGGAGGCGGGCGGAGCTGCTGGGGATTGATTGGGGAAAGCAAAGCGCTAGACTTTTCTTTGTGTCTACTGTGGTCTGAACTTTAATTGCTGCTAGCAGTAAATTGTTGTTTTACTATGGGTATTGATGATTTAAATTTAAATTAAGGTAACGCTCTAGGACGAGGAGTAGCTGCTGCTTCCCTTTGGTTTTGTCCTGCTGATTTTCCTGCAAGGTGTGGCCATTCGTGGATCGATGACCAAAAAAACAGTACTGCTCTGTGTTGTGTGTCCTGGTCTTCATTTGGGCCGAGAATGGCATCTGGGCTGTGCCTTTTGCACTGGAAAAGTGAACTTCTTCAGCAGCCGTCGGATGTAGCTTGGACGGCATCTGGGAGGCAGCACCGTTAGACAATTTGGGCTGCCAGCGAGAGATGGGCCGCGGCGGCGTCAGCTGGCAGCAGCACGAGTCCGCGACCGGCGCCTTTGGCTTCCAGTTTATTTTATCTATAATAATAAAAGACGGAAAGATTCTGCGATCCGACCACATATATTTTACACTGTGGATCCCATTTATCTAAAATTTAATTTATTCACGAAACAGATTCGGATCACAGGAGGAATCCACAGTGAAAACGGACGCCTCGGTCACATACGTAATTCGTTTTCGACGTTCTGTATATCTAAAGTAATAAACTTTCAAACTCAATTGAAATCACTCTAAAATTGAATTGCAGTCAACGGAAATCGTCGAAATAATATGACGTTGTGATTCGGATGGCAGTAAGAGCCCACGCTAAAATGGACGTCCAGATCACGTACGGATTCCATTTTCGACGTTCTATATATCGATGGAAAGCTAAAGCTGACAAACTTTCCAACCCAATTAACATCACCATAAAATTCACTTAAAGTTAATGGGAATCGTCGAAACATTATGATATGGAAGTTATTCGCGAACCTCGATTCGGATGGTAAGAATAGCCCATGCGATAACGGATGCTCAGGTCGCATACGGACTCCGGTTTCTTCGTTCTATATATTGACAGGAAACTAAAAAAAATATTATTTCTAACCAAACTAACATCTTCCTAAATTTCGCTCGCAGACAACGGAAAATTTCGAAATAATATGACATGAAATTTATTGAGACATATTTTTATAGATGTTTAAGGATTTTTTTTCTCCGGGCATTTTGCTAATACGGTTTAAATGGCACGGCACCCAGTTCGTTTTGTTCGGCATTCTCGAATTTTCAACAACTCCCTCTCCAACCCGACCCCAGGCCGTTGGCCCGTTGCCCAGGTGGGAGCGAATCCCCACCCCACCTCGGCTACCATGGATCTGTCGGCGGGCTTCTGCTCTCGCTGCGGAGCAGAGAACAAGGGAGTCGCCTACGAACTCCGATCGATCCGGATTCCGGTCGATCATCTACGACGACGAATGCGCGCTGCCCTCTGCGCCCAGGATTCGTAGACGGCTTTTGCTCCCGGCGCGCGGCGAAGGAGGAGGACACGGAGAGAGGCGTACTCGGAGCTATTGCTGGGCGCGAGGTGATGAAGCAAGCAGGAGCACCACGACGCTGCGAACTGCCTCCCTGGCTTCATCTGCTCCGAGTGCGCGGCGGCGGAGGACGCGGGAGGAAGCGCCTCCACACACGGTGCTGGGAACATCTACTCGGCCCCGGCGAGGCTGACTTCGGCGCCGCCGACGAACGTCCCGCGCGCGCCAGACCGGGCAACTCTCCTGCGCATGAAGAAGCTGGTGCTCATTCTAGATTTGGATCACACGCTGCTCAATTCGACGAGGATCGATGACTTCTCCGCCATCGAGCAAGAGAAGGGGGTCACGGTGAATCTCTGGGCTGATCCCCGCAGGGGCCTCTTCGATGTGAACCCCTATGGCATTCCCCTGGTCACAAAGCTGCGTCCGTTTGCTCGACAATTCCTCAAGCAGGCGAGCGGCATGTTCGAGATGTACGTGCACACCAGCCTCGACCTCCGAGGCCAGGGCTACGCCAGGAAAGTCGTGAAGCTGCTGGACCCGGATTGCTTGTACTTGAGGAAGAGGATTCTGTCCATCCAGGGATCCAACAGGCGCGAACCCAACAACCTCGTCATCGTCCCCACTGACGACGACTCCACGGTGTTGATCCTTGATGACACGTACGCTGCCTGGCCCGAGCACGAGGACCACCTGATCCTGATGGACAGATACCATTACTTCTCATCTTCGTGCCGGAAGATAAACTGTCGGATGAATTCCCTGGCGGAGCTTGGCATCGATGAGACGAAGAATCACGGCTTGCTGGGTGAGGTGTTGACCGTGCTGAAGTGCATCCACAAGGGCTTCTTCGACTCAGGCCACGATGGTCACTACGCGGACGTCAGGGCAGTGATCAAGGAGTTGTGCACCCAGCAAATGCCTCTCCCCACCAACTCGCGTGAGCTCTGTTGCCAACAAGCCTCCGACTCCTCTACGGCAGCACCAGGGCCTCGCTAACCCAGCTCGCCGCCCTCGGACTCGGACTGTTTGAACGAAGACATTTATGATGAGATCCTCCTCCGCCTCCCACCGGAGCAGCCCATAGTATTGATACGATTTCGGACCATCTGCAGGGCATGGCGGCGTCTGCTAAATGGTAGTGGCTTCCTTCGCCGCTATCGTGCATTCCACAAGGTACCTCCGATGCTGGGTTACATGCACAACAGTATGCTACGAGACTTAGGCGTTCAGTTCACCCCCACAAGCTCCATTGCCATGCCCCTGCCCCGGAGCGGCCAAGAGCTGCTCGTCGTCGAGTCCAGGCACCAACGCGTCCTCTTCCTTGATATCAGCAATGACCTGGGGGTGAAGAACCACGCCTCTTGGTGTGGGACCTGATTTCGAAGGAGCAGCACGAGCTCCGCCTTCCAGAGCCATTTACCTACGACAATGGGCTGGCTATCTTCAGTGCCGCAGTGTTCTGCGGTTCCAACTACTGCACTCACAAATGGTGCCACAGCGGGCCCTTTAGAGTCACAGCAGTCGGGGCAGACTTGAATGGCGGGGTAGCGGCCTTTGTCTATGCTTCAGAATCCTGTTCTTGGAGTGAACCAGTGTCAGCTGAGCTTAGTAGGCATAATTATCTTGTGAAGGAGTCGACAACCATGATTGGGGACATCATTTTCTTCAGGACCGATAACTCAAAGATAATCCAGCTTGATCTCAGCCCAGGCGCCAACCAGCTCAGCGCCATAAATGAGCATGATGGAATTAATGGTTCGAGAAGTACGGCAATTGTCCTGGCCGCTGTGGCGGAACCGCCGATTTAATCCGAGCTAAGCACACCTGCCACCTATGGCTTGCAGTGTGATTAGGCCGAACTAAACCCGGTCATCCGTCGAGAGTCATTCGGCTCCCGATATTACCTTTTCCTAGAGGAACCGACTGTGATGCCCCCGGCATCTCGAAAGTCTTAACACGTGATTAGATTAGCGGTAGTCAAGGATTTGGCTTAATAATGTTTAGAGAAGAGCAACAACTAGGCTAGTAAATCACGAAGTCAAAAATTTTCAGTGAAATATGCAAAACCCCTGAATGCATTTGTGACTATAGTTTAAAATATAATGTGATTGGAACCAAACTCTCTATAAAAAACTTGTAGACAATTTTATGTAGATCAACTTTGTTATTGGGTGTGGTAACATGCACAAAGGTTTAGGTGGAGTTTTGAGTCGATTAATGAAAAAGCAGAAATCTGGCTAAACTTGGATCGGTAAGGAAAATTCAAATTTCAAAGGAACAAAAGTCCCTATCATGCAAAACATCATATAAGAAAGTTGTAGATAATTAAAAACTACACAACATTGGTATAATACTATTTCTCTGAAAATGAGCATAAAATAGACTTTAGGAATTTCTAAGTTTGCATTAAACCTTGGTCAAACTGGAGTCAGCGGGTTAAATTCAAATTTAATCATATTTCAACTTGGAGTCTGATATTACTCCTTTTGAGAAAGTTGTAGATCTGGAAGAGTAGAACAACTTTTGTATTTTGGGTTTTGTCAAATTCGGCCCCTAGGATGTTCAAAAACAACAATTTCTAAAACATGTCTCAGCAGTCAAACAGTATTTTTCATTTTCCCGAATTATTTTTTCCTTCGAGTCACTGACGAGTGGGTCCCACTCGGCCGACCCACCCGCCACGCGGCGCCGGCGTCCGGCGCTGCCGGCCACGCGCCGCTTGCCACCGCGGGCACGCGCCGCCTGCCCCGCCGGCCTGCTCTTCCCCTGCCGCGTGCCCCGCACCCCAGCGCCTTGAGCTGGAAGCCGCCGCGCTCCTCTCTCCCCAGCTCTCGCTCGGTTTCTCTGCCTCCAGTTCAAGCGCACAGAACGCTGCCGCCATAGGAGTCCATGGCGAGCTCCTCGAGCTCGCATCCCAACCCCCTCCGACCCCCACTCACTCCACAAACGTGAGAAACGGCTCCACCTCCCTCCACTCCGCCGATCCCACCCGGTCTCAGCGCCTCTCTGCCCTCCTCCGCGTGGAGCCCGACGCCGCCTACCGCGGGAGCTCGGAGCTCCTTCACTGCCGTCGAGAGCCACCTCCAGCCACGTCCCCGCGCCCCACACCTCCTCCATCGGGTTCGCCTCCGCTCAGCGCAACCGGAGCGCTCGACCACACTGTTGTTCCCCTTCTCCACCCCTGAATCGAGCACGCGCACGCCACGGTCCGCAGTTCAAGTTCGCGCCGAGTTCACGCGCGTTCCCCGCGCACTCGGATCTCTCCGCGAGACGAAATCAGGGGGGAATAGTTCCCCGCGGCCGGGAACACCTTCCCCGACCTTATCCGCCGTCGATCCGTGCCCCTACGCGTGGAGCCGCGCCGCCGTTTCCCTCCCTACGTGCAGCCAAGACCCTGGTCGGAGGTAGAAGAAAGAGGTGGCATTTTGCAGTTTAGCCCCTGTCCTTTTGTATTTTCGTGACTCAACTTCATGCACTGTTATATGTGTCATGCAGGACTTGCATGCTAGCCCTGGAGTCTATGGTTAATTGCGCATAGGTCCCTGGGTCCATTGATTTCGTTTTATTTTTAATATTTCGGCAGTAAACTTTGAAAAATCATAAAAAATCGTAGAAAAATCACAAAAATGTGAACTCAGTTGCTATGAACTCCTATTAAGTAGATCTACAGAATGGATATGCTGGTTGAGTAGGAAAAGACAGTTTTGCCCCTGATTTTGTACAAATATGAAAAACCCTAATAAATAAGAAATGTGGACTAATTGACCTCCAAAAATTGCCAAACTTGGACAGCAGGGTTGTTAACGCATAAAGGTTCACTGTGATTTTTGGTAGCTCAAGTGTTCACTGGTTAATTACCATTTTGCCCATACATGTGATTTTAGCATGGAAATAAATGAGGAAATGTTGTTTATATAAAAATTAGCCTCTATATAGTTTTACATATTTTATTTGTGCTCCCTATAGCATAAAGAGCTCACTGTTGAAATGGGATACCATGCATGTCAAAAATAGTTAGTGTTTTGAAATTGAAAAGTTCATGCATGTTTAAATTAATAAATAGAAAATATAGGTTAAATGGAAGTCAAAACTTCTGAAGTTAGGGCAGCAACATTGCTAGTATGACCTAGGCTTAGAATAAGAATCTGATAGCTTAAATGCTTGCTGTATATTTGCTATTTTACCCTTGCCTAGTAGTTAAGCATATAGTGAATCATGAAAAAGAGTTCTAGATGATAGTAGACACCGGTCTTTCCGCATAAATCGATGCTATTCAGTCACACACCCCCACGTTGTTTTATGTGACAAGCTAAGCTATCATAGTGATGGCTTGTACGATTTCTTAAAGTTAAACAAGCTTTATCACGAAAATACGTAATATTATTCCATAACCCTTGATTTCTTGCATTGCACTAATACATGCTCCAATTGCATCATGTCATGCATATAGATTCCGCGAACGAAGAACCACCGCCGAACCAACCCGTCGCGGAGGAGCCCGAGGAGGAGCTGCACCAAGAGCCAGAGGACCAACAACAAGAGCCCGACTCCGCTCAGGAGGCAGCTACTGACTCTAACGAGGAAGGTAGGCAGGACCATACTCTACCCAGCAAACAAATTATATTTGATGATTACGCATTTGCATTAGGAGTTGCTTGGAACCAATTGCATTATACTCCCTGGCCGCCCTGGCCCTAGCACCTATACATAGAGTTCGTAGGACGAGTATGCCTAGAAATTGCTAGGTACGAGTAGACACGAGTGTGTGGACTCGTCTCGTAGGTGTTTTCAAAGTTACAAAAGCTTACAGTTATATCATTTATTATTGTTACTCATGAATTAAATGGAGACCGGGCGGAAATTTATTTCAGTATATGCATTTCATGAGGTTGCACCTTGGACTCCGCCCGAGTCGTTTAAGGCCCGTCCGCTGTTCGTCTGCTGATCGGCATAACATTGCTAAAGTGCTTATCCGGGGAATGGGACCGGAAAAGTCTTTCCTGGGCTCGTCCGAAGCACAGAGACACGTTCCTACCCGCTGGTTGAGAGGAAGGTGGCCCGGGGGAGCTTGGTACTCATGACGGGGAGACCGAGATGTCGGCAGGCTCGTCATGGGGGCACAACCCGAGGGCTAGGCGGGAGTGAATCGAACTTGGGACGAGGCAGGTTAAGATTGGGGCTATATGTGGGAACGCGGTGGCTAGTAAGCATATACCCCTGGCATGATAGTTATTCCCGGGAATTAAAAATCGATTTGAATCGCTGATGCCTACCAGGTGTGGGAATGCCAATATCACTGTCGGGCAACGTAGTAATTACTTAAACTCTCGGTATTTTAATACTCATGGTTTTTGGAATACTACATGTTTGAACTGAGTTGTTACCTTACTGTAATTTACTATTATGTTGGTAATTATACAGACAATGAAAACTTGCTGTTTATGTTACATATGTTACTGTTAAAAACTAAAGGCTAAGGATCCACTTGCTAGTAAGCTGCTTCGCGTTAGCCGTAAGCCAAATCCATTAAGACCTACTGAGTAATTAGTACTCAGGGTTTGCCCCCACATTTTGAGCGCAGGTATGGAGTTCATGGTGTGCACTTGTGTTGTAGGCGGGGCATGCCCTCATTTAGGATGAGGTGACTGAGTGGCACGAGGTCAACATCGGTGGGCTTGATGTTGTACCTCTAATGCAAATCTTTTGGTGATAACATGGTGACCCCTAAACTTATATTTCCGCTGCGAGAAACTTTCAAACTTGCTACCGTATAACATTATGTTGGACTTGTATTTTATGTAAAAACTGGTTTGTAACTAAGTCTAATTTTATGCTATTCAACTGCCTGTGATGATGTTTCTGTTGTGGCTCCATCGTGAGTCAGATGTGTATGATGTCGGTTCCTCTGGGAAAAGGTAATATCGGGAGTCGAATGACTCTCGACGGACGACCGGGTTCAGTTCGGTCTAATCGCACCGCAAGCCAGAGGTGGCAGGCGTGCTTAGCCCGGATTAAATCGGCGGTTCCGCCACACCGACATCATACACATCCAGCCCACGATGGAGCCACAACAGATACATCATCTCAGGCAGTTGAATATAGCATATATAAATTTATTTTACAAACCAGTTCGAAATAAAGATATAGGCTTCAACATAATGCCATACAATAGGCAAGTTTGAATCAGATAGCAGAAGCGAATTCGAAAACATCTCACCGCGGAAACAAAACACTTTAGTAGTCTTCATGCAACGATGATCGAGCCGAGCAGCACCGAGCCCACCGGTACTACCCTCCTCCAAGCACTTGTCCAGATGTCGCCGGTACCTGTTCTCAAAAGGTGGGGGCAAACCCTGAGTACTAATTACTCAGTAGGACTTAATGGATTGGCTTACGGCTGACGCAAAGCTCGCTTACTAGCATGTGGATCCTTAGCCATTGATTTTAAAATAGTGGTTTATCAACCTAGAGTATCAAGATTCATCTTTTGCATATAACTCCATAATAATAACTTGCAGAAATGTAAGCAATACAATACAAACATGTAGTATTTGAAAACATGAGTAATAGATATAATATATTCAAGTAGTTACTACGTTGCCCGTGTGCATTATCAGCATTCCCACACCTGGTGGGCATCAGCGATTCGAATCGATTTTTAATTCCCGGGAATAACTATCATGCTAGGGGTATATGCTTACTAGCCATCGCGTTCCCACATATAGTCCCCATCTCCACCTGTCTTGCCCCGTGATTCAAAGTGCCCCCACCTAACCCCCGGGTTGTGCCCTCTCAGGAGCGATACCACAGTGCCCTGGGTCAGCCCTCCTTCGAGTACAAGCGCCCCCGGGCCCATCGGCCTCCAGCAAGTGGATGGGCTCAGCCTCGAAAACTCCGGACAAGCCCAGGTAAGACTTCACCGGTCCCATTTCCCGGTTAAGCACTTTAGCAATGTTATGCCGAACAACAGGCAAACAGCGGACGGGCCTTAAACGACTCGGGCGGAGTCAAATGATACAACAACGCACACCACAAAATAAGATTATTCTCCGTCCGGTCTCCATTTAAATCATGAGCATAACATTACTTTCCCAATAGTAAAAGTTTTGTAATCTTTGAAATCATCTACGCGACGAGTGACTCCTTTCACTCGTGTCTACTCGCACCTTGCAATTCTAGGCAACTCGTCCTACGAACTCTAGATATAGATGCTAGGGCCAGGGCGGCCAGGAAATCTAATGCAAAGGTTTTCAATCAACTCCTAATGCAGATGCGTAATCAAACAATCAATTATTATATTAGCTGGGAAATTCATGGTCCTGCCTACCTTCCTCACTAGTGTTAGTAGCTGCCTCCTGAGCGAAGTCGGGCCTCCACTGCTGGTCTTCCGGCTCCTGATGCAGCTACTCCTCGGGCTCCTCTACGATCGGTTGGTCCGGCGGGTGTCCTTCGCTTGCGGGATCTATATGCATGACATGGTGCAATTGGAGCATGTATTAGTGAAATGCTTGCTTCATGATGCGAGTGCGATGCAGGGAATCATGATTTAGGGACTAAAGTTATGCATTTTCGTGATGAAACTTGTTTAGCATTAAGAAATCGTACCAGCCATCGCATATGGTAACTTAGCTTATCACATTTAACAACGTGGGGGTGTGTGGCGAGGTAGCATCGCTTCATGTGAAGCGACCGAAGCTTACTTAAACATCCATTTTTCACATAGCTAACTTAGCATTCCTAGCGTGCATTTCTCAACAGTAGTGAAGACCTATATTGCATTCCAGAAACAGTGGCTAAGACTTACATATCCTTATGTTTCAAATATGGTCCATTGTGGCATTTATTGGATATACTAGTCTCACATTTTCTATTATTTACGCAAATATGCACTATTTCTACCATTTTCAAATCAGAGCCAAAACCTTACATGCACCACCTCCTACTCTAGCAGTGAGTCATGTTCATAACCTAGAGCTCATATCAAGCCCCTAAATTCACCTAGAGCATTTTTCACCATAGCAACCTTTTCCTAAATTAAATATATGCTTAAATACAAGACAAGGGCAAAATAGTAATTAAACAGTCAATGCTAGGGCTACCAAAATTTATACAGAGTCTACACCTGTTAACAGGGCCTCTGCCCAAATCTCATAATTTTTTAAGCTCATTTTACCCACATTTCCTATTTATCAAGGTTTTTCATGCATGCACAATAACAGGGGCAAAAAGGTCTTTTCTTACCCAACCATCATATGCATTCTGTAGATCTATTTCTGATTTTTATTTGGTTTATTACGAATTTTCAAAGTTCTCTGTTTATAGAAATTCAATAAATCGAAAACCATAACAGTCAGGGACCTAAGCGTGAATATCTATTAACATCAGGGGCTAGAGCGTAAGGATTTGATGACTCAGTGAATAGCGCACAGTACTTGAATGAAAATAAACAAAAGCGCAGGGGTCCTTTTGAAAAACAACCTTCTTCCACCTCTCGCCAGGGGAGAGGCCGCGCGCATGGGAGTGCGCCGCGGACTGCTCTAGCGACGCGAGGCGCGGAATGGCGGCGCCGGGACCCTGGGAACGTGTTCCCGACTCCGTGGCGTCTTCTTCCCCAGCTCTCGTCGCCCGCGGTGGAGAGCGCGAGCGGCGCGGAGGGGGTGAACCCGAGGCGAGGACGGCGCACGGGGCCTCGCGGGCGCGCTTCGATTAGGCACTACGGGAGGGGAACGGGGACTCCGCCTAGCGCGGAGGATGCGCGGAGACGGGGCGCAGCCGTCGGTGGCGTCTCGGGGGTGCGGGAATGGCCCGGAGCTGGATCTCCACGGCGAGGTCGATGGCGTGGTGGCTCGTTCCGGTGGCCACACGCGGACGGAGGTGGAGGAGGCTTCAACGCGCTCCGAGAGTGGCCAGATTCGGTGGAGCAGAGTGGGCGATGCGGGGGCGCTCGCTGCTAGGAGCGGAGGCTGCCAGAGGAGGCCGGTGCGCGACCTCGGGGCGAGCTTCAATGGCGGGTGACGGCGCCGTGGGGTCTCAGGCAAAGCGAGGCAGGGGAGGGGGCGAGTGAGGCGTAGGGAGATGAGGGCCGAAGTCTCCATTTCTCGGGCGAGCGCGAAGGGAGCGGGCAGAGCCGGCCGGGCGAGGGCGGGCGCGTGGCCATGGCGGCCAGGAGGCCGGCGCCGCGTGGGCGCGGTCGAGCGGGGAAGAAGAGATAGGGTGTGCGGGTGGACCGGGTCCAGCGCAAAGGAAAGGGAGAGGGGTCTATAGGCCGGGTCCATGTGGAGGGAAACCGGTTTTGCAATACCGGGTGCGGATGGCGGTTTCCGGTTCGCGGGGACCCGAGGTCTGACAGGTGGGGCCCGCACGTCATTGAGACAAGGAAAAAAAATGAAATTTCGGAAAAAGGAAGAATATGGTTTGACCGGCTGGAGACATGATTTAAACTCACCATTTTGAATGATTTAGCGGCCGAATTTGACAAAACCCAAAATACGAAAGTTGCTCTACTCTTCCAGATCTACAACTTTGTCAAAAGTCTTGGTACTAGGTTCTATTCAAATTTTGTGGGTTTGAATGAATTCAAATCTGGAGCTCTAGTTTGACCAACTATTCCTTAAATCTTTAAAATTTTGTTAAGCCTATTTATGGGCATTTTCATAAAGAGTGAGCTATACCAATGTTGCTTATAATCTAATGAACTACAACTTTGGTATTCAAGTTATGGCAAGATTCTGACTTTTGTTTCACAAAATTTTGAATTTACTAATCGGGTCTAAGTTTGGCACATTTCGCAATTTCACATAAAATGATCCAAAACTATGTTCAAACCTTCATGCATGTCATGACACAAAGTACCAAAGTTATTCCTCATGAAATTTTCTACAAGTTTGGTATATAAAGTTTAGCTTAAATCACAATAGATTTTGAAATACAATCACAGATGTGTTCAGAGGTTTGGTCAAAATGCAGGTTTACTCCATGTAGAGTATTTCTTGTTTCTAACTTCTGAAGCATCAAATAAAGTCCAATCATTTTGAAGTCAGATGCATTTGAAAGGCGATAAGTTTAATTTCATTTCATAGAAAGGAAGAATTTGAAGTTGTATAGTCAAACCAAAAGTAATTTCAGAATGAAATTTGTGAAAGAGTGTCAATTCTAGACTTAGCAAAATTTCCTGAGTGTAGGTTAACTGGGCTTGGTTTAAACTTTTGAGCCCCTTAACACCTGATTTTGAAAACGGTCAAAATAGAATATTTGAAGGCAACATCTTGAACTAAAACTTTCGTATTGGATATCTTGTACGAAAATGTGTAAGTGTTCAACTACTCAACCAAACTACGAGGAGTTTGGCATATCCAGCTTGAAATTTTTTTTAACCTAGTGGTTTACTAGCCTAATTGTTGCTCTTCTCTAAGCATGATTAAGCCAAATCCCTGATTATCGCTAATCTAATCGCGTGTTAAGGCTTTTGAGATGCCGGGGGCATCACAGCCGCGGGCGACAAGTTGGTCCTGGCTTGTATGGGTGGGAAGGGCGGTGACACTCAAGTCAACCTCTACCAAATGAAGGTCTCCCAGAACGTACATTCAGAATGGGTAAAGATGGCGTCGCTTCAGCTCCTGAACATCGGGGCACCCTCAATTCATTGCTCCATCGTTGGTTTCTCAGAGATTTCCAGTCATCTGTTCATCAGAACCGGTGATACTGTGATGAAGTTAGATATCGAGACACACCAGCTCAAGCATGTCTCAAGGTCTGGAGGAGTCACTAGAGCTGTTCCTGTGATGGCGTTCTATGTACGAGGTATGGATGAGTAGCTGCTGTGTTCCCAGTTCTCTGTTCACGATGCTGTGATGGATTTAGATGTCAACACACACTCTGAGTTGGTCTGTTGTTGTTTCGGTTGTTTTACCCAAACATCGAAACTTGAAAGTGTGTTTGAAAGGTACGAAATCAGCATTCGGCTGTTGTCAATGATGTTCACTTTCTATCTCTGCTAACATACAAATAAGATGATTGTGTTATTGTGTTTTCATCGGCTTTGGTAATGTATAGTACTAAGAAGATAAGCGTGCATTAGGGAATTCATTGGGCCGTTGCTTTTCTCTTTATTTTGCATTGATCATAGTGGACGTAGTTTTCATCATCCAATTCAGCATGGAAACTATTTTATGTATGCCTGCCAAATTTTGTTTTGACCATATTAGGCTAAATCCCTGAAAGTTCCATAAACTTGAAAACAGAAAAAAAAACTCATCCACGATGGCTGCAAGTACATAATCACCCTAACTAAATAGCTGAGGAAATCAGACATGATATTTGAAGCAGAGCCGCTATTGGCTGAATCCTTGCTAATAATAACAGTTGAGGAAATCAGCCATGATATTTGAAGCAGAGCTTGGTTGAATCATTGTTAATAATCTGTTGTTACTGTGCAATAGAAACTGGCACATTCGTATATATAATGTCTTCAAGCCACGGATCATTGTTTGATGCACATATTGTCTTGGGGTCTCAGTGTTAGTTGGGACAAAGGCAAAAAATGATCAAAGTCTTGGTGCATCCATTTATATGAGCGTGATATGTTCATGCAGCCTGACTCGATAGTTTGCCCCTGCAGCAAACAAATATAATGTACATGGAGAAACTCGATGATGAACGGTAATAACATGAATAAAAACTCAAATCAGCATCACATACGTGTATCCCTTCTTGATGTAATAATCCAAACCAACTTTCAATACAACATTGTTTAAAAAATTTGGAGTGAATTGCATGGTAGGTCCTTGAACTTATCATGTGGTACCATCTAGGTACATGAAGTTTCAAAGTGATCATACAGGTCCTTTAATTTTTCAAATGATTCTTTCTTGTGTAAATTTAGATCCACAATTGGACATCAATCAATTAAGAATATAAAGTTGATAGAACTAGATAATTACTTTAAAAAGTTAAAACGACCCAAATGACCACTTTCAGACTTCGTGGACCTAGATGGTACCGCGGAATAAGTTTAGGGACTTGGTGGAAGGAGCTGCTCCATGTTGGGTACAGAGAGATGGGGAGCGGGTGAGGCGCGAGAGGAGGCGGCGACACTGGCAGTGGCTGTGGGGGATAGATATCACCTGGATCCTCCTAGCGTGGATTCTATACGTGAGCCATTGGAGGGCCCAAGGAGGCTGGACGGCTTTATTTCATGGGCCGACCGGCAGGCTTAGGCCCGAGGATGGCAAGAAGAACTTGGCGGTCAAGACAAAGAAGCGGTAATTCAGTTAAGGAAAATGCAAAGACGCGTGTGACTAAGAAGCGGACTCCGAAGGATGTGGGACTCGTAAGATAGGAAAGAAATTGATTTGTAACCTTAGGACCCGTCGGCCTATATAAGGCGGGTTAGGGACCCCCTACGTTTCAGATCGATCATCGTAGCTATAACCAGGCAAGCCCTCATTGTAATCTCGAGAACTCAAAGCAATACAACTCTCCGCAAATAGGATGTAGGGTATGATGCACTCCATGGCCCAAACCTATATTAACCTTGTTATTCATCGCGTTCCACGCGAACTATCGAGCTACGGTCAATTTTGCCGACCACAAAAAACACCCCGTGATACATCCCGTGGTGCACTGCCGGCACCAAACACCGACAGTGGCTGCCTGACGAGCGGTGGCCGCTAGGGGCAAGAGCAGCCGCCGGCTGTGTTTGGTGGTGAGGCGAGAGGGGGTGTTTGATGGTGAGGTGAGAGGGGGAGAGAAATGAATTTGGGAATGGGGATGGATGTGTGCCTACACGGGAGTAAAAACATGCACGTGTAGAAATCTTTACCAATAAAGAATCATAAATGTGCATTACTTAAAGTTTTCCTCTAATCACTCATCTCTTTCCTAATCCTTTACCCTCTCTCCTGCCATTGATTTGGGATCCAACGGCAAGGGCAGATGACCATATGTGCACCAAAATACCCAATACCCCATCATCGGCCCATGATTTCTTCTTACATCTTACCTGCACCATGCGCTGTCTGAACGATTGGCGAATGTTGGCCCGGCACTGGATCATCTTTTTTTTGAAAAACCGGGTTGCATTTCATATATTCACATTCATATAGTTCTCAAAAGGATCACAACTTGTGGTAGTTTTTTTTGCATTTTTCATTTGAAGCCATCTTGATACCTAAAGGCTTGATTGATTTGAGGCTAAAGTTGACCATGTCAAATTTTGGCTATATTTGACCATGTTTGAATCTAGTGAAAGATTTGGCCAACAGCAAAAATTTTGTTTGTATATCCTTATTTGGACGCCAAATATGGTCAAATATTTGATCAAATATTTCTCTAAATTTAAACATGGTCAAAGATCAAAATTTAGCCCTGGCCAACTTTGGCCTTAAACCAATCAAGCCGAGGCACATGTGAAATTTCTGCATATCACAAGGCTAATCTCTATGTTAATGCCCCATTATACTTCATTTATTTTTTGTTCAGATAGCTAATGAAAGATTAAAATTGAGAAAGTTACACTAGTAACCATGAAAAAAATATATTCATATCCACACACTAAAAATGTTGTAGATTCAAGCCTCTTAAATAAACATGGGCGTGGTTGATCCTTGGATCAAACCGGTATCGATCCATCTATCCATATGGCTGAAATAGAAGATCCGGTTAGTCCATTTGTGTTGACTGGTTCGTTCCATCGCTCCGCGGATTGAACCTCGAGCGGCACGGCGTGGCGGAGAGCATGAGGTGGCGGAGCGCGTCCTCAGGGTGCGCCATGGAGATCTGCACGGCGACCCCGGCATGCCAGGAGACGTCGGGTCGGAGGTGGTCGACGGCGGCGAGGTACTGTGTGACAAAACTAGACATATGAGACAACACTAATCATCAAGAGGCCAACAGTAGCACACTGATGATAGATGGATCAAGGATCATTGCATCTTCATGGCGGTGACAGCTTTCCATTGGCCAGATCTGCAAAGATACGGTGCAGAAAATTACAACCATGGTACAGTATATCTTTATTGATGTCTGCACACATATGAGATATGTACCAAGAAAAGAAACCACATTTATCTTGGTTCTTATGAGATTATTGTACGATTTAGGTTTCATACATTCTCTTAGAATTAGAAAAATTATGCATCACTATCAAATTATGTTACCTCATCTGTCTGGATATTCATAGTTCATGACTACTCAAAAAGCATATAGAAGTGATGTCTTGAACAGAGAACTAGATAGCTTTTGACCTAAGTAGCATAACCTCGTAAACGGGCGGTAGCCGTACCTATAAGGGTAGGGATATAGAGGGGCCTAACACTAAATATTGGTATTTTTCTTGACTACCTTTAATTGATATACATCACATGTCTTTACATAGATAGGCTTATTTTTTTTTACCTCAATTTAAGGATCTAACCTTATCTCTAGATTAATCTAACCATGATAGGGCTATTGTAACGTTAATCAGGTCCATAAACGCCTCCGACAACCCATGAATGTATGATGCTATGACAGGCCTCTAATTAAGGTTAAAGGCATGTGCGAGTAACTTGGTGCATGTTTGAAGTTGCAATAAGCTTCTGCCATTGTTTGATTCAGATTTCAGAGACTGTTCTCTTGAGAGTATGCAGCGCTTAAAAATCTCCACCCAACAGTAGCATGACATGTAGTTTGAAGAAATAAATGGCTAGAAAGCTATGAGACACTGTTTGATTGGGAGAAAAGGCTGCCACTGTAAAGAACGATGCCTTGCAAATTAACCCATGATTATTGTGATGACTATTACAGCATGGGCACTAATGTTCCTACATTTATGCTAGCTAAATAAAGTATTCAGTCTCTTACTTGTGTAATGTTTTATGAATGCGTGGGTCGTCATGTACAATTTGGGAATATTACATGCATGATGCAACTAGGTATGGAAGTATAAAGAAATGCACGATGAAAAGCAAAGTAGTGGTGTGGCTACCTACCCTGCAGGAGTGTAGAAGCTCATATAAGGTAAGACGCCGGCGGTGTCCCATTTATCGGCGATCTCCCTCACACGCCTTGACTTGAGGTCGAGTGCGAAGACTCCAAAGCCCATCCTATTGTTCATGCTGATAAGAACCGTATTTGTTCCCTCTGCGAAGCGAATCTTGTCATCCGGGTTATGATGGTACGGTGCGCGACGGCGTGTGAGGATCGATGTCTCAAGATCCACGACATCGTCGTCTCGCACCCATCCTCCTCCAACTCCATTACTGGCATCGGCTTGCCGCCGTGACCACGTATAGATGCGATTGCGAAACGAGTATTCGACGAACCCTAGCCCTCCACCGATCTCTATGGGAACAACATTATTGCCTTTAAACACTAGGGGTGTGTCGTCGATCACGGATAGCCGTCGCCCATGCACGCTGCCGCCGCTGGCTATATCACACCTGAGGACCCTAAGCGCCGCACCACCTGTGAAGAGGGTGAAGTGGAGCGCGTCTCCTATGAGAAGACTTGGTCTGGACACACACGGGCTGCCGTAGTAGTCGTTGTTATCCGAGGTCTCGGCGGCGCTCCATGCACGGGTCTCCGACGAATACACGGCCGCCCAGTTGTAAGCGGCATCCCCCGCGCCATCGCGCTCCCCCACAAAGACGACGAGGAACGGACCGACATGGCAGTCGAGGTGGTCGCAACCCCGCAGATGCCGGGCGCACAGCACAGCCGCAGCGGAGAAGGGGCAGCTCGTGCGGAAAGCGGGGGGCATGCTCAGCGGTTCCTGGCCGCCGGTGATGGGGTCCCAGACAACGAGGCGCGGCTCGGCGGGGCTACTCTCGACTCTCGTCGTGGATCAGCACGCGGCCGTGCCAGCAGTCAATGCCGTACGCGTGGACGCCGGCAGCGGACCCAGTAGGCACCGTCGCCGCCGCCGCCGGGGCGAATACGGCACCGGAGGCTGCGACGAATTCGGGCATGCTGTCCACGTTGAGGTGGTGGATGTAGCCCAACAGCGGCGGCGGCGCTCGGTGGAACCGGTAGTAACGGCGGCGGAATCCGTAGTCGGAGAGGATGCGGCGCCAGGCCTTGCAGACGAGGGCGGCGCGGATGAGGCACGCTGGCTCGTCCGGCGGGAGACGCAGGAGGATCTCTTCCACGAGCTCGTCCAGCAACTCCGACGACATCGCTCCCATGTCGATATGATCGCGCGCTAGCTAGCTACCTGTATGTTGTGGTTGATCGGGTTCCGGACTACTACGTGTATATAGAGATGGCGCGGGCCGCGGGCGATACAGCCTAGCTTTGGTCCGGTCCCCGAACACGAACAGAAACCGGCGGCCTACCTGCACCCGATAGGCGATAGTAGATGCGATGCGAGGCGCCGGCCGCGTGTCCGTGTCCGCTCAATTGATCCAACGCTGCTGAATTGGCCAGCCGGCGACCTTGGCCCGGACCTGCTGGTGCTGATGTCCCAGTCCCAGATGGAGCGCCGCCGCCTGCTAGAGGACCTTGGCCCGGACCTTGATTCCTTCTCACATGAATTTACACATCATATGGACAGCCTTGTCTAGCTACTACTAATAAGAAACCGACTTATATATTCAGGGATTTGCAACACTTTTCGAGGACGCGTACGGTTAAAATGGGATAGCTGACGAAAGATTCAAAATTTGCTGCAAATAAGGTTTCGATTCGAATCATTACAAACTTCCATAGGAGAAAATTCATAGTTTCGAATAGGATCTGGACTAAGGATTCACTGTTCAACATAATAGATGGTTCAAACTATCAAAATCACATAACTGGGCTTGGCATTAATGAAATGGGCATTCACACCCATACAGCGCGGAAATTAAAATTGGCACATATTTCTTGGCCACGGCCATGGACAGATTCCAAGAAGAAGTATGATATGCCAGTTTGATATCTAGAGACTGGTTAAACACTAGGAGAGTAAGAGCATGATGACTAACTCTTTTCTTACTTAAAACTGATGCCCTACTCTTTTAACTCACATATCCGAGACAATGCACACTATGATGCATGGATCATATCGCTACATCTTCATGGTGGGTGACGACTTGCCATTGGCAAGATCTGCAAAGATACGATGCAGAAAATTACAACCACACTATGGCTTCGCTGATGTTTGTGCATGCATGAAATGTGTACTAATTGACGACTATTAAGAACAAGCTTGGTATTTTGTGCACACGAAGTGAGTAAAAAGGGTAACCTATTATTAAAATCCTATAAATATCTAGCAAATTCAAGGATAGCAACAAAAAAAATTCAAGTATTATTAACAATTTGAAGCAAGAAAAGAAACCATACTTATCATGGCTCTCGTGAAATTGTAAGCTTTCGGTTTAATACGCAATTTTACACTTAGAACGCATCACTGTCAAATTTGTTACTCCTACCTTAGCTCATGGTTCGGGGGATACAGCCTTTGGTCCATTCTTCGAACAAAAAGAAAGAAAGAAAAAACGGCTGCCTAACGTATGGCACCGGGTGCGAGCCCCCGCTCTGTTGATCCAACGGCCCCCGCTGAACTCGCTGGAATCCTTCGCCCAGAGTATCCAATAGTACATGAATCTACATATCTTCAGATCGAACGGTCTGGACTGGACAGCGACTGGCCGTCCTTCACATTCCTTGTGGTACGTGGCCACTGACGCTACTGTATGTAGCCGTTTCTGTCAATCAGCTGCTGTATGCTCAGCAGTGTGGCTTGGCGAGGCGATGTCGTCGTCTCTGTCGTCAAATGTCAATCACTGTTGTTGATGCAAAGCCAAGAAACGGTGACGGAGATCGATGGAGGAACCGACACCCCACAGCACCCGAGCACCGGGCCGGGTTTGTTTACAAAAATACAGCCCGCTCCGCTGTAATATAATCTTAGGGTCCAACCAACCAAGGATGAAGCTCATGCATGGATCGAGCGACCTGTTGACCCTGCACCAAACTAGCCTGGATCTCGATCGCGGCATCCCAGATCTGAAAACAAGAGAGCACTGCATTGTACAGTATTCTATAGGTAAGTACATGCCTTTGCGATAGAATTTGAGTCGTGCTCTGAACTTGAAGACGCCAAGCTTCCCGCGGGGACATTGGCTTATCAACATCAGGCCTCAAGTACATATCCTTATTACATTGGCTTATTAGTATGTAAGGCCTCCTGTGCAAATTTGTATACTCCTGAAAAGGCCTATACGTATCGTAAATCCTGCTACAAACTCAACCAAACTTACTCAAATTGCAAACTCAAGGTGAGTGTAGCAGATCGCTACGACCATATATGACAATGTTTTTAAAACTGTAGATGCTATAAAGAGAAATTTAAAATACACATGTCGAATACATACGCCACGGCGGCCGGCTCAGGTATTAGTATACCACGAGTGCCGGCAGCCATTCGACCCTCATGCTTTGGCACCAAAAAATATATCAAAACTTGTATAAAGATTATTAATAAAAAAACATTGATGGATAGATGATACAAAGTCCTACATTCATACAATTTTTTTAGGATGAACAAAATTCTGTGCAGGGAGAAAAAAGAGTGTCAGCATGTGACTAATGGGTTCGCGGGTCTCGATGAGCAATACGGAGCGACCCGACATAGGCTGATTTTTCCTTTTTTTTTTCTTTGTGCACTGATTTTTTTCATACTCAAAATTTGCACGAATGTAGAACTTTGCATTGCCTATCAATACATTTTTATTTTTTTCATACAAGTTTTGATAATTTTATTCATTTTTATTTGTAGGGTAGGGCAGCAAAGTTGCCGGCGCCGCCGGCACCGGTGGTAAAACCAGACCTGGTTTGATAACCTGAGGAGAATTTTTATCTATTCCATCCACCTCAATCCCTCCTAATCCAATCCTATCCAAATTACCCAAACCCAGCCCTAAATGATCTACGGAAAACACGGCAGAAGCCCAGCCCAGCGGGGCAAGAGGGGCAGCGCGGGGAATTCGCAGCCGAAGCTTCCACACGCCGAAAATCCTCTCCGTTGCTTCCCAGCGACGCACCGCAATCACGCCGTCGTTCGTATAAACCGCACCTCCTCTTCCGCCCCCGTGCCATTTCCTCGTCTCCCTCCCGTCACCCGCCACCAGATCTGCTCCGCCGCCACCGACACACCCCTCCCGCCCCGTTCCTCCGGCGAGCGAGCTTCCTCCTCGCCGGAGCAGGGCCACCGCTGCACCGGACCCCGCCGAGGATCCAGATCCGCCACGTTGCCGAGAGCGCCGGCCCCGGATCCAGATCCGAGGCGAGCCATGGCCCGCCTCGTCGCGCTCCTCCTCCTAGTCGTCGTGGCGGTGCTGCCGGCCGCCCGCGGCTTCTACCTCCCGGGGAGCTACCCGCACAAGTACAGCCCCGGGGACCCGCTCAGCGTCAAGGTCAACTCGCTCACCTCCATCGACACCGAGATGCCCTTCAGCTACTACAGCCTCCCCTTCTGCGTCCCGCCCGACGGCGTCAAGGACAGCGCCGAGAACCTCGGCGAGCTGCTCATGGGCGACCGCATCGAGAACTCGCCCTACCGCTTCAAGATGTACACCAACGAGTCCGACGTCTTCCTCTGCCGCTCCCCGCCGCTCGCCCCCGACACCTTCGCGCTCCTCAAGAAGCGCATCGACGAGATGTACCAGGTCAACCTCATCCTCGACAACCTCCCCGCCATCCGATACACCAAGAAGGACGACTACTACCTGCGCTGGACGGGATACCCCGTCGGGATCCGCGTCGGCGTCGACTACTACGTCTTCAACCACCTCCAGTTCACCGTCCTCGTCCACAAGTACGAGGACGCCAATGTCGCGCGCGTCATGGGCGCCGCCGACGCCACCGACGCCGTCTCGGCCGCCGGGTCCGCCTCCGCCTCCTCCCCGGGCTGGATGGTCGTCGGCTTCGAGGTCGTGCCCTGCAGCATCAAGCACAACCCGGAGGACGTCAAGTCCCGCGCCATGTACGACCGCTACCCCAGCAAGATCAAGTGCGACCCGACCACCGTCTCCATGAGCATCAAGGAGAACGAGCCCATCGTCTACACCTACGAGGTCTCCTTCGTCGAGAGCGACATCAAGTGGCCCTCCAGGTGGGATGCCTACCTCAAGATGGAGGGCGCCAAGGTGCACTGGTTCTCCATCCTCAACTCCCTCATGGTCATTGCCTTCCTCGCCGGTATCGTCTTTGTCATACTGCTGAGGACCGTGAGGCGCGATCTCACCAAGTACGAGGAGCTTGACAGCGAGGCGCAGGCGCAGATGAACGAGGAGCTGTCTGGCTGGAAGCTCGTGGTCAGCGATGTGTTCCGCGCACCAAGCAACCCGAAGCTGCTCTGTGTCATGGTTGGGGACGGTGTTCAGATCCTTGGCATGGCAGTCGTCACCATTCTGTTTGCTGCGCTTGGGTTCATGTCCCCAGCCTCCCGTGGCACTCTGATCACTGGCATGCTCTTCTTCTACCTGGTCCTTGGGATCCTGGCGGGTTATGTCGGTGTTCGTGTATGGAAGACCATCAAGTGTGGGGATCACTCTGGGTGGGTGGGTGTGTCGTGGCAGGTGGCCTGCTTCTTCCCCGGCATTGCATTCCTGATCCTGACCACACTCAACTTCCTGCTGTGGGGAAGCCACAGCACTGGCGCCATCCCCTTCTCGTTGTTCGTCGTGCTCATTCTGCTCTGGTTCTGCATCTCCGTGCCCCTTACGCTTGTTGGCGGATTCCTTGGTGCCAAGTCACCACATATTGAGTACCCTGTCCGCACGAACCAGATCCCTCGTGAAATCCCTCCTCAGAAGTACCCATCCTGGCTGTTGGTCCTTGGTGCTGGCACGCTGCCCTTCGGCACCCTGTTTATTGAGCTCTTCTTCATCATGTCGAGCATATGGATGGGGCGTGTGTACTATGTTTTCGGATTCCTCTTCATCGTCTTGCTGCTCCTAGTTATTGTCTGCGCAGAGGTTTCCCTGGTTCTGACTTACATGCACCTGTGTGTCGAGGACTGGAAGTGGTGGTGGAAGTCATTCTTCTCATCTGGATCGGTGGCAATCTACATTTTCTTGTACTCGATCAACTATCTCGTTTTTGACCTCAAAAGCCTGAGTGGACCGGTGTCTGCAACCCTCTACATTGGGTACTCACTCTTCATGGTGATAGCTATCATGCTGGCAACTGGCACAGTTGGGTTTATTTCCTCATTCTGCTTTGTCCACTACCTTTTCTCATCGGTGAAAGCGGATTAAGTTTCTTCCTGCTGAGCAGAGTCAAATCACTCAATTGAGAGGTGAGCATAATGGACATTGAAAAGTTTGTAGTCACAAATCTTAGTTCATGTCATCTTTTGATATACAGAGCCTCAATAACTATTGTAAGGGCTACTAGGGTTCATCAATGGATTTATGAAGATGTTAGCAGCTTGCACGATGTAATAGATTGAATTGCTTTATTCACACATGCTGTTACTTTTGCTGTTTGGTCTCCCATTGCTATATCAATGTGTAACCTTAGTATCAATGTGTAACCTTAGTATCATATCCACTTTAATTTGTGTTTTACTGACATTTCCCCCTGAGATGTTAAATCCAATAATCTTCGACTGCTAATAGATTAGAGATCCCTGCTGTCTGTTACACTTGCTACAGATCATGGTATAATATTGTTTTTTTCTCCTCCAGCTTCTGTTGATTTTGTGTCCGAATTTGTTGAATCAGATTATTTTGCCGTGATGGATATGTATCAATGTATCTGCTGAATGAAATATCACTGTCCTGTTTTGAAACATAAGACAACATGTGTGGCTTTAGATGGTGTTCTCCACGCTGGGTGATTGTTAGGCAACCAAATTTATTCAATCTGCTTATTTTGTTGTGATGAATATGTGGGTGTGTTTGGTTGATCAAATTCGTGGCTAAAATTGGGCTATGGCCAACATAGTTCACCGTTGAATTACATTGGCTATGGCCGAATTTTGGCCACGAACCAAGCATGCCTTGTATCAATGTATCTGCTGAATGCCTGAATGAAATATCAGACAGCACGTGTTCAGATGGTGTTCTCCACATTGTTGATTGTTAGGCAACTTTCAGTTTCATGGAATGCCCAACAATTTCAGAGCCTGCAGAATAGGCCATTAGAAATTAGTTGTGACCAAAGTAACCTGGCTTTTATCCTTTTTTCTGTTCTTGTCTAGAAGCATTACATTACTGCTTTATATTATTTGCAAACAGCAATTTCAATTCTCGTCTGTATGTATAACCCTGTTAATTAACTGTTTCCTAGGGAAGTAGTCAGTAATTTCTCTACTGCCTTTGTCTTGAAATCAAGCAGAATGCGAGCCCTACACTTCTTCAGTTTTGTAACCTTAATGGTGTCTGGTGCTCTGTTCCATCTTTTATTTATATAATTCTTTTTTGTTTTGTTCCTTGGATATATTAGCTGTGGTTCAATGTTCTAGTTCTGCATTCTCTTGCTAATGGAATACAGAGAATAGATGCATCCGTCTGTTTCTGTTTTCCTTGGAGTCGGGAGTCCCATGTGTTTAGGGTCCTCTGTCTGTTTCCTTGGAGTTTCGTGTAGTCGTGTTAGGTTGCTACAATCCAAAATGCAGAGGTGTGGTCTCTTGCCACAGCGGCTTTTTTTTTTCCCAACAGGGATTAGAAAATAAAAGGTCCTCGAGTCCATAACAAACGAGTGGTGGCTGTGTAACGAAACAGTGAAATCTGCCTTGGGAGATGACACCTGCTTTCTGAATCTGGTGTGATGCACACTGCTTGGTGCTGGTAAACTTGGGTCAACGTAGATGCTCTCGCGGATCCGTGGACCTCGGATTTTCGTGCCCTGTGCTACACCGAAGCCGATACATTTTTAACTTCAAAACGAAGTGACAGCATTTCCCACATGAGGTGGTGCCTTGGAATCTTGAGATAATAATCAATGGTGGATCTAGGATTTAATTTAGAACTGAGGGGGTGGGGGGTGCTTATTTTCTTCCTCTTTTTTCTCCTATTTATCTTTAGATCTTCACATTTTCTTCTCCATATGCTTTGATCCGCTCATAATATGGTTGATGCTCTCTGGTTAGCTTCTCACGTTGTTGTGGCGGAACCGCCGATTTAATCCGGGCTAAGCACACCTGCCACCTCTGGCTTGCAGTGCGATTAGACCGAACTAAACCCGGTCGTCCGTCGAGAGTCATTCGACTCCCGATGTTACCTTTTCCCAGAGGAACCGACATCATACACATCCAGCCCACAATGGAGCCACAACAGATACATCATCCATAGCTTCATCTTGGCTCCGTTCTTGAAATTAGGCCTATAGAATCCTCCTGGACCAATACCTAGTTGTCGACACGTACGAACTATCTCGACTTGATCTTCAGGCTGGACGAACCCCTTCAATAAAACCAGGCCGGGTCGCAGATGTTGAACTGAAGCCGTGTTAGTAGAAGATTCTTCCGCTTTTCTCTTCTTCTTGTGACCTTCAGGTGCTGTTGTTTTAGCATTCGTAGGCTCGGAATGATCAGGGCATAAGTCGAAGGGCTGCGACATCTGTAGCAGGAAGAATAAGGCTCCCGTAAGTTCAAGGGTTTTGGAACTTGGCGTGGTCATAGCATATTTCGCGTTTACAAGCTCGGAAGATATGCCGGAAAGTGATTTTATCGCAAGATGATGGCACCTCTGAGGGTCGACCAACGGATTCTAAAGATCTTAGGAAACGGTAGCCGTACATTAGTCTATACTCAACCTTGGTGGTATAGAAAGTTCCGGTTAGTTCTATTTTGAAATTGTTCAAGTATCCAAATTTGCGAGCTTTGGAAAATTTGTCCAGATAGTTTCTGTATGTTCGGATTCTTCCCTTCACTTTAATCAAACCATACCCCACTACCTAATCATCTTCTAGGTATATGACGAATACTAAAAAGCGTTTGCATAGTTGTTAACAATGACCATTACATACGGGGTTTTCATATAATAAGGTTGGAATACGTTGTAGCCTCGGTAACTTTGAAACGGCTTGATTTTTGGACCGATCGACACATTTTTTGTATTTGGCCTGCATTTATTAAACGCTTCATATTTAGAATGAATGATGTGCAGAAAAATTGCGACAACCTCAGTGTACTACTCGAGCCACTTGCTTAGTTTCTCCTAGTTCTATTTGTACTTTGAGCTACTTATCAATACAATAGTAACACACACTCAACGCAATATGCTCCTAGTCACTCTCAAGTAACAAAAGCAATGCATGAGATAAGACATGATGCCATGATGTATGATTCGCCCTATTCAGTCTTACATCACACACCCTATATATAATTTACATATCTAGCGAGTATCCGGTGACATATATGCACGGCACTCCCTAATGCAACTAGGCGAGTAGCGAGTATCTAGGATTTAATTTAGAACTGGGGGGGTGGAGGGGGGGTGCTTATTTTCTTCCTCTTTTTTCTCCTATTTATCTTTAGATCTTCACATTTTCTTCTCCATATGCTTTGATCCGCTCATAATATGGTTGATGCTCTCTGGTTAGCTTCTCACGTTGTGCGCCTGCTCCCTTGAATAAGGTACTTGAAGATAAAAGCGGTCCCATGACGTGGTTTTCTTTTGATCATCCTAGTTCTCCAGTAAATCCCTGCATGCCCAGGAGTGCTCTGATCGGGCTGAAATGACTGAAATTCGGCTCGGCAGGGAACAATTGCGCAACAGAGGTTGATGATTCTTTAGTGGTTCATGATGTGAATTAGAACTTGTGTTAACCCTCACTGTCGATGGACGGGATATCTGCAAATGGCACCGTCGACAGATGCCCATCGGTCAAGAAAAAAATGTGTCCACCTCCAGAAGGATTTTTGCAAGTGGCAGGACCGATTCTCCGGTGCTTCAAGCGCAGGAAACGTTGCTCCTTCCGACGTTTCCTTGGCAGCACCAGCTCAGCCTCAGCGCACCCAACCGGCCAGACCGGATTTGGTGGCTCCTAGAGGAGAGAGCGAGCGCATACGCGTAGAACGCCGTGCGACGACGCTCTTGTCGTGGGCATCGCGGCCAACCCAACCCTTGCAACAGCTTGCAGAAGAGGTGGTGGCTTCGTTCACGTCTGAGAGACTGACCGACGCAGGATCTTGACTCGAGGCTTCCTGCAGCATCCAGCGGATGGGGTCTCAACTGAACAACGGACTCGGTTTTGGAAGACCACGAGCGAGCCAACAACAGGCGGGTGAGGCGTAGACCACCACGGCGAGACGGCCATCGATATCTTCATTCAGCGGTCAACAACAGGCAGGTCAGAAAAATGCAAAAGGGCCTTCTTCTAGTAGAGTATACTGTACGTACGTCCGTTCAACTGCTCCAAGGAAGAATGGTTCAACCTGCACGCCACCGGGTTTGGTGGGCAGACAGCCATCAGGTGCAACTACGGTCACGGCGTGCAATCCGATCGCCGAGGCTTTGATTCAGGCGTTGAACGTGCAAAATTTGGCCTTGAATTTTAAGTACCCAAGGTTTACTTTGCGCCAAGCGATTACCGCAGATCCACGCAAACTTCTCTTAAAACTCCAACAGCAGTAATCCAAATGGAAGAAAAATCTCTCTTCTCCTCCTCTCCAGCTAGGAGGAGGAGGTGTTCGCTGAGGCCTTGGACGACCTCTTGAAAGGCAACGAGTATCAAGCACAGACGTGAGACAAGCCAACCATTTCTGATTTAAAGACACGAGTTCAGATTTATATATATCTAAATAGATAGATAGATTTACCACTCATATACATCACTGCCACACTGACTGATACAATCTTAATACTTACTACTATTGTAAGACACACCTTGCGTACGACCTTGACATCTGACCTAACCGCTACCAAATCACACAACTTCGTCCATGAACCAACCACCTAGCACATCTACCACCAAAACACACACGCACACACCAAACCTTCGATTATCGATTATTATTGCAAGACAAGCTAACCTGAATCATAATCAGGTCGTCTAATTTCACCTAAACCAACTCTTTTTCACCCACACTAATTTACTTTCAACTCCTGAACCAAACACCACCACCACCTAAAGCAAAGCAGCCAGCCCCCCTTCTTAATCCACCACCACGAGCCTTACTCATAGTTACTTTACTCTACCCTAAAGACATCAGCTTTCGTAGAAACGAACGGAACAGCCCGCCAGCGACTTTGTGATCCTACTAAATCACCACCAAATCCAAGCACCCGGTTGCTCGTTCCCCAACCTTTCCTCTGAAAAAATACCGGAAGAGGTTGATGGGAACGGTTACCGGAAGATCTGATCTGATCTGATCCAGAGAAGCCTTCCATCGAATCCAACCGCCCATCAGGCGCCAACCATCCATCCATCCATAGACCTGAGAGGGGAGACGAAGAGAGAGGAGATGAGGCAGAAGAGGTGACTTCGTGGGAGCGGAGGCCGTTCCGGGCTCCGGCGGCGGCGGCGGCCTGCGGGATCAGGCGAGCTCGCCGACGCCGATGCCGAGGAGGCACCGGAGGCCGCGGGTGGCCTCCGACTCCACGCGCCGGATGCAGAAGGCAGGCATGGGGAGGGCGCTCGGCTCGGGCGCCGCGGCAGAAAACGCCGGCCCCGCGTATGTGCCTGTGTCGGAGGCGGCCGCCACGATCCGCTTCGTCGGCACCACGGCGGGCGCCTCCGGCCCGATCCGGCTGGTGGAGCAGAGCAGCGCGCGCGGCTCCACCGCCACAGGCGCCGGCGCCGGGGCGGGAGCAGGCGGCTCCTCGCCGCGCTTGAGGATCCGGACCTCTTCCATCACAAGCCGAGGCTTCGGCTTCTCCTTGGTCGGGGACGGCTGCTTACGAGCAGCAGGCCGCGCCGGCGGCGAGCGGCGGCCGGGCGCCGGGCCCTTCCCGGGCGGCGACGCAACCGCCGCTGGCTTCGGGGCCGGTGAAGACGCCGGCGGCTGCTTGGGAGCCGGCGAGGCTACCGCCGCGGCCCTTGGGGGCGGCGAGGACGCGCCGGCCGGCTTCGGGCTCCGCCGGCGGCGGGGCTTCGCGGGGGACGGCGTGAAGGCGTCCAGGTGCATCCGGTTGGTGAGCGCGTCGTGGGATCTGAGGACCGCCGTGGCCATGGCCGCCGGTTGCAGAAGATCCGCGGGGAAGACTTTGGAACCACGGAAGAGACGCGGAGGGAGGACGGTGAGGTTACCGCCGCGAGGCTAACCCTAACGGGGAGGAGGGGAAGAGACGGAGGGGGAGAGAGAGGAAGCAGTGCGGGGCGGACGGGTCGCGATGAGGCGGCTTATATGGACCGGAGGGGAAGAGGGATTGCGTGCGTGGCCAGAATTCTTTTTTTTTTTTCTTTTGGCTCGGTCGTGGGCCATCTTGAGGGGGATTTTTTTTCCCCCCATTCTGCGTGGAGGAGAGCCGCTGCCGTGGATGCAGGCACGGGGCGGCTGCGGATGCCGTGACGCGTGCGCGGTGGGCCGGGGGTCTGGCACCGCCCGCCTTTGTTGAGTAGGGCCCACGCGAGGTTCGGCTCGTCCGTGTGACGCATGGGGTCAGGTCAGGTCGGTTGGATGGTGAGGCTATGCCATACCCATACCAAGCAAGAGGACGCTGTGGTGGGCGGTGGCAGGACTGTGATTCTTGGGGAACATGTAGGTCAAAGTTTCACCTGACTGGGGCGAGGAGACGAAAGCAACCGCCAAAATGGAATAAAAATCGATCAAATAAAAACGGGGGAGCAGTTGCCGTGGGAGCCGCGTAAAGTGGAGGAGGTGGTGGGCCAAGCGACAGCTGTGGTGCCGTTCCAGCGGCCTGCAAGGCGGTTTCCCAGCAGGCGCGCAGGGCCCAGCCGGCGCGCGTCCTCATTTACTAATCCCCACCCTCCCCCTAAAAAAAAAACTAATCCCCACCCACCATAATTAATCCTCCAATAATCTCCTGCTTCATCATTGATCGATGCTCGGCATCTCAAGGTGTACCACCAGTCGGAGTAAAATAAATAATCTCCTTTGCTCATGTGGACTATGCCAAGGTTTATATATACTAGAAGTAGCATAGCAAATAACTTTTCTTTGTATAAAAAAGTAGCATATATAAATAGCAAATAAAAAAATGTGTAATTCCGGGTTCCGATGGGCCCAGCGGGCAGGGAGACGACACGGCACCTAATGCCTTTCGTCGCCTTCGGCGGCCAAACTTTGCGCTGCTGTGGGCCCGCCACCTCCCGTGCGGCCCCCACAAGTCATAGAGACGGGTAGACTGCGAGGCGCGTGACGAGAGGCATCGGCCTCGCCATGATTAAAGCGGCTTAATGAAAGGCCGCGGAGACGTCGGCCCGTGGTATTGTGGGGGACAGGACAGGCGACGAGAGAGAGGGAGACGAAAGGCGATGCCGACGTGGGAGCGTCCCCCGCTCGCTCACGTGCACCTCCGCCACTTGCATCTGCTTTGCCTTTCTTCTCCGGCGTCGGTCGGGCCGTCAACTGAACAGGACGCGTGCGAAATGGACACGCCTTGGCAGCCGCGTGTACCGCTGGACTGGAGGCCTGGAGGGACGGGCGGGCCGAGCCGGCGCCACCACACGCTGGACCTGGATGGGGCTGGTTCGTTTCGTCTGTGATCGTCGGCGCGCCAGCCAAGCCAACTTGCTCCAGAACCACTCCAGCTGCTCCGAAATCAAAATGGTCGGTGCTGCTTCTTGTTGGGATACTGCAGGATTTCATCAATAATTTGTCTATTAAAATACGAGTACTTGATTTTTTGGATCACGAAAATGAGATCAAGATTCGTATCGGAAAGTTGTTTATACTTACGAGACAAAACGCGCCTACTAATTTCAATAACAAGGCAATGAAACCTAGGCGATTCCTCATATGTTGAAATGGGGGAAAAGAGGCAAGATGGCTTGTCCATCAGTTCGGTAGAATGGCAACGCCATGATAAAGCGGAATCGTGGTACGTCTCATAGGGTCATCCAAGGACTAAACTAATGACCGTGTTATATCGGATGTTTGACTCTAGTTAGAAATATTAAATATGATTTAATTATAAAAATAATTACATGGACAACGACGTGACGAATGAGTTGCGCTTGCGCTTTGAACCAGCTGCCACAGTGTGGCACAAATCCACAAGTTGTTCCATGACTTCCATCCAAATTCACCACGGATTACAAGAATCCAAGTATCAAAAGCTCCAAGACAAGAGTTCTAAGGCGCATAGTCGCATTCCGATCAGTTGTCCATCGAGCAAGCAATACGCATGCATGGGTGTCGTGGGGCAATTAATATTGTTAAAGTCATTATTTAACTTATTAAGCCTGTATAAGCACGTGCTAATGTTACATGCAGCCAAGCATGTGAGTTTTGCGTCCATGGCAAAATATACTTATCCGAATAACAATTACACCAAATGGAATACACCCGAAAACTATAGCTGGAAGCACTCAAAAATCCCAGCCTAGCGTCCAAGGAACCAACATCAACAGCTTGAGCTCAACTATTGTACCCCAATCTAGTTGACGTTATGGAAGGAATCGATGATGGCATCTGCAAGATAGTCACACTTTGCCAGGGATAGCCCAGCTAGCGAAATTCGCCCATCCTTGGTCATGTAAACATGCCATTTGTCCGTCATATTATCACTCTACAAACAAAAAAGAAAGAACATTATGTTGCAGAATGTGAATTTATATATGTTTGGCCAAATTAGCATGCAGTATATTGTAGCTTGTGCCATCTGCAGAAGTGGAAGTAGTATTACCTGTGTTTTGTTCAAGCCAGTGTAGGAGAACATGCCAATCTGCCGCAGAATGAAAGACCAGTCCTTGCCACTCTTGTCTTTGGCAGACAAACTATCATACAGCTTCTGCCTTACATTCTTGATCCGCCCAGCCATTTGTGCCATCTCTTGTTTCCATTCGCCAAACATAGTTGGATCACCAACAACATTGGCAACTATCTTCGCACCATGAGTAGGGGGGTTTGAGTACATTGGCCGCGCCAATCGTTTCAGCTGGCTCTTTACCCTGAAAGGAAGTGTCGTGGAATGCCACAGGAAAATAAGTCTCAATTGCAAGTTTGCAACAATAGGAAGACAATTCCATTTGCAGCTATTGAATGAAATTGGGTGGAGGGTGGGGTGGGGGTTCATTAGGTAGGCAGGCAATCAGTAGAGAGAACAAAGATTACCTATCTGCAACTTCTGGTGCTGAGCACACGACGTTTATTGCCCCAATCCTTTCTGCGTACAGACCAAGGTTCTTGCTGTAAGATTGTGCAACAAAGACTTCCATGCCACGCTTAACAAAAAGCCTGACAGAAAAAGCATCTTCGTCAAGGCTTCCACTGGCAAAACCCTACAAGGAAAATCTACCAGTCAGTTTAAGACAATTTTTTTGATAGACAAAAAACAAGGTACTCAAGCAAAAACTATTCACCTGATATGCAACATCAAAGAAAGGCATATGCTTTTTCTCTTGAATGACATCTGCAATTTTCTCCCACTGTTCAGGAGTTGGGTCTATTCCAGTTGGGTTGTGAGCGCAACCATGTAGCAGAACAAAAGATCCTTCAGGAGCAGCCTGTCATGCGTGCAAAGAGGAAATGCATACATAATGGCATAAACAATCCTATTTATAAATAAAGAATGGTTCACTTTCAGAAATAGTATTTCTTTAGATGAATGCAGCCCTGACTACTCCTCAGTCTGCACCCAACAAAGCTCGTGAAGTAGAAGATAGCCAGCAAAAATAGCAATAGTTGACTACTTGTATAAATGAGAATATCCAAGTACCTCAATGTCAGCTATCATTCCCTCAAAATCCAACCCAACAGTCTTGGGGTCATAGTACCGGTACTCTGACCAAGGTACCCTAGCATCATTGAAGATGTTCTTGTGGTTCCCTGTTAACACGTAGAATGAAAGAAATTAGAAATCTACCACTGAGACACTTCATACTCAAGCTAAAACAATGATGAGACAATTAGCAATGTGTAATTTTTTTTGAAATTTCATATTTGCCACAGAAAAAGTTCCCAAGAATAGTGTGCCATTGGTTTAGTTTTTTTAGCCTCTTAATGCCACTGCCGTTACCTTGAATCCCCATTAAGGCTACATGACATCAGATTTTGGCACATTTTACCTCCTTTCAAGTTGGGCCCCGTATCTGTTAAGTACATCCTGCGCTTCTCTCGTTCGTTCGTGCACGCGGTCACTCCCTTCCCCGGCATCACATTCTCCTGCCAGCAATTCTGCAGCACCTGCACCTTCGTCTGTTGCCCTTCTCGAGGGCCTCCTCCATAGCACCGGTGGCTGCATCTCCTCTGCAAGGCCGACTAAATCCACAGTAGGGGCAAGCTCCTCTATGGCGCGTGTGGCCAGATCCAGTGTGAGGCTAACTGAATTTGCATCCAAGCTGCTCCGGGCCATGGCCACCGGACATTACTACCCCATTCACCTTCTCAAGTTAGGTCCTTCATGGGGCAAGCTCCACCGTGGCAGGGGCACTGGATCTACAACGAGGCTCACCAAATCCGTAGCAGCGGTAAATTCTTCCACGGCATGGGCGCCTTTATATGCAGTGGGAGCTCCTCCATGGATGACAACAACATTGAGCAGGCTGCTAGATCGAAGGTGGTTACGGCCGGCCATGGTCATGGAGCTTTGATGAACCTGTGGCTGTGCTGGAGAGTCAGGCAGGTTCACTCGATGCTCCTTGCTTGGTCTACTTAGTCACCGTTAATAAAAGTGCATATGATCTCTGTGTTTTTGGTTGATAGCTCCTATTTCCAGCAACCATAAGTGTACATATATGTGGAACCATGCCAGTTTGCCCTCCTAGAGAACAATCGAGTGATTCTGATTATTTAAGTGATTATGTCATAACAGATTGGTCGAAAATGTCGGTTGGTCCAAAATGTCGGTGTCTATATCATAACAGATTACTTCGTGTGTGTTTGTCTGACAACCTAGGCCTAATCATAAACATAATTTTTATAAATAGTCAATAGTGTATACCTGCTGCAGCGCAAACAGGGTCCTCAAATCCCGAAATAAAAGCATGCAAAGGCTCCAAGTGGCAATGAAAGCAACAATGATTTTTTCACAGCAAATTCAACCGAGGGTAGAAAAACTAAGGTAGTGGCAGGATAGGCCTAGGAACTTTTTCCATGGCAGATATGGAGTTTCGAACATTTGTTAGTGGTACGCAGGTAATTGACCCAACAATGAAAGCTTAAGACTCATGAGTCATGATTTGGGGTATATATAAGCCGTGAAGAATAGTTGCATCAGCACATACTTACCCCAGGTGGGCGATGATATAAGTACTTTTGCTTCAGGGAAGTATCTTTGTATAAATGCTGCAGCAAGGCGCAGTGATCCAGTGCCTGACAGAGACTGAAGCGTAGCAACCTACAAAACAGGAATTATTACGTAAAGTCAAAGGAAACACCTCACTGTATCAGCATTACAGAATACTATACATGTACAATGCTAGCAGAATAGCAGCAAGGCCTGCATCGTACATACCAGTCCTTGCTTGATGACAGGGTTATCAGCTCCAAACAGTAGCTCTGCAGTTGCTTTGTTAAACGCAGCTAAACCTTCGATGGGAAGATACTGCAGCATGAATTAATAGTTTCAGTGGCCTCATATATGTAAAGGACGTAAAACTCAGGAGAAACGAATTCATATGATAGTGTCACTTAATTTCCAAAATTCCACTGTACCTCTTTGTTTTCTCCTCTCTCCAACATAAGCTTTTCAGCCTGTAACATGCAAGAGAGAACATAAAAACAGGAACCTTGATAATTAAGCAAATGCCGCTGCAGATTAGTCTGACCTTCTTGACTACATCGAGGACATAGGGCTGCAGCTCTTCTGTTCTATAGGCACCGACACCAAGATTGAGCTTCAGATCACTTTTATCTGCTTTAAAGGCCTCCGAAACCCCAAGAATAGGATCTGGAGGAGCCATTGGCACTCCTTCGAACCGAGAAACATCCACAGCGAGGGCCATCATGACACGGCCAAAGTTCTGCATTCAAGAAAGGAACAATTATAACTCAAAGCATAGATTGCATCACTGTGCCAAGAGACGTCAAAGCTTCAGACAGGACCAAACATTAATTAACAAATAAAGGCGGCACAGTATACAAAACATCATTGTCATAGTAAAAAAAAATTTGCTTGCATAGCCAGCTAGCATGTCAATTGTGACGTGTCTTAGCTTCAACATAAGAAATTCTAGTGTGTAACGAGCAACACGCTTAAACACAGGTGCTAGTATATGACAATTCCCATGAGAACAATACAGACCCTAATACAGCTCATATTTGCTTATGCTTTGATGGCTGTGTGTCTGTAAGTTACCCTATGATATCTCTGCATGCAAAACACAGAAGGTGACATAACTTTTTTCCCCCCGTAGGTTATTAGAATAAGCCATCTCCATACAAAGACGGTAATGCTACGAAATGCATAGATCAATGCTTAGCAAGACCGTTATGTGTGTCAGCTCCAGCATATGCGAAGGCATATGTCCAGTGGATATCCATAGCTGAGAATTAATAAAATCATATGCCACTATGTCCTAAAAACCTAACAGTAACCGTCAACATGAAAAATCACAGAGACGCCACAGCTCAATGAATTATTGGCTCAATAACCCATACATCGCAATCGCATGGTGCTACAGCGCTGAGCACCCAAGCAGTCCACCAAAACAACTGTCGGATCCAAACAAGCAATTTGAGCGATTAGAAAGTCAGGAGGCGGCTACCTTCCTCGTGATCCCCACGCGGCATCCAGTCCTCCCCTGGTTCCTTCCTCCCCCAAGCACCTGCGAGCATCAACAAACCACCACACCGAAGATATTGAGACCCCCGGTCCAGTAAAGCAGCAAAATGGGCAGGAACCGAAGGGGTGGGGAGTGGGCGGGCCGTGCCTTGGACCGGGCGGCGACGGCGGAGGCCGCCGGCGAGGAAACGGTGAAGGCGGCGGAAGCCATCTATCTCCGGGCGGCGAGGCAGCGGCGGATCGGAGACGTGGGCAGCCTGCTGCTGCTGCTGCTGCTGCTGGCGCAGTGAGGGAGAAAGAATAATAAAGGGAGGAGCGATCAGGAGATGCCGGTCGGCCTCGGGATCAAGCGGAGGGTGGGGATCGAGCGGGTGGATGGCGATGGCCTCGGTGTCTCCGTCATAAAACTGCGAGCTGAGGCGTTCAGCGCCCGGTTTTTGCGTGCCGTTCGAATTCTAGAAATTTCGGGCCCACTGGATGGGTTCCGACTTCTGAGCCACTGGATTCTGACCCAGATGGCTATACAGTTCCAGTTCCGATTGAGAAATTTCGAAAGTATATATATCTCTATTTGCACGTATATATTCACATTCTACCGGACGCGCAAAATGCATGTGGAGTACTACATAGATATACGTGAAGCCAAAGTATATTTGTTTTTAGCCTCTATAGCAGGGCATGGATGCTTATGTTTCCAACTCTATTAGTAGAAAACACACCGGATGACAATAAAAAGTCAGCTTAGTTGGTGGTTAGTCTAGTCTCATACTACTCTCCCTATCCAACAAACGTGTGATAGTCATTTTCTTACTAAAGTTAATAATGGATAGAAAACTTTTGGGGCGCAAAGAAGCTTCGCAACATAACTATCCAAAAAAGAAAAAGTGTGTTGTGCTTGAGAGAGATGGATGTTCGCTGTTGCAGAGTGCTAGAGGCCTGGAGTTAGACACTTAACTTTACACTGACATCATGCTGCGCGAGTTGAAGCAAGATTTATTCGATGATTTAAAGAACCATTCATGATTTTCGAGATGAACGGGCTTAGTCTGTAAGAAGTGTTTGTATGGAGGTTATAGCATATACGAGAAAAGACACAATTTCCCTTCCTCGATCATGTGCTCATACTTTTAATGGCGCATGATTCGTGTTGCGCATTGGTTTGCCAAATCGTACAAAGAACATAGAGACCAGCCATTAATCATTTCAAACTTTGTTTACTACTCTCCCCGTACTTATGGCGTTTCCGGCAAACTAAAATAATTGATGGCAGACTAGAATATTTGTTCGGAACTTTAAACATATTCAATCAGAGGCAATAGGAAGCACAACACCGCTAGAATTTTGCAAGAATGGCCTCACAAAAGGTAATTGCTCGGTGATCCACAAACCATGTATCTTGAATCAAAATCTCTTGCTACCCTATTTTGCTATCCAAATACAGTACGTGGTTTCATTCAGTGTCGGGGCTTCCCAACTTAAAAAGTAGTTGCATAACATGTTTATGCTGTATATCCAGAGAGTACTCATCAAAACCTATTTATGTTGGAACAAGGGAGGGAGTAGTCATGAATATATAGAAAAATTATTTTGACCAGCAATATTTGTCTAGAGATATACAACTTAAAATGTAGTTGCATAGCATGTTATATGATAAAAAAAGAGTGTAAACAACAAAATGAATTATATATCTATATTTAAACTGTCATTTAATCTATTCGGCCCAAAATTTCTTCAGATAAATTGTTCTTATTACTTTCATAATAGAGGAAAACTACCCTTGTTGGTTGTTGCTGGCAGCTTCGAGGCCCAACAATCAGAAGTCAGCTCGGCCTGTGAACAGCAGGCCTGCTTTTGAAGCGTTTGCTGTTTGCAGACCCCTCCTCCGCCACGCGCCAACGGCCCAACCCTAACAGCCGCCAACGAGCAGCTCTCCTCCTCCCGCCAAATCCTCCGCCGTTTTCCCGCCAAATCCCTCTTCTATTACCCTCTTCCCGCCCGCCACCCATCCCATCCCCACGCCGTACTCCCAGTTCACGCCCACACATCCCCATTTCACTCCCTCGCCGCCGCCGCCGCCGCCGCCGCCGCCATGTCGGGTTGGGACGAGGGCGCCGTGTTCTACAGCGACCAGGCGCAGTTCCCCCGCGGCCACGGCGGCGACCCAGCCGCCGACCTCACTCGCCACTCCGCCCTCCGCAAGTTCAAGGAGTTCCTCCGCGGCTTCACCGGGCCCACTGGCGACTTCCCCTACCGGTACGCTCCCCATCGCGCTCCCACTCCGGCCCCTCTCCTCAGATTCGATGCCTCCAAAGCGAGACAAAGCTGATTACTGTGTTAATTTGGTTCAGTGAGAGCCTAGTGCACAACCGCGACCATGTCACCGTCGCCATCGAGGACCTCGACGCCTTCGATGCCGAGCTCTCTGACAAGATCCGCAAGTCGCCTGCCGATTATCTTCCGTTGGTGCGTTGTCTTCTCGGAAATTTTGTTAGACGTGTGGGTTTTGGAGTTGTGTTTGACTTCTGAACATGGGTCTGTGTAGTTTGAGACGGCTGGGGCCGAGGTTCTCGCAAGCCTCCGTTCCAAGGTCGCCGGCGAGACCGGGGAGATGGAGGAGCCAGTCACGGGAGATGTCCAGATCTTCCTCTCATCCAAGGAGAACTGCCTGTCTATGAGATCTATTGGGGTCAGTTGTGAAACAATTCTAAACGGGATTTCGCTGTTGAGTGTGTTTCAGATAATTCATTTCTGTATCGCTGTTTGAAATTTCAGGCGGATTACATGTCGAAGCTGGTTAAGATTGCTGGAATTGCAATTGCTGCATCGAGAGTGAAAGCCAAGGCCACTCATGTGACTCTTCTCTGCAAGAACTGCCGGAGTGTGAGGACAGTGCCTTGCAGGCCTGGCCTCGGCGGGGCTATTGTCCCACGTTCCTGTGACCATGTTCCTCAGGTATATTCCTCAGCAATCTACTCAACCGTCGCAAGGCCTTTTCAAGTAAGGGAATTTAAAGAATTCCGCTGACTTGAAACCCGAGTCATAAGGTCCAGCCCAAGAACTTCAATAAAAATTGTTTGTAATCATGGCTACAAGTAACATCACATCCACAATCTACTCGCAAACTAATGTCACATACAACAGAAAAAACATTAAGCAGACTTGTTAGACTGTATTATTGTTAATTTGTTATCGTTAATGGTTATTTCCTAACAGTTGTGTATGTATGTGATTGCTTAACCCTTAGCCTGGAGAAGAGCCTTGCCCCCTGGACCCTTGGATTGCAGTCCCAGATAAGAGCAAGTATGTGGATCTCCAGACCCTCAAATTGCAGGAGAATCCTGAGGTTAGTCGTTATTCATCCTTGATGCAACGTGGTTGCGTCAAAGCAATCTTGCTAATCTGCAGAATTTCCAGTGTCAATCTTACTAAATTGGACTGACGATGATCCCCTTTCGGTTAGGATGTTCCAACTGGTGAGCTTCCTAGGAACATGCTGCTTTCTGTAGATAGGCACCTTGTTCAAACCATTGTTCCAGGGACCAGATTAACTGTCGTTGGCATCTTCAGTGTCTACCAAGCATCTGCAAAGTATGATGAATCTTGTGCTTATTTTGTTCTTTATGAGTCTGAAGTGGGCCAGGTACATGACTGATAAAGCCATTGCATTTTGCAGCCAGAAGGGTGCTGTTGGTGTTAAGCAGCCTTACATTAGAGTTGTGGGTTTGGAGCAATCTCGAGACAATAACTCGAATGGCCCATCCAATTTCACTCTCGATGAGGTGAATTTCCTTTTCAAGTTTTACATTGACCAAGGAGTTGCATTTATCTGTAAGGCTAATCTTCCTTGCTGCCTTGTAGGAAATGGAATTCAAAGAATTTGCACAGAGGCCAGATGCATATGCCAAACTTTGCTCAATGATTGGTCCTTCCATTTACGGTCACTCTGATGTGAAGAAAGCTATTGCATGCTTGCTATTTGGGGGTTCTAAGAAGGTATGTATTCTTATCAAGTGGCTGATATGTTTTCAGAAAAACAATGGCATTCCATTTGCCCTAATTGTGTTCTCATGCCTTGCTTTAAACCACTCTTACTGCAGAGGCTACCCGATGGTGTACGTTTGAGAGGGGATATCCATGTCTTGCTTCTGGGTGATCCATCCACAGCAAAATCACAGGCAAGTATCGTTTGATGGAAAAGTAACTTACAATAAAAAACATATTTCATAACTTATGCTCTGGAATCATGTGAATTTGTACTTTAATACTTAACACTATTCTGTATGAATCCATTTTTGCTATTTTAAAACCAAAGGTTCTGGTTCATTTTCACAAATGTCTGTGTTTCAACAGTTCCTCAAATTTGTAGAGAAGACTGCACCTATTGCAGTTTATACATCTGGAAAAGGTTCATCTGCGGCTGGTCTTACGGCATCTGTGATTCGGGATAGTAGCTCGGTAGGTTTATTTCACTGAATTGTTTTTTGTTTGCTAAAGTTCAGTTTCCAAAGGCTGTAAACATTTCTTTTCCTCTACAGCGTGAATTTTATTTGGAAGGAGGTGCCATGGTTTTGGCTGATGGTGGAGTGGTTTGTATCGATGAATTTGACAAGATGAGACCTGAAGACAGGTAGACATAAATTTAGGTTTTGGTAAATCTAGACTGAACATGGCGTATCTTATCCCTTTTTGGCCTGCTCTCATGAAACCTCATCAACCCAGTTCCCCTTTTTCTTGTGTGATTCCAGAGTTGCAATTCATGAAGCCATGGAGCAGCAGACAATATCTATTGCCAAAGCTGGCATTACAACAGTACTCAATTCAAGGGCTTCAGTTCTTGCAGCTGCAAATCCAATTGCAGGACGTTATGATGATCTTAAGGTTGGTAAACATGTTTTTTATTGAATCAACAAGTATCCATTCTTCTAATAGTAAACTGTTCTAGCCATATATGTGAGGATTAATTTGACAGTTTTTCTTTTGCTGTTCATCAGACTGCACAAGATAATATTGATCTACAGACGACCATTCTTTCTAGATTCGATCTAATCTTTATCGTTAAAGATGTCAGAATGTATGATCAAGATAAGGTATGAAGCAAAATTCGTTCTACAGCTTCTCTATGCTAACTGGGAGACTAAATGCAACTTCAAAATGCAGCGAATAGCGAGCCACATTATCAAGGTGCATGCCAGTGGTGCTGCTGCTTCATCCAAGAACGCAGAAGCAAGTGACGGAGAGAATTGGCTGAAAAGGTGTGACCCGTGTTGTGTCTGTTGTAAATTTGACTTCATTTTCTTGGCATCTAATGCACAACCTTTTTATGTATAGGTACATTGAATACTGTCGTGCTACTTGCAAACCACGGCTTTCAGAAAAAGCAGCTGAGATGCTGCAAAACAAATATGTTGAGATTAGACAGGTATGCAGCGCACTGGATGTCTTCACACAATCAAATGGTTCAGGATTCTTCACATGTATTTATCTTAAAATTTATTGTGCAGAAAATGAGACAGCAAGCTCATGAGACAGGGAGGGCTGCAGCGATACCAATCACTGTGAGGCAGCTTGAAGCCATCATACGTTTGAGTGAATCTCTTGCTAAGATGAGATTGTAAGTACTAGTTGATCACATGCTACTACTAAATTTCACTGTCTCACTGCATTCGTGGTTGATACTTGAATGACTCTTAGGACAAGTGTGGCTACACCAGAGCATGTCGAAGAGGCATTCAGACTATTTAATGTCTCCACAGTTGATGCTGCAAGATCTGGAATCAACGAGCATTTGAACTTGTCTCCGGAGATTGCAAATGAAATCAAGGTTAATCTAAATGCCTTGTCAACGAGTATACAGTTCAGCTCTTGAGCCTTGCATTTTCTAAATGCCTTGCATTTTTTTTCTGCCAGCAAGCGGAAGCACAAATAAAGAGAAGAATGGGCATTGGAAGCCACATATCTGAGCGACGTCTGATTGATGAACTATCTAGGATGGGAATGAATGAATCCATTGTAAGAATCTGCCATCTGCAGCCTGAAGTAATATTTCGAGTTATAGAACCACTCATTTTCTAATAGTATCTTCACACTGTTTCAGGTCAGAAGGGCCCTTCTGATCATGCATCAAAGGGACGAGGTGGAGTACAAGAGAGAGCGCCATGTGATCGTCCGAAAGGCATGAGTCAGAGAATTCATATTCATGACTCATGAAACTGAGGTCTCCTCTCCTGTACCGTGTATAGCCTAAAGTGGACCTGCAACCTCTGACAGGAAGGGCGAGGAACGCTTTAGCTGATCTGACAGGACTAATCTGCAAACGGATGAATGGGACTTGTTGCATCATGGAAATGAAGCTGTGTAGCTGTACCACAGTAGCCTTTTGCTGATCTTTAATTATCTGTTGTGAGCATGTAGGCTTAGCTTTGAAAGTTGAAACTTAGGTCCTGAACCTGTAGTAAGAACTGTGTAACTAATCATTTCTTAAATGTGTCTTTTTTTTCTTTGAAAGAAGCTGCGGCAACATTGTTCTAGGTCGATTGAACTTTTTACTGCAAAGGGGGACACCGGACATGTACAAATTAGCAAAGCCAAGACTTGTCAAGAGATTACACATGGGTAAAGAGCAAGAGGAAAGAAAGCAGATATTTAAACTAAGCTTAAGGACATTGAGTAGAGAAGAAGATACTCCTAGCTAGAATCTTATCTTGATGGTCAATGGGTGTAGAACTTTTATACGACCAAAGAAACAATTCATCGTGACATCAAATTTAAATCCACTTCACTGTCATGCCTAAAGACTTCAACATTTCTGCTTTTCCATATGATCCAAAGTTTAGTCCCTATTTTCCTTTTCAATGCTTCGATCTTTAAATTGAAGCTGTTCTTAGTTTGCAAGTCTGGTTTCAAATTCGTCATGATATTAATCAGAATCAATGTAACAAGATGATCTGAAAACGTGAATCCATTTTATTAAATATTAACACATTTTCATTTATGTTAACAGACTTTTATTGTTGGTCATATCAGGAACTACGAGGCCACCCCGTAATTCTAATGGCTGCCTGTGAAACAAACCTCTTCCTTTGCATTATCTTGACCAATCCAAAGAATCAACTTGTTTGTTTGTTTGTTTGACAATGGCATCCACAGTTACATTGAAAAGAAGGAACGACTACATTGCATAAAAGGTGGTTCTACATGCTATCCACATCCACCCATGTATTTGCCACAGTTGGCAATCTAGGGCCGGAAGTATGCTGCATCCGACCAGGACAGACTATTTGTGTGTGCATTCAGTCACAGCACAGGAAGTGGCGATTGCTACAACAATACGCGATGAATTCAGGAAGAGTTTTTACAGTTTACAACCACAAGAATGGCAAACACTGGTGCAGACCTGACATAAATAAAAACATAACGAGTAGTGTCCTCCGCCCAGACCTCCTCCTCCCAGTGGAAATACGAATCTTTAGAGAAATATATGTATGTGTGCATGTATGTATGTCTATGTCAAAAGACGACGAAGAAGAAGAAGAAGAAACGACAACACGTCCCCTGCTGCCCTCCGGCTCCTCTCTGCTGGCTCTTACACGGTGTAGCTCTGCTGAATGGTGTCGATGTCGAGCCCCTTGAGCTTGACCACCGACTCGACGTGCCCCTTAAGCGTGTGCAGCTCCCTGAGCCTGGCCACCTCGGCGCGCTTGGCGGCCTGGTCGGCGAGCTCCGACAGCTCGCGGTAGCCGGCGTTGTCGGCGCCGAAGAGCTCCGAGTTGGAGGCGGTGGCCTGGTTGAGGCCGTGCAGGGTCCGCTGCGCCGTCGCCCACTGCGCCTCGCGCTCGCCCTTGCCGTAGTCGGTCTTGTTGGTGAAGGCCGTCTTGTTGTTGATGTTGCTCCAGGCCTTGCCGCTCAGCGCGTAGCGGATGATGAACTTGAGCACGTCCAGCGGGATGTAGGTGACGATGCTGAAGGCCCAGATGGCGCCGCCCCAGAGCCAGCCGATGCCCTGCATCTTGCAGAACTCCCAGTTGGCGTACACGGCGATGCACGTCGCCACAAGCTGCGCCGCCAGGAAGGCGATCACCAGCAGCGCGCCGGGGCGCTCCACGAAGGACCAGCTCCGGGAGCGGGTCACGAAGATGAGAGCCTGGCTGATGATGCTCACTTGGAGGTACAGCGCCGCCATCAGCTCCTTGTCGTTCTCCTTGATGGACCTCACGCCGAAAGTGCTCTGCGTACGTGGATGCGAGAGCGAGCGAGCGTGCATTGCATATGCATGCGTTACTCGTTATTAATCATGTGATGGTGGATGTACTTTGTTGTGATGATGTAGGTGACCACTGACCAGCAATCGCAGGGCAGATACGCATACATACCGTGAAGAAGTCGGTGTCGTGCGCGAGGTAGAAGAAGAGGGCGGTGGTGAGCGCCATGTAGGTGCCGAGGACGATGCCGGTGGCGAAGATCTCGTTGAGCTTCCACGAGTCGGGTGTCGGCGACGGCTTGACGCGGTCCTTGGAGATGGTCATGATGGTGCCGTCGTTGAGGATGGCGATGATGAGCACCATGAAGGGCGCGAAGTCGAACTTCCAGACGAGCGCCACGAGCAGGAACCCCAGCACGATGCGGATGGTGATGGACACGGCGTAGATGGTGTAGTTCTTCATGCGCTGGAAGATGGCGCGGCTGGTGAGCACGGCGCTGACGATGACGCTCAGCCCGGGCTCCGTCAGCACGATGTCCGACGCGCTCCGGGCGGCGTCCGTCGCGTCGTCCACCGCGATGCCGATGTCCGCCTTCTTCAGCGCCGGCGCGTCGTTCACGCCGTCCCCCGTCATGCCGCAGATGTGCTTCCGGTCCTGCAGCCGCTTCACGATCTCGTACTTGTGCTCGGGGAACACCCCTGCGAAGCCGTCCGCCTTCTCGATCAGCTCGTCGATGTCGAGGCCGCCCATGTCCACGCTCTTGTCGCCGAGCAGGGTGGTGGAGGGGTACATGTTGCTGCCCATGCCGAGGCGGCGCGCTGTCTCCTTGCCGATGGCCAGCTGGTCGCCGGTGATCATCTTGACGTTGACGCCGAGGTGGAGCGCGCGGCGGATGGTCTCCGCGCTGTCGTGCCTCGGCGGGTCGAACAGCGGCAGGAGGCCGATGAACTGCCACGGGTCGCCGGTGCTCTCCTTGCTCTTCTCCGGCACCTGCTGGTACGAGACGCCGAGCGAGCGGAGGCCGCGGTCGGCGTAGCTGTCGATGAGGCCGTGGATCCTCTTCTCGGCGTCCTTGCTCATCCTGCACAGCTCGATGATCTGCTCGGGGGCGCCCTTGCTGACCCTGTGCCAGTCGCCGTTGCCGTCGACGTAGGTGATGGCCGTGCGCTTCTCGACGGGGTTGAAGGGCAGGAAGTGGACCTCCTTGATGCCGGCGCGGGCCTCCTTGGGGTCGGCGAGCATGCCGACGATGCAGGTGTCGATGGCGTCCTGGTTCTCGACGCGAGAGGCCCTGGCGGCGTAGAGGAGCACCATGTCCTTGTCGACGCCCTTGCCGCACACCTCGATGAGGGTCTTGTCGACGGTGAGCTTGTTGAGGGTGAGCGTCCCGGTCTTGTCGCTGCAGAGCACGTCCATGCCGGCCATCTCCTCGATGGCGGTCATGCGCTTGGTGATGGCGCCCTGCTGGGACAGGCGGTGGGAGCCGATGGCCATGGTGACGGAGAGCACGGTGGGCATGGCGATGGGGATGCCGCCGATGAGCAGGACGAGGAGGTTGTCGATGCCGTCGCGGTAGGCGCGGTGCTGGACGGGGTACATGACGACGACCTCGATGGCCATGCCGACGGCGATGGAGATGATGCAGAAGTTGCCGATGGCCGTGAGCACGAGCTGGAAGTGGCCGACGTTGTTGGTGCTGTCCACCAGGTGCGCCGCCTTGCCGAAGAAGGTGTGCACCCCGGTGGCGATGACGACGGCCTCGATCTCGCCCTGCTTGACGGTGGACCCCGAGAAGACCCCCTGGCCCGGGTGCTTGTTCACGGGCAGCGACTCGCCCGTGAGCGCGGCCTGGTCGATCTTGAGCGGGTCCCCCTCGAGCAGCCTCGCGTCGGCGGGGATGATGTCACCGAGCTTGATGCTGATGATGTCCCCCGGCACGAGGATGGACGCCTCCTCCTCCTTCCACTTGCCGTCCCTGAGGACCTTGGTCTTGGGCGCGAGCCCCGCCATGAGCGCGGCCGCGGCGTTGCCGGCGTTGTTCTCCTCGATGAAGCTGATGGTGGAGTTGATGAAGAGGAGGGCGACGATGCCGACGAAGTCCTGCCAGTCGGGCGGCTTGCCGCCGCCGTTGGCGAGCACGATGGCCATGATGGCGGCGGCCTCCATGACCCAGGAGAGCGGGTTCCACATGAAGCCCAGGAACTTGAGCAGCTTGCTCTCCGACTTCTCCTCCAGCTTGTTGGGGCCGAAGATCTTGAGCCGGTTCTCGCCCTCGGCGCTGGTGAGCCCCTGCTTGGTGCATTTCAGGTGCTGGAACACCTCCTGCACCGGGACGGTCTCCTGCATTTGCATTTGGATGGAGATTACAAGATCAGATCCAGATGGCGTGAAATCAAATCATGCGTGCATGCGATGAGATGTGATGGGATCGGATCTGCGGCGGCCGGCGGAGTACGTACGAGGTCGACGGTCTCGTTGCGGACGTCCTCGAGTGTCATTGAGGACGCCATGATGATGGGTTTCTATGAGTCGAGTCGAGTTGACGGTGGTGCTCCTGCTAATGGGTGGAGCTAGCGGCGGCGGGGTGCCGTGGCGGCGGCGCGCGCGGGCTCGAGGGAGGGAGGCGCTCGGATCGCGCTCCCGGTGGCCAGCGGGCCGCTCGCTCGGTCGCTCGCTGGCGCGCCCTAAAGCCTTCCCGCCTCTGGGTTAGGCTAGGCCTTCATGGAACGGGGCGGAGCCGGGCCTGCCCTTCGCCTCGGTCCTCCGTGCGCTGCTTGAAGACGAGATGGCCGTGCCCCGACGGTTCCGCTCTTATACTAGCCGGTAGCCGTTGCACCCGGGGCGCCATTAGCGGCCGCGCCGCGAGCTCAGCCAGCCAACGTGATGGGCCTTGCGACGCGTGCGGCGGACCGATCGCTCTCGCCTCAGCCTCAGCCTCACCCTCCCGGCCGGCTAGGTTCGCGTTGGCGTCGCGAAACCCACGGACTCCGCCTCCACGCGTTGAACCCATCTGGCTGGTGGCGCGGCATCCTGCACTCAGTCCACGCGACGCGACGGGGCCACCGGACAGGCACGCGTTGCAGTATTTGCATGCGAGGCGCCCGGGTTCATTCGTTCGTCTCTGCAAGACTGCAACGGCATCGTAGCATGCGGCAACGGCAATGCAAGGGAGAGCCGTTCAGAATCCTGCGGTTCCTATGTTTCCCATCACCTCTCTCGTGCCAAGAACCAACAGCAGATGCGACCTGGCCGGCCGGAGGGCCTTACCAAGTCGTTAACTACTGACGCGACTTCGACGAACATCACGTGGTGTTCGACGGACCTGCGCCCGTCGTTATGAATTCATTGTTACCCTAATCCCCTGACCCCTGCTAGGCATGTTAAGATTCTGTAAATATATGGCGGAGACGAACCTGTGTACACATAGTCCCTGAATCAAGACCAACACGGTTTGGATAACAAGGTGCAAAGCCACACCATTTCTCAAACCAAACAAACCCCACAGAAGATGTAGGCCGCCACAACGTTCACATGAATTTCAGTGATCACATCAGGAATTATGAACAGGACTTTTCAGTGATTGCGTCAGAAATCACGAACCAAGGTTCAACATAAAACGCTATTGATGCAGCATCCTTCAATTCCGACAGCAAAGCCAAATGATCCCCCAAAAGAGATGGTTTTGGAGCAAGGGAAAAAAAAATAAACCTACTCCAAGCAAATAGCTAGACCAAGTGCATAAGAATTATTCCGTAATCAGATGAGCCTTATGCATCATAATCCGAATTCTCATGAACCAAAAAGTAACCAAGAAACACATTGCACATATGGAATATCAAGCGATCGTCGCTATCAGAAAGATGGTATAGACACTTTCCCAGAAAGCATCTAAATTAGAATTACTAAACAAATAAACACGGAGGGAAGCAGTGCATCAAAAGGCCTGATATCATACGCATCATCATTTGAGAACAACTCTCACAAGACATTACCATAACATTGGGAAAAGTTTATCTAGCCAACAGAACAAAAAAAACAAACAGAACCACTGGTGTCATTTCTACATTACACAGGGATTACTTGTTCAATAATTCAAAAAGTCATTCCACGTACTCAAATGATGTGCCCTGAGAGTAAAACTAATGTATAATCTATGAGACAATAGTCCAGTTTTCTAATGTAGGCAGAATAGAGATACAACCTCTGTTCTTTATGCTTGTTGTCGATCAATGCAATTTTTAACTACTCAACATCAAATTAAAAGAAACTTGATGTAGTGCCATCTAGATACCAATCAGGGAGCGCGATATATAACAAGTAAGATTATCCTTACAGGAATTGGGATGGTCTAGTGTTGTTTATAAAATGGGAATCAATAAACAGATGATTAGCTATCATAAGCAATTGTCAGTGATGTACAGAACTTTTAATTGCCTAAAACCAATGATTCTGTCACTCCACACATAATGATTTAAGTGTCGGGAGTCACTACAATTCAGTCGAGCTTAGCAAAGGAGCAAATGAAACATCAGTCAGATACAATCTAGAAATGGACCACTAGTATCGTTTCAATGGCTAATTATCACAGCACCAATGAAGTCACAATGCTGGATGTATCGAACTCGAAAGCTTGTGAACGACTCCTATGTTCTGAGTCACCAATGAATCAACTAAAATTATCACAGGCACAGTTAACACAAATCAACACTGCACAATTTAGTTATCTATGAAAGGGCATGCAAATGACTCTTATGTTCTGAGGACTTTTCTCAAATTATATAAAACAAACAGTGAGGAAATCTATTTATAAGCCACAAATATAAAAAGACACTGCACAATTTATTTATCTAATAAATGGCATGTCAATGACTCCTATCTTCTGAGGACTCTTTCTCAAATTATATAAAAAACAGACAGTGAGGGAATCATACTTATAAGTCACACAAACTGCATAATTTATTTAACTTTGAAATGGCATGTGAACGACTCCTATGTTCTAAGGACCCTTTCTCAAATTATATCAGAAAGCACCGGTGAGGAAATCAAACTTATAAGCCACATACACATAGAAAGTGACACCCCCATCCATGCAGCAAACCGAACAAATGTACAATATTTAGGCTCACAAATTACTGCAACACTACATATATTAAGGCAACAAGGGTTCTTTACTTAGCATAGCAATGCAGCATGGTATCCTGAGTACAGCAGAGTACGAGTAACCCTCATAACATCACCAAAATATTAATAAAAGCATCACGGAATGACTTCCTAGCTTGCAGAAACACCGAAACATCCATAAAACAAAAGGAAGATAGCTCTTAAACCCTAGCCCTCGCACGCAGCAGCCGGTCCACCCCCTCGCTCAGAATCCAAGCTTGGTGCGGCGCCAGTGCCTGCGCTTCGCGTTGTACCTGGAACAGCACATACCGCAAAAGCGGCGGCGGCGTTAGCAACAGCCGGTCCCGGATGGTGCTGTGGGATAGTGAGGGCGCGGGCGTCACCTGATGGTGTTGTCGGTGCGCATGCGGATCCAGTAGGGGATGGGGCGGTTCTGGCGCATCTTCTTCGCCAGCTTCTTCTTGATCCGGAAGGTCTTGTGCGACGGCTGCGCGAACAAAGAGGCAACCGTCAGACAAACATCAAAACTTACGGTGCCACAGGTCCAACCCCATGGACAGCAGGGCGAGAGCGAGGCGGGTACCATGGTTGCGGCGGAGACGACGAGGCGGCGGCGGCGCGAAAACCCTAGCTGCGTGAAGGGTCGCAGTGGAGAGCGGTGCGAGTTATATAGTGGAAGCCAGTGGCTCCATAGCATGGGCTCGTTGGGCTGGACCTCTCATCCGTCGCAGGTTGGATGTTGCACAAGAAGGCAGAGTAATGGGCCCATAAGGCCTAGGCCCGTTATGCTTGTTGGTGTGTCTGGTTGCCGTAAGATACTACCAAATTAAAAACTGCGGCCCGTAAACAAAGTAATAACGAGCTGGACTGAATGGACAATATGATTTGGGCCTGATTCCTTGTCAACTCAACGGTATAGAGCAGAAGGCCAGAAGTAGGATGAGCCGAGCATGAAGATTCCACTCCTGTGGATTCATGGCGCCAACCTTTTGTCAATTTGGCAGTTAAATAACAACCGTCATCGTAGCAACTATAGATCCCGCTAGTAGTAGCCTAGTACTCCTACTACTTGAGTTCCAAGTCGTAACCGCGATTCCCGGGGCCGTCCACGGCCAGCCTAAACAACAAGAACGAAACAGAAGCGTCCCTCTCAAAGACTCGCGAAAGCAAAACGCGTCGAGACTCGAGAGGGCTAGAGGAGTAGAGGGTATCGGAAGGGAAGACCGGGACGATGCATGCATGCATCAGGCGCGGGAGAAACAAACGGCGTGATGATTGATCGAGAGCCTCGAGGTGCGGTGCAGAATCCCACGAGACATCGCACTCAGGCTATCACTAACATCGTACGTGTTCTGTTCTGGCGTATTCAAACTCGCTCTGTTTGCAGTGTCAAAATAGTGTTCTATACAATTAATTGCACGTTTCGCTTGAGATGGCCTCATGGACATAGATCATCATCGATCCCATGGTGTGGCCACATGGGAATTTCGGACCTGCCTGTCTCTTGCGTTCGTTCACCGGAGCCTAGCCCAGCACAGCCGTTTGGAGATGGAAAATGGCCGAACGCGAACGGGATTGGACATGGACTCTCGATCGATGGGGGGAATCACAAGCGCTCTGTTCATGGTTCATGAACCGACCGAGATTTCCTGAACGCCGACGGGGCCACAGGCGGGCAGGCGGCAGCGGCGCCCCAGCAGGCCCAGCGGCTTCATGCGCCCCTGAGCACGACGCGTGTCCGCGAGAGCTCCCAATGATTAATCGACATGATTAGCCGTGGAGCAGCGCTTGTTTCTTGCGCGATGAACATAGCCTGCATTAGCCCAGATTGCGAGTCGCAATCACCTGATCACAGCCACATGGGCGTTTTACATGCTGTCTGCCATGATCCATGGCACCTACGTACATGCCACTCGCCATGCTTGCTACCACTCTTTCTTTCATCAGCACAACTGTCACCGAGAAGAAGAAAAAAGGACACAAAAAATGAAACATATATATCCATCCAGAAATTCACCAATATATTTCTTACGAATATGTCGTTCCAGGTTTGTGATACTGTACCTATGCAGTGCAGTCAACTGGAAAGGGACTCACTTGAGCCAGCTCGATCAGTCGCCTGAAATACAGCTGAAACGAAGCATTAGCTAGCACAAAAGAAACAAAGAAAGGCAAGGCAAAATTTGGACTGAGAATTTTTCTAAATAAATTGAAGCGCCATATACACGGGTGCCTGCCAAATCCAACGAACTAATGGCATCCTAAGATCTTGTCCCAATCATTACATGTCATTCTGGTCAAATATGATCCCACGGAATGCGGATCGCAGGCCAGGGCTAATGACTGCGTTCGCATTGGCCAGTGCAAAAACCAATTGGATGGCCGCCATCCATATGATCAGAATTCTCAGATCCTCCTTACTTGTGCAAGCTAATACAGTACTATACTAAGCTAAGAACTCCTGCTAGACAGCGACGGGCAAAGGCACATACAAAACTACGATCAAACCCGAGGGGAGCTGTCATTGGCCATAGTATCTGCAAGGGCAAGAGCTTGCTGAAAACCGGGGAACGTCCATCAGGCAGCTTACTTCCCAATACTCTTTCTTACTGTCTGAAATATCCTGAGCTGGCTCACATTTGGATATCATTGTCTACTGCAGGTTTGATAGGATGGGTTGGAAATCGTAGTTGACAGTAACATGTCGATGCTAGGCGCAGTATGTAGCAAGTTATGCGTGCGCTTCGACGACGGTTTGGACCGTCGTTTCAGGCTTTAGGGCTTCAGCTTGTGCCGTTGTGCGTGTGTAGGGCAGAGCTCGGTTTCAGACTCCCAGTGCGATGCAGAGACTCCGGAGCGGTGCAGAAAATACTTTGTGCAGGCTAGGCTAATCGGTTGCTATCGCCCTGAGTTGTCATCCTATGAAATTATTGGATTATTAGGAGGCGCATTCGAGATAAGGTTTGCAGCTGGGGATTGAGTGACGACTGGCGACGCATGGATGGACCATTTGCAAGAACAAGATTTTTAACAACAGCGAGGCACTGCAGCTGCCTAACAGGACAACGCTCTGCGAGAACTGAACTGATTTGTCCACGTTTACAGCTACCGAGTTCTAGGATATAGGTGCAAGTTCCGAAATCATTTTATAATGATATCATCGAACCCACTTGTAGTTCCGGAATTCAGAGCCCCATCAGGAAGACACGTAGTTTAAACTTTGACATAACTACTATGGTTTTATTTAACTTTACTATTATGGTTTTTTTTATTAGATACAACATCATAAACTACGGTACACATTTGAGTGAAAAATAGACAAAAAGGCTTTTGGGCCAACGTGGAATTTCGGATGCTTCAAAAATACCATTATTATAGATAATAAACCATGGTTTCTATAATACAGTTTTCCCAAACACATCCGAGTATAGAGTACAACAGCATTGTATTGAAAATCGTGAATATATTTTACTACCGAACACGGCCTGAGAAGGGGAAGGGAATTTTTGTATATAGAGGAAAAGTTTTGGCTTTTGTGACCAACACAACCAAGTTCTTATAAGTTTTCCGGGTCATGCACTTATAATTTATAAAACTAAAGATAAAGAACCATGCACTTAAAGGAAAGGAAATAATCATACACATTTTTTGTTGATGCTTCTCCTTTTGTCCATGAAGAAAATATCTAAGGTAGGCCAAGGATATTGTAGTGCCGACTCCTACAAAAACTCCTCTCCGCTCTTTTATCGCTATGCATGTTAATCAATTCCAAGCATAGGAGTTATGGACAAATCTGAAGCTACTCTAGTGGCTAACCGAACAATTGCACAAGTAGTCTTAGCATGCTGGCAGTCCAAAAAAAAGATGTTTAGTTGTTTAATTACAATCGTAGAAGCAATACTTTTGACTCTCCGACAAATTCTTTTTGCTATGTTATGCTTTTGCTAGGATTACCCCAACTAAAGATAGCAAAGAATTTTTAGTGGAAGCTTTGGCTTCCAAATAAACTTATCAGGTTGACCTCACCAATGTATCCATCCCACCGTCTATATTTTAAATCTAACTCCGTTTGCAGTACAACTGCAGTGTTTTGCATGTCCATATACACACTCTAATGACCTTTAGAATGTATTAGATAAGGGAATAATTGGAGTAGCATGGTTCTCGTATGGTTATCGTAACTCATTGATTGGCTATAGTAACTCATTCATTGGCTTATCGTATGATTATTTATGCTTGAACTTGTTTCTCCATGTCTCCACTCTCGCCACCACCCTTGTCTTCCCTGTCTCCAATGGCAATCGCGAGCTCTCCTACCAACCTAGCTAGCTTCGGCATGCTGCCCATGTGATGCCCTTTTCTAAAGTCTCATCCTCGACCCACTAATTGCCCACCACCTCGCCTCGCTACCTCAATGCCGATCGCCTTCGCTAGGTAAGACCTATTGCCAGCTATTACCTTCCTCTAGTGGCGCAATCTCCATAGTGAGTCCCTAACCCCAAACCCAAACTCGTTGGAGCCAAGAAAGGAGGATTTGAAGAAGAAGAAGAGCCAAGAAACTCGTTCGTGGCATTTGTGGATTGGAGAAAAAAACATGTGTTAAAAAAACTAAAACCACTGAGGTAAGAGTTTTAGATACCTTTACTTAGCACAACTGACGCTGGCTAAGAAGGTGTTTGGTTTCATAATGACAACGAGAACCCAGATAATGTTATTAAAAAAACCAAACACTACCTTGTTCTAACTCTTGGATTTTATGACTAAAAAAGGCAAATGTCTTACTATTCACCGCTATATACATAATTTTTTTTCGGATAACGTATATTATCTGGATCCTTAAAACCTCATTTGATCGCTTAGTAACAAAATGAACGACGACCTCGAACTCAAATCGCACTGAATTTACCGGCACGAGCCCACGATCCACGGACGGGTCTCTGTGGACTCTCCAGAGCAGCAGCGAGCCATGGAGGTACGGGTACGGTGCAGAGACCGTTTGCGCTGCAGAAGGCATCTCTAGCTCTGTCTACCCACTCTCGCTCTCAGTCGTAGGCTGCGCAGCTAGCTAGCTGAGCGTCCTCTGAGTCTACGGCGCTGGGCGGCACCAGCACTCCAGCAGGTCCACAAGCTAGCCCACAACGCGCGCGTAGGGTTGCGTGCGCTGACGATGACGAAGACGGTGGAGCTAGCGCGCCCGCCGCACGTACGTACAGGCCGCACATGCGCGCGCGCGCCGCCAACCCAATGCCCCCCTGCAACTGCAAGCGGCCAGTGCGTAGTGTGTGTGGTCACACGCTGCTGTGACACTGAGGGCGGCTGATGAGGCCGACCTCGGAGGAGGTCCGAGCGAGCTCTTCTTCCCAAGCCCAAGGCCGGCCCGGCCGGCCGCCGTGGAAGTTGGCGCGCTGGCCCTGTGCCGGCGTCTGCCCCGCCGTCGATGCCATCGCCTCTCGCTGGCTCGCGGCCCGGCTCCGTTGCCGCCGGCGACGCTATCGCAACATGTCCCAACGTACATGTTCGCGTGCTGTTCCAACGAACGGCAGAGGATCATGTCGTCCTCTCCTCTCCTCTCCTGACCTGCTATATCCTAGTAGTAATTTATGCATATGTACGCATGGCCGGTAGTATGGCCACCACCGGTCGCTTCCTAGTCATGTCCATCGCCTCATCCGTTCATTTTAGTACACGAGCTATCCAGACGTAGGCAACGGGGGGGTTCACATGTGCCGTGTCTCGGTATGCGCATCACTATAGCTAGGTTACACATGCGGTTTGATAGTTTAATCTGCGGATATATAGCGCAAAAAGATTTGGTGGGTACAGGGTGCGTCACCGTGCATGCATGGTCTGCAGCAATAGCATTGCTGCTCGGAGATTCCAAGCCCCCTTCTACCGGTCCGGGGCGTCCTCTCCGATCCCCGGCATCTCATGTGTCCGGGTGCATGTGGGCTTGCTTGTCGGGCTTGCACCGTTGCACGTTCCCGGCCGGACGACGCCACGAGCAGAGCACTCTCAGTCCGGCGTGCTCCCTTGTCTCTACGACGAAAGGTCCGCTGGCGCAACAGTCAACAAGGAGCATACTGTACGTAGCATCACTGCATATATGCTATACTGCTATAGGGTATTCATGCAGATCTAGCTAGGATGTGTGATGCCATCCTCATCACCATGTGTCCGTGTTGCTACAGCGATTCATGCAGATCTTTTCAAGCAAAACAGCGATGATTCATGCACCAGATCGGTCAGCTGGTGCCCAAAAGCTCAGCACCGCACAGTTGGGCCATCAGTTCACAAGTATGATATGGCTGCGGTTAGCATCGCCAGGCGAAGGGAAAGTGCCGACAAAAGAAAGGCCATTCCGGTCCAGCGGGCTATCAACGATGGCAGAGGTGGGCCCAGAGACCATCACGCGGGACCCACCTGTAGTAGCCTGAAATACCGAACATCGTCGGGGTCGAGTAGACTAGACGGCTCCCCTATTTATAGGGCTCCCTTCCACGTCTCTCGAATGGCGCCCGATGCTCTGCATCTCGTTCTCGTTCTCCTCTCCCCGTCACGACCACGACCACGACACCCGGCGGCAGACGCAGCAACATCGAAGCGACGGCCGGACCGGAGGACGACGGACGAGCACGAAGCAACCAAGGAGGATCGGAAGAGCGAGCGACTTGGCCGGTACCCGGTGGTAGCTTAGCGTCGCCGTACGTCGTCGTCGTCCAGCGTCCAGTCCAGCAGCAGGCCCAGCCATGGCCCGGCCGCAGCAACGGTACCGCGGCGTGCGGCAGCGCCACTGGGGCTCCTGGGTCTCCGAGATCCGCCACCCGCTCCTGTGCGTAGTCGCTTGCTAGCCTCTGCTCTCTGCTCAACCGCTCACGCTGCCGGGGTTTTACAATGAGTTCGCATTGCAGGAAGACGCGGATATGGCTGGGCACGTTCGAGACGGCGGAGGACGCGGCGCGCGCGTACGACGAGGCGGCGCGGATCATGTGCGGGCCGCGCGCGCGCACCAACTTCCCCGCCGACGCCAGCGCCGCCGCCTCGTCGTCGTTCCTCTCCGCGGCGCTCGTGGAGAAGCTGCACCGCTTCAACCTGGCGTCCGTGCAGGCCGCGCACCGGCAGAGGGAGGCGGCCGCCGCCGCCTCCGCCGCCGCGGCATCGGCCGCAATGCCGGGTGGCGACGGCCGGTGGGCCGGCGACTCGGGGACGACGGCGGCGGCGGCGGCCGGCGGGTTCCTCGAGGAGCAGCACGTGGAGCAGATGATCGAGGAGCTGCTGGACTCCAACTTCTCCATGGAGATATGCTACTAGCTTAAGCTAAGCTATATGCGAGCGCGACTCGCCTCTGCTTTGCTCCGATCCTCTGTGTGTAGTGCACCTCGCTCGCGTGTGCGCGTGTGCACGTGCGGTACGTGCGTAGCACTCGATCAGCGCGCTGCACCGTGCATACGAGCTAGTCTGATTGCGCGAGTTGTTCGCTGGTACTTCTTGTATAGTTGTAGCAGTATGTGGTACATTAGTACTTATATGTTGAGTTTATTTAGTGTTCTCTCAGCTGCGGAAGTATATAGACAGGCTATTTTAAAGGCTAGTTTGGCAACCTATTCATTCCCTCTAAACTTTAGAGGAAATAAGATTACCGAACTAAGCTCTAAGTTAAGCGTGCCGCCAGTAACCATCCCTGCCGCTCGTAAGTCGTAACAACAAAAAAGAAAGATCAACAATTACCGCGAACGTATGATTCAACCAAGAACCACCGGTTGGTTTCTTATTCCAAGGGTAAAATGGGGGAGGCTAGTGGCTAACACTGCATGAGGATGAGGCTCGTGCCAATCCAGAATTCCAGACCATATGCGAATGGGGACCGTCCTCATGAACACATGCATGTCTTATCCTGAATTTTCCTCTGCGCAGCACTGAACCCTTGACTCTTCAAAGAAATAACCACCAGAGCACACAGCGTCGCGATGCATCATGCATGACGCTGACGCGCACATCATTCAGGTTTCCAAGCAAAGGACGGCATGATATCCAGATCCAGTGAGCCGGGCTGGGCATGCGATGCCTGAACCCTGCGGCTGCGATGCAATGCGATGGACACCCGGTGTTCAGGTGCTCCGTCCAAACCTGCTGCGGAGCCACCCCCCGCTGCCGCGCTTTCGCCTTCCGTGCAGCTGGATCCGTTGGCCCCGCAACGTACTCTGCACGAAAGCTGCGCCGTGCTCTGTCTGCCTGTGTGTTTCAGAATTCCTGAAGGCGACCCGCGCTGCTTCAGTTTGATTCCTTCTTGCGTTGAATCTCTGCACGAAATAGGTGAAGTGTCTTCACCGCCTAGGCTGCCTTCCATTCCGGCCATGACACACGTACGCGCTAGGGCGGGAGCCGACGTTGGGATGAGCTCGACCCCTACCACTCATCATCGATTTGCCGTTCCTTTCAGATGGCGGCCTGGTGGGGCAGCCAGGATTTTTGTGGATTCCAAAGGATAAAGCCTAGCTGCTTTTGCAGCCCTTGTGATCCTGCTGCCCTATATACTGTATCTGCAAGGCACATATGGCTGGTGAGAGAGACAGGGGAGGAATCATGCGTGATATGTTTTGTGGCCGAGAGCGAGACATCCCGTGTGCTCCTGTCCCCTACTCTGTTGCCATTGCATTGTCTCTGTTAGTTACCGCATTCCTCTATATTCACTATTCAGTCTTTAGAAAGAGTCACAGTATTACACTATTGCTGAGGACGGATTAATTTTCAGGTGCTTCTTTTTTTTTTTTCAGTCCCTTCTTTGTTTGTGATATCTGTCAATTCCTATGCTGTGTAAAGAGATCCTTCGATTTATATTCTCAGCAGTGACTCAGCACGGGCGAACATTTGAGGTACAGGAATACCTCCGGTAGAAATACAGTACATGAATGCGATATTTTTTTCTTTTCTTTTTTGAGAGAGCATGTTTTTTTTCTGTAGATGATTGAGGGAACAGGAATAGGACGGTTTTTTTTTAAGAAGAAATGAAATCGTGACGACGGAATAAAATGGAAAGGAAGAAAAAGAAATCAGTATGGTCCAGCCCATTCCGCGGTTGAGCCAAAATTAGGCCTGCTTATTGCGCACGTTGGGCCATAAGATTTTTTTAGTGGAACGTCGACTTGATTCAACAAGCTTCCATTACCGATCGGTGGCTCCATTCTTCTCTCTATCGGTGGGCTTTCCGAATGGCAGGACAACAGACGTATGCATTTTCTCGTCTTATTTCAAAAAACTAACCATCATTTATTTTCATTATAATTCATTTTATATATAATATACTTTAACTATGATTTAAATTTTATCATATTTTTGAATAAAACAAATTGGTTAAACTTAGTGTCAAAAAAATCAAACGACAATTATAATAAGTGGAGTATGGCCGTATAACTGCATCCATAATTATCCATAGAAGAAAAAATGCAGATGCAGTATTTGGGAGATTAGGTAGCATAACAAGATCTTGGAGGTTAAGACTGGTGTCACCAGGGCGTGCTTTCCACTGTCTATATTTTAAAATTTACTCTGTGTACATTGCACAAACAGTGTTATGTACATCTATATCCACACCCTCGTGACCAATCTAACAAAAATGGTTTGTTTGGACCAGTTTGGTTGCTTTGCTGTCTGTCCTTGCCTGGACTCACGAGGCAAGGCGAGGCTTGCCAGCCCAAGCGAGCCGGAGAAGCTCTCCGTCAGAAGCAAGCATTTTCCTTGCCAGCGCAGGCCCCGAGAATCATTGCCCGATATCCAAACGCTGCCTCCTCTTCGTTGTTCGCGTCTAGCAAGACAAGGCAAGCTTTTGCTTGAGAACCAAACGTCACCTTTGTTTGTTGTGTGGCTGTGTATTCTGTTCTGGTAGCCACATGCGGGCTTTGCAGCCACACAGACTGGGCCCTTTCTCCCTTTGACCGGTTCAGGCCCATGGAAGGCAGCGCTGCTTGTGGTCCCAGGAAATTTTGGAGGTGTGGGCCGTAGGTGATAGACAGAGGGTAGGGAATGATGATGAGGTCACGGTCGCAGCTCTTGAGCACATTGTTGCAAAGGCTACAGTAGCCAGCCTATCGCACCACGGTTTATGTTTTAAAATTCACTCTCTATTCTCTCATTTATATTTTAAACACTAGCTTATACAGCGTTTCGCATATTCATTTGCATCCTGTTGTGACAATAGTCTAACTGTGCATTTGTCATATTCAGCATAAACCGTGCTTCTTTGCCCGGAAACAATTTTGTCCACATGTTCAGCACCTTACGTGATATAGGCGAAATCCCTGGAAAACGAAGTTCGTTTGAATTCCGGGATCCAAGCGCGCTGGTGGTTTATTTATCACATGTCGCTGAACGTTCATTGCATTGATTGTACTGCTAGCTAGAAGGGAGATGCACCGAGGAGAAGGCGCACGCATGCACTGAGAAAGAGAGAACCACGAAAAGGCGAGCTTATATAGCTGCATACTACGTGGAGTGATCTCTTTTCTTTTTTGGCATGTTCTTTGGCGATCGATCGATCGAGGAGTATAGTAGCTAGCTGTACGTACAGATAGAGTCATGCTTCATGCGCTCCTACAGAGAGAGAGAGAGCGCGCGTCTCTCTCAGGCACATGCGATTTCTCTTCTTTCTCAGGAAATGATGTCGCTTTTCATATTGATTTTTACGTTTCGCCGGCCTGAGGATACGATATATTACGAAAAGAAGGTTCATAACCATAAACGAGAAACGAAGGCTAGCTACTCCAAAGGACAGGACTACAGGAGAGGAGAGGAGAGGAGGTGAAATGATGGAGGACGCCACTCGTGGTCGAGGTGGGACGGCATGCTTTGTGCACATGGTTCTGTCCGCCCTCCGCCCGCTACGACGCACAGTACTGCTCTGCTCATGTCCATGCCGACGTGGTAGCGTAGCGTAGATAGATAGATACTCTGGCTACATGGCGGCGAGGTCTGTGCAGGCAGCCTAGCTACGTCGTCGCTATATCTTTTCCATGGTGAGACGTCGGACGGCGTGTTTCCATGGAGGCGACTAGGCGAGGCTTCAAAAGATGAGTGGCCAAGCGCTACAGCAACAGTAACGCTGGGCATTGCTCGCATCGATCGAACCCAGTGGCGGTTGGGTTGGAAAGCCGGTGACCGGCGCGGGGCGGGGCCCACGCCACAGTGGCTCACCCGGTCTCGCTCGCCAATCTCACTCCCTCATCATTTCACTGGCCAGGCCAGTCAGTCACCACGGTCCTTTTGTGCTTTGCTCCGCTTTTTGACCGAATCTTGACCGCCCATTCAATCCTCAACTCCTCCTTTCGCTTCACAATCACAGCGCTCACAAACACAACTACACGACGCCTGCTCTGCTTGCTTCCGGCATCAATCCACGGTGCCATTGCTAGCAGGTGCTCCGCTCCTCCCTCCCTCTCTCCTGCTCGGGGACGCCTCCTCACTTCCTGGAAAAGTCAGTTCCGCTCCTTCCACAGACCTTTACTTTTTTGCCCCCTCCTCTTTCTTCTCAATCCATGGGAATATCCAAATACATATATTTAAACTCACTTCAGAACTTTTTATAATAAACGGTTATCTTCCTAGCAAATTTGCGGTGCATTCTGAGTGGCGATTAAATGACACGTTCGTAAGGGTAAAGGTGAGTGTGCGTGCGTGCGTGAATTTGCACTGTATTTTTTAAAAAAAATGACACACATATCTAACAAGTTTAATAGATCGTGGGCCGTTTTCTTAAAAAAATAGAACAAGGAAAAAAACGAAATTAAAAAGGGCCAGAAAGAGAGACAAGAACGTCGTCATCGAGAAGCAGCTCTCCCCACTCCACCTGTCCTGTCCACCCGCTTCGTCATAGTAAGCACGGAGACGGAGACGGAGACGGAGACGGCACGGAGGGAAGAAACTCCGCGCGAGCAGCAAGAGCCACCACCACCCAGGCACCCACCCCCACCTCACGTTGCGGCATCCGCCCGCCCGGAATAGGCAGCAGCAGCAGCCGGCCGGCCATTGGGGACGCCCATGCGGCGGGGGCAGCGGGAAGGGTAGAATGGGCAACGTCACGTCGTCGGTGGCGGCGCGGCTGGCCTTCTTCCCGCCGGAGCCGCCGACGTACGGCGTCGAGCCCGCCCAGGACGACTGCGCCGGCGCGCCCGGGCTGCTCAGGATGACGGGGGTGTCGCCCGACGCGGCCGTCGAGGTGCGCGCGCTGTCCACAAGGGCCGGCACGCGCGTCGTCTCCGCCTTCTGGCGCCACCCCGCCGCGCGCCTCACGCTGCTCTACTCCCACGGCAACGCCGCCGACCTCGGACAGATGCTCGGACTCTTCCTCGAGCTCCGCGCGCACCTCCGCGTCAACATCATGAGGTCAGCCTGCACTGCATCTCTCTCTCTCTCTCTCTCTCTCTCTCTCTCTCTCTCCACAGTCTGTTATTCCTTTGCAAGCCATCAAATTACGTAGGTGGTAGGTTTATCTTGATCGCTGAAGGACATGTTGCTTTTGCTACGAACCGGGAGTTCGATTTAATTGTCTCCTTTATTTGCAACTTACTAGCCAGTTAAGAATATGGTGATTTTGTGGTGTTTGGAGCTTTTTAATTGAGGAGATCTGATTTTTGCCTGTGCTCTCGAACAGTCTGTTTAATTGAATTAATCGTAAAAATGTTCTAAACTGACACTACATCTCTCCATTTGCCAATATATGACAGTTTCAGACAGCAACTTTGTACTAGAAACAGGCTAGAAAAGTTGGTCTCAACGTCAATTGAGAAACGATGGTGGGAGTAGTATTATTTAATTCTCCTTCAGTCCCGGTAGATTTGCTATTTTGCTGAGCGTGTATTTCGGCATGAATTTGATTGTTAGCTTCCACATTAAATCTATGAGTGAAGCTAATGTTTAATTTTGCATCCCTGAATTGCCCGGTTCTGTATACCCTTTGTTTTCTCACATTAAACCCGGGGCTTGAAAATCAAGTTAGCAATCTCTTACCTTTGTTATCTACTTGGGGAAGCCATGAGGAACCTGAGGCTTATCAGTCAATGGGAAAAAAATCCCATGCCTTTTTTTTTTTTTTTTGCGACGAAGATCCCATGTCTTATGAACAGTTCCAATTATTGTACTTCACGTTGGACAGGTCTTGTTCTGTTGCAGATAAATGCTGCAATGCAATGGGTCCTCTGCTGTAGGTGTACCCCCGCTGTTCTTGACTTCGGAAATTTCAGTTAGTTACCGGTCACTACTCTGACTTTGAATGTATATGTGCGAATTGAGCCCTAATTGTGTTGGAGTATATGCATGAACCGGGGTCCATTTCTGCCTTCTGTCGTTATTGACTCTGAAAGAGTCGAGAGCTGCAGACTGTAGTGCTACTAGCGTGTAGCAAAAGAGCACCAGGTCCTGTTCTTATTCTAGCCCATTGTTTCTGCTCAGCGAAAGAAAACCACCAGGAAATTTTGCATCAAGTCCAAGTTTCACAGGTCGCTGGATGCATAACTTTCGAGTGATATAGTTGAGTCCTACTGTTTGACTTTTGGAACAGAAGTTTTTCCGCACCAGAAAAGTTGCTTTCTGGATTTGATGGGATGCTGACTTTTCTTCCTAACAATAAACACATCTATTATTATATAACTCTTATTATTATGTTGGATTACTTGCCGACATTTTCATTCTATAAATGATATACGTGACAAAAAGCTGTTTCCCCTGTTTTCTTTTCAGCTATGATTATTCAGGCTATGGTGCCTCTACAGGAAAAGTAAGTTTCTGTGATTTCAAGAGTGAAACCGTGGTTATCTTGTTGCTTGAATTTGCTGTCAAGTTGCCCTTCGGATTAGATTGACACGTCATACTATCACTAGTTCTTTTCTGCTTTGAGGTCATGTTGTCTCCTGTGTATGATTGTGCCACATTGTTAGGTATGACTCTTGCTAGCAACTGTTCGATTCGACTGTTCCCTATCCTTTTAGTGTAATCAATCCCATGTTCTTCAATATGTGTATGGATACCCTTTCTCAAAGCAAATAATTATTGAACACTCTATCGTCCTTAGCCTCATCCAAGCAGGACTTTGGCAAATGTCTGGTTAGCCTCTTTAAATTTTCACCTCCATTATCAATGCTCATCAAGAAACGGGTCGCCATTGCTTTCTGGTTTAGACCATGACAGCACCTTTGTTCTGGTAGCCATCCTTTTGCCGAAGTTTTTAAACTGAGGGACCATCAGCTCAATTTATAGGTGATCATGCCTACTCAAGAACTTGTTCGGACCATAAAGAATAAAGTTGCATGTGCCATGTGTGCTTTGCTCCCACAAGTCACACACAGATTTATGAACTAATGAACACATCTATTTAGAAAACAAGAAACGATGGTATGGTAGGCACGTTTTTGCCTCTCCAAGTTGGAATACATACTAACTGAGTTCATTGTGCTCTAATAGCCATCAGAGTACAACACGTACTATGACATAGAGGCTGTTTATGATTGCTTGAGAAAAGAGTATGGGATAGAAGAAGAGGATTTAATCCTGTATGGGCAATCGGTTGGAAGTGGACCAACATTGCATTTGGCCTCACGTTTGGAGAAGTTAAGAGGGGTTGTCCTTCACAGTGGTATACTCTCTGGCATACGGGTTCTGTATCCAGTGAAAGTGACACTTTGGTTCGATATCTTCAAGGTAAGTTTTGTAGCATAATTTGATAATTTCCCTTTGGTTCCAGGATGGGGTTTGCTCATATCATCCTAATCTGGTTAACTTTCGTATGTTTTACAGAACATCGACAAAATAAAGCAGGTCGACTGCCCTGTATTAGTTATACATGTGAGTAGGCTTTGAATCTGATTTTCTTAATCTCAAGTCATCAAAGTTCTTCCGCCCTGATATCTATCCGTAGTCATCTTTTTTTTTCTCTGTTAGTCACTGCGCTTGCCTTGCCTTGTTAGTATCTGTATTACATACGTTGATATGCCTCCTATATAGTTTTATTACTCTTCTCCTTTTAATAATCACAAGAATTGCATCTTCGCTCTCTCTGAAGATAATGAAGATTTGTAGCTACAAATATTCTGCTACCAGATCGTTTGTGTAGCTACAAATATTCCCAACTACTGTATTACCTCTGTGTAGTTTTTAAAATAAATAAATAAATCGTTTGTGTCTTGACTTGCTGTTAGCATACATATGGCAGGGGACAGCCGATGACATCGTGGACTTCACCCATGGCAAGCGCCTGTGGGAGCTAGCGAAGGAGAAGTACGAGCCTCTGTGGATCAAAGGCGGGGGTCACTGCAACCTGGAGACTTACCCGGAGTACATCAGGCACCTGCGCAAGTTCATAAGCGCGATGGAGAAACTCGCGCTGGATAAAGCCCCAAAGGCACCGCAGAAGCTGCCGTCGTCGAGCATGACCGAAGTGAAACACCACAAGTGCTTGAGGTTCGGGAAGAGATGAGGCGTACGAAGGGCTTTCTTACTGTGTGTGTCGGTGACCGTATGTGTGCAAGTTGAAGAAACCACAGAAGAGATCAGCATGCAGGGGCTCCTCGTCGATCGGCGGTTCTGGTCTGGATGTGCGCCAGGCCCAGGAAAGGCGATGCAGCAACACTAGCTTGTGTATGATCCCGTGTGAGTTCAGATTAGGCAAACCTTGTGGCCGCAGTGCAGTGTGCTGGAGATGCCTTTGGTTTTTCTAGTGGGTGCCACAGATCATTAGCCTGTTCCTAGCTCTTCTTCTTTCTTACCCCCTACTTGTAAGTTGTATTGTAGTCACTGTGCAAAAGAATTCATTCTGATTGATTGCAACACAGGGCGCTGTGAGTTGGTGACGAGAGGCGCTATACATACCTCACTAAGCTCAGGCTAATTCTAATATAAGACTTCCTCTGGGAGTGCTTCGGATCCTCCCTTTTCTGAAAGCGACGGCTAGTCCGGAGCGTGGGGCGGTTTCGCCGTTTTCGGCACAGTTGAGCGGCTCCGAGTGATAGCGAAGCGATAAAAAAAAAATGGTATGTAGAGAGTCTCACAAGAGCCAGAACTTTTTTTACACCGGAAGTCGGAGCTAAAAAAAAGTGGTTTTTTTGGCTCCTCTCTCGTAAATAGCTAGAAGAGTCATTTCGCCAAACGATTTTTCAAAAAAGCTCATACTCCTTCAAAGAAGCCAAAAAATTAAAAAAAAACTAGAACCGAAGTCATTTTCAGATAGCCCGGAGCCCCCAAAAGAGCCCGATTCATGTTGCGCCGCGCGTTTGGAAGCCGCCGTGGGCCGTGATGAAAGAAGCGTCGTTGGGCCGAACGAACTACGAAGCATCTCCATCCTTGTGATGAGCGCGACTGCAGGCGATTCTGCATGCATGCGGAATCCCATGCCATGCGCGCGGCGCCGATCGACACTGCTACCTTCTGCTACTGCTACCACGACTGTCAGTGTCGACTGGAGACTGACGACGACGGACGCAGAGTCTTGTGTTGTCGCGTGCTGGCCGGCCGGCGCCGCGTGCATCGGTTCGATCGATCGATTAGGGCCCGATTGGTTTCATGAACCAGCCAACCAGGCTCGTATTTGGGATACAGGCCCTCTGCGGCCAGGCTGAACGCATGCAATGGGCAGATGTTTGGTTGCATGATGGTCTAAAGCCGGGCTACTAGGAAACAGTGTTTGATTGTCAACCTAAACTCCTTTCCGCATGCACAAGCCAAGCTTTTCGTGTTCTGCTGCATGCATGCTCTCGCACCCAGCCGGCCAGGCTGCCGAGAAACGGAAATTTTTTCTGCATCCCGAGAGCCAGGCCCGAGGGCTCCTTTTGCACCGCCGGGGCATGCCCTAACCTGCTGCATGTAATCCAATCAATGTGCTGTTGCATCCCGTGAGCCTGGTTCGGCTGCCTACAACCAACCAATCAGGCCTTAATTGCCCTGAAGCAGTACCTCAACCTACGTGGTTCGATCGGACCTCGGACTAGCTGGCTTGGAGAGCGCTGCGTGCTCTTTGCTCTTGCGACTGGCAAGCCTGAGCCCCCTTCCTGTTTCTGCATTTTTCACACACCAGGCTAGCTGCTTAGAGTACGGTATACTACGTACTAGTGTATGCCATTATATATTCTGATCGATGGTACGTAGTCGTATGGGCGATCTAACGCGACGACCTTTCTCGTCTTCGTTATGCATGCGACCATCTTTATTAATGCAAGGACCGTCTCGCATCTTCTTTCAAAAAAAAAAAAAAAAGGGACCATCTCGCATGAAGCGATATGATGGACCATAATATCACGCGCACCCATGATGCGACGATGCATTATTGACGGTACGTAGATACTCTACCCGCTAGCGTCTGTGCATTAATTACTGGAGTAGCTCCTACGATATATATAGATGCACCATGCATGGCGGTACATGTATGTAAGCATGCGTGCGTGCGTGCGTGCTACACGACACAAGATCATCAAGCGTAGGAGTACGTACTCAGGATCTACCGATCGATCGAGAGTATACGCAGCAGCGGTCCCGGCCGGCTGCCCGTACAGCACGTACGTACGCTCGATCTCACGCAGCAGCTGCTGCTGCACTGTGCACACTGCAACACAAGGCAAGCAAGCGCAGGCTGCATGCAGTGCAGGCGTACCACATCTGATGCTTGTGCGTTGACGTCGTACTATACGTGTGCATGCTGTGCTGTGCCAATGAGTAATCAGCAATGGATCTCGTCGGATGCCCTAATAACTTGGTCCTGATGGCTGCTAGTGCTAGCTACCTGCCACCGGTAGGTACTAAACCGATATCGATCCAGGAGGTACAGTACTAATTCCTGATGTACTGCATGAATGCATGCATGGCGCCGGCTGGGCCGGGGGGTCGTACGAGGCCGCCGTAAATGCAGGGAATCCCACAAAGATTGTGGTGCTAGCTGCAGCCTGCTGCTGGCCGCCGATCCATTTCGATTGCACATTGCATGCGTTGCGTTGCAGGTGCATGTTCAGGTCTTTGCTCATGCAGGTGCATGCCTGGATTCGTAGCTAGGCTATTGACTAAATAAAATTAGTATAGCAAGACATACATATACCGGTTGATGTAGATACGTGCTTCCTTTGCTGCAGCCTGCTTGTTGGAAACGCAGAAAAATCCCCATTTCTATATACTATAGTCCCGTTTCTATATAGCATAGGATTAGGATATACCGTAGATATGTATGGAAGGAATTATTTGCCTTACTTAATTAGTATTTAAGGAAAGTGCACGTACATGTTTGTCCACTGAAGTTTTCTTAATAAATCCTTCGTTGAAGCTCAGCTGCTCTGCTACTAGATAACGCGCCTATACTGCAATCCACCTTTGTGGTCGCACGCATTTACTGCTACATACTCCTAGTTCATTATTACAGTCCTCAGACCATCTGCACTCCTACTGCTCTAAATTTTTCCTCTAAAAAGAATATTCCAGTCCAGTCAGCGGGATTTTTTCCTCCAAATTAACTTTCCCTGCACTCTTGTTCCTCTATGTATTTCCTCCACATCCAACAACCTAATATTTTATTCATCTACCTCCAGCTACCGTCTTTTTTCCATATACTGTAATATTATCAAAGTCTCACTTACAGGTGGGCCCCGCCTCTAGAACCTTTCCCCTTCCTCTTTTCCTCTGCTCCTCCGCCGCTCCAGCCCCAAATCGTGCCTCCGCACGACCGCGCCCCCTCCGCCGCTCCAGCCCAAGCTCGCGCATCCGCGCCCTCTCCGCCGGCCGCGCCGCTCCTCCGCCACCGGCCGGTCGCGCCGCCTCCTCCGCCGCCGGCTTCTCCGCCTCCTGCACCCGAGATCCGCCATAGGTGCCTCCTCCTCGTCTCTGGGCTCCGCCGCCCTCCGGAGGCAGGCACCGCCGCCTGCCCGCCCCCTCTGTCGCCGCAACGCTCGCCCTCCTCCGCCACCTCACCGCCCGCCCGCCTCCCCGCAGCCACCGTGGGCACCGTCGCCCCGCACCACCTCCTCCACCGACGGTTGCGGCCGCGGATCTAGCGACCGCACGTCTCTCCTCCCACCCGCCGCCGCCCGAGGTCCGGCAACCCGCTCGTCTCCATGCCACCCCCTCCGCGCTCGCGGATCTAGTGCCAGCTCCTCCGTGCCCCGCCTCGTCTCGACCACCTATGCCGGCCTCCGCCGCACCGCTCCCCACCGGCCTCCTCCTCGTCTCTTCACGCCCGGTCTCCTCCTCGCCTCTCCCTGCCGGATCTGGGGCGGGCACCGCCATCCCCTCCCTCTCCGAGCGCCGCATCTGCCACCAGGAGGTCGATGTGGGGGCCACCGGCGGCCAGGAGGGCACGGCGGTCGCCTCTCCATCTCCGACCGAGCGCGCGATGATGCGGCCGTTGCCCGGGCCCACATCTGCATAGTGGATGACGGAGGGTCCGTACTTCCGCTGCATTTGGGGGAAAATCCGGTTTCCGCTGCCGTGGTGTAGAGCATGGAGGAGACGGCTGCAGCAAATTTTTCTCTAAATCGTTACGGCATGCAGCTGGCGGAACGTTTAGCGTGGTGGAGTGCAGATGGTCTTACACGTATGGTAAATAAAATGCAGTGGTGGTACAAGTGGTACCTTTCCAACCAGTCCTCTACGAAAGTCATCCCTATTATATCACGTGTAACCTCTCCTGAAATAGGGAATCTGTACTGTGGTGGTATTTAAGTCCACTGGTTAAATTAAGTAAGCAGGCGGGAATATGTACGTTTTGTGGCAGAAATTAAAGACAGTAAGGATTAGCTCCGGATAGCATAAATAGATAATCGACCTGCCCTTCACACGGTACCTCGTCGATCGGTAGTCATTAAATCCGCCCGTCTTTTTTTTTTGACTAATTAAATACGCGCATCTAGCGTACTCCCAACATTCATTGGCTAGTTCACATCTATTTAGTGTAGACATATGATTCATCTGTGCCCCACCCTTAATTGATGACGACCTGGGGACACAAATCTGATCAGCTGATCGAGTTTGTGGATAGCTCTAGCTGATTCAAATAGACCAGGTTGTGCAAGCAGCTTCAAAACAATCTCGATCCCACGTATCGTTAGCTTTTAAGGCTCAAACCAACTGGTGGCTCCATATCCTTCCTCTAAAATTTAATGTGACACTGTTATGGCACCGTTATGCACTGTAGACAGAGAGAGAAAGTAGTTGGAATAGTGACAGAAGATGGAAGATGGAGGAGCCTGTTGGTTTTAGCCTAACAATCAACAGAGTGTACATCTTTTCGTACTCTCTAGATGACCCATTTATGACTGGATCCATCGAGAGCCCCACCAGAGTGTTTCATTCCATCCTATCATGTGTCCAATTAAGAGTTTTCGCATTTTTCATTAATTAAATACTGTAGCTCCATACTATGAGATAACATAAATAATGAAAAAAAAACATGCATTGGCATAAAAAGCGTTCAATTCCATTTGTTAAATCAAAACAAAAAAAAAGAAACTTATTTGAGACTGGCATAGGGGAACAAATATTCTGATCTCTACAACTACACCCAGATTGGTGGGTGCATATGGCTGGGGGCCCAACAAGCTAGCACACTCGTAAAACTAATGGACCTCACCATGCAGGTATTTAAGTTGCTTGGACCTCACCATCACCATGATCAGTTTAGTACTGCCACTGCAGTGCTTTAATTTTGCGAATTTATTGTCCTAGTAACGACTGGCAGCAGTTTTAAATTAAATAGGAACCATGCAGCTTGCTGAGTTCATAGCAACGGCATGGAATGTTTGTCTAATTGGTTCATCCTTTCATTTCATTTACTCTCGTGTAATTCGACCGGGGGAGAAAACAAGTGACGACGGGCTGGTGGTATTTGCATGCGCAGGAGCACGGCGTCACTTGTCAGTGTCATGGCACGCAGCAGTGGGACACGGCGTGATGTCACCGGCCTAACCATGCGACTCCTCGACAGGATCGCAACAGCATATACTAGGAGGAGTAATAGTAACGGCCGCGATGCGTCTCAACGCAACGCCTACCAACGGCGGAGATGAGAAGTGAGGAGCCCACCTGTCGCCGGGGAAGCGGGCCGGAGCTGCCAAGGATCCAATCGACGGACCGCGTCCGTGCAAAAGACCAGGCCCACAATCGAATCTCCCGTGGCCCGTGGGGCCTCGGATCCGCCGAGTACGAGTACCGGGTAGCAGCCTAGCAAAGCCGCTCGCGGTTGGCGCGCGCGAGCGCGGGAAGCGAAACGGTGGCGGGCCGGGCCGGGCCCGGGCGCCATTCAATATACGGCCGTATCGCCGCATTCGCGCGCGCGTTCAATGGGCTGGGCGCCCGGTTTAAATGCGGCGTCGCATTTAACCTGCGATTTAATGGGCCGGGCGTACGAGGCTCGAGATCGAGCGCGCGAGAGGCGAGTGATGCTGCCTGTACGTCCGGTGTCCAAGGCGCACGACAGGAGGCGCCGCTCGTGCATAGCGTCGCGTGTAACTCGTTGGCGGTTGCTCTTGCTGGGTGGGTGGGTGGGTGAGCAAGCGACAGTGCCATCCTCTCCACGATACGCGCGTTGATGTCGCAGTCGCAGGATTACGAACACAGGCGTCTGGCACTGGCAGCACGCGTACGTGGAAAGCTCTTGTCTTGATCATGTGTCAAACGCGGCATTGCTTCCTGGTCCTGGTCCTGGCCCGTCCCGTCGCATCGTCACTGCACCGTACGTGGGCCCATTGGGCGATCCCAGAATTTGGCCCAAAACCTGAAAAGGCCCAACGACAGGCTGCGCCGCCCCACACCAACGCCACTGCCTCCGGCCGGGCCTGGTACCACGATGAGCAATCAAAGCGCGCTCCCCGTTTCCGCCGCCGCGCCGCCCTGACATGACGCAGCACGTCACCGTCACGGGAGGGCACGGCGTTACCGAGACACCGTTGCTGCAGCGCCACTATATAGTCCCTCTGTTGAAGATGTTTGAAGAATCAGGATAAACAACGTAGAGGAAGACTGTTATGTTTACCTTAATTTTCATCCATCAGATGTTTCTGCTCATCACCTGTCAGATACTGTACAATAAAAGATTTGTTTACTCAGATAACAGAAGAACACAACAAATCACCGGTAAAGGAGAGTACTCCGTAGAAGAGTTTCACAGTTAGTTTCACTGCTGATAGCACTGGAGCGGTCAGAATACAGTCCAGTTGGTATCTCTCCCTCTTCTTCTATTTTGAGAGAGAGAGAGAGAGAGAGAGTCTCTTGGCTTCATGGCTGTGCCACTGCCACAGAGGATCCCGCGCCGCGCGCCTGTAGTTATCAGTTGCTGCTCGTGGATGGGCGGGCCCCTTCCCGTTGTAGCCTTGCCACCACCATTTGACATTTTGACCCCATATATCATCATCCACCAACAACATGGGGATGCCCGCGCCGTGTGCCTCTCAGTCTCAGACATTCTCTTCTCCCCCCACTCCCTCCACTAGCTCCAAAAGTTCTTGATCCTCTTCATCAACTAGCTCGCAATCTGTGTGCTGCGCTGCGCTGGTGTGGCGAGCTTTTGATCCCTTTGCCTGCGTGAGAAAGAGAGCAGGAGAGAGGTGGCTTGATTCATCTGCAACAGTCGCCATCTCTGCTTGCTTTTCAGCTCTGCTTTCCCTGCCCGTCTCTTTTGGCCTCCATCCATCCAGCCAGCCTCCATCCTCCAACTCCCAATCCCCCTTTTGCTTTCCCACATCTTCGCTTCAATAATGATGGGGTGGTGCTGCTGCTGCTGGTGAAGCTGCCGCCGCCCGCAGCTGCATCCCCACTCTCTCCTCCAAACCCACCAGCGGCCTTGCTTTCCATCCCGCTCGCTCCACTTTCCTCTTTTCACCTATAGTTGGGCAGTAGGTTGGTTCTCTTTGCCTTCTCCGGCTCCCCCTCTTTCTTTTCCTTGCTGGGGATTGGGAGGCCTTCAAGCCATCTTCCTCCCTGTCCACGTCTCGCTCCTTGTAGGGAGGGTGCTGCTGCTAGCTAGCCTCTTGGCTCTCGCAATTGGCTCTTGATTGGACTAGTGGGTGCCGACGGCAACTTGTCTTGTTGCGTTCGCTTCTCGGTCCAGTCGGCGGTGCTCTATTAGGAGCACGGAACAGCAGCGTGTTCTTGCCGCCCGCCCGGTTTCTTGTGCCGTCTTGCCGCGAATTCGTTCGAGTTTGGGAGGCTCCTCCCTTTTGGAGGTTTCCATGAGGCCGGATGCGAGAAATGGTGGCGTGGGGAGGACGGGGAACCAGTTCCCGGTCGGCATGCGGGTCCTCGCGGTGGACGACGACCCGGTGTGCCTCAAGGTGCTCGAGACCCTCCTGCGGCGCTGCCAGTATCATGGTAAGGATTTGTGCACCTCAGAGCTTGTCATTCTCTGCTGCGACCTGCTAATAAGGCCGCTGTTTTTTTTTTTTTTTTTGGGTTCGGTGTCGTTTAGTTTTCTTTATATGTTCCACTGAATTTCGCTGAATTATCTGCTTCCAGCATAGACGCTACAAAGCTTTATTACACTTGCTGTTAAAGGTTTAGATTGAATGTACCTGTCGAGTAAAAAACTTCCAGTAGCTGCAGATAGCAGATTTGTTTACATCTAAATATTTAGGACTGAACAGATGACCTCACTATTACCATCTGACTGAATGCTGCAGTTTTCGGGGGGCCTTTAGTGCATTTAAGTTGGTTTGTAATAACGCATCATGTACAAGAAAGATGCTTCTTCTAGCTTCTACAGTTACTCACCTGTAAGATGAATCGTGTTGTATTTGCAGTGACAACGACGAATCAGGCTGTCGTTGCCCTGACGATGCTAAGGGAAAACAGGGACTTGTTTGATCTAGTTATCAGTGATGTGCACATGCCAGACATGGACGGCTTTAAGCTTCTGGAGCTTGTGGGCCTTGAAATGGACCTCCCCGTCATTAGTAAGTCCAAAACGCTATACATATCTTACTGGTGGTCGACTCTCACTGTTCTTGGGCAAGTAACATGCAGCCTGTATCTAATGATATTCCTATATCTGCAAAGCATCCATGTACAACAGCATAGTAAAGGAAGGCAAAACTTTGAAAATGCTAACCAATTATTATTCCATGCAGTGTTATCAGTGAATGGAGAGACAAAAACTGTAATGAAGGGGATAACTCATGGTGCCTGCGACTACCTCTTAAAACCAGTTCGGCTGGAAGAGCTTAGGAATATCTGGCAGCATGTTGTTAGGAGGAAATTCAGTAACCGTGAGCGTGCTAATATTGATGGTTTTGAGGAGTGCCACAGGCCATCGAATGCTGATTTTGATCATGCACACAGCCAAATCACATGTGGCTCGCCTGACCAAAGTGGGAGGCCCAGCAAGAAGAGGAAGGAATACCATAGTGAAGAGGAAGATGAAGGCGAGGACAGCAATGGCCAAGAGAACGAGGACCCTTCAGCTCCAAAGAAACCACGGGTTGTTTGGTCAGCTGAACTACACCGAAAATTTGTTGCTGCTGTCAATCAGTTGGGAATTGACAGTAAGTCCCACTGCCATCTGCTGTTCTTTTTTCAACTTTGTTGCAGTCAAGGGGTTTTTTTTTTAATTTTAACCATGGCTCATTTCACAATCTATTTTTTCTGCTGATGCAGAAGCTGTGCCGAAAAGGATACTTGAGCTCATGAATGTGGAGAAACTCACCAGGGAAAATGTTGCAAGTCACCTACAGGCAAGGCTCGAAACCACTTTGTGCAGTTTAGCCCAGTACTGGAAATTCTAATAATTGATATGTTTAGTACTGTGTTTCATCAGTACGCGTAATAAGTATAGCATTCAATTTTTAGTGTTCAGGAGATGTACGGCTTAACATTAACTATTATCTAGCATTAGGCTCTTTAAAAAAAAATGCAAGTGCCATGGGGCCTTTCTTTCCACGCAAAGAAATGCTAATAAATTCTTTGCCAGACATTGTTACCCTCAAGTCCTCAACTACAAGAAAGTCACTTCACCACTGTAATTAATCAAGACATGCATGTTTTATGCTTACGTTACGTTATGGTTGGAGTTCATGACAGCAAGTGCATTATTTATTGAAATTCCTTGGATTTTGCCGATCACACTGATAAATGTGGAAGAAAGGACATATAGTTAGCTCTGTGGATGTATTTTCAGTTCATTGTGTAACATTTGGACACGGGTTGTATCTGGCATGTGTATTGATGTTAAAGGTGGATAGTGTTCGGCAATCACGTTTCTTTGCAAAATTAGCCCTCTCATTTGTTATCACTATACATATCAAATTGCCAAAACAAAATAAATGGGAGCTATGCATATAGACACGTCTAAACTGTTTGTCTTGTATATCATGCAGAAGTATAGACTCTATCTTAAACGGCTATCACATCAGGCTAGCATTGTTGCTGCTTTGGGAGGCAGTGACCCCTTTATGCACATGGGTACGTTTGAAGGACTGCAGGGTTATCAAGCTTTTACCTCTTCATCAGGTCTGTCATCTTTTAGTCCACAGGGGTTGTTAAATAGAAGCAATCCAACATCATTTGTGATTCAAGGGATGGCTGCTTCCAGGCCAATTCAGATTGCAACAGGCAATTCCACAATAAGTCACTCCATCGGCGATGCAAATAAATATCACCTTAGCCTACCAGGTAATAGCAGGCAACAAGGAAGTGTGGCACAAGGTTTGACAACTTCAGTTGGGCAGGTCCAGCTGCCACAAAAGTGGATACATGAAGAAACTGATGATCTATCTACTATTCTTTCTGTGAATGGCCTGGCTAATGGTATGCCTGGCACCCTCCCAAATGTCACAAACAGCCCTTTGCTGCAGCAAGACCTTGTTGAATGCAGACAAGCAAAAGTTGTCATCCAGCCATCTTCATCTACAAGTTCAGATCGTCTTGAAGGCACTGTTGGAGTTCCCTCCAGTCTGATGGATTCTCGTGCATCCCAGCAGAGTGGCCTTCCGCTGTCTGCCTTTTCTACCAGTGCATTGCCAATCAATGGCTCATTTGGCAGTAACGGTGTAGCAGAGTTGGGCGTTACATCCTCTGGTGGCACAAATATTTGTGCCTCTAGTCACCTGAGGGTTGCAAGAGACAACAAAGTAGGAGCTAGCTCTTTTGGCAGTGTGATACCTGTGTCTCCAGAAACTGCGCCGAGCCAAAAATACTTGAGTTTTGGTTGTGGAAGCAATTCGAGACAGAACATGGGTGGAGGGAATGCAGACAGATTGTTGGATTCAAAGCTTGTATGGAGTTCTTTGCCGACCTCTCAACCACCAAGTCTTATTGGAAGTCATCACCTCATGAGCCAAAGACCGAATAATGGGAGCCCTGGTGCCAGAATGATTGGACAGACAACTGCAAGCGATTCAACAGCTGCTCCGCAAATGAAGGTTGACGTGCTCATTCCAGGAGAGATGCTGACTCCAAAGGACGCATCGGATCTGAGCTTTCCTAAGGCCCAAAGCGAGCTCAGCTCTAGCAGCTGCAGCTTCGACGGACTTCTCAATTCCATAATCAAAGTGGTAAGGAGATTATGCCTATGTTTCCCAGTTGTTTTGTGCTGCACTCTGCTTTCTGAGAAAAAGAACCAGTTTATTTAACGGCAGTCTTAATTCATGTACAGGAGAAGGATGATGCTTCCTTCAGCGATGTCTTGGGATGCGACTTCTACTCCCTGGGTGCCTGCATATGAAAGTCATCGCCGCATATCTGCATCTGTGTACATGTCTCATTCTATGCTGTGAGTGTTAATGTTAGGTAAAGTGTGGTGGCAATCCTACCTGTGCTGCACACCGCCCATGAATTACAGTAACTAGTAACTACCAGGTTTGTATGTAATGTACTGTAGCATTAAGATATCTGAAAGGTAATGTCCATTCATAAATCCAGGTAGAGACACACACTGATGGTTTGTACGCTGTAACCGCCTTTTTGCCAGTGGATGCGTTGGTGTAATAAGACTTGGAGTTTGATCTGAACTTGCGCTAGAACTCGCGGTGATTTGGATGGTTTATAGGAATTTGAAACTTGGTACAGTAGGAAATTACAAAGTGTTTCCGCTTTGCTGCGCACCCTTTTCAAACTGCCACCAAACAATTCCTCCTGTGGTCCTGGAGTACCAGTTTCTTTTAGGATTCAGGAGCGTGGTTCATTGCCATGAAATGCTATTATGATCTAGAATGCCTAGCAGGCTAGCAGATTAATCGATCCAGTGCACAATGTCAAGGACACTGCAATACCAAGTTGGTAAAAACCAAACCAGAGATTGGTTTTTGCATCTTTTGCTTAAGACGCGCGTGTTTAGAAGAATGCCAGTAAAAAAGAAAGCAATACTAGGAATTAGGAACGAGTATTCTGAAGATATCCTGAAACTGGAAGCTAGAGCTAGTTGATGTTTCGAGTCTTCGACAATGCCTGCCAACTCGTCGACCTGACACAACCACAAAGTCGCAAACCCACCACGAACCGGGCCCATGGGCGATGGCCGCTGCCGCTGCCGTGCACCGCTCGCGCCTCGCCGGCCTCCTTCTCCTCGCCTCCCGCACACCAAACCCTAAACCTCTCTCCTCCGCCTTCTCGTCGTCCAGCTCCGCGCCTCCCGCGACCGCCCGGGTCCGCGAGGGCGAGGATGGCCTCCTCTCGCGGCGCCTCCTCCGGCTCCGCTTTGGTCCGCCGCGCGGGGCCGCGGCTGCCGCCGTCGAGAGATGGGCCCGGGATCGCAGCCACGTCTCGCAGCCGGAGCTTCGTCGCGCGATCGTGCAGCTCCGGCGCGCGCGCCGCTACGAGCACGCCCTCGAGGTGAGCAGTTTCCTCAAGTCTTCCCCATGCTCAAAACGAGGAATGTGAGATCGGCCGAGACTATTACTGTTTCGTTCTCTAGACACTTGGGATCGTTTTTGCGCTTCGCCCTTCCTATTGACAGAACAAGTCTAATCTCGAGGTTTTGTTTCTGATTATTGCAAACGTATAAGATACATGTGGTCAATTCGAGTTGTTTCTAATGTTTAGTTGCAAAGAGTGTGATACTGATTCGTAAGGGGTTGGTCGCAAGTGACAAACTATTTTTAACTGTTTGATCAGGACCCTGAAGTTAGGGATACAAGGTTTTAGCAGCTTTGGCTGCTCTGTTCATGATCTCTTCCGTATGCTATACGGTAGCATATTACAGAGTACACTGGCTAAACGAAGCTACACTGTGCTGCAGATTTTCTCTTGGATGGAATCTTGCAACTTCCTTGAACTGTCACCATGGGATCATGCAGCAAGACTGGGTTTGATCGCTAAAGCTCAAAGTACTTTTCAAGCCGAGGAATACTACAAGAAACTACAGAACCCCGCTGCTAGAAGGGCTGCATCGTTCCCTCTCCTACATTGTTATGTTACAGAAAGAAATGTACACAAGGCTGAAACCTTTATGGCTGAATTGCAGAGTTGTGGGCTGCCCGTTGATCCTCACTCTTTCAATGAAATGATGAAGCTCTATGTTGCAACTTGTCAGTACGAGAAGGTCCTTAGTGTTATCAGCCTAATGAAACGCAACAACATTCCCAGAAATGTTCTCTCCTACAGCCTTTGGATGAATGCATGTGCTCAGCTTTCTGGTGTTGCCTCAGTACAATCAGTGTTCAAGGAGATGGTAGCCGATGATATGGTCGAGGTTGGTTGGAGCACATACTGCACATTAGCCAACATCTTCAGGATGCATGGACTGACTACTAAGGCTCAAGCTTGCCTTAGGAAAGCTGAAACAAAACTGTGGCCAGCAGGGCGATTAGGATACTCATTTGTAATGACATGTTATGCGGCTCTGAATGACAGCGATGGAGTTATGAGATTGTGGGAGGCCAGTAAAAGTGTCCCAGGTAGAACCCCCGCTGCGAACTACATGACTGCCATGCTATGTTCAATAAAAGTTGGTGACATCAGCCGGGCTGAGTGGATCTTTGGAAGCTGGGAAGCAGAGTGCAGGAAGCATGATGTGCGGGTTTCAAATGTTCTTCTTGGTGCTTATGTGAGGAATGGGTGGATTGAAAAGGCTGAGAGGCTCCACCTCCACATGCTAGACAAAGGTGCACGCCCAAATTACAAGACATGGGAGATATTGATGGAGGGATACGTCCAGAGTAGGCAGATGGACAAAGCTATAGATGCCATGAAGAAAGGGTTATCATTGCTGAAGAGCTGCCATTGGAGACCTCCACTTGAACTGGTGGAGGCAATTGCAAAACATTTTGAGGAGCAAGGCAGTGCTGACGATGCATATAGATACACCAAGGCTCTCCAAAGGTTTAACTTGACAAGCTTGTCCCTATACAAGTCATTGCTTCGAGCATATATCAACGCCGGCATTGTGCCACTGAATATCCTTGAGATGATAGCAAAAGATCAGATTACCATGGATGAAGAAATGGACCAATTGATCATACGTTCTGGCAAGATAGATATCACATGCAATGGATAGACATTAACTGGAACAGGCGATTACCAGTCTAATGATAGCATTCATTCGACTTCGTCAATTAGAGCTGCAAAGTGCAGAGCGGCAAGGCGAACTTGCTAATTAGATTGTGAGGAGCTTTCTGGAAACCCCTGGCCGGTGTTCCTGCTAACCTGAACTGAACAACTTCGTCTCCTTAGGAATCTTGCCAACACAGAAAATTGATCACCTGAACCAGCACAGAAAAATGCTTTCAGCTTCTCGAGGCGGAGCACCTTGAACCTGAGCCTCCATTCCGCAGCTACTATGTGGCACAACCAGTTCAATGATGCAAAGTGCATAAATTTGTTCCTTACCCCACCCTACCCATGAAAAGCTGGTTTGCAGCTACCTAACATCTGTGTGTAACATTTCTAATAGATGGAATGAGCTCTGTCAGTGGGGGTTGAGCAAAGTGAATTGTAGACTTGTGGTTTCCTTCTCAGAGTATAGTTGCATGCAAATTTATAGACCTGGAAAGTGTAACTGGCAAGTAGACGAGCCATAGAAGGTGATGCGGACGTAGCCTTTGTTTTCATTTATTCGTAGCGTTCTTTGGAAATCAACTTTAAAAGTCATTTTTGCATGGAATTTGTTTATCAGTTCTTCCGTGCCGTATTTGGAGAGTCAAAAGTTTGCACTTCAAGCATTTAGCGCAGACAATCACATATGTACAGCCGTACATGGGAGATTGTGCGAGGCAACTGTGCTTTGCGAGCCTCGTGGGCCTATGAGAAAATCAAAGATCATTGATAATCTATCAGGTGTGAGGTAGGGATAATAGATGTCTTATGAATCTAGTGCAAATATGAACAAGGACATGCTCGCCAGGACATATCGTGAATTCCTTTTTTTTTTTTCTTTTGAACGAACTTTCAGATATCAAACTGTATCTTGTACAAGTGTATAACCAGAGTAGCATGCAGAAGCCAGCAAGGAGATGAGTCCATGCCTAGGTTAGGTAGACTGAAGAGTCGAGGTATGCCCTTGCTCAACGATGTATACGAAATGCAGATAGTTTGAGCTCGTCGCTGGAGATTAACCTCCGCACACTTTAGTTTAGCCACCTTCCCAGTGATCTCTTTGGGCAACTTGTCTTGATAGGCACAAGTCAAAACAGTAACACCCAAGAGCACGTCCGACTCAAGAACAACGCAGTAGACATGTACACTGCCTGGCATACTTGCAAAACATGCAAGACTACACAGTCCTAAATATATGTTGCCCAGACTTCTCGGGCTTGAATTGTACTTCGTAAGCTCTCTTGATGAGTAGGCTAAAGGTCAATGACTAAGGTGAGCATTGAGCAATATCAGAAGATGGTAATCAACATAACAAGCTGAGGCTAAGCTAAAAAAAAAAGATCTAACCTTAACGAGCACCAGCTCTGGCCTGGATGCATGCTAATTCAAGCTGAAGCCTATTCTCCCCGGGAGACGATCTACTGTAATCTGCAATTTTTAAGAGGGGTGCAGAAGTCAACAGGAAAATGAACCAGGATCTTTTCTCCACAGGAGACGATCTACTGTAATCTGCAACTTTTAAAAGGGACGCGGAAGTAATAAACAGGTAAATGAACCAGACTACTTTTCTCGGCTTATCCACAGGATATCATCTACTGGAATCTACAATAGTACGAAACACGTGCAAAAGTAAACGGGCTAATGACCCAGGTGAAAAGGGTGGATATGGAGAATTCGTTTCTGCAATCAATAAGTACGACAGCAATTGACAGTCAAATATTCTATGAAGCAAAAATAATAAACTGTCAAAGCACTTCTAGCAATTAAATCATCCTGAAAGCGTTCGAATGGCTTGCAATCAAAACTAATCTAATTATCCAATCATTAGTAAAGACAATGAATTGAAAGCAATGCAGAGATCTACTCAGAAGTAGATGTCCAAATCAAAGTGACTTTCTGAAGAATAACTAAACTTGCATCAGCATCAATAGCTCAGGAATTTTTTATCGCGATCCAGTGTATGGAGAAACATCTCTAAGAGGAAAAATAAAGTGCTGAAACTTGTTCTGTGCATAGTTATAAAAAGATTATATACTTCTAATTGCTCATATTTCAAACTCAACGATTCTCGGAACATCTCATGGAAGGTAATTTACAGAGACAAACTCCAACAGTTGATTGGCAGCACTAGGCACAAGCAGAATGTCGGATTTCATGAACAGCACTAGGCACAGGCAGAATGTCGGATTTCAGAACAGATTCTACAAGCCCTTGCAACAAAAGGTAAAAAAACACATGATGCACACATCTTTCAAGTGACGAGCTTTCCAGGCTGTTGTTGGGGATCCCGAATTATGTACTTATATGTTAGCTCCATCTTATATGAAAACAGTATTTAAAAAGTTTAGTGCCTTGCTGCATAATTACTGAAACCAGATAATTTCAATCAAGCTCCATCCAGAATCGTGTTTTTGGAGAGGAGAAGCTTTAAATTGAAACAGGTTATGTGCTTACTCCAAGAATAGATCATGGATTATGAAGTACTCCCTCCGTTCCAAATTTTAAGGGGTTTTGGTCCTCATTTTCTCCGCTCATATTCATATGGATGTTCATCAGTTGATGAATCTAGAACATACACAAAGTTTCAAACCACATACATTGAATATTGCACAAATCTATCTAAAGCCTAGAACCTCTGATAATTTGGAACATAGTGGGCAAATTAGACCATCTCCAGCAGTATTCTCCAAATTTCACTCCCAAAAGGAATATTCTACCCTACCCTAAAAGGATTTCACCCTCTATGTCAAAATCCTCTCAAATAATACCCCATATACCACATCCTCCATACCCCCACCATTTAATATTTTTATTATACAATAACTCAACCACCTATCCAACATATTTAACCCTTCCACCTATCGTTTTCTTTTCCTTTTTATCCCATATAAAAAACAAGATTATATCCTGCCCCACTCGTTTTTCATCCCAGCAGCTCCTTCAACTGAGCCTCCTCGTTGCGTCGCCCACACCTCGCTTGGCCCAACTGCCGCCACACCTTTTCCTCCTGCCACATGCCACCACCCCTCTTCCTCCTGTCATGCCGCCGTTCTCCCCATCCGCATCGGCGCCTCCTGCTCCGTGGCCGACCTGGGCCGGATCTCCACCTCTGCCTTCTCTTCCACAGCCAGCCCGCGCCAAATCTCCTCCTCCGCCTCCTGCTCCATGGCCAGCTGGCGAACGGATCTCCTCATCCGCCTCCTGCTTCACGGCCAGCCAGCACCAGATCTCCTCCACCTCCTGCTCTGCCACCGGCGCCAGCTCGCCACCAATCTTCTCTTCCGCAGCCAGCCGTCGTCGCACCTACTGCACCGTCAGCCCACCTCCAATGTGGCAGGAGAGCACTGGCCGCTGCCATGGTCTACAGGAAGGAAGATGGAGAGCGCTGTACCGCTTCCACATGTGGCGGTTCTCTCTCTCCTCCTGGTAAGTTCACAAGCGCTTTTACAGGTCCCCAGTGGAGGGGATACCACTCCTATAAATTTGGGGTAAATTTGGGGTACTAGACAGCTTACAGGTATCCACCCACAATGCACAGCCTTAAAGAGCCATCCTCAGGCAATATCCATAAGATTTTTTATCATAGGGTCATCAAGTTTACATTTTAAATGCTTACATGCAACCTAATATTACACGATTACTCTTTTTAGACAACCCCTTTCGTATAAAAGGGTATCACATATCATTAGCAAAAGAGCAACATATTCGTTCTTTTGCCATGAAGATAAAGAAAATTAATAAAGAATACATGTGTAATTGAAATTGTGGCAATGCATGTGTCATGGTTTAATTCTCAGAGGTGATATTTTACTATTTCTTTAGTCAAGTATAGTATCTTTCTAGGAGAAAAGAAAAATGGAGAGGAAAATCAGAAAGCCAAAAGAGAAATAACTATTTCAATACGAGTAACTGAATAACACTACACCGACGGTTGGATAGTTACATCCAAATGAACAAGGTGAAACTGAGTGAGACAGACTTAACCTACAGAATTCGTCTTCACTGCGCCTTCTTGCACACTTGTCACCTTTTCTGCCCTAAAACAATCCATTCACAAAGCTAAAATTCAAAGAGAGCACTGTTCCTCAATGTGCACTAACACCGTTTTCTGCATTGAGCCCGTACAGCACCCCTGCATATTTCTCAGTTGAGCCAGCAAAGAATGAATCCCTTAGCTTCCAGAAGGCACAGGAGGTAACGAGGCTATCAGACCCAGCCTGATGGGACTCCCCAACGCGCTCCACATCGAGCAGCTCAGCAAGTTTGTTCAGCCCACCGTGCAGACTGTTGCAGAATTTCATCAGGTGCTTGATGTCATAGACAGTGGGGAAATATATCTTCATAAGTTTGAAGAACCCAGCTTGTGTGTCCGGGAGACTGTTGCAGGTGAGGATCTTCAGTAAATATCCGAAGTCGTATCCAGCATGGAAGGTAACCCAGTATACCGAATCGTTGAGGACGACGCCCGAGGACATGAGGAGCTCAGCGAACCGGCGTGCATCGACGCCGCGCTCAGCGTTACGGCGGAAGTCGATGCCGCTACGACGGAGCAGCTCGATGGAGTCGGATGCGAAGAGGTCGTGCGCGTCGTCGAACTCGCGGAAGTTAAACTGCCAGACGCAGCGGCGGCGGCCAACACCGAGGGCCGGCAGCTCGCCGCGCGGCCCGGAGAAGGTGAGACCGAGCTGGATGAGGTGGAGCATGTCGACGTTGGCCTTGAGGGTGGCGTAGTTGTAGTCGGCGGGGGAGCGGAAGGCTCCCACGGGTCGGCAGACAATGCCCGGGAACTCTGTGTCCATCGCGACGAACGGGAACTCGTCGACGATGTCGCGGATCAGCGCGAACTCCTCCTCGAGGTTGTCCGCCCACACCTCCCGGATCTCCACCGACTCGTCATCACCGCCGGGCTTGGGGATCACGGCGGTTGTGGAATCTGACATCGCCGTGCCAGATTCCCTATTGAAAATCTATGGCTAGGGTTTGGTCCGATTGGGTAATTGGGCGAGGCTCGAGAACAGGGGCGAAGCCTCTGGGATTTCTAGGGGCAAGAGATGATGGGAGGGGGTAGGTGTGGTAGCCACGATGCCAGGAAGCGGCATCACATCTCAACGGCCAAGATAACATCCACAACAAATGTGTGGCTATGGACCATTCTTTCTCATTCTGGCACATATTTTGAATTCTTCGACTGAAAATATCGAACCGACCCAAACAGAACGGTATATATCTATACTCAAAACTGGAACTGATTTAGCTCATAGTATACTTTTTCTCATGGTTTTCTATTGATTTTTTGTTGTGGTTTTAGAGCACCTAATTAAAAGGCTTAAGAATATGCATTTTTAGATGATAAAGGTGGATAGATAAGCACGCACAATAACCAATACCTCTGTTGCATGACAATGACTGAGATTAACATACCACACCAAATGTGTGGTTAGAAGACCATTCTTCCTCCCTCGCTCACAAATTCCAACTTTATGTTAAATTGGACAAAATTGAGCAGTGCATGTCTACATAGGAACCTATTTTTGCTAGGCATGCTAAAGCCATCAAATGGTATCAGTTTTATTGTGTTTTTTGTTAGATTTTCCTCATGGTTTTAGTTCATGTAATTAAAGAAGATTTGAAACGTGGTAACCAAGACACAGTTGATATGGAGGTACAACAAATGAGATTAACATCCGCACCAAATACATAGTTGGGGAAGTTATTTCTCCCCTACTTGCAAATGTAAATTCAAATTCTTCAACATAGAATGCAAAGTAGAAAAATGGGATGGTGCATACTTACACTCAAAATTGGAAAGCGATTTGTAATAGAGTAAACATTTTAAAGCTAAATAAATACGATCGATGTTTGGTTTTTCTCATGTTTTTATGCCAAAATGCCCTTTTGGTTTTAGTACATAAGGAACACTCGAAAAGGGTCCCTTCCCAAGCCTATATATTTTTTAAGGATAGAAATATGATAGGTGGATCAAGTCTATAATGATGTGGCAATACCATTGTCATATGTCGACTACTGAGATCAACATCTATACAATATACCATAAAAATATGCTGCATCTCCACCTTATTTGTGAGTTTAAATTCTCTACGCCATGCATCAAATATGATTAGGGTTGATTTCCTCAAGCTTGTAGCGCATTTAATCAAAGGTATTGTTTGTGGATCGATTACTAGAGCTTTTAAAATGTGCTAATTTTGACAACTTTTAGGGATTTAATCTTCTGTCCTTGGACGGTGACAAAGAAAAGAACCACTAACTTTGGAACAAGAAATAAAATTTTGAAATGGTGTTTAAGTGAATTTTAGAGTACCCACTTAAACAAAATCTAGTTTAGAGTTATGCGCCATCTCACTGTCCTTTTCACTACATGATAATTTCAAATATGTCTAGTGGTGGCTGCCATACCTACATTAGACATATCAAATCAGAGTTTGATTTCTATCGTGATTTCAGTATCAATAATTATAAGCTATAGAAATACTACATTTGAGGCAAACAATCGTCTACAACATTTGTCAGAGGAGGCAATCAAAATTTCAATTGCCCTAAATGTACTTTTTCCTTTGATAAGGAAGCTAGTCCCTATTAACTTTCAAGAAGCATGCATCAAGGCAATCAAGTTTTCGAAAGAGGCTTCTGACTTCTGTTCAACAAGAAACACAACCTAAAAAACATTACACACTCTGACAGCTCTTAATTCTACAATAGATAGCAATCGCGAAGCCTCTGCAGTAAGTTCCTACAAACCTGACTTTACCCAGTATGGAGCCAATGTATAACCAAGATAACCTGTACACGAGAGCAAAAGTTTTTCTTCTCAAACACCAAATCATCTCTATCAAACCAAATGGACTAACAAGTCAGCATGTATGATAGTATGATAGCCCCCACTGTCTTGGCAGAGCCGCAGTAAAAAAAAGGTGCCATATATATTTACTGTCTTCTGCGCTGTGCTCCCTGCTTTGGTTGGTGACTGGGTGCACTAGCCAGCCGGGACAGCTGCGAGCTTTAATAATGGTGTCACTGCGGTCCTGCCAATCTCATAAAAACACTTTCAGTAACATGCTAGCAGCCAAGGACAAAAGAGGTAATTTATTCCACCATCTTGTATTGAAAACATCTAGTTATGCCCTGCACGTAGCAACAACAAAGAGCAGGGCCAAATGGAGTTTTAGAGGATCATCAAATAAGTTTACAAATTAGAGTAGTGTGTCTAACTATATTCTCGACATGAAAACCATCCGATACACAAGCGCCTAATCTTTGGAAGCCCTTCTGGAAGTCCCTTATCTTTGGAAGTCCTTCTGGAAGCCCCTAATTCAAGCAACCAACCTAAGATTACAAACCCTTTGGGAGTCCAGTGACTGCATCGATCAATGCTTGGCTTTCGTCGGCAACAACCTTTGGGCCAGCCCCAAGCCTGCTGCAGATGAAGTAGCTAACATCGCCCATGAATTTCTGATCCGGTATCTTCATCTCTGGAGGTGTTGGAAGAGCCTCGACATCTTTTATGGAATGCAATCCAGCATCACCTAGAATTGATTTATCACCAACCAAATAGCTGCAAGATCGCGTCTATTAGATAAAATCCATAAAGCTTGGTGATACAGTCAATAACGACAAACTTCATCATGGAAATACCAAACACACACCTGCTCAAATCCTTATCTTCTGGAGGGAAATAGTATAAGAGCTTCTGGAGGAGAAGCGCTGCAGTTTTACTGGTTTTGTGCAATTAGGACTGCATTAGGCCCAGCATCGAAGGTGTAGGCAACCTGCCATTAGAAATTCTCGACTGGAGTTAAGAGGTTTAGAGCAGAAAGGACTACTGTGTTCGCACCCATGGCTTGTCTTGCTATCACATCAAATAAACAAATCTGTAAACATGGTCTCGCAGAATGAATGAAATGCATACCAGACACCACAATTAGTCTAAATAATAAGTACTTACATCAAATGGCTTATGACAAAAAAAATCTGCCTTTGGGCTTAGGTACTTCCAACTTCATATGACAACTTGATAGATATCAAGTCCAGCAGAGGTATCTCAAGAATTATTGCTCTAGTGTACAGCACCTACTGACCTACAGTAACAGCTCACATCATCTGATCTCCAGGACCAGGATGTGCCATGAGTAAAATAAAATAAGGCTTTGAACTACAAGAAATAAATTTTGTTGGTATTTTTCAGAAATATTTCCAAGGATATTGCTAAGGTTGATTTTTTAATTAATGATCCATCAAGTAATTTGCCCAGTGCAGGAAGAACTACTTGATGCATCACAACTATTCGGGGAGGTGTAACCAATCTCATTCGACGATTTATAATGTCTAAGACAGAGTACAGAATAATTAGGGTGTGAAAACAGAACTAGTTATTTGTTAATTTCTAAGACAGAGTACAGAATAATTGAAAGTACCTGTGGGGTTCCTTCTGAGTGGTTCCACTTCTCCACAAGGCTAATTATCCTGCAGTTGGTTGAGTGGTTGAGACAACAATTCTTACCTCTGGGATTTCAGCAGTACAGTATTCCAAGCCAACACACTGCTAAAACATACCGGTGAGACGTATCATTCATATAGAAGATGGGAGGGCTTGTGTCTAAGCATACAGCATGAAACTGGTTACTATCTGCACAAGTTAATTTGGCAAAGGATTCAAAGTCGTGATTCTTAATAGCCTCCTCCATTTTCAACACCCGGCTTGGCACTACTGTCTGAAACATATGAACAACCAGTGGAGTGCACAGTAAGAACAGGAAAAGAAGTTACAGTCAAAGCCAACATATCAAACTGCTAAGACACTAGATAATGTCCCACAACAGTGAAAGGATATTTAGATATGAATTTTTGCCCCTCCATGTTTTTTTGAGAATTTTAATATATTTTTCTCAAACATGAGAAACTTGGTATCCAAACAGCACCTTAATCCCAAAAAAAATCCAAACAGTAAAAGATTCAAACAAACTTCGAATTCAGGGTGAAAACACAATCACCTGGGCCCTGTATTGCAAGAGGGGACTTGTTTCAACACTATCTCGCATCCCACTGGTGCTACTTGTTTCCTTCTGCTTTGAACTGACCTGATGCCACAAATAAATGTGTCGACTAATTCAATATGCCAGATAGAACACAAAAGGGGGAAAACACACGTCACGTGGGATGTAGATCACATACCACTGCAATAATAATTACAAGATCGTTCCAATGTGTTTCATCAGCAAGCTGCACAGCAATACTGTCACTTCCATCATCTTTCTGTAGGGAAACAATCAGGCCCCGTCATTATTGAATTGGAAAAGCACGCATTTAACCAGGGCTGTTTCTCTGTCAAAACCATATAACTGCTCACCTTTCCCATACACCATTTCACAAACCCACCATATATACTGCGGCATGCACTCCCAGATCCTTGCCTGAACGAAGTTCACTAAAGATAAGTACAGATTTGCAAGATCCATGAGTTATTAGCATACTGAATGGCAAACCGAGCACAATCCTTGCTGTATCTCAAGGGAGGAAAAACGTATTCAAGATTGAGCATAAAAACAGTGGATCTCGATATTGTATCAACAACATGAACAGACCTTGCTATTGACGAAAGTTCTCCATAATCTTCTTTAACATTCATTATCTTTCCGAGGGTGAAAACTGCAGCAATATTCCAACCATTATTTGAGTTTGGTCCTTTTCAAAAAAAAAAAAAAATTGAGTTTGGATAGAACTACTCTACAAATAACGGAACTGATCCTTCCTACTACCTCCGTTCTCGAATAGTTGTCAGCAACGAGTTCATTTGTGAAAACAAAGGGAACAAATATTAAAAACGGAGGGAGTACTAAAGAAGCATGCTGGGTAACCTTTACCGTAACAGGGAAAAAGAGCAGTGCGATATCACCAATAAATATGATTTACTATATTTTCATGTTTTAATGACAGTAGAGAAAAGAAAATACTAAATTGATAGTCCCAAACAAAAATACTGCAGGAGAGTGAGGTGGATCTCAGTCTTAGTTTTTATCGATTAAGATGACTAACGATTTGTAAAGCCTAATAGTAAACAATACAAGCTTGAACATGGCAGTAACAATAACGAGATGATAAAGGAAAGTAAAAAAACTCCATCAGATCCTAAATAAATTGTTTCGGGGTGCCTGCAGTCGCAGTTCCCAACTTGGACCCCAAATTCAAAAAAACAGTCAAGCTGATCACACACGACAACAGTATTAGTTTACAAAAATTTACAGGTTTTCAGTTTTCACTAATGTGATTGATCAACTAACAATTTTTCATTTGCACAAATGGTTGCTAGCAGTCACGGACAACCTATAGTTATTTGAGAAGAGAGGGATGCTAGGCTATCATGATAGTAGGAGAGACTTTACCGAGACAAGCGAAGCCAGCAGCTGAAGAGGCCAAACCAGCAGCTGTGGGGAAGTTGTTGTAAGGAGGCTATGTGGACATGCAACTCCTCCCAGTCCTCTTTCTTGATATTGATCCCTTTCTTCTCATCCTCGAAGTCACGAGCACGCTTTCTGATCTCTCTCAAGCAGCTCTGAAACCTTCCTCCTGATAGTGAGATCTCCTGCTCAAATCCAAACCAAAAGCCAGAGTAAGCCGTATCATACTAAAGGCGTGCCATCTTTTTCATCAAAGTCCTATACTGGGTGGGTACTTAACGAAAGGCTAGACTTTTCAAATTACGAAACAAACAAACAACTGAGCAGACGAATCTGCGAGGAGAGGAGTGAGGAGGGGTGGCTCGCAATGACACACCTTGCCGTTGAGCCACATGCGGTCGGATGGGAACGAGGGGCTGACGGCGACTGTGGTGGTGGCGGAGAGGTGGTCGGGGTCGAGTGTGACGCTGATGCTGTCGTTGACGGGGAGGATGAGCGCCTCGTCGCGCTTCCCCCAGTACTTGATCACCGCGATGTTGGTCGGCGACCGCCCCGTCGCCATGAGCACCCACTGCCCCTCCGCCGCCGCCATAGGGCCCCTCTCCCTCGCCTCCCGCCGCTCTTCTTGGCGTTTCGTGGAGATGAGATCGGACCGGGGGTGTGCGCGCGCTCCCGCTGCCGGCGGAGACTACGAGGTGGGGAAGCCGCGGGGGCTGTCGACGAGCCGATTCGTCGGCTGTCGGCTCAACCGTACCTGGACGACTTCGAAGTTAATCTCGGATCTGAATTCACGATCCATAAATACGTACATGACTACATGAGTAGTACAGATCTCTGTCAAAATAAATAAATGCGCGCCGTGTTCGTGATCCACGGGACGGCCGCACCCTGGCAGCCGGCGGCGAAGAATCGGTCAGGCACGTTCGACGCCGAGCTGGAAGCGTGGGTCGGCCTCGCCCGTGACACAGACAGTGCTCATGGCTCACCTCTGCTCCTGCGACGACGTGATACCATACCAGTCGAGAGTCGTCGAGTCCCTGTTCCACGAGGATGACCAGCATTTGTGCGTGCCATGACCTTGCTGAGGTCGACCTGGGTGAGCACCACCCACCCCGGCGCCGGTGCGTGATCCGTCGACCCAACGTTTGGCCTCTAGTGCAGTAAAGGAAACACTGGAAGCTGACAAAGCTCACGGAAGAATGGTGTTCAAGCGACATCCTTTTTCACGGAAGTATCACTGCAGCCTTTCGGCATTTGGATCTAAAACTAAGTCCAAAAGATTGTTCGCATAGCCGGCCATAATACGAAAAGATATTGTGGCTACGTGATAGACATAGTAATATTTAACTATAGACAATGTGATAGATGATATATTGGAGCCAACCGTCTAAACAAAATAAGTGTGGACGGTCGAGGATGAGGTTTCGTATAACTACTGAATCGTTCACCTACCAAAATTCCAGGTGTTGCTTTTCTCATCATCTGAACTTGACTTTAGCTCTATTTGGTACAACTTATAAGCAGCTTATGGTTAAAATGAACCGTAACTAGCAGCCAATGGTGTGCCTTTTTTCAGTTTTTTTTGCCACGTTTTCTCCCACCGCACCATTTGTACTAAAAACAGAAACCAGACAAAATCATCTTATTTTGGCCATGCTTTTTGTTTATTTATACAATTTTTTAAAGAAACGCTTTTCGCACAGTTGTACCAAACAGGGCCTAGAATATATGCATGGGAGATGAGAGTTGTAGAGAGTAGACCCAGCCAGCAACGTTAGGCGCCACGACCTTAACAATAACTCTCTGTTCCAAAAAAACGAATGCCTCAAATTCAGATCGCTGCTCTTAACTATGTACGGAGTACTGTATTTTTTTTTTACTTTCTCTATTCTAATTTATAGTTAGTTTAATTTTTTAACGCCAAGTTTAACCAACAAGTTTTATTAAAATACTTTGCGAAAATAAAAAAAAAATCAAATCATAGTTAAAGCATAGGATGGATAGTAGATGGGGATTGGGATGGATATAAATTCACATCAATTTTCCTATCCCACCAAACAAACATGGGATAAAACATATCACACCCCTCCTGTCCCATTATCCAAATGCCACAACAATAAAAATGAATGATAATTATGAATTTATTTTAATAATTATAAATGATAAAACAAGTAACTCAAATTTGATTTTTTTGAGGGGGAGCAACTCAAATTTGATGACTGATGGCTTTGCGGTTGGAGGTGAAAAATCGACGAATGCAATAGCCGAGGGTGGTCAAACAGCGTTTTCGGCCCCTTTGGCGGTGCTGCTGGAGCATGAGGCCCAACTTAATGCAGCCCAACCCAACTAACCGTGCTCGGCGCGTCGGCGGCCGCGCGCCCTAGTTCGCCGGTTGCCGCAAGCCCGCCGCCCGCCGTCCAGCGTCCTCGCAGGCTCCAGGGAACGCCTCGACGTCCTCGCGGCTCGCAGCCACTTCCCTGCCCCCCACACGCACGCCGGCCCTTGCCACCTGTGCTCCTCGCCGGCTTCGACGACTCACCGAATCTGTTCAGTCCCTGCGGTGGGTTTGATCGCTAATGGTGGCCATGGCGAGGAAGGACGAGGAAGAGGGGCCTGCGGACCGCGTGCCGCACCTGCCGTGGATGCGGTACCCCGTCGACATAGACGCCTTCTCCGGCTGCCCCGTCGCTCAACTCCCCCGCCTCGACCCGAGGTGCACTACCCATGCTCCAGCGGTTGTCCCTGTGATCGCTTTCTCAGGCGGCTCCGATTGTTTTGGTTGCTCCTCCGAGGAGAAGAATAGCACGACGTATAATTTACTGATTTTGATTTTTGCTGTTTGTAATTTAGCTCACCTTGCTTTGTTGTACTATTTCAACTTGGTTGCATTTAGCAATTGCGTGCTGGCACTCTGCTCAATGGCTTGTGCTTTTGTGTTATCGTGTGTTTAGCATTTTGGTTCCCTTGATATAGGTTTCCAAATGTACTAGTATTTTTCAGCGCAGTTAATCTATCAAGCTAGGAAAGTGCCTGCTCCATTATGGTGCTGTGTTAGAAATAAGTAAGCTAGGAAAGCTTCTGATCGTATGTTTTACTATTGCAGACTGAAAGAGGCTGTGCAGAGAATGGGAATCGAAGCGTTTTTTCCGGTTCAAGAAGCAGCTTGGCTGGAAACAATTGGCCCTGGTGCTTTTGAGAGGGACATCTGTATTAACTCCCCAACTGGATCTGGCAAAACTCTTGCTTATGCCCTACCTATAGTGCAAATGCTCTCCACACGCAAAGTAAGGTGCTTACGAGCTTTGGTTGTGCTTCCTACACGGGATTTAGCCTTGCAGGTCGGTGCCATTTCCATTTACCTTTTTTAAATTTATCTCTCCTAATTCATAGCGTCAACATTTAATATTGTTTCCTGAATTCTTGTTTTTATTCGATGTCAGGTCAAAGAGGTTTTTGATACTATTGCTCCTGTGGTGGGCCTATCAGTAGGTTCAGCAGTTGGTCAATCGTCAATAGCAGATGAAGTTTCCAATCTTGTCAGGAAGCCCAAACAAGAGCTTTACCCAACTATTGATGATGAATATGTCCAAATGGAACCTCAGACTAAAGTTGATATATTGGTGGCTACTCCTGGAAGACTGATGGATCACATTAACATGACAAATGGTTTCAGTCTGGAGCATCTTCAGTACCTGGTAGGCTTATTATTAACTTTACTGCATAATTCGTTCTTCATCTCCTATTCTCCCTTAATGCTTTGTCTGCTTACGTTGTTGATAATGTTTGTTTCTCCGAGTATGCTGTCCTTCATAGAATTGTCTAAGCCTTGAAAAATTGCTGTAGTATGAAAACTTGTTTGTGCTTAATAGACCGTGCACTAAAATGTGAAAGGAATATGCTATGTAGATATTTACTGTATTATATGCCCTGGCAACTTGCATTGAATTTTCGACTAGAGTGTTTGCAGTTTGCTTTATGCCTACTTTGCGTTCATATGTAATTTGTTACGTACTGCATATGATATGATGGCATCAATGCATGGCTATACTGGACTAATTTGTGGCTATGCAAAGTTCCTAGATTCACCTCTTACTCTAGATCCTTACCGCATATGTCTTTTGGAACCATGAAGCTTTTAACACGATTTGACATTTGATGTGCCTGTTGTTTCCGTGGAATTATTAGACTTTGAAAGGCAGCAGTCTGTAATATTTATCTAAATATACAAATTTTAACTAACATTTTTTAGGCTGCTTTAGCCTTATCATGACCTTTCCAACTTGCTAGCTCGTCATATTTCACTTATTATGGAATCAGGTCATTGATGAGACAGATAGGATGTTAAGAGAGGCTTATCAATCGTGGTTGCAAACAGTGATCCAACTTACACACCCAATGGGACAAGATCATTCCTTTCAGGGCACTGATGGGATAACTCTACTTCATCCATTGACTACCATTAGAAGATCGTAAGTCCTATTCTTTACATTCTCATGTACTTTCCTCTTATAGTAACGGTCATATTTTGTGCTCATATTTTGCCATCCCCCCTCTTTTATTAAGGGTCACAGGTTTGTCTGCCATAGTTTAACACAATGCTTCATATTTTGGTTGACATTTAATTAATCTACTACTCTGTATCATCTAGGGGTGTTGAGCGTGGGTTTAAAGGTAAATGCTACCCAAGATTGGTGAAGATAGTTTTGTCTGCCACACTGACTCAAGATCCTAGCAAGCTTTCGCAACTTGAGTTGCACCATCCCTTGTTGTTGAATAGTGGGAAGAAGCGTTACAGAATTCCTACAAAACTTGAGTCCTACAAACTGGTTTGTCTCTATCTTTTTGTAGCGCCATCACCTTATATCTACAGTTTTGTGTCCTCTTAAGGTGTAAAAAAGCAATATCGGGAACTGTTGTTCACATTCACTCATATTTGTTCTATGCTGCTACTGCAGATTTGTAAATCAAACTTAAAACCACTCTCTCTCATTGTTCTTCTCCAAGAGCTGCAAGGGAACAAGTGCTTAGTTTTTACCTCATCTGTGGAATCAAGTCACAGGCTAAGCATGTTGCTGGGATTTTTTGAAAACTTGCCCTTTAAATTTAGTGAATATTCACGTTTGCAGCGTGAATCTACTAGAAGGTAAGCTATCAGCATTATAATATTTTAACTTGGCAATCAATGTTTCTTTTATAGTTGAGTTGTAGGTGAGTAGCCATATCGAGGTCCCCCCTGAACACGCAGGAAAACTGCATATCATTACATTAAGAAGATGAATCCAACATGACTCATACAATTCACACAAACTAGCTCCCACCAGGGCCACACTAGTTACATGAGAATTGAGAAATCACCAGAACGAATAAGCCCATGACCAAGATTAGGTATAAAAAAATGGGAATGTTGTTCTATTTGGAACTGCCTTACTCAAGTGCTGTGGGTCATAATTTTTGGTGCACATGAATGTGAAATTGGAAAACAACAGTTATTTAGAAAACATGTTTTGCATTGATGCTGGGATGAGAGAAGGATACATTGAGGTTGAACCATGGTTTCAAAGGCGGTAAGGCGAACTAGCCCGGACGTCTATGCGACGCCTTAGTGACTTAGGAAACAGAAGAAAGACAAAGAAAAAGAAAAAGGAGGAGGAAGGGGGAGATATAAAGGCCTGGCCCAGCCCACCAGCCAGCCCATATAGCCCTCTTGGCCTCCTCTGTGTTGGAGAGGTTGTCCCTCGATCCTTCTCCGAAGCTCCAAACCATTCAGCACCGTTACCGCTCATCCGTTGTCTTCAGCGCCGCCCGCTCGCTTCCCTCTCTAGCCCTGTCCCTCTCCCGGTCACTCGCTTCCCACAAGGCCGCAACTCCATCCCACTCCCCCTTGTTGAGCTGCGTTCTCACCGAAGGAATGCACTGCAACTGATTGGAGCAGAGTCCTGTGCCGACCACCATCACCAAAGCTAGTGGGGATGCAGCGTGGCAGCTGCTGGGCCTCCTTGGTCGGTTTCACTTCTATTACCCCCTCCCCTTCAATCCGTGGCTGGTTTCCCTCCTCTTCCACTCTCTTCCCCTCTCTTGCTGTCTGTTAGCTAGGCGATGGCAGACCCAAGGATTTTTGAGCGCCTGGACGCCTAGTCGACGCCTTTAAAACACTGCGTTGAACTCATTCCCACCTTGACTTAAATGTTATGGGATGTTACGGTCATGAGCTAGGCCCATGCGGAAGGTTAAATTATGAATATGCCATAAATTAGGAACATCAGATAAAGTAGTAAATTGTCGATATAGGAAAGTGATAATATTTATGATTAGGGATAGACATCAAGTTAATAATATGTAGTATCTTAGATGGACATTCTGATGCCATGATATTATTTGAATCTCTCTCTCTTACAGGAAGATACTGGAGGCCTTCAAGGAAGGGGAAATCGATGTTTTAATTGGTACGGATAGAATGGCTCGTGGAATACATATTGATGGTTTGAGATACGTTATAAATTATGACATGCCACCATATGTGAAAACATACATACATCGAGCGGGTCGGACTGCGAGAGCAGGGGAGTCTGGTTCCTGCTTCACTTTTTTAAGAAAACATGAGGTAATGCTCTGTTGAACAAAAATAGAGCATATATGTCTGTGAGTTGATTTATAAACATGTATGTTTTGCATGATTATATATATGTAAAAAAGCTGCAATGTCATTCTTATCCTGGTACAGATCTACCACTGGGGTTAGACACATGAACTGCAAGTTGAGTATTTGACTTGGTGGATGTTAATTTAATACCTTATGATGATTTGGTGTAGAAAGCTGTTATAGGGGCACTGCTCAGTGCAGTACTTCCTGATTTGTGTTAGGACTTAAGAATGCATAAAACATTGATGTCCATTCTAGAGTTAAAGTGCAGTACAGTACCAGATGACTTACCAAAAGAACGCCCAACTGGATCATACCCAGAGCACCTCCAATTATAATATCCTGTGTGAATAATTATTTTCTATTTCGGTTGCTGAGTCAAATCACTTGTAGGTTAAAACTTTTGACAAAATGCTCAAGAAGGCAGACAACGCTAGCTGCCGTCTCCATTCATTGCCTGAGGAATCGATAGAAACACTCCGTCCAGTTTTCTCTGGTGGTAAGATAATGGTCCTTTTGTACTTTGGATATGCTGGCTTTTTACTTTTTTAGTTACTTGTCAGCTATACTTCTAATGTTGCATCCATTCTAATTATTCCATCTTGTTCGGTTGTTAAAAGCTCTGAAAAAACTGGAAGAGTCACTAGAATCAGAAGCAGTGAAGAAATCTAATTCAGGAGATAAAACATCAAGTGGTTCTAAACGAAAGAGAACAAACCAGAAGCGAAGCAGCAGTGCTTTAGTTCTAAAGTCTTGATGTTTCACCTACATTTGCTACAGAGTTCTGGTGAGATGTCATGCAACTTTTCTACAGTACAATCATTTCTGCTTTTCTGAGGTGGTGGCATACATATGTTTTTCCTTACATTCATAAGATGGTCCGTCAACAGGGAAAAAACGTGAGGCAATTGGCCCCCCATTAAAAAAAAGGCTAGGATGGAGCACGGTAAAGCTGCAGTGTGAAGTGTGCTTGACTTCCGTTAGCCAGTTTTCTTATTGACATTTACTGGCCCCTATTTTTCTAATATGCATGTATCCTCTAGGTAGTTCTCAGCCCCAACAATTCTGTAACCGGTTCATCGTTGGTAATGGATACCCAAAGTAAGAATGATGATTTCATATGCATGCTGTTCAATGTGTTGTCCCATCGCCAAACAGCTTTCCCCATTGCTGCAACAGGCCGATCCATTTTGATGAATGGTACAGTAAGTTGCTCAGTCTTGGACAGTTGAGAAAGTACCCTTCTTTTTCTTGTGTGGTGTTCATCATTCACTGTGCATTTATGGCTGGAATGAGGCCACCCTAAAGAAAAGTTGGCTACTTTCACATCAATGTATCGGGCTATCGGCAATCCTAACCTTTCAGTTATGCTTTACCCTTGGAATATTCTGTCTCTGTCAACACGGCCGTTTTCTTACTCAATTATTTAGCGCCGTTGATAGGGAAATGCCAAGGCAGCGGATCATTCAACTGGAAATCTCATTTCCTTTGTCCAACTTCCACATATATTCTTTTTCCTGAATGAATACTGGGAGATCTCATCTTGTGGTTCAGTTCTAGACTATGCCCCTTGCTCTATAGAGCTGTCACAAGGAGTTGTTTAAAGCACGATCAAAGACGCCCTTATTTTACTTCACCAGCCACCAACGTGGGTGCATCTCCTGCCAAAATCCTTCAATCAGTTGGTCGTATACTCGTATGCCAGGTAAATAATGCCCATGATCTTCGCTTCTCGATTTGTTTACTTGCAGACTGCCCATCGCGACGTGCGAATTGAAGGCAGGGAGGGAATATTGCCACTAAGCAGCCTGCATGCACGTCCCCTTTCCATTCCCTTCGCGTATCATCCAACTGTGTTTATCACCTACTGGTATAGTACTCCTACATAGCAATCATCAGTGGCGCATTATGACAATTTTAGGGGGTGGTTAGACAAACCTGTCTGTAAGAATGTCTTTGTCGTCTGATGGGACACAGGAAGCTGCCCACGTACACCTTCAAAGTTCAGACCTTTTGAGTTAGAACTTAGAAGAGCCATGCCCAGTTAAGAGTTTAAGAGTGTTTTCTGCCGGTGTCCAGTGTTTGTGCAATTTCTGCTACACTGATGTTTTCTAATTGAATCTGAGGGCACATCCTACCCTGAGTGTTACCAAAACACTGCGTCCAAACCATTAGGCACTCAAAAAAAAACTTGTTTAGCACCGTTCCTCTGTTGAGTAGCCATGCATGGATGCGCCACAAAGTAAGCACCTTATCTGTCCTCCATCTATAATACTACATCAGGGAAGGCTTTATGTGTTTAGCTTTAATGTACACGCTCTGTATCTAAGGTCATCGTCTGGTGGTCCGAAGAGCACCTAATTTCAGCAGTGGAGAAGGCAGCTCATCTGTGAGGAAACTGCATGCCTCTGCCCTGCTCTCACTTGATTAATCTTCCATCCAGTTGACCAGCTTTGCAAATTGCACTTGGCACCGCCGTAGCGCTCATTTGATAATTTAGTCCGCGGGATGGGATGGGATATGAATATGATCCCATGGACCAATAATTTCGATTCCTCCTCACCTCCACCTAATAGGAGACACGACAGCTTCACGACAAATTTAACAGAAAAGAAAGCTAGGGATTAGAGTAGCAGCTCATAGCCCCAAAGGGGGGGAGGAGGGGTAAAGTGATCAGGAAAGCTATTTTCACAAGAACATGAAAAGATGGAGCTAAAGGTTGCATGATTGAACACCATTTCTTATAAACAAACAAAAGGGTGGCAGAAAAGGTGGAGGGAAAAAGGCCCTCTGCGCCATTTGACAGTTACACCCCCCTTCAACACCACCCTTCTGAAACACCAGCCTCTGCCTTCACTGTTTACTGCCGGCACCGCCATCCTTGCCGGCCGTGGTGTCATCGCCACCAGCGCCGTTCGTCACCAATGGAGGCGACGCAGGGCTGCCACCGTCGAGCAGGGGTCCTCTAGCGCCTCCCACGGAGCCAATGGAGGGGCGGGATAGGAGCGACGACGATGTGGCGGAGGAGATGACCGAGGCTAGAGAGATCGGCATCAGGCAGAGCCCCTTGCCCTGGAGGTACTGCATGGCGGTGCCCATGTCCTCCTCCATCATCCTGGCCACTTGTTGCTCCGTCACCTGCAGGCTGCCCCCGCCATTCTCACTGTTGGTGCCATTGCCATTTCCGTTGTCGCTTGCGCAATTTCCATTCCCGTTGCCCTGCAGCAAGGATTTCAATTTGGCTGATGCACAAGATAACTGAAACATTCCTTTTTCAAAACATAATTGGAACTGATGGGCAGTCTGTCACTGGAGATGCGCGGTTTGTGTAATATGGTTGGTTGACCTTATAGCAGCCCGGACATGTTCAGGAATTGGGGATTCTCCTTAGTGCGTTAGTAGCTCCTAGTACAGCTTAAATGCTTTATCAGTAGTACCTTGTAATCACTTTTCAGGCGTGTTTTTCCTTTTTGGCTCGAGTCTTAACAACAAAGATTCCTACATGCTTTTCCCCCTTCATGTTGGCCACTAATGCTTGATCAGTTCCTTAAGCAAAGTTAAGGCACATATCTCCTTTTGATTTGGAGCAAATCTGTAAGCATGCTGTTTTGTGTTTGGTTTCAGTAACAGCTCCTTTTGGAGTCAGAACGCCAAAGGCCAAAGCTAGAATCTGCGATAGGATTTTTTTTATGTATATATTTATATCATATTGTCTAGACATCATCAGGGATCACCTTTAGACCAACATAAACATTTTCGATGGGCCAAACGATTGCTAAATGGTTCAGAATACCACCTTTAAAGACGACCAAATTATGAGTGGCACCTATTTGCCCCTAACCAATGGTCAAAAGGAGAACAATTTATCTGTTCGCTTTGTGCTTCATTGAAAATCATTATAGCACTTCAGGGTTCAACATGCGCTTGGCCCACACAGATAAGTCGTATCTATTGGGTCGTTACTGGCACTTTAGTTTTCAAAAATAAAAAGATCATGTGACACAACAATAGTTACCTCTGATGACAGGTTAGCAACCAGAGGGTTGATCCCCGCAGCTCCGCCTAATCTGCTCATGCTAAGAACCTGCAAGAAAGGGAAACATTTGAGGAGGAAAGGAATAATGGATTTCAAGTAGTATGAGTGCGCAGATCATGAGCACAATTTAGGAACTCTTCCCACAGTAGCCTAGCTAGGTGTAGGAGAGCAGAGATACCTTGACTTGGAGCTGGAGGAACTTGACATAATCAATGATCTCGTCAAGCATCGATGCCTTGTCGGTCTGCAAACAAAATTGCATATGATCATTTCGGCGACAGTGATCCATGTCCACTCTCAGCTTGTGCTATGGAAGCTCTGTCGACTAAGACATGACGGCTGACGAGCCATGTTTTTATTCCAAAGGACAACAGAGCAGCATTAGCTTGTTGCTTCATGATACTCTAACAGTGACCGCAAGTGGTGCCAAAAAGGGATCAGATGTTCCAGAACGACCGTGGCACGTGGTGTTTCGTGGGGAATAGAAAGAAGCCCATGTCACAAGATATACTGGTGTTTTGCAGCCGCTGGCCTAGTCCAAAGCAAGGCATGTCTGCAAGTTCATGTGTATCTATGCATTATTATTTTATACTACCAAAGCCTAGTTAAACGTGTCCTTAGTTCGTTACCCTCATTGCTAAACTAATCTCTGCATATCGTGGCTTCAAGTGATCAATATTCCCCCAGCTGATACTGTCGTATGTTGGCATGTTGCTAGTCAAAACTTGATATGCTGTTTGCACTAGCTTTGTGGCCTTGCTTTACTGGCAGTAGAACTTTTACCATCCTTCTTTCTCGTTCCTACTGCTTCAGCCCTTCCTTACTAATATAACCGTTCAGTAATCCAGATCCTGTCGTCCGCCCAGTTAGTAAAGTCGACAATATAGTACAGGATACTCCATGCCTCAAGCCCTCAACAACTAGCATATTTTCCTATTTTATGAGGCACTGATCATCTTACCAATCTTACACATAGGGAGAGCGCAGCACGTTATACTATAACAAGTCAAGATAAGATAGTGTATCCTGTATCCAGCCCCAACGGCTGAATTTTAGGGGAAAATGTACTCGTACTACAGCACATAACAGTGCACAAAAGAATCTTTTCAAAAAAAAAAAAAAAAAACAGTGCACAAAAGAAACGAGTGCATCCTCTCTCTCACTCACCAGATTTCAAGGAAAGCTTCCTACTGCTTTGTTCAAAAGAAAGGGCAAAAGGAGAAAAGGAAGGGAGAAAAGAGAGGAAAAAAAATTTGGCGTACCTTGTTGGCGTTAGGGACCAGCTCCTGCAACGCCTTCATCCTCTCAGCTATCCTCTCCCTCCGGAGCTGCAACAGACAGACGCAGGCATGGATGTCAAGAGCTAGTGAGAGCTGGAAGACACAGTCACACTCACACACATGAAGAAGACGATTAAAGTGATCGGCAAATTAAAGATCAACACGACTACTCCTGCCGTTCAGTTCGTCTCTGAATACCGATTAAAGACCAAAATTTGCAGTTTGGATAGGATCATCCCTCTGCGAAGTTGGGGTCTGTGGCCGCAGGTCAAACTGGCGTCCAGAGGCGTGGAGCTCCAGGGCCAGGCACGGGAACACAACAGACAGTACATAACACAGGAGCGAGGAGGCATACATGATGCAGGTACTATTAAATTAACGGAGGGGAAAGAAGAAGGGAAAGGTGGTGGGAGAGTGTGGCGTACACGTTCGGCGATGCTGTGCGGGTCAGTGGCTTGCCCCCTCTTGGCCCGCTGGCGCTGCTGCCGCGGCGGCGCGGCACCTCCGCCCGACGACGCTCCGGCGGCCGGCGCGCCCGCTGGTGCCGACCCACCAGCACCACCAGCCGCGGCAGCTGCTCCTCCTCCGAAGCTCTGCGCCGGCATTGACCCGCCCTTTGACCACACGATCGAGGAGAAAAAAATGAGACGGTTTGTTTTTTCAGGCTGGTCAATTGATCAACCAAGAAGAGCAAACTGGCTTCTTGCCAAACACTAGTGATTGCGAGTGCAAAGCGCACGTTAGTTACTGGCCGGCCGGAGCGCGTACCTGGCCGACGAACGGCGTCTGCCCTGCGGCGGCGCCGTGCATCCCCGCGGCTCCGAACCCGTTGTACAGCGCCTGGTCGCCACCCTTGAAAACACCAGACGACGGGCAAATAAACAAACGGAGGCAAGGCTTCGAGGAGCAGGCAACAACAATATATAGTTACGCGGAGGCGGAGGGAGGGAGAGGGAGAGGCGGAGCAGAAGAGTCTCACGGCGGCACTGGGGGCCTTGAAGGCGGCGTCGACACCCTCCGCCGTCGCGCGGTCGGCGAACAGCGGCAGCGGAAAGAAGGAGCCCGCGGCGGCGGCGCCGCCCTCGCCGCCGCCGCCGCCTGCGGCGAGGCCGTGCAGGTCGCTGAGGTGGAGCATGACGGGCTTGTCCCCGGCGCCGCCGCCGCCGATCTGGTGGTGGCGCAGGCGCGAGGCGAGGAGCGCGGCTGACTCGTCGAAGGCGGCGGCGTCGGCGGCCCCCGCGGGGAGCTCCCAGGGCGACTTGCCGGAGCCGAGGTCGGACCAGGCGGCCGGCAGCGTGGACAGCATCTGGTCGAAGAAGTCGTCGTGCCCGCCGCCGCCGGGCTGCATTTCGCGGCCGCTGGGCTGCATGGGCTGTAGGGCGGTGGTGAGGTGGCTCCCTTCCTTGTTGCCACCAAGACCAAGAAGGCAAGAAGCAGGCAAGAGCTTGGTGCGCCAGGACCGGGAGGGAGAGGAGGTGGGAGGGTGAGGGTGGAGGTGAGAGGAAAGGCGTTCGCTTCGCTTGCAGAGGAGTGTGTGTGCCGGGGGTTTTATAATCGCGCTTTGATTTCCGTGCCAAATAATGGTGTCCCGATATCGAAGAAGGGGTGCAGGGAAGCCCTTGGACTATCCGTGATTCCCGTACGGGTCCCTCCGTTCCTCGCTTGCAGCGCTGAGCAGCGAGCGAGCGCGCACCCACCTGGACTCATGGTCTGGACCTGGCCTCTTGTGAAGAATAGAATTATTATGGACCTAATTGCAAAGACGCAACACAGACAGAGAGAACAGAGAACACTTGACGATGGGAAGAGAAGGGAGAGCGGCTGTCAAGTCATCAGGTGAGGCGATGGATTCCCCCGCCCACGCCCACGCCCTCGTGCACTTGTGTGCTCCCCGCCCCTGCCGGCTGCCGCTTCGTCCCCCGGTGCCCCGCTCGACTGGTGTAGGTAGCCGCGCGCGCTGAGGACATGACATGGACAGATGCATGGGGTGCTCGGCGGCTCACTCGCCGTGCTTTTGGCAATCGGCAGAGCGCGGAGGGAGGATGAACAACAGCAACGCAGCCACGGCCGGTGGATTATTGCCGCTGTTCCGGCCCCGGCCGTGAAGTCGGTGGCTTCATTTCCATTCTTTTTCGTGAGAACGAGGGAGAGGGGCGTGGCGGCGGGCGGGCGAGTACCCGGCCCGGCCGGCGAGATTGATTGTCTTGGGATCGCCCATCAGAAACGGAGAAACCACGCCAGATGCATGGAGACTTCGATCCGGTGGCGATTCTCGTCCGGGCCGGGGCATCCGAACAAAGCCCATGGCTGACGACGGACAGCGAGCGAGCGACTGAGAGCGAGAGCCAAAGCCATTAGCCAGTAGCCAGCCATGCATCATATATGCTCTAGTACTCCGATCCTCCCCCTAGCTACTGGGAGAGCACAGGAGCAGCAGCAGAGGAAGAGCAGGTCCGGCAACAAGACAAAACACAAGCACCACCACCACCCTCTTTCTTGCGTTATATTGGCCACTTCACCTCTCCAAAGACGGAGCAAGACACCTGCTCTGCTGCTGCGACTTCCCTTCCCTGCAGCTTTCTTGTCCGCTCTCCCCTCCGACTGTCAGTCTCAGATGACCTGCTGACTCGTTCCTCACTAAAACCGTGAAGCTTAGGCTGCATCCACCTCTATCCGCTATTTCAATTATTCCTCTCTCTCACTAGAAACAGAGAGGATGGGATAAAGAGACAAGGGAGTCGCTAGCCACAGACTTAGTAGGAGTATATCATGCCAACATGTGTGCGCCGGTCCTGAGTACATAACGTACTGCCGTACCGGTAGCAACTGAAGCCAGAGCTGGCCTCAATAGTTTGGAGAGCCCTAGTGCTGACATGACACCATGGGCCCTTAAACCAACAAATAAGTTTTTTCAATAGTTAAATCCATAAATTCTAGTTGAGTGCTTGGGTTATTTACCTTTTTTATAATAAGGATCATTTAAGATTAAACTAAAAACTTACTTTGCATATTACAGGGCACAAGGTCTTCGTATCAGCTACGACACTAGCACACGGCATTGTCTTTATAGTTGCTAGCATTACAGTGAGTAGAGTACAGATATAACGAAATGTAACAACAAAATCTATGCGCATGGGCAGTGCTAAAATGCTCGTACACCGTCACATATTCTCACATGGGGTCCTACTTAATTCCTAGCCTTAGGCCCCTCTCGGCCATGGGCCCTCGGCCGGCGCACCCTTTGCACTAAGGTCTAAGCTCGGCCTGCTCAAGCATAAGCCTTCGACGCCTCGATGGTATGCCATTATAGTAGAGTACGTCCCACTAATAGCCTCCCATGAGGCGAGATCTATCTTAGATCTCGATTTGGGTCTACTACTCATTTCTTCGTAATTTATAGGTTGTTTGATTTTTTGACATCAAATTTGACATACTCATCTTTATTCAAAAAAATTCATAATTATCATTTGTTTGTTTTTATTATGATTTAGTTTAGCATATAATATACTCTAACTATGATTTGAATTTTTTATATTTTCATAAATTTTTTGAATAAGACGACACGGTTCAAATTTGATGTCAAAAAAGTCAAACGAACGGATGGGGTAGAATTTTAGGTCCATATATTGTTTTTATACCTAGCTCTCCCAAAAAAATACACATATTCTCAATACCGGTAGATATCACAAAAAAAAATCAACTAAATCCAATATATGTGCTGCTACTTTCTTTCAGTATCAACATGACTCATGATAATGAAACATGTCATGATCTTGCCTGGACGTAGACTCATGCATGATCTTTGGACGTGGCCAGTGGCCAGGGATTTATACGTGTACGCTTCATGCTGGTCTCCATTGTTTGATTGTTACTGTATTTGCTTATTATAATCAAGTTGGACCAATCATGCCACCAAACAAAATTTCGTGACGACAGTGCAAGCATCTTTTGCTCGCTCGCTCCAAACAATTCCAAAATGCATGCCTCTTTGGAGTGACCCAGCTTTTATTTTTTTATTTATGTTCCATTGTGATTAGTAGTTGTGACTTCTATTATTCTTTAAAATACTCCTTTAATTAATTCTAGCATCATAATGTCTAAAAGATGTAGCGGTAAGCGGTATGTATATTAACATGTCACTCCATAGACAGAAGAAGCAAAGAGCAAGACGATCAAGTAATCACCACATTAAAAGTAACCCATAAAGCCACAATATTCAGGGCATCCCACGTCTCCTCAAGAGTCATGCCCTTGCCATTATTTAACCAGAATGATGATGATCTTATTACCAGCTATCAAAATGCTCTTCTAAGTTCTAATGTATCCAATCCAAGGTTCCACATATATTCCTCTTCTGAAGTGATAGTGTATTACCATTTGGTTATTAGTATGATAATAATATGATATTAACTATCACGATAGCTGCTTACTAGCTAGTAGTGGCAACCAAAGAGGTTCCCATGCCTTTTTAATATCTAGTGGGGGCCTAGCACGACGACTCAACGCAGATTCCTCTCGATCAAAAAGCATACTTGACAAAGGCCTTACAGCCAATAACGAAACTAGCTAAGCGCTGTGTGTGTGTGTGTGAGAGAGAGAGAGAGAGAGAGAACCTCTATATATTTCGTATTTCATTGTCCGGTTTCTATCTGATAATAGGAAGATACACATATATAGCTATCAAAAGGCCACAGTTAATTTTTACGACACTATAATACATATCTACCAGAAGAAGCGCTTTTGCTAGCTAGCTAGCAGTTGAGATCAAGTAAATTAAATAAATGGAACTAGCAATTGAGATCAAGTAAAGACATGTCTCTTTACATGTATTGGTTTCCTTCAGCTTAACCCTATTAATGGACTATCTTGAGTACTAGGTACTGTTTTCAGGAAACGGAATTTAGCGACGAAACAGAGGAAAAAGAAAAGAAACAAAACAACAATGAAGCTTGTTCGTAGAAGTATCAGAGGTGGCATGGAAAGTAAGGCAAGGCACTTTGTTCTATTTTCTCTGAGAGATACGAACTGCATCTAGTTCGTCGAGGAATCACACTGGAAGCTCTTTCTTGACCTTCTTGCCAAGATTGCGGCAGGAGAAGAGCTGACAACACCATAAGTACACACGATCTAAAATTCAATACGTCGTAAAAAAAGATTAAAGATCAACTGCAATGTGACCTCAAATGATAGGACCAGACCATGGAATAGTATTGATTAAAGAAAGCATGGCATACTCCTATATGCTAGCAGTAGCAGTGATGAACGAAACTGTACTCATTCAGTTCAGGCTGCCCTGTTCCACATACTCTTGGGAAAAGAAAATCGAACACAACACATACCAGTATCTTTTTTAATAAAGGAAAAGCATCCAGCCTCAACACTCTGAGAGTGTGTATTTTAAATTTGACTTATTATCTTATAGTTTGGTCACAAAGGATCCTTCACAGTGGCTCGATCATGCAGTGGCCGGATCAAATTGATTAGATGTAATTTCTGAATTCTGACATCGGTAGTATAGCTAGTATTATTTCATGTCTTAGTTTCACATAACACAATCAAAACTGTGTGACTAGCTATACAAAATATATATAGTCGATTCTCATGTTAGCTCCACTCCAATTGTACTATGTGAAACTGCCCCCCCCCCCCCCCCCCCCCAGTTTGCTTCGCCCTCCGCCACTAGCGGCAAGCTGCCTGTTTCCAGATGAGAAACAAAAACCAGAGCCCGTGTTCGGAGGGCGTACTTCACATTGCCATAGAACATTAGAATGGGAGCTCCCATTCGCCGGCCTTGCTCCACGCACTGTTTAACGTGTCGAAGGAGTAGGTGCCACCTCACCCTCAGTGGAAATTGTTTGTTAAGTTTAGTCCAACATCGGTAATTGATGGTGGGAGAGCACGCCATATAAGGTGGGGGGAACCCTCACCTAATGGACTAGTTTTTTAAGTTGAGTTAGGCCTATGGGTTTTATGTGTCGGGGACTTCGGTATATGGGTCTGGTGGGCCGTGGCTCGTGGGCACCAAGCGAGCCAGATGCCGCTGCACCACTCTAACAAGTGGTATCAAAGCCATGGTTGGATTGGATGATGAGATGTGTGCGATAGATCACATTGAAAGTATGAGGAGAACATGCTCGATGGGCGCTAGGAAGACAGCTCGATTTGGTGCAAGGTGGAGCATGGGGCGATCAACGATTCGATCGGTGGTGTTGAACACTTCAAACAGGTGGCTTGAACCCTTCGATGGGCTGCAGTTGAAGTGGATTGATCAAACGTGGTGATTGAGTCAACTCAGTAGCCGATGAGATCGTTATAGGCAATGACCTCGGCGCTCTGGTTCTGACCAGGCGGTCTAGACGTGTAAAAGCTTGGAGAGATTGGAGCAGACGGGAGCAGCGATGTGACCGAAAAGTTACATGAAGGCTAACATCATGACACGTCGAGCTGGTTGTGCCATGGATGCGAGACCAAGGTGTAATATGGCGAAAGATTGTAGATTGGTTTTGAGACTACGGAAGATACAATGTTGCAGATGGACCGGCGTGGAGGCAAGGCTGGTGGTGTCGGGCCTAGGCGCGCAAAGAACCAGAGGCGGCGGGTAGATGCCGCGCGGGACACGCGGATTTCGAGGCGTTGGAATGTGGTCTATGTGCGGTGGCTCAGGCAGCAGGACTCCAAGGCGTGGGGCCTAGGCAGATGCAGGAGGCTCCGCTAGGGACTCCCACAGGCGGACTCAAGCCGCAAGGAGCGGGCACGAGAGATCGTGGCGCGGGTCCATAGGGACAGGTGTGCGGCGCAAGGGAGCCGGCGGCTCTAGGCGGACGGTTCTCGTTTTTGACGAGCACAGGCGCAGGGTGGCTTGGTGGCATGAGGCGGACGATCGGATTCGTGCATGGCCAGAGACGCGTGGAGGCTAGGGCCTGTTTGGTTCCTACTGTGGAGTTACTAGCACGAACGGCGCGCGCCCCGTGTATTTTAGATCGCGCGCCCCGTGTATTTTAGATGGGTAGTCACTGCGCTATTTACGTGTGCTGGTTTTTTAGGTATTTGATGTATAGACTGATAGTTAGGTTGTAAACTATGATATTCTGTATAATAAATTGTAGTAGGATGGATGTGTCGAGAGAAATTGTAATCGGAATCTGTGCCCGGCGATACATATAAACATGGTTTGGTCTGGCTTTGTGCACGTGCCGTCCTCATATATTTTGCTATTTGGGTACCCACCTCGTTTAGTCTGAAAGGGAACGAAGGCAGAGGGGCATGGTGGACAGAAATGGGTTCATGGACTGGGATGAGCCGAAACGGCCGATAAAAGAAAGACGTGCTCTATTGCGCCCGCTTAGACGAAGTAGACCTATGCAAGCAGGCTCTTGCGAAATTGTTCTTATAGCGTGTTGTGTTGTGTGGTTAGAGTAGGAATGGCAATGGATGCTCGAAAACCACGTATCTGACGGGTTTTATCTGACACAAAGACGATTGTGGAATGAACTATTCATATCGGATATGTCAAGAGGCTTAATCCTCTGCCCACAGCAGAGCGTGTGCTGATAAAGGTCGATAATACCCGTATCCATAAACCTTTGGGTAATTTATACTCGCATCAATTATGCATAAATCGTATTAAAATATAAGTAAGCGTACGATTGTAAAAAAATCAGTAAACTTGTCGTTGTTAGATTGTTAACTATTGCCTATCTTTTATTTAGCCGTATTTAATGATTATATTTATAGCAAATAATATTTGTTTTTTAATTTGATACGAATGTAGCGGATATTTAATCGGGTGTACGTTACCTGTTAGGATTTTTATCCACCAAGTACATGACTCCGTACCGTAAATCAGGTCTAAATATTTTTAATAGGTATGGAATGGTACTACTCAACGGGTATATATCCATTGCCATCTCTAAGTTCGAGAAAAAATAGACGTCGCAAATTGATCGATGGTCCGATGGACAGGAAAAAACACGTGGCAGGCAGGCAAACGACGCGCGGTGGATTGCCTGTTTTTTAATTTGATACGAATGTAGCGGATATTTAATCGGGTGTACGTTACTGGTTGGCATTTTTACCCACCAAGTATATGACTCCGTACCCGTAAATCAGGTCTAAATATTTTTAGTAGGTATGAAATGGTACTACTCAACGGGTATATATCCACTGCCATCTCTAGATTCGAGGAAAAATAGACGTCGCAAATTTACGTAATAGATCGACGGTCCGATGGACAGGGAAAAACACACGTGGCAGGCAGGCAATCGACGCGCGGTGGATTGCCTGCCTTTTCACGCACGTTGTAGAGTTACATATTTTGCCTGGCTAGTTGTTGCCTGTACTATGCCTGGATAGTGTTTGGTTCAAACCATGAAGAGCTACCTCATCCAGGCAACCGTGCCCCGGGAGAGCTATCTATCGCCGCAACGATATATCTGCCTCGCATCGCTAAAGTGAGCGACGCCAGGGCGGAGGAGCGTCGTGGGCCGAATTCGAGGGCGGCCCAGCCCGCCGCTGCCGCCGCAAGAAGCGTCCGCCACGACCGATGAGGCGGCCGTCGCCCAGGTTAGGGTTTGGGGCTGCCGGGGTTCGGGTTTGAGGTTGGGCTGGCCGTCGGCGAGGTCTCCTTCTTCACCTCCGGCCTTAAAGGGGAGGGCTAGGGGCGGCAGCCGGACAAGGGGTAGTGGCAGACAGGGGGCGGCTGAGACCAGCGGTGATGGCGCCGCCAGTTGGGCAGAGGAAGAAGGCGGTCGGGGAGGGCCAGCGGTGGGAGTGAGGCGGCCGCTAGGTGAGGCAGCACCGGCGAAGCCGGATTAGGTGGCGGCGGTGGAGGGCGGCCGGCGGAGGCGGGGATGCCGGAGCCAGGGGAGGTGGTGGCGGCGGGGGAGCTCGGCGCCGCGAAGGTTAACTGAGGCGGTGATGTGGAGGGCGGCGGCGGAGACAGAGACACCGGAGCTGAGGGCGGCGCCGGTGGTGGGGGAGCCGAGGAAGCTAGGCCGGCCCATAGTAACTATGTGTAGCCGGCCCAACAGTGCCTTCGGCGCAGCGATAGATAGGCGCCCGCACCGTGTCCTCCCCCTGGCCACCAAATTTGAGCGTCCGGCTCCAGTCAAGTGTTTTGCCTGGCCTAATCACTGTTATTAGCTGGTTGACCACCGAAGAATGTAGCAAAACATATGCGGAAGGCAAGTTAATCACCAATATTTGCACCAAACACTAGCTACTATTTTCCCACTTAGCCTCCTTTACTGTTCGTTGGCTTCCGTAATCAGACAACGAGTGTCCAGAACCAAACATAACCATAATATCAATTGATAACTATTTATATTATATATTTTGAAGCACATTATTAATACATTTACCATCAAATTTTTAGTCAACTCTCAAACAACATTTTTTACCAGACAAATGGTCCAGCTTTGCAACCAACCAGGCCCTAGGTGCGTCACGACACGCCGCAGGAGTCGTACCTCGGCGTGTGAGACCAGCAGGCGGCACGCGGGGAGTTGGCATGCGCGCAGAGGCTCCTACACTAGAGGACTCCAAGGTGCAGGTCGAACCGTCGAAGCTGGGTGTGGTCCCGCAGGGTCCAACCCGCTGGCAGGTGCAGGCAGCCTTCAGGTGACGTGCGCGGAGTATGATCAGGTAGAGCTGCCCAGCGTGAAGCCGTTGGGTACGTTCGGTAGCTGCGTCGGAACCGCCGATTTAATCCGAGTTAAGTACATCTGTTATTTTTGGCTCGCAGTGCGTTTAGATCAAACTAAACCCGGTCGTCTGTCGAGAGTCATTCGGCTCCCGATATTATCCTTTCTCAGAGAAACCGACGTCACACACATCCAGCCCTCGATGATGCCACAACAATTACATCATCACAGATAGTTGAAATAGGATAATAAGTAAAATTAAATTATAAACCAGTTCGAAATAAAATACAAGTTCTAAATAAAGCCTTCGCAAGGCAAGTTCGAAAGTTTCTCGCAGCAGAAATTAAAGTTCTAAGTTCATGATAACCAAAAGACTTGCATTATATGAAACAACACCGAGCCCACCAATGTTGCTTCCGTGCCACACATGACATCCTTCGTTCTTGATGGAAGCATGCACCTCCACCAACACAGGTACAGACCGAGAACTCCATACCTAAAAACCAATAGTGGGAGGCAAACCCTGAGTACTAATTACTCAGTAGGACTTAATGAAAATGACTTACGGCTGACGCAAAGCTTGCTTAATAGCAAATGGATACTTAGCTTTTCATTTTTAACCGTGATATGATATATCAACATATGGTAACATATTTCATCATTTGCATTTAATCATCATAATAACATGTAGGAATGTAAGCAACATAATATAAGCATGGTAATATTTGAAAATACGAATATTAATCAACAACATATTCAAACTGTTACTGCATTGCCCGTGTGCAATATCAGCATTCTCACACCTAGTGAGCATCAGCGACTCGAATCGATTTTTAATTCCCGGAAATAACTAAACGTGCTAGACGTATATGCTTACTTGCCGTAGTTTTCCCACATATACACCCCCACCTCCACTTGTCCCATCCCAAGATTCAAAAAGCCCTCACCTAACCTCCGGGTTGTGCTGTCTTAGGAGCGATACCACGGCATACCGGGTCAGCCCTCCCTTGACTACAAGTTCCCCCGGGTCATCCGGCCTCCTTCCAGTGGATGAGCGGAAATTTGAAAACTTCGGGTGGCACAAGTAAGGTTTCACCGGTTCCACGGCCCGGATAAGCACTCTAGCAATGTTATGCCGACCAGCAGGCGAACAGCGAACAGGCCTTATACGACTCGGGCGGAGTCCATCAAACCATCCACATCATTTTTCATTATAAAATACCCAAATCTCCGCCCGGCCTCAGGTGTGGTGACCATCTGCAGGAATGAGGCCAATGGTGTTTAGTCTAACAACTCTAGTGCAATCGATGCGGTGATAAAAAAAAAGTCATAACATCATAGATATCGTATAAATACATGAAAGCATGTGAAACCAAATCATAATAGATTGCAGGTAAGGTGTTAGTCCACTTCTTAAATTTTGTCAGCCATATAACATGAATGTTCGGCAAGATGATGTTACAATGTGGAGGCAGCACCTCTGAATTTTGATTCTGGGACAGCCAGGTTTCGATCCTGGGACCTGTGGGTTATGGCCCCACTAGCAACCATAGTCAACCTAGATAGTGTTTAGCACAAACACTTTAAGTGGAACCTAGATGCATCGATAAAAGATTAAAGCATCATAGATGGCCTCCAAATACATGAAACCATGTAATACAAGAAACTATCAAGTTACACCCAAAGTGTTGATACTAATCCGTCATGAAATTTGTATTGGTAAAGACTTATAGAGCTTTGTGGTGCAAGCTGTGCTACTAAGTGCGATCGTTCCGTCACGTGTATGGTAGCACACTATCTGTCACCTTCTTTCATCCTCACTAGGTACTTGTGCATTAATATGTGGAGAGAAATGACTCCATATACTTTAAGTTAATGAGAGTGTGAAAGTTTCTAATTTGATGGGTAGATCGTGAGGAATGATATTTTTATTCTTATTCGATTTCTCTTGAGACTTTTAAAGAACATAATTGATAGAAAAGCAAACTTAAGACATAGAATGAGAAATGCATGGATGTCATGATACATGATTCGTCCTATTCGTTCTCACATCCCACATCCTATATTCAGTATATATAACTACCGATATTTTGGTGACACATATGCACGGCACTCCCTAATGCATCTAGTCATTCTCTACTCGTTCTTAATTTCGTGTGAATCATAGTTAGTGTACCTGCAGAAAAAATGCATGCTCACATCATTACCACTCTAAACCTAGAAGTGGCATCCACGCTTTTTGCGTCACGTGGACAACGCATATGTAGGGTCCTCTGCTAGACCGGGCTAGTACCCACACAAGCAAATTGAATCTTGCCGCGTCACAACTGAATGATGGTCACAAACACCCAAATGGTGATCACCCACTTAAATTTCTATCCTACCACCATGAATGCAGTGTTCACAACAGTCCGCAAATCCCAATAACGTTCCACCAGTACTGGGGATGGCTATGGCCGAAATGTTGCTTCCCAAAGCGCCGAATATGCATATGAGTTTTATCTAGATCATAATGTTAGCGATGTCACCTTATAATACACTAACATCCTTAATATGGGCATATCGGTACTCTCATTTTCTAATTACTTGAAAATGGGTTTTCGAAAATAGGTTTGTAAATCAAAACTGGATGATATGACTGTTGTCTGTGTATGATCGGCTCTGATACCAGCTGTGGCGGAACCGCCGATTTAATCCGGGCTAAGCACACCTGCCACCTCTGGCTTACAGTATAATTAGACCGAACTAAACCCGGTCGTCCGTCGAGCTACCCAACAGGGCACTCGATGAAACCGTTGCCCAAAGATGCCGACATCACACACATCCAGCCCTCGATGGAGCCACAACAGGTACATCATCACAGGCAGTTAATAGTAGAAAATAAGTTAAAGTGCTTACAAACTGAATATAGGAAGTCAAATACATATTCAAATCCAAAGCGGAAGCGTTGTTCAAAATAAACCTCGCAGCGGAAACATAATAATTAATCAATTAGTCTTCATGCAATGATGAATGAGATGAGAAGCACCGAGCCCACCGGTACTATTCTCCTCCAAGCAATTGTCCAGAAGTCATCAGCACCTGCTCTCAAAATGTGGGGGCAAACCTTGAGTACTAATTACTCGGTAGGACTTAATGGAATGGCTTACGCCTGACGCAATGCTTGCAACTAATAGTTGATCCTTAGCCATTCTTTTTATAGCAATTAAAAGTTAACATGTAATTATCATCACCATAAAAAATGTACATCATCATAATATAACTTTCAGGAATATAACATACAAGTACAAGCATGTGGTATTGAAAACAAACCATGTATAAACATAGATACATTTAGATTGTTACTACGTTGACCGTGTGTGACATTGGCATTCTCACACCTGGTGAGCATCAGCGATTCGAATCGATTTTAATTCTCAGGAATAACTATCATACCATGGGTATATGCTTACTAGCCATCTGTGTTCCCACATATATCCCCCATCTCCACTCGTCCCATCCCAAGTTTGATTCAATCCCGCCATTTCCCCGGGTTTTGCCCCCAGGAGCGATACCACGGCGTACCGGGTCAGCCCTCCCTCAAGTACAAGCTCCCCCAGGCCAAACTCCCTCCGATAAGAATGGTAGGAACATGTCTCTGTTCTTCGGATGGCACCAGTAAGACTTTCACCGGTCAGCAATGTTACGCCGATCAGCAGGCGAACAGCGAATCAGGCCTCAAACGGCTCGGGCGGAGTCCACCAAACCATCCACATCATTTTTCATCATAAAATACCCAAATCTCCGCCCGGTCTCAATTTAGTTCCATCACAATCATGTTTAAAGTTTTCCATATATTTTGAAAACCTTTCTTTTGAAAACACCTATACGACGAGTGATTCCAATTCACTCGTGTCTACTCGCACCTAGCATTACTAGGCATACTCGTCCTATGCACTCTATTGTATTGTAGGTGCTGGGGCCAGGGTGGGCAAGAAGTCTAATGCAATTGTTTCCAAACAACTCCTAATGCAGGTGTCTAAACATCACTCAATATCATATTTGCTGAGAATTCATGGTCATGCCTACATTTGCTTATTTTCAACCAAACCAACAAACTAAGCTAATGTTAGTTTGCCGGGTTGTGGGGCTTTGCCCCAGGCAACCCCTTGATCACTTGGACTGCTCCTCCTTCCAAACACGACTGATGGGCTCTCCAGGTCGTGAGTGGGTCTTAGTTGGTCTTTTGGACACCGTTGCTCGGTGTAGCTTTTTGCGGCGTCTCCTCGATCACGTTACTACAATAAGCGTCACTATATGAATGATATGCACGATATAATTAAATGAGTGCAAACGAATGCAAATGAATGTGTATGGTGCCAGTGCAAGGTGAATAGTAGCATGGAACAAGCAACTTGACCAACATTATCATACACAAAAATCGGCAAAGCAATAACTTAATTTGATAGTATTTCCATTTTTCCCTGTTTATTTGAACTCATTTTTAGACGCAAGACACAACAGCAATAATAAAATCACTAGAAAGACTTTCTGGAACCTAAGCTTAACCATTAAGCACCATGATTTCTCTCAGAATTTATTTTGCAAAATAAATTCACTTTTTTCCTATTATTCATTTTAACATGCAATTATTTGTCTATTTCAAAACAGCAACCAAAACTTACATGCAGACCTTGAAACTTTAAAAATGGACTAAATATACAACATAGAGCATCTACAAATTTCAGTGGAATATTTGGAGCACTTTTCATGTAGCAAGTATTTTTCACTTTTGTAAAATACCCAAAATCTATGCATGAGGTCAAAACAGTAATTTAACAGTATATATTAGTGTCACCAAAAATCCTACATAATCCTAAATTATATGATAAGGCTACTGACCAAGTTTCATAATTTTTGGATGTCATTTAGACCACTTTTGGCATTTATTTCGATTTAGCTTGCATACAAAATATCAATGGCAAAATGGTCATTTCCTGCAGCAAGGTCTAGCCCACTGTATAGATCTACTTATAAAAAATCTAACAAAACATGTTTCACAATTTTTGCAATTTTTTTACAAATTTTTAGAGCATCGCAACTCATATCCCAAGATTCAAAAAACCCTCACCTAACCCCCCAGGTTGTGCTGTCTTAGGAGCGATACCACGGCGTACCGGGTCAGCCCTCCCTCAACTACAAGCTCCTCCGGGCCATCCGGCCTCCTTCCAGCGGATGAGTGGAAATTTGAAAACTTCGGGTGGCACAAGTAAGGTTTCACCGGTCCCACGGCCCGGATAAGCAATCCAGCAATGTTATGCCGACCAGCAGGCGAACAGCGAACGTGCCTTATACGACTCGGGTGGAGTCCAAGATGCGATATCATGAAAAGTAAATACTAAAATAAATCTCCGCCCGGTCTCCATTTAATCATGATCATAAACATTTCCATCATGTAACTTTCTTTGCCTTTTTGAAATTTCCTACGCGACGAGTCCACACACTCGTGTCTACTCGCGCCTAGCCAGTGTAAGCAACTCGTCCTGCGAACTCTAATCATAGGTGCTAGTGGCATGGCGGCAAGGTATTCTAATGCAATAGGTTTCAATCAACACTTAATGAGCATGCATAAACAGTAATTGATTCAAGTAAGCTGGGAATTATGCATTCCTGCCTACCTTCCTCGCTAGGGTCAGTGGGTGCCTCCTGTGCGAAGTCGGGTACCGGCTGCGCGTCCTCCGGCTGCTGCTCCTGCAGTGGCTCATCGTCCGGCTCCTCGATCACCGGCTGCTCATGCGTCGGCACCTCGTCCGCGGGATCTATATGCGTGATGCAATGCCATATGAGTGCAAGGGAATGCGAATGCATGCATATGGTGCAGATGGAACGTAATCAACCGTAAGCAACAACAACCAAGTTGACTTATGCCTTTTCATGTCAAATCTTATTCAATAATAAGAAATCATATAACCTATCACCTAATGTTGGTTAACATATCTCGGATGACAGCACGAGGACTTGCAGCAAGTAGTCGACTACTAACCAACCATTATTACGATTACAAAGTGAGCATACTTTCTTTTACCTAAGCAATTTGTTTATTTATCCCTTAAGCTACCTATGTGAGTTCAGCTTACTAAACGGTTCAAAGTGAGCTTAAATATTTATGATACAAAGATGATCACTAACCATTACTACTACCCAAGTTTCAGCCATATAGGTATTGTAGATTAATTATTAGAATTTCAGCAATTTTTCTAGCTATTAAATTCTCAGATTTGTTATAATGAGTAGAAAATGATTTTGTCCTTCCCATTTTATCAGTAGGCATAGCAGGATACAAACTCCATGTACAAAAATCAGTGAGCCAAAAATCTAGGATTTCATAAGACATCTATTTTCCATATAATTATCTTGGCTTATTTAACTTGCAACAGCAAACAGTGGCAATAAAATTCATAAAACTATTTTCTAGAGCCTAAAATTAACTAAAAATCACCATGATTTTTCCTGGAATTTATTCTGTAGTTTAAGGCCACTTTTTCCTATTATTCACTTTAACATGCAATTATTTGTTTATTTAAAAACAGCAACTAAACCTTACATGCAGACATCCAAACTTTTTATACCAGCCAGACATACCACAAAGTGTTCCCATAAAATCTAACACAACTTTCTGAGCAAGTTTTATAGGATAAGTATTTTCCCTTCACTTTTATTGCACAAAACCAATCCTAGGGGTAGATCTGGTATTTAGTAGCAAGTGCTAGGCTACAAGAATTTCTCAGCAGATCCTCACATCACATATGAGCTTCTCACAATATTTCATAATTTTTGGAAACCAAATGACCCCTTTTAACCATTTATCTAGTTTTAATATGCTTGCAACATTTGAGGGGTAAAAATGTCATTCTACACTTCGCCATCATGCCTATCTGATAGATCTACTTAAAAGGAGTACAATGCAACAAAGTTTGTATTTCTAAGATTTTTATTTGATTTTTAATCGAATTTCAAAGTTCTCAGCTCAACATATTCAAAATCCATAGATCCAGGGGCTGCTACGGAATTAATCCTAACTTATAGGGGATAGCGCGTAAGAATCTGTAGACTCATGCTACTAGCAGTTCGGCTGGAAACCAGAAAACATAAGAACGCGAGGGCTAAATCTTCTTCCTTGGGCCATCGTCCTCCTCTCGACATAGAGAGAAGGTCGACAGGGCGCTGGCCAAATCCGGCCGTTCCGGCCGCGGACGGACACCGGAGGTGGCCTAGGAGAGAGAGGAGAGCGCAGGGAACTCACCCCTCATCTCGGATTCGGCGGGGAATGGCAGAGAAAGGCCGGCGACGGTGAGCTGTACGCGTGGACCTTCGGCGAGGCGGTGTGCAGCGGTGGAGCAAATGAGGCCAACGGGATCGAGGGGAGATGGTGGCGCGGTCGATGGGGATGGCCGGCGTGGTGCTCTGGTGGTGCGGGAGGGACGGAGCTGCGCCGGAGCTTGAGCTCCAAGCTCTCTCCAATGGAGGCCGTCAATGGAAACAGAGGGAAAAGCTGCTGGGGTGAAATGGTGAGTGCGAGGAAGGAGAAAATGGAGGAGGGCACGCTCTCCGCTTAACGCCGCGCCCGGTCGGCCGGTCGGGCGACGTGTCATCCGGCGCCGTACACCGGCGTCCGCGTGTCGTCCGCGGCCTGGGCGTGGTCGGACGTCCTGGACTGACGAGCCCACCCGTCAGTGTCACAGGAAGAAAAATAAAATTCGAAATTGTAAAAATCACCGTTTGACTGCAGAAACCTCCGTTCGTATTTCGTGTTTTTGAGCATCATAGAGGCCGAATTAGATCAATATCAAAATACAAGAAATGTTGTAAACTTTGTGATCTACAACTTTGTTATAAACTTTGATACCATATTCTATTGAAATTTGAAGAGAAATTTTGAATTCAAAAGTGTGACCTCAGTTTGACCAACAGCACATTCCAATTTGAAAATTTTATAAGTCCATTTTCTGTCCATCGTCACGTAAAGATTTATATACCAAAGTTGTTCATATTTCCATGATCTATAACTTTACTATATAGAATTTTGCATGATCATGACTTTTGTTTCACAAAAATTTGAATTTAATAAACAAGTCTGTTTTTAACAGATTTCACACTTTGGCGAATATAGCCCAAAACAATATGTAAACCCTCATGCATGTCAAAACACAAAATAACAAAGTCATTCAACATGAATTTTCCCACAAGTTTTTTATATAAAGTTTCATCCAATTCTCTACGGAACTAAATCTACAACCTTAAGTCTAACAACATATTACCGAAAACTGAGTTCAACATGCCCAACTCCAATCGAATTTGCTTATGGGGTTCAAATGCATGTCATTATATGATGAAATGCTGCATGTATGATCAAATTAAGTAAATGATGCCAATAAAATGCACTTGAGATGCCAGAGGCATCACAGTAGCCGCGCTGGGGCTCCAGCCAGGCCGTCGGAGAGTGAGGCCCATTGTTTGGTTCGCTTGGCCGCGCCCATAGCCAGCCCCTCGCCTGTGCAGCTTGAGGCCCCGCGGGTGGCTCCAGGGAAACGGCCAAATCGGTTGTGTTTCCCATGGCCAGGCCCCCGTGGACACCATGCGCCTCCCCGGCTCTGCTCAGCCCTTCTTCTCTAGGTGACCGTGTGCTTCACCCCTACCCTTCTTCTCCATATCCGGGTGCTCGCTGTCGGCATCCGCCTCCGTCGCGGCGTTCAGTCTGCACCCTTCTTCTCCAAGATCCGCCCCCGCCCTTCTTCTCCACGTCTGGGTGGTAGTTGCCGGCATCCGCCTCCGCCGCGGCGCTTCGCCCGCGCCCTTCTTCTCCAAGATCCGCACGGTCGTGCCTCCACCTCCGTGTCTCCCCCGGCTGCCGCGAGGACGGGGAGCCAGTGTGGGGTCGGTGGCTGCAAGGACGGGGAGCGGGCGACAGCGTTGGTGGCCGTGAGGATAGGGAGTGGGCCTGGGTTCAGGCAACCAAACAAAAGCTACAACCAGGCGCGCTAACTGGAAATGCCAACCAAACACGAGCTCCGAGCTTACGGGAGCCTGGGTATCCCTAGTCTAGCCACGGACTAGGGCCTGGCTCTGTGGGGAGGAGCTGCCAAACAAACCCTGTTTCCATGCAAAAAGGTGTGAGCATATGGTACAGAATCAGAAAAAAGTTGTGTAGTAGCCAGGGAAAGACTCAAGGATATTTGCAGTTGGCTATGGATTTTTTGGCAGGGGCAGTGTGTTGTAGCCATGATACGGGACAAGCAGCGGGTATGAAAACCAAAGAGCAATCAAGCTAAAAGAAAACCGATCAAGTCGAAGCAGAAAAGAGGAACGTGGTGGCTTGGTGTCTAAGACTATCTCCAAGTGGGTTTCTTATCCTCCTCCCTCAGTTTCAAACTCCACTCCGTATGTCATATCATCTACAGTGCATAACAGTGTGAAACAGTACAGAAATTCTCATTTTGAGACATACCCTTTGAGACAGCCTAAGAGAACGATCAAGCGGGTTGACTTTATCGTGTGCGAACGATGGGATGGTCAAAAGGATGCGATGGTACGATGACATATGCAAGAGCATAGTATAGGCGTGTGCTATGGCCTATGGTGGCGTGTGTGCTGCGGGGGCATCCAGACGAGGTCGCGAGTGGGCTGGAGACACATGTTTTTCCGTTAGTTGAGCTGTGGCAACAGACAGTTCGGCTAGGACGGGATCGACTGTTGAGGTCAATGACTGCGGCAATTTCTATATGTTGACTCAGGCAACAGCGGTGATGTTCTCTCAGTATCATCAGACAAACAGTTGGTTCAACCAGGAATGTTAGATTCAGCGAGTTTTTTCATACGACACGGAAAAAAAGTTATTCACTTTGGACAAAGGCTGCTGATTTTGGTTCGGACTGCATATTGATAACGTGATTTATCGTGTTATTGGAGTAGGTTATGTCAAGATCAATATGCAAGTCGGAGTTGAGCGGATACTTCAGTATGTGAAGGATGAGGTGGAGTTTGGGAGAAATCTAATTTTGTTTGGTGCGCCGGATGACGGTGGTTAATGTTCCGAGGTGAGTCGGATGAAGTAATCATGGAGATCATGAAGGATGACACGACTGTGTTGAGAGAAATTGGCAGCAGGATACACCGTTAAACTTAGAGTCATGAGGAACGAAATTGTGAAAGGTATTTTGAAGGTACGTGTCTCACACAGACTCGTAAGCCGATCGACATGAGCGGCAAAGGGAAGGCTCAAGTCCGATACACAAGACAAATTCAAGGTGATGGACGTATTCGCCAAGGTGGAGTTCGTTAAAGCTTGTGTCGAATATGTGTACGGTTCTGGTTACGATATGAATTTGAGTTGAATTGGCGGTATAGGGTAGAGTTCTGATCAAACCCTGTAACACGGACTTCTTCGTAAACACACGTTGGACAGAAACTCTAACAGAAATCAAGGTGACCGTGTAGGCAAGGGTGGGAGCCGATGTACTTGGTGGACAATCATATTCAGGAACCGGGCGGCTCATCCTGATTCAATGTATGTAGATCGTTCGAATTGCCCACCCTCCTTTCCTCCAACAGAGACAGAATCTGGGTCTCTGCTTGATTGATGTTGATATTCTGGTAGCAACAAGAGCAAAAGTACTAACTTCTGCTTGATCGATATACAAAACTAAAGTAAAAAAATCTACATGCATGGAATTTCTGACCAGCACGAGGCCTAAACACAGAGGCAAGCAGGCCTTATTCTTCTCAGTCTCCGGCGCCGACGGCACAGCTAGGCTGTGGTGTAGGGAGACGACGAGACGTACAGTGCAGGGCGGCAAACCGGTGGCCAGGCGACCGGCGAAGAAGTTGCAAGCTTCAAGAGCACGACCGCGCAGCCTAGCCAGGGTTGGGCGTCTAAAGTTCTACCGCGTGGTGACCGGGGCCGGGCCTGTCCAGCATTTGTTCAGAACAGGCCCGAGGTGCAAGCCCATCGTGCATTCATGCTCATCCACACCACCCAAACAGATCGCAAATCTGAGCCAATAGGCAGCAGATCGTAGAGCCTGGGGATGCAGACTTAGCTTAGCTAGTGCATGGGAGGGCCTGTAGGCTGTAGCTCTTTTTTTTTCCTTTTGATAAGGTAGGCTGCGGCATTTGTAAGTGAGAAGACCAGCTAGATTCACCATCTGTCGTGAGAAATACTACTATGAGTATAAATTGCAGTGGATGTTGCAACAGAAGAATATATATATATGGTACTCCGTATACAGAGGTTCAGTGCAAGTGTGCAACAGTATACAGGCTGGCTAAAAAGTACAGTAGCTAAGTTAGCTAAGCTACGGTGATCCGATGCATTAAGTAGCAAAAATATTTAAATGAAGGAAACACAATAATTTCAGTTGACATAGTCTAGAAAAATATTGTTGCATTCATGCCTCATGCACAGAGTTTATGTGTAAAAATGAATTCAAAATCCATTTTGAAAAGGCTTGAAAATAGTTTGAAAAAGAGGTAACAAAAGGGAAAGAGCCATTGGGCCAAATCTCCCCTCTTGGGACAACTCCTCCCTCCTTGTTTTAGTTTTCCTAGTGCAGGCTCACGACCATGGCCCAGCTGGCTTCATCCTCCTTCCTCTCTCACGGTCCGATCTTCTCTCCCCTCCTCTTTCGGCCCACACCACCTTGCCAGCCTGCACCATCTCCTTCACTCTTGCCATGCCGACCCCGCTCTCACTGGCACCGGGCCCCACGTCCCAGGTTCTTCTCCCTCCTTCCGCACCCGCCCGCTCTCTCTCCCCGCGAGAAAATTGCCCACAAGCCATTATGAAACGAGGGTTTTGCCGGTTTGTCACTATCAACCAGTGCCAACACGCTAGAATGCCATTTCGAGGATATGGAAAATGAAAAAAAATCATTTACACAGCTCCAGGTTGCGTGCAATAACCATCATGCCCCCTACCTTATCCACGTCTCCCGAACCGCTCGCTCGCACCTCGCGAGGATCGAGCGCCGGAGTCGTCTCGTCCGGCGACTTGCCCCGGCCGCCCCTCACCCTCCCTGTCTCGATACTTCCACGACGGGCTGCGAGCGGGCGGAGCAAGGCAAGGAGGCGGGCGGAGCAAGGCAAGGCGGACACACCTTGACTATGACGAGCACGTAGGGCAGGTCACCGGAGGCGGCGCGCCTCAGGGGAGGACTCGAAGTCCCGGAAGATGTCGTCGCCGGCGAAGTCGTCGAGCGCGACGGCGAAGAGCGGTCCCTCGCCCATGCAGTCGATCTCGATGGGGCCGCTGGCGTCGGCCGCCAACCGCCTCGCCAATGGGTAGAAGGGCGCCAGCGCGTCGCGCAGCCGCGTCGGATGGAAGAAGGGAGAGGACGAGTCGGCCGACTCGTCGGCGCTGGGCCTAGGGTAGTGGCTGACCAGCGGCGTGTGGGCCTTGGGCAAGATGGCTGGGCGAAATGAATCGCACCTAGTTCTTTAACCTCGTTAAGGAGTCAAATTGGAAGCTCTTTCTTGAGCTTCTTGCCTAGACTCTGGCAGAAAAGAACGGGCAACACACGTGCGTGCAGCGTGCGTGAACATCAATCTTCATAACTTAAATTTGGTACTGCAAGCCTGAAAGCTTGAGACCTTGCAAAACGCTGTTCATTTAAAACTGGATCATAATCAAAGGGCCAAAGAACATGGGAACTGCACCTATCATACAGCACGAGAACAAAAAAACAGCCATGCAAAAAGGAGAGGATATGCTAGACTGCCGGTGGGAAATTTCAGCAACTAGTTTATTGCACCCATTAAATTGCATACCTTGATCCTCACCCTTAAGGGATGGTAAAGGATCCTCAAAATTTGCAAATTTTGCCTAGGAATTTTAAGAACCGAGATCAAAAAGGGCTGGATGATATTTCTATTCATTTTTTGAGCTAAAAATCAATATAGACTCTTTTGGATTGTGAAAAAACATTTGGATTAATCATGACCCATTACCACCCCCTCACCCTACTGCGACCAGCAGTGATGAACGGAATTGTGCTCATTGAGGCTACTCAGTTCCTATACTCTTAGAACAAAAAAAAAGAGACAAGCATAAAGTATATGGATTTTTACCTACTGTCTTATTAGTTTGACCACAAAGGATCGTTCATAGTGGTTGGATCCTCCATCGTCTGAAGCTATAACGTCTGGACTTGTGCTTGATCATCCGAAGTGCTCCTTTTCTTCCACGCTCCACCTCCACACCAGTAAACACTGCAAAACTCTCCTTGTTATCGAACCAGTTGCCATCCTTCTTCCTGCACCACGCTTCCTGTGCTGTCAAGAACATCCTAACAATACAAAACTTGCCGGCACCCAGAGGCTGAAGGTATGACTCCATTGGGACCCACCGGCCCGGCAGCGGCTGTGCGAGTTCGTCCCCACGCTTTCTGCAGCACCGGTGGATTCGTCGTCAACGTTGTGGCGGTAAGGTCAGAGGCGGCAAACTTGCCGTTCTCAGATGAGAAGCCAAACCAGAGCCCATGCTCAGGGGCGTACTTCACATGGCCATAGAACGGGAGCGCCCATCTGCCGGTCTTGCTCCACGTACCGCTTGCCGTGTTGAAGGAGTAGGTGCCACCACCCACCGTGGAAATCCAGATTTCTGAATCGCCGACGACCGTAGGCTTTGAAAACATAGCGGTTCCAGCGGCTCTCGCCCTCGTGCTGCACCACCACCTCCTCATGTTTGTACTCGGGAACCCCGAAGGGAGGTGATGGGAGAGAGCGCCAGTACCATTTATCCTTGAAGCGGCTGTCGCCAGGGTAGACCAAGGCCTCAAAGGTCTGGTCGTCTTCGGGGACACTGTCGAGGACGTAGAGGCTGCCGCCGACACGGAGAGAGATCGGTGCGAGCATGGGCACGTGCGGTGAAGGCATCACGCCGATAACACGGGAGGAAGCTTCACAGAGGAGGGTGTTGCCATCCTGGTCCATGGCGATGATTCCATTGCTGCTCTGGCCCAGGGACACGAATGTTATGTCACCGATATCGTGCGGCGGCCGGGGTTTATGCAAGGACAAGGATGCGCGAGGCAAGCAGGCATCCTCCATGATTGTCCTGTTATTTGCATCAGCAGCTGCCAATGCTTGTTGAGCTGTTGGGTAGAAGCAACTCCATGGGTTGATGCGGTGCAGACTAAAGCAAGCGCGGGAGCCGACAGAGGCGAAGCTACGTTGATGCTCCCGAGTGCACCGGCAACAGGGTAAGTTTATATTTTTAAGTGATTGCTTATTGATTTTTACCCTTGTGCACTCCCTAGCGGTAAATGTTGGTACCACCGTCCACCATACAACAGCCCACAAGGCCCAAGCAGCCAACGTCCAGCCTAGTTCAGCCCTAGTAGACAACAGACCAGAGACCAAACGAGACAAGCTAGGAAGGAGATTACCCCTCAAAAAAAAACTAGGAAGGAGAGTGGGCCATCCGCACGACGCACGTATTTTCCTCCGTGACAGTGTGACCATGAGTATGCGCCGTATGTCGAGTCCTTCTCTCAGTCATAGTCAAATCCCTTACCCTGCGCTCCTCCTTTTCGTGAGGAAACGCGCCCGTGAAAAAGAAACATTGAAGCCTCTTGGTCCTCGCAGCCTCGTTGGAGTCGCAGCCTCGCCGGAATCAAATCGTAAACAGCTAACCTCGTTGGAATTGCTATAGGCAGCGGCACACTCAACTCGTCGACACCTCCGCTGGCACGCTCAAGCCCTCTCACGCCTCCTCTAATCCTTTCTACTTCCACTACATCTGACCATCACCAATTCACCATGATAGGTATAGTGAAATCAATTTATTTGAAGAATTAAGGTTGTGTTTAGATTGCTTACCTCCCAATTCTCATCTGTAATAAAAAATGTAGCGTTAAGGGTTGCACTTGGGGTTTGGTAACTTCAGTTTTGAAAGAAAAATGATGGAAGTTAAAAAAAAACGATGTTGTAGTTGATCGCTTCAAGAAAATGGGAAACCACAAATATTAGGAGGTATGAATTGCATTCGCTTTTTATCATTTTTTGAATTCACGAATGAAATGTTTTCTACTAGTATTCAACATCTAATTAACATTCTTTCAATAGGTCATAGCCTCATGGGGGATGTATTTTGCTATGTGTAGTACATACAATATTTTGTTAGTGTTTATTTATGTTAACTATCAATACTATGGCATTTATGTTGTTCATCTTCTTTTTTTCGTTGTGTATGCTTGCTACTATTATTACAAATATGTATTATACTATTATGTATATTAAAGTGTGCACTCGGGTAGTCGGTGCTCTAGCTTCGCCCCTGGGAGCCGATGTACTTGTGAACAATCATATTCATGAACCGGCGGCTCATCCTGATTGCCAATATATTCAAGATCGTTCCTCTCCCACCCTTGAAAGGAGGTAGAATCTGGGTCTCAATGGCAAGGGTCAGCTAGTTCCTCTCCCTCTCTCTAAGAGGAAGAATCTGGATTATAGATTGATGTCGATATTCTGGTAACAAAAAGAGCAAAGGATTAACTTTTGCGCTTGATTGATTGATATATACAACACTCAAGTAAAACATCTAAATGCAAGCGGCTGAAATTCTAACCTTCTGACCAGCAGGAGGCCTAAAACAGACAAGGCCTTATTCTTCTCCGACACTGAGTTGGGCGCACCGGTAGGTTGGGGTGGGGGGAGATGTACAGGGCGGCAAATCAGGCGAACGCCGAAGAAGTTGCAAGCTCCAAGGGCACGGTGGAGACCAGATGCAGGCATGCGGCCGGTGGAAGGTAAGGCCGCCGGCGGCCGCAGGGGTTCGGGTGGCAGCGTCCAGCGTGTACAGGAGCGGTGCTTTGGGGGATATGGGCTTTTTTTTTTCTTTTTGAGGATCTTTGGGGGATATGGGTTCGGAACCGATTCTCGCCGACTAGAAATAAATTTTAAGCCCCAGCCAGTGCCAAACGCCAAGCTTCTTCTTGCGGGCTTAAAATTCCAGGCCTTCTCCCCTGCAACATGCGAAGCTGGGCCTGGAATAACCCTCGGCCCCCCTGCTTTCGGCCCTCCCTCCCGCACCCGCGGCTCCCCACTCCCTCTCCCAACATGCGGTGCCGGACGATTTGGCTAGGGTTTTGGCAGGCAACCGACCACCGTGGATCCCTCCCTTCCGGTCCCTCCCTTCCCACCCAGGGGCCTTGGCCGCCGCGGAATACCCCCGCCTCAGAGGCTAGGGCTTGGCCACCGCCCGCCTACAGGGCCGACGTCACCGGCCGCTGCGGGTCCTCTCCAGGCCCTTCTTCCCCGTTGCCGGCCACTGCCCCGCATACTCGTCCCTGTCGCTAGTCGCCGGCCAGGCTCCCCGTCGCGGCCTGCAGATCCCATCGCCAGCCGCCGCCCGAGGTCCCAGGTTCAACCTCCGCCGCCCTCTGACCACCTTCCTGTTGTTCTCTCTCGGAGTCATTTACAAGTGGACCATGCATGTCAGACTTAGTTGGAAAGCTGTAGAACAACCTATGTGCCAAACACCACAGATTTTTATCTAGCAGCTTATATAATAAGTGGCAGAAAACTTAAGCTATGGAGAAACCGGCTTATAAAAGAGCTTAAGCTGTACCAAACAGGGCCTGATTGGGTAGCACAGCAGCGGCCTAGGGTTGGGCGTCTAAAGACCACCGAGTCATTACCGGGCTGGGCCTGTCTAGCATTGGTTCAGAATAGGCCCGAGATGAGATGCAAGCCTGTCGGGCTCATCCATCATCCAAGCAGATCGTTCCCATCTATTAAAAAAAAAGACATATCGTAGAGCCACCGCCGTAAACGGGCACGTATAGGCCGCCGGAGCGCCACTGCCAGGCCTCCATCGGCATTTTTAGGCTATTTTTCTATTGGGCTTTGAAAACAAAGACCACAAATCAACCGAAGATATTTAGAAATCTCATTTTCTTATTCGGTACAAGATCGACACGTTTTTTTATTCCACCTGTAGCACCTGCTTAACTGAAGGGAAGGATAATTTTTTCATATAGATTATTAGGATTGTGCCGTGCGGTTGCTACGGGAATTATAAATTATTGACGCAATACTTATAAGTTCATGTGTTGCTATGGAATAGCCATAAAAGAAAAAAGTTAAACCGCATAGATAAACTATACCTACAAGATCATAACTACTAACAGTATAAAAGTCTTGAAAATTCTCTGCCACCGATTATCAAAGCTCTATTTGGGATTGTGCATGTTTGGGCGAGTTTTTATGCTTGCAGTGAATTGAAATAGAAACCAAAACCATGCCGGTATTACATTTGCTGCCACGCTCTCTATCCTATAAGCTCTGTTATTCCAGCTCAGACTAAAATGGTCACAGTCGACCAAGACTTTAAGCTTAGAGCATGTACCAAGAGTGATGCTTTCACAAATTTGATTTGTCGTATTTTCCTTATAACCTATTCCTAAGACTAGTAACTTTGATGGTTTTCAGGCTGTCATGGGATTCAAGAGTACAAGTAGAGGGGTGGTCTTTCAAAATAATTGTGTTCACTATAGCAATTCCCAAAGTGACCACAATCTATTGCGTTTTACTAACTCGTGATTTGCATTTCCAGTCTTCACTGAACATACAAGAGTTTACCGACAAACTGGCAAGGTCCTCACTCACTATTCTTGAAAAGAAACCAAGTACGCATACCCACATGCACTAGTTTGTTGGAATAGCAAAAAGGCTTCAGGTCCCCATTATTGCCTATCTAGTCTGTTCATGATATCACATAACAAGGTTTTAGAGGCTATATGTTAAAGATTGCATGGGTGGGTACCCAGTAACCATAGTCATATAACTCTTCAAATCTTAAAAAAATCTTGAAAAGAGGGGCACGTCCTGAAAATCTATAGTAAGATGTATTAAAGAAAGACGTGTTTAAGTACATAATTTTAAAATTTGAATAAGCCATGCAGTGTCTTTTCTTTAAATAACCTACTCTCACTTCATTTTATTTATGCAACATGGTCCATTTAGCCATTTTTGCTTGAGTGGCACCCTCTGACAGTCAATAAACTCTTAGTTTATTTTTCCTCTTTGTGAAGGAAATAGGAGTTGGAAAAGGTGGCAACCAATATGATGTTAGATAATTCCGTCCCAGTTGTTAGAAGATGCATTATCAGTTACTTAATTTGCTGGAACATTGACCATCTCTTCTTTCAGACTGATCAGTTACACAAGTTCATCAGATTCTCTCCTGAAATCTCTTCACCTTTACTTGCCATTCCCTAATGTTATGGTCCCAGTTACATTTCCCTTTTTTTTTTGGCAGGAGATGGCCCCAGTTACATGGTTCCGTTGGACACAATAAAACCATCCAGATATTTTATTAAACCCTGCTAGTTATGGCTTTAAATTGTACCATGTCTGTTTCATCTTCATCTAGGCAGAGCATAAATTATCAAAGGGCCCTGTTACATACAGATACAGATAGCTCATGTCTGAGAAATGTCTGTTCGGTGGTTCTGCAAAGGTGAGGTGTACTGTCTTATGTCAGCCATAGTGATTTTCAGAGCAACATGGTGTTTTTTTTAATTCAAAAAACATAGGTTTAGCTTATGCAGTAAAGTAGTTATTTATTATCCTCCTGACTAAAGATGCCTTTCTGTCTCTCTTTTGAACGGTTGAGATGCCTTTCAAGTCTGTAACATTGATAATGGTGAGCCATGTATCGGGCACATTTGATACTAGTATTCATGCTGACGTGTGTTAAGACGTCATTATATATCCTACGGTGTATGAATCGTTATACCTGAGATACCCTGCTCTTTTTTCGTGTGTACGGCCAGGAGCTCCACTTTGGCAGTCTGCTACTCTGCTTCCTCCACTCCTGAAACTGTTGGCGTGCAGGCATTGGCAATGCGCGTTGCATTCTGCCTGCTGGGGTCCTTATCCAAAATCAGTGAAGGCACTAAAACTTGCAAGCCATGGAACCTGCGAGCAAGGTCATGCGCATCTTGTTGGATGAAGTTACTACACCATTGCAATTAATCTATGAAATTTGTGTACGCAAGACCATGCATGCATACCTTGCTGGCTGTTGTCCCTCCTTAGATGCATAACTAAAAAGCTAATGAAGCCAGTGATTGACTCTGCTAATTTAAACACTGTTGGCAACAGGAGCAGATCTCTAGATGATGACTGCGCACCTAACGGAGTACTTACCACTTGGGACCTTTGCTTATTTAGGGCCCGGTTTACCACACCAATAGCTGCTGCCCCTCCACCTGCATGGCATGGCACCGTGGCATTGTTGATTGCTGATGAGTTGCCCCTGCTGCGTCCGTCCGTTTACCGGCTCTCGTGGGGTTCATGTAACTTTTCCATTGACATCTTGCAGCTGCTCTTTCTAGCTGCCCGCTGCGCTGACAAGGTGGCGTACAAGCTTTCGGTTTTGCCTTTCACTTTAGGTACCTGGACTGGACTGGAAGAGCAAGCGCCGTTTGTGGCGGTGCAGGGGCTTTCAGGGGTGACCACGCTGCTTCCTTGCCCAATCGCGGCGAGCATCCCGGCCGGTGGTATATATCGTGCGGTAGTACTAGTGTAGCCTGGTGGTGACTGGTGACACGGCAACAGCTTGCGAAAACATTCACTTGCTACAGCATGGCGGATAGCCAGTGCCAGGATAAAAATACTGATACATCAGACACCCGCGGGAGGAATCAAATAAACACACCCGTGTATTAGATATTGTAATGATGCGCTAATAATTAGTCAAAAAAAGACAATTTCTCTGGGCCTGGAGACCAAGGCCAGCCGCCAGCATGATCAAGGTACGGTGGCGGCATGCATTAATTGCAGCAAACACATTCTTCTCTTGCTGGTGCAAACAGAAAGAAGCGCTCGAGATCCGGAGGTTGAAGAAGAAGGTGCACACAGTAGTGGCGGTGACTGCATTAGAAGCGTTCGTGCGTGCCCCCGCCGGTAGGAGCTGGACCCCGTGACACGTGTGTTGCTTATGTCAGGGAGCGAGGGTATATAGCGGCCATTTAGAGCAGAGTTTGGTGAGACTTTCTGCCAAGGTAAAAGCCAAAAGGCGAAAAATAAACAAGTACTCCCTCAGTTCCTCCGTTCACAAGTCTACGGCGCAGCGGTTGAGTTTTTTCTACAACTTCAATTATTCGTTTTATTAAAAAAAACTACACAAGTTATTATTTATTTTGTTATTGTTTTTTGATTATTGAGCATAGTTTGAGTATGAGTTGTATTTTTACATGTTTAAGTAATTTTTTTTTAAATAAGACGAATAATCGAAGTTGCAGGAAAAAAAATAGTATCATACATTAGTGAACAGAGGTAGTATTTTTTTTGTCCTTGTCATCCATCACAATCATGTTTCGTTCTATTCTCTGTCAAGTTAGCGGTACTTGGCTTAATCTGAACAAAGCTGCGCATGCAAGTAGATCGGTACCCAACACAAAAGTTCAGATAACAAAGTGTTCATACTATAGTTAGCCTTTGAGAAAGAAGTTTGGCAAAGGCAAAAGGAGGCAGGACAAAAGAAAAGTTTTCCTCAACAAAGACCTATATCGATTTCTCGGCAAAAAAAAAATCGTATGGACGACAAAGACCTTTATTTACATCAAAAAATAGTTGGACAGAAAGCGACGGGCAAATCATAGTAGATAATACTACACCTCCTGCTTTGATGTTTCCATGAGTGAAAAAAACAGCTCTAGTTACAGTTGGGGTCTTCGGAGGATTGACCATAGATATACATGGAAAGAAAAGAATTGATCGCAGATTCGCAGAACATAAACAAGAAACAGAATTTTTATATACCTAATCGACACTTCGGCAGATTCTTATTACATTTCCACTTTTTTATAGTTTCGATTTATGGCCAGTGGTCTGCACACAAAGCCCACCAGCGGCCCAGCGCGCAAGCCCATGAGCGCAGGCGTACCCATGCGACGCTGGTGGCGCCATGGTGCCCAGCTGACCGCAGCACATGTCCGTGAATGGGGTCTTTGTGTTTTCATTTTCTGTGCACGTCCTTTCATAGTTTCATTCATTCCTATCTTTTAATGTCGTGTGCTTAGTGCTCCGTTTGTGTGTGTTTTCTAGCGTGAAATCAGAGCTCGTCGAAAAAGAGCATTAGCCATTGACGTGGGAGTGTGTGTCTTGTTTAAAACAAAGAAGATATTAATAGCAAAATCTTTCGGATAGTTGAGAAAATTGCTGTTGTGCATTTTTACAGTACAATGTGACAGTTTTTTATTGGTTAGTAATGTCGAAGAAAAAGAATAGCAAAATCTACCGAAAGATGAAGTCACTCCAACCAGAAAAGAAAATTGAGTTCTGACGAACTAGAGAGACTCAGGCAGGCCTCTCCGTATCAAACCCGGTCTTCGGCTCAAAATTCCTAGCTACGAATCTAAGCCCACATAGATGGGCCTAAGCAAAGTGAGACGCCAGCCATGTGTGCGAACAAGTTGGGCCACCGCCAGTTCCCCAATCTACTTGTGTATTCATCCCTATGGCTGTATTTATGTCCTCACTAAAAAAACAAAATCTAAAAACACATAGACAGAGATAAGTATAAGATCTTGTTTGTTTTATGACAACCGACAAATTCCTTGTTGTAGTGATTATAAATGTAAAAGAATCATTAACCATAGGGAGATTTCGATTGTCACTTGTCAGTAGTGAGAATCGGTGTCCCAAGGCTAGATATCCAGAACGAGTATCATGATGGGTACTCCATCCGTCTTAATTTGTAAGTTGTTTGATTTTTTTGACACCAAGTTTGATCGGCTCGTCTTATTCAAAATATTTACAAAAAAGTAAAAAATTTTAATTTATAGTTAAAGTATATTATATTCTAAACTAAATCACAATGAAAAATGATAATTGTGAAATTTTTTGAATAAAACGAGCCGGTAAAACTTGGTGTGAGCATTAAATTCAAGCAGTAAGCATAAAGCATTTCGACAAGGATCTAGGCGTCTGCGGTGCTGATTAAATTGTAAGAAAAAAAAGGTTAAGCTCCCGAAATATAGAAAGGCATTTGAAATTATAGAAAAACATCACTATTTGAAGCAGAAATCCGAGAGTCTCCATCTGAGACAATGTTAAGTTTAACCAAATTTATATTAAAAACATTACTATATATGACAGTTTCATCATAAAACATGTTTTCATATGTACGCAATCAGCGCTATAGCCTCGCAGATGATGATTCTATATAAATATAGCTGAATTTAAACTATTTTTAGGACGGAGGTATATTCACTGACGATGGCGCGTACGATTGTTTTGCTAACTAATGGTTAAATGACACATCTAAGAGTTTTTTTATTATTTTCCAAAGCGACACTGGGAGACTTGCGACACAAATATTTCACATTTCAAATAAAAAGATTTGACTGATCATGAGGTACTCCAGGTGAGCTGTTTTCTGTTGGGCCCGGCTGCAGGAGAGCTTGGCCATCGCGGCTCCAGCTGGCAACAGCGCCGTCCGGCGATCAGCTATTCGCGAGGGCAGTTCAAAATGGCCCGCGCACATTTCATTTTTGGCATTCCGAATTTCTGGGCCCAATCCTCAATCCCGGCGTTGCCGTGCGAAACCCCACCTCCCCGACCACCGCTCGCGGGCAGAATCCCGCCACCGTCGCCATGAGCGAGGTGGAGCAAGGAGGAAACGACGACGCCGCCCCGCACTGCCCCCCGCATCCTGGATTCGTCCGCGGGTTCTGCTCCATCTGCGGGGCGAGGGAGGAGGACACGGAAGGAGGTGCGCTCGGAGTCGTTGCTGGGACTGAGAGCGAGATGATGAAGCAAGGAGGAGACGACAACGCTGCGAGCTGCTCCCATCATCCTGGATTCGTCGACGGTCTCTGCTCCAAGTGCGGGGCGAAGGAGGGCGCGGGAGGAAGCGCCTCCACGCTCGCTGCTGCTAGGAACATCTACGGGGACCCGGTGATGCAGGCTTCGGCGCCGACGACGAACGTCCCGCGTGCGCCAGACCGGGCGACCCTCCTGCGCACGAAGAAGCTGATTCTCATCCTGGACCTGGATCACACGCTGCTCAACTCGACCAGGCTCAACGACTTCTCCGCCATCGAGCGAGGACAGGGGTTCACGCGGAACATCAAGGATGACCCCAGCCTGGAACTCTTCCGAGTGGAGCCCTACGGCATTCCCATGCTCACCAAGCTGCGGCCGTTCGCGCGAAGCTTGCTGGCGCAGGCTAGCGCCATGTTCGAGATGTACGTCTACACCCTGGCAGGCTCGGTTTACGCGAAGGAGAACGTCAAGCTGCTCGACCCGGACGGCGTGTACTTCGGCGAGAGGATCGTGTCGAGCCTGGAGTCGAAACGCCCGGACATGAAGAACCTCGACGTCATCCCGGGCGCGGAGGACGCCACGGTGGTGATCGTCGACGACACGGACGCTGCCTGGCCGTTGCACCAAGACAACCTGATCCTCATGGACAGATACCTCTACTTCGCATCCGAATGCCGCAGGTTCGACTACCAGATCGAATCCCTGGCGGAGCGGGGCCTGGACGAGAGGGAGCACGACGGCGCGCTGGCCGTGGTGCTGGACGTCCTGAACCGCGTCCACAAGGGCTTCTTCGACTCGGTCCATGAGCACGACGGGCACTGCGCGGACGTCAGGGCGGTGATCAGGGAGGTGCGGGGCCAGGTGCTGCGCGGGTGTACGGTGGTGTTCAGCCTGTCGGAATCTCTGGATGAACTCGAGTACGAGGAGGACTCCCCCATCTGGGATTTGGCCGAGGAGCTCGGCGCCGTCTGCGAGTTGGATGTCGACGAGACGACCACCCATGTCGTCGCGGAGGATCCGGATACTGAGAAGGCGCAGTGGGCGCGGGACAACATCAAGTTTCTCGTCAACCCGGATTGGATCAAGGCGGCAGGTTTCTGGTGGCGCCGGCAGGACGAGCAAGACTTCCCGGTGAACCGCGAAACTGCAGAATAGTGATCGCGTTGATTCAAGCAGGCAAGTTTTGTTGGAAAATCAGCAGTAGTTTGTAGTTAATGTTTTGGTACAGTTGCTAACTTGCTACTATTAGGTGGTCGAAACTTCCATATCATTTCCGTTACTATCTCTGTTAAAATGAAAACAAGACGATGTTTATACAGTAATGACATGCCTACATATTACACGGTTAACCTCTGCTGTCAATGATGTATTTGAGTTTCTATCTCTGTTAAAATGCAAACAATTTGATGTTTAGACTGTACTGACATGCCTACGTATTACACGGTAACCTCTGCGTCTTTTGTACTTGAGTTGTCTTTTCTTGAGATGGTGACTGCGTGTTGTTGTGGGCCTTGGGCATTTGCGTGCTTGAAATAGTCTGTCGTTCATGTTCTGGAATTGGAGAAACTGATTCTCACTGAAATTGCTGGCCCTGAACAAAATGCAGAGGTGTGTTTGGTGCTTCAGAATTTTCCAGAGTAATGCTGAATTGTTGATTGTCTCTTGGCAGCATATTTGTGCAGCAAGCTCGAACTTGAAAGCATGCTTTTTTTGCCACTACTAATAGTATGCTATAATGGTGTCAGTGCAATTCCTTATCATATTATGTCAACCATTAATAGAAAACTATGATGAAATAGTGATAGAAGCTTGAGTGGATTCTGTTTTCTGCATATGCCTTCTTGTGTGTCCCGATTGGCTCCAAAGGACAGGATAGCATTTTTTTTTTACTTTGCCATATGCACTCACCTCGAGTTGCGGCGAATGAATAGCACCTCACTGAAAATTTTCAGACAATAGGTGCACATATATGCATGCATGATATCTGGAACATAGGACGTAGCTGTGCAACTACCGTGTCTTTTAGATGCTTATAGTTTACTGGAAACACTGTTAGGCCTTGTTCGGTTTGAGCAAAATCCAAGGGTGGTCCCCCTTGGATTTTGCTCAAACCGAACGAGGCTTTAGGGGCTCAAATGAGACCAGTGAACTTTGGATGAGTTTCAAAAACCTCAGAGCTCATTTTATGAATTCAGTGATCAGCGTTCATGTGAATTTCAGTATTGCTGTGAATTCAGTTCATTACTGAATTTCAGTCCAATACTTTTTAAAATTCGTTACTGCTTCACACTAGGTACTTGTGATATAATTGGTAGGTGCTTCACAACAGGCCAAATTCTGCTGGGAAAACCGGTGGTAGTAGCCAGTAGGATAGATGTAGTAAATGTGTTGGTTCAGCTGTTTCAGTGGAAACTTCGGTTCAGTTGCTATCAGGTGTCTGCAAAATCGATATCATTTGGTGTCAAAAATTTGATACGTGGTTACTGCGTGTTAGGCTTTGGGAACTGATGTGCTTGAAATAGTTAATAACCAAAGCCTAACACGCAGTACTGACGTCTTAATAATGTGTAATTAAAGTTGTAAAATAGATCTGGGATGCATTTTGCTCTATCGACTGATATCAGTCACTACCAGTTAGGCGTGCATTTTGACCAATTGTGCAGATACCGTCTCTTAAGCAATAAGTAATAACTGTATGAGCATTTCAACAAGGATCTAACAATCTGCAACGTTGGTTGAAACGTAAAAACAATGTTCAAGCTCCTGAAATATAGAAGGACATATAAAATTACAAAAAAAAAAGTCACTACTACTATTTATACGGAATCGGCCATCTGCTTATTTACTAACAACGGCGACGTACGGTAGCTCTACGGAGCCCATGTACAGCTTGCCGCCTTCCCTCTCCGCCACCTCGGTTGGCCTCACGCTCTTGGGCCCCCGCATCACCTGGACGATGTTCCCGTCGGCCCCGACCCTGACGGCGAGCAGGTGGCTGTCCGGACCAAAGGGCAGCTCCATCTTCTCCCGGTGCAGCGCCACCCAAAACCCGCCTCTGCCGTCGGCCCTCACGTTGTCAGGATAGCCCGGCAGGTCGGCGAGGTGCTCAGACGTGCCCGCCTTGGGACCCTTGACCCAGTACCTGAGCAGCTTGCACGGCCCCGTCAGCGCGACCACGAGGTGCGTCCGGTCGGCGCTAATGGCGAGGCCGTTGGGGTACGTGATGCCGGACTGCAGCACGGTGACGCTGTTCGTCTTGGGGTCGTACTTCATGAGGCGGCCGGTGGAGTCCCCGGTGGCCGTGACCCTCTCGTGCTGCGACCGCTGGTAGTTCATGCTGCTGTCCGTGAAGAACACGTCCCCGGTGACCTGGTCGACGTCGACGCCGTTGGTGAAGCGCAGCGGCACGCCGCCGGCCTCCGCGGCCAGCACCGTCGCCCGGCCGCCGCCGGGGCCGGCACGCATCAGGCCCTTGTACGCGTCCGCGATGTAGAGGTCGCCGGACTCGTAGTGGAAGCGCAGGCCCAGCGGGCGGCCGCACTTGCTCTCGGTGAGCTCCGCGGGGCGAGCCCTGGACGCGGTGCAGGCCTTGGCATCGTAGCCCGGGCCGTACGTGTACGTCGACCAGCGGCGCGCCTGGCCGTCCCACTTCAGGACGCGGCCGTCGGAGACGCCGCTGTAAGGGCCGGCGCCGGCGCCGTCGAACGCGACGCTCTCCGGGCCGCGCAGCCGCGGTCCGCGAAGTGGCAGGTGCTGGCTCCGCCCGCCGTCGATGGTGCTCGTCTCGGAAACTGGGCGAGCTGCGCACGGCGGCAAGAGCAGCAGCAGGGCGGCGACACAAAAGATGGCCAATGTCTGAGCAAGCTTGTTGTTCCCTGTGCGTGTCCCCGTGATTGCTTCTTTCTGTTGCGCGCGAGCAGTCACGGTTGCTGGACCTGGACCTTGCGTTGCGTTGGCTAAAGAACCTTTGCCGTTGCCGAGACCTGGCTCTGGTTCGACGATCTGTGGAGAGAACAGCGCAGGTCGCCTCTGCCTTTTATGTTGCCTGGCTGCGGACTTCTTTCCGAGTCGGTGCGCGTTTGGCCGTGTGAGGACGGGCGTACGGCACTGGACTCGGACTCGAATACTCTGCCAGTTGGTTTCTGTGCTGACATGGGCCAAGCCAAGCGGAACCGGGGACCTCCGGTTATTGGGCTCGGTGTATAGACTTGGCCGTCAGCAACAACTTCATATATGGCATCAATGGCAATACACCATCTCAAAAAAAAAAAATCAATGGCAATACACAGTCACTGCTCTAGCACCGTCGATTTTGACAAGGGGCTGTTCAAATTACATAATGATCCATTCTGAAATATATAGAAATTATGAGTTTGTTTTGAATCAAACTGTCCTAAATTTGGCCAACCATGTGGAAAATAAATAAATGATGATGATGATTATAGGCCTACCTTATCAAATTAACATAACTAGATATGTTATTAAATATATTTCATAATTTTCTTTGTCTTTTGTATGACTGAGGTTAATACTCTTCTCTCAGAGAGGCAGATCCACCACCTGCCTTGAACGATGGAGCTCCTCTAAACTCCTCCTCCAAGTTGGCTTTGGAACTACCATGGTCTTCTCTACAAATTCGGTCAAAGTTAGAATAGTTTATAACTTCAGATAAGCTTTAGTATTTTATACTCGCCGGAGGTTGTATGTATTCTGCTAACTACTGGTTAAATGACACATCTAGATATTTTATTTTCTAAAGTGACACTGGGATACATACAGATTGGAAATAAAAATGTTTGGATTAATAATCTCCGCGCCACTGTGGAAGTCCACTAATTCAAGGCCGTTTTCTGCTGGGCCCGGCTGCAAGCCTGCAAGAGAGAGTTGGGCCGCCGCGTCTCCACCTGCCAGCGTCTCGGCGAGCAGCTTGGCTTCCTGGCGAAGGCACAGTTACAAATGCCACGGCCGCTCATATTTCATTTTGCCATTCTGAATTTCTGAACCGACTCCCCAATCCCTGCCGTTGCCGAGCGAATCCCCACCTCTCCGACCACCGCTCGCGGGAAGAATCCCGGCCGCCATGAGCGGGGTGAAGCAAGGAGGAAACGACGACGACGACGCCCCGCGCTGCCCCCCGCACCCTGGATTCGTCCACGGGTTCTGCTCCCTGTGCGGGGCGAAGGAGGACACGAAAGGAGGTGCTCCCGGAGTCGCTGTTGGGATCGAGATGAAGAAAGGAGGGGACGAGGACGACGACGATTCGAGCTGCCCCCCTCACCCTGCATTCATCCACGGGTTCTGCTTCCTGTGCGGGGCGAAGGAGGAGGACTCGGCAGGAGGTGCTCCCGGAGTCGCCGTCGGGCACGAGGTGATGAAGCGAAGAGGCGTCGTCGGCGCCGGCGGCGACGACGATGGTACGTGCTGCCCCCCGCACCCTGCATTCATCCGCGGGTTCTGCTTCCTGTGCGGGGCAAAGGAGGAGGACACGGAAGGACGCGCTCCCGGAGTCGCCGTCGGGCAGCACGATACGATGAAGCAAGGAGGGGACGACCACGACGACGACGACGACTCTTCGCGCTGCCCCCCACACCCTGCATTCGTCGGCGGGCTCTGCTCCAAGTGCGGGGCGAAGGAGGATGCGGGAGGAAGCGCCTCCACCAAACTCGCTGCAGGGCGCATCCATGGCGGCCCGGTGCTTCCGGCTTCGACGACGACGAACGTCCCGCGCGCGCCAGACCGGGCGACCCTCCTGCGCACGAAGAAGCTGGTCCTCATCCTGGACCTGGATCACACGCTGCTCAACTCGACGACGCTCGACGACTTCTCCGCCATCGAGCAAGAGAAGGGGTTCACGACGTCGACCGCCAAGGATGACCCCAGCCTGGAACTCTTCCGAGTGGAGCCCAATGGCATTCCCGTGCTCACCAAGCTGCGGCCGTTCGCGCGAGGCTTGCTGGAAGAGGCGAGCACCATGTTCGAGATGTACGTCTACACCCTGGCAGGTCAGGATTACGCGAGGGCGGTCGTCAGGCTGCTCGACCCGGACGGCGTGTACTTCGGCGAGAGGATCGTGTCGAGCCAGGAGTCGAGCCGGCCGCACATGAAGAACCTCGACGTGATCCCGGGCGCTGAAGAAGCCACGGTGGTGATCATCGACGATATGAGCATTGCCTGGCCGTGGCACCAGGACAACCTGATCCTGATCGACAGATACCTCTACTTCGCATCTGCCTGCCGGAACTTCGGCTGCCAGAACGACTCCCTGGCGGAGCGGGGCCTGGACGAGAGGGAACACGACGGCCCGCTGGCCGTGGTGCTGAGCGTCCTGAAGCGCATCCACAAGGGCTTCTTCGACTCGGTCGGCGACGACAAGGACGACCGCCGCGCGGACGTCCAGGATGTGATCACGGAGGTGCGGAACCAGGTGCTGCGCGGGTGTACGGTGGTGTTCAGCCTGTCGGAATCTCTGCGTGGTGGCGACGAGTCGGAGACCCCCATCTGGGATTTGGCCGAGCAGCTCGGCGCCGTCTGCCTGTCGGATGTCGGCGAGACGGTCACCCATGTCGTCGCGGAGGATCCGGATACCGAGAAGGCGCAGTGGGCGCGGGATAACAACAAGTTTCTCGTCGACCTGGAGTGGATCAACGCGGCAAGCTTCCGGTGGTGCCGGCAGGACGAGACGGCCTTACCGGTGAGAAAGCGTTGATTCACGCTGGCAAGTTTTGTTGGAAATAAAATCGGTAGTAGCCTGTAGCGAATGTCTTGGTTCGGTTGTTTCATCTGAAACTTTGTTGGTTCAGTTGCTATCACGCTGGCAAGTTTTGTTGGTTCGGTTGTTTCAGCTGAAACTTTTGTTCAGTTGCTAAACTTGCTATCAGGTGTTTGCAACAACCAGTTTCAAACGATTGTATCATTCTGTTGCTGTCAGTGATGTTGTGCCATTTCTATATCTGTTAAAATGCAAATATGATGATGATTGGACAGTTGAGGGCACATGTGTCATGCCTACTTATTACACGGTTAACCTCTGCGTTAATGGCTTGTTGTACTTCAGTTAATTTTCCTTGAGATGCTGACAAAATGTTTTCATCGGCTTTTGGGCACTCATGTGCTTGAAATAATCAGTCAGTCATGTTCTGAATTTTGCTCTATCGACTCATTTCAGTCACCACCAGTTTGGCATGCATTTTGACCCAATTGTGCAGGTACCAGTCGCATTAATCTCTTAAGCAGCAAGTATGACTGTATAACCATTTCGACAAGGATCTAACGATCTGCCATGTTGATTGGAATGTAAAAACTACGTTCAAGCTCCTGAAATGTAGAAAGACGTAAAAGTACAAAAAAAAAGTTACTACGGAGTACTATTTATACAAAATCGATCACCTAATTCACTAGCAACGGCAACATATGGTAGCCCTACCGAGCCCATGTATAGCTTGCCGTCTTCCCTCTACACTAACTCGGTTGGTCTCACGCTCTTGGGCCTTGCATCACCAGGAGCACCTGCCAGGACCAAAGGGAAGCTCCATCTTTAGCTGCACTGCTGCAGTGCATAAAACAAGCCATTAACGAACCAAAGGGAAGCTCCATCTTTAGCTGCACTGCTGCAGTGCATAAAACAAGCCATTAACGCAGAGGTCAACCGTGTATTTGTAGGAAATTTTTACTGAACTTCAGATAAAAGCAAATCTCTGAACTGGTAAAATGAGCACTGAGTTTTTGAAACTTGCCAAAGATTCATCGCAGTGCTCATTTGAGCCCCCTAACATGCTGTTGTTAGTAAACTAAGCATCTGAAAAGTAGATTTAGAACAGTAGTTACACAATGGCATCATATTTGCCGGAGATCTATGCATGCATGAGCACCTATTGTCTGAAAAAAAAAAACAGTGAGGAGCTATTCATTGCTTTACGTTCTTACAACTTGAGGTGAGTGCCGATGGCAAAGTAAAAGGTTCCTACGGAGCCAATCAGGATACTCACTGAAGTAATACGAAGAAAACAGAATCCACTCAAGCTTCTATCGCCATTTCAACACAGGTCTATTAATGCCTAACATAATATGATAAGGAATGCACTGATGCCGTTATAGCATATTCTTTGTAGTACAAATAAAAACAAAGAAACAGGCTCTCAATTTTTTTAGCTTACTGCACAAATATGCTGCTAAGAGACAATCAACAGTTCAGCATTGCTCTAGAACTTTCTGAAGTTACAGACAAACCTCAGGGCCAACAATTTCAGAGGGCATCAGGTTCTCCAACTTTCAGACCATGAACAAGTGAATATTTCAAGAACATCAGTGCCCAGAGCCGATGAAAACACAGTCTTCATCTCAAGAAAAATTTAACTGAAGAACAAGCCACATGCTATTTGCATCTTAACAGAGACACAAAGTGAACTACATCAGTAACAGCAGTAAAATGAAATCCTTGTTTCAAACTCAATGTTACGAACACCAGACAGTATCTGAATCGAAGTTAACTGAAACAACTGGCAGTAACGGAAACACCTGACAGTGACTGACATTTGGATTTAGCACAGGCCACTACAGATTTTTCCAACAAAACTTGGCCTGCATGAATCAGCGCGTGTACCATTGTGCAGTTTCGCTGTTCACCGGGAAGCGTAGCTCGTCCTGCCGGCACCACCGGGAACTTGCCACCTTGATCCACTCCGGGTTGACAATAAACTTGTTCAGCGCCCACTGCGCCTTCTGGGTCCGCGGATCCTCCGCGACGACATGGGTGACCGTCTGGTCGACATCCACCTGGCAGACGGCGCCGAGCTTCTCGGCCAACGGCCACATGGGGGAGTCCTCGCCGTCGTCCTCCACAGAGTCCGCCTGGCTGAACACCACCGTACACCCACGCAGCACCTGGCTCCGCACCTCCCTGATCACCGCCCTGACGTCCGCGCGGTGGCCGCCGTGGTCGTGGACCGAGTCGAAGAAGCACTTGTGGGCGCGCCTCAGAACGCTCACTCGCTCAGTACCACAGCCAGCGCGCCGTCGTGTTCCTTCTCGTCCAGGCCCTGCTCCGCCAGGGAGTTGATCTGGCAGTCGAACTTCTCGCAGGCGGATGCGAAGTACAGGTATCTGTCCATTCCATCATGATGGGAATGAACATGGTGTTCGCCTGCGCCAGGAAGCCTCGCACGAACGGCCGCAGCTTGGTGAGCATGGGAATGAAATAGCGGTCCAATCGGAAGAGGCTCAGAGAGTACCTCCTGCCGTGTCCTCCTCCTTGGCCCCGCACCTGGAGCAGAGCCCGACGACGAATCCTAGGTGTGGGGGGCAGTGCTCAGCGGCGGCTGCGTCCCCGCCTTGATTCATCATCTCGTACGCAGCGGAGACTCCGAGAACGCCTCCTGTCGTGTCCTCCTCCTGCTCCCCACACTTGGAGCAGAGCCCGTGGACGAATTCAGGGTGCGAGGGGCAGCACGGGGAGTCGTCGTCGACTCCTCGTTGTTTCCTCCTTGCTTCATCTCGCTCATGGCGACGGCGGCGGGATTCTCCATGCGAGCGGTGGAAGCCCTGCTCACGATTCACGAGGAAGCCTGCTCGCCGACTCGCGTTGAGGCGCCGCGGCGGCCCAACTCTCACTCGCAGCCGGGCCCAACAGAAAACGGCCCATCTGGACTGCCCAATGGCCAGTCACGAGTCGCCTAGATCCCATTTTCAAGTTTGTGGTTGTAGGTCTCCTGACGTGTCACTTACTTACTTTAAATAAAAATGTCTTGATGTGTGTCATTTAGGCATTAGTTAAAAATAATCCATCTACCCTAAATTATAAGGGATTTGAATTTATTCTAATTCAAATTATTTAAAGCCTCAACAGGTTTATAGATAAGATTGTTGTATCAAAGAAGTTAACTACAAAAATATCTAGTCCCGTCTGTATTTTATCATAATTATCGATTTTATTTTCATGAGTTGATTATATTTATGATACTTTAACTTAGAACAAACTGAGAATCTGTTATATTTCGCGATGAAGAGACTAGGGAATAGATTCAATAACCACTTTTTTGAGTCGAGATCACCCATTTCTATTATCAAGGTAACAGAAATACAGGCATTCAGAGGATTATTAGACGGATTTGGGGGGAGCTACATCTAACCCTTTCACTGACCCAGTACCAGCTACTCTTCCTGTGTACCAACATTGATCTGATTCAGATTTGTTGCACACAGCAAGAGCACAGGGGATTTGTTCCACTTTTGACAGGGGATTTTGCCTGCCTTAGATTTATTGCCAGTTGGATACAAAATAAGGTAATCTGAATAAGGATACGTTGATGCTCATTTTGTACACCAAATATGCTCAAGGCAATCGATTTACCATCGCCAAATAATTTCAAATCAATATTGATGGTTGAAGTTTCATCTCGTTCCATGCGTGTTCAGCGTAAATTCCTCGCGGAATGCTCTGTGAACGAGTAGTACAGGCCACGAGGCCAGCAGGCGGCTGGTTTGATCCGTGCGCGATGGACGACGGTGGATTGGTGCCTTGGTGGGGGATGATCTTGGCTTGTCTCACTGTCTACCTGAGCCGCGACTCGTCCGTGAAGCGTGTGGCGAGCTTGGCGGTGTCGCGCCACCGGCACGCCTCGCGCTCCGTCTCCCGCAGCTTCCGCCGCGCGCGCTCCAGCGCCGACTCCAGCTCCGCGATCCGCGCCTCGTGCCGTGACTGCAGCAGCTCGTGCAGCCTCCGCTCCAGCTCTCGGGCCGACACGCCACCGTGAGGCGGGCTCTTCACGTTACTCTCGGTGTCGCGCTCGTCGTCGTCCTCCTCATCTCCGTCGTCGTCGTCGCGGTCTTGGCTCTCGTCGCCGTCCTTGTCTGTCTCACCGTCGTCGTTGTCGGAGTCGGAGCAGATCTCCGAGCGGCTCCTCGAAGACGCATTGCTCCTGGGCTCCGCCTGCAACTGCGAGGGTCGATCAATCACTCGATCGGAATTCAGAACAGAGCATATCGACAAGGATCGCGGGCTGATGATCAGAACGGAACGAATCTATGAAGGACACTTTTAACCGCGCGGTACCTCGAGCTGATTACCACGCCGAGGACTCGTGCGTTCGTCGTCGTCGGAGGCTCGCTGCAATCGCGACAGCTCCGCCTCAAGCTCAGCTTCCATCTGGTCCATGTCACGGCGCCCCGCCACATTCTCGCTCGCCCCGCCGCGGGAACCATCGGACCGGGGGGACAGGGCGGCCTCCTGGTCGGCGGCGCAGGCGACGGGGCCCTTGACGACGCTGGCGCTGTCCGCGGGATCACCGGACGCCGCGCTGGGGCGGCCGTTGCAGCTCCGCACGTCCGCCCTGGCGTCCATGAGCAGGCGCTCCATCTGCGCGCGCAGCTCGGCCATCCTGCTCAGCTCCGCGGAGCTCTTGGACAGCAGCAGCACCAGGCTCGCGCCCAGCCCCAGGGTCGCCGGCAGCGCGTCCTCCGCCGGCGCCGTGGCCTTCTTCTCTGCAGCGCATCAGCACGCACGCCATAAGCGTTGTTTGTTATTTGACCAATCGTGCAATTGCAACGCCAACGAAAGCAGGTGACCGATCACCACGGGCAACGCACGCACGTACCAAGAGAACTCCGATGGGACTCGCGAAGCGCCGCTTGGCCTCCCACTCCCACCACCTGGGGCGCGGCCGCCGCTTCCGTCGGCTCCGGCTCCTCCTCCTCCTCCTCCTTTGCGGTGGCGGCGGCGGCGGCGGAGATGACGACGTCCTCCTTGGCAGCAGCGCCGCCGGAGCAGTAGCGCGGGAGGCGCAGGCGGCATCCGAACCCGCCGCCGCGGCGGCCCCTGTGGAGGATGCGCGACAGCAGCGAGCGCGGCGAGGAGGCGCCAGCCGCGGAGGCCCTGGTGAGGAGTGTCCCGACGGTGGGAGGCGACGAGGCCGAGAGGCGCGGCGGCGGCGGCGGCGCGGTGCTCCCCGCCTCCACTGACATTGCTGATGGCTCGCTCGACTGGGAATTCGTGGAGTGCGCGTGCCTCCGGAGGATTCGCTGGTGTTGGCCCTTGGGAATGATCCGTGAGAGCCGTGCGTATTTATAGGGCGTGGTCGCGTGGCAAATCTGTTTGTGGACGACGGCGGCCTCTGACGCGACGCCCGTGGGATTCAAACAGCAACAGCCGGCGAGGCATTTGCGGGTGTGTAAATGAGGCGATGGACAGTAGGTTCTCCGTATAATTGCGTTGTAGACTAGCACGTACTCCATAGTAGGAGGAGCACAAACAGTACGTACTCATTTACGAGCGGCACCAACCGCCGCCAACGATGTCGCCGCGGGCGCCGGGTTGCTTCGAATTCCGAACCCCGTTGGCTCCGACGCTCTGATCGCCGGCGTTGCCGTGCATGCATATCGGTGCCGGACGCAGCCTCCAGCTCGAGGGGTCCCTTTGAATTACTGTATTCGAGGCCCTCGAAACTCCAGTGAGTGGAACTGTGGAAGTGAGAACAGCGGGGCTGAGGAACGGGGATCGGGGACTAGAGGGTGGCTCTAGCAGGATACAGGCCAATAAGCAAGAGGTGGTTGGGTGCGCGCGCTCTTGCTCCAACGGTCAGAGGGAACGCGTGACCCGCCTAATTGCTCGTCCCGGCCCGACCGTCCTGCAGGGACCCAACGATCCCGAATCAATAATCACCGGGCGGGAGAGGAGACACGACTCGTCTCGTCGCCTCGCCCCCTGCCGAATCAATGTCAACCCCATGCTTTTGCACGGCCTATTATGAAATATAAATATTAAATTTGTATATAAATTTGAAACCCACGGTCAATCAGAATTGACATTATTCAATATGTCACATATGTCCATGCTTTAATTTTTTTATACATCTGTCGGAGCGTGTGTGCTCCGGTCGGGTGGCGGAATGCACCCGCCCGAATCCTAAATACTAAGAGTAGTTAGGGGGAGCGATCGTTATTAGCTAGGACTCTGGTGGCACGATGGGGACACGAGGATTTAGAGTGGTTCGGGTCGCCGGAGCGTAATACCCTACGTCCACTGTGGGTGTGTTTTCTTGTATTGCTGTCTGTTGGAAAAGACGGAGGTGATTGTGAGCTTGTGCTTGTCTGTGTTCGTCCTCCCCCCTGAGAGTCTCGTATGCCTCCCCTTTTATAGCCCAAGGGGGGCATGCACATGGTGGCCGGGCTCCGACAGGTGGTCTCGTCCTACTTCCTCTATGCTACAGCTCTATCCTGCGCTAACTTGATACCCTACGCTCCTTCTGGCGAAGGTCAGGTCTCTCCAGCGGACTCTCTGTTGTCATGTCGCGTGCTCCTCGTAGCGGCAACTGTTGACTCCCACGTCTTGTACCTGCACAACTGACGCGGCCCGGCGTGGCCCGGAAAGTGCGCCACACCGTCCTGGTTTATGCCGTCCTGTTCCATCAGCCGCTGAACCCGGCGGAGGGCTTCAATGGCAGAGGAGGCAGGCGGCGTGCCGACGTGACATTACGGAGGGCTCACAGCGGTGCTACAGTGCTGCTACCCAGTACTAGGCCGAGCGCGCCCGCCGCGCGTGGCGCAGCTCATGATGAGCACAGTGTACTTGTTTATTCGGTTTAAACCCCAACGTCCGGCGGGAAAGTTGACAGTATGCCCTGTCACTGCCGTCGCGCCTCGGTAAGGCGCGCCCCTTTGCTTAGTCGCCGTCGCCTGCCCGCGGGGTGTCAGCGGGTGTCAGGGCACGCCCGTCCGTCAGCGGGTAACGGGGCACGCCCGTCTGACAGCGGCGGTGTCAGCGGGCGAGGCCCCTGGCCGAAGACTCCGCCGCGCGTCCTGTGGGCACGTGGCGGCCCTGGACCATCCCGCACCGGGGGTAGGTGTACGTGGTAGCTTACGGTTCCACCCCCCGAGTGCGTTAGCTCCGGACCTTCGAGCGGTCCGGACCTGGCCGCTTCGGACCTGGCCGCTCCGGACCTCCGAGTGGTCCGGACCTGGCCTTCCCTTGAGGGACATCTCGCGCGGTTGGGGGAGGCTCGGCCCTCGCCGAAGGAGGTCCGGGATCTCCCCTGTGGGCCGAGCGCGTGGCCCAGTCCGGGATCTCCCCTGTGGGCCGAGCGCGTGGCCCAGTTCTTATAAGGGGTAGGCCAGATCCGCCTGTACGTGGCCTTGGGCCTTTCCTTTACTGCGACACTTGCCGATATTGAAGACCCTGCCGAGTCTAGGCAAGCCAGCCCTTGTACTGCCCAAGGGAATAAACCCAGCTTGTCAGGCTGCGTGGAGCCTTACTAAGGACTGTTTACTAGACTTTGCCTAGTATAAGCGGGTACCCGCTTAGCTGGGTACCGACAACATCCATAATTAATATTTATATTTTATAGTGGCTTATTGGTATTAATATGCAAATTTAGGGGATTGCTTTAAATTATATAATAACACACTACACAATTTCTATGTAAAATTAGAGCATATTTTCTATAATGTTAATTTATGTGTAAATTTAGATATTACTTTAATTCACCTCTCACAATGGCATGGGGAGCAATTTATATTCAAAATTCAGGGGTAGGTTAATTCATTTATCATAAATGGCGTGGTGGGTAATTTATACACAAATTTAGGGGGAAATTCATAATGGCATGGTGGGTGATTTTTTTAGAAAAATATAATAGATCAACTGGCTGCTTGATAGATGGTCATTGTGGGAATTTCTAGGTTTTGTCTTTTTTTTTAGCGTGCCTCGTAATTCGTTGTTTTTTTTTAACCTCTGGTTAGGGGAAATGGTGTTTTTTTTCCAACAATCAGTTGAAATTTACTGGATCGAAGCAACTAATATGATAACCATTATTTGGATTGTTGGCTAATAGATACGTACTGGTTTTAGTTACTAAGATCAACTAAAACTAATGGATTGTCTTTTAAAAGAAACTGATAGATTGTTGCTGCCAAAGCCAATCGAGCCCAAGATGCCAGATGGACATGGGCCAGCACGTACCAGCCTTCTTCCCACCGGCAACATCGTCCTCTTGTTTTTATTTATGCCAAACCGACGCATGCACTACTAGTGATGTGTAAAGCTAGATATTGATAGGCTCACGATGAAAATAATTATGGTCAAACTGTCGTTTTACAAAATGCTTCATCATCTAGTCGTCTATATTTATGGTAAAAAAAGGCCTCTGAAGTTGCAATGCTACTGGCTATTGCGATATGCGTTTTCATCCATAGTCCACCGGATGACAGAGAAGTGAAAATGTTTAGTATTTTTCCATCAGAGAAGGTTTAAATCACTTGCAATACAAGTTCGAGAAAAAAGAACACATTTTGTGCAATCCTAGCTAAAGTACTTGCCTAGTGCTTGTTGCTGGCCAATAGTCAGGATGATTTTGACAGAACACCATTGCAAATATTCTGTAGTATCATGACAACCACGTAGATGGTCGGTTGGTCTCAGAGCCATAATGCAACTTGGACATGGACCCAACCCATTACCAGCCTTCTCCCCCATCCTCTTGTTTTTATTTAGGAAAAAGTGTACATAACCCTTCAATCTTTGGGCAGTTGTCTACTTTATCCCCCATGAACTTTAAAACCGGATATTTAACCTCCCAAAGTTTGCAAAACCGAATAAAACACCCCCTGGAGCATTTTTTAGTGTGATTTTGCTACAGTTGCACGGGAAAAGTATACATAACCCCCAACCTTTGTGCAGTGGTCTACTTCACCCATAAACTTCAAAACCGGATATTTAACCGCCTAAAATTTTCAAAACCAGATAAAACACCTCCAAGGGCGGGTTTGAGGGAGGTTTTGTTAAAGGGGCACTCCAGGGCCCACATGTCAGGTGACACATGGCGCGGGGCCCACATGTCAGTCTCCTCTCCTCTTCTTCTCTCCCGTTCTGCTCACCTCCTCCTCTGTGGTCTGGCGGCTGCCGCACCCCATCTCCTTCGTGATCGGGCGCCGCAGCGCCTCCACCTCGCTCACGACCGGGCGCCAAAGCGCCCCTGCCTCCCATGCGACGCCGGGGCCCCTGCTCCTCCTGCCATCAACCCACATGTCAGTCTTCTCTCCTATTCTTCTATCCCGTTCTTCTCCCTTCCTCCTCTGCGGTCTGGCGGCCGCTGCGCCCCATTTCCTCCTGTGGGTGGGCGCTTTCGCCCGTCGCGCCTCCACCTCGCTCGTGGCCCAAAGCTAGAGGCCACGACGAGCGGGTGGTAGGAGGAGCAGGGGCCGCGGCGGCCGCACGGGAGGCGGAGGCGCTTTGGCGCCCGGTCATGAGTGAGGTGGAGTCACGGAGGAGATAGGGTGCGGTGGCTGCCATACTGCAGAGGAGGTGAGCAGAACGGGAGAGAAGAAGAGGAGACTGACATGTGGGCCCCTGGCGTCCCTGTAGCAAAACCTCCCTCAAAACCGCCCTAAGGGGGTGTCTTATCCGATTTTTGCAAACTTTAGGGGGTTAAATATCCAGTTTTGAAGTTCAGGGGGTGAAGTAGACCAATGCCCAAAGGTTGAGGGGTTATGTATACTTTTCCTTTTATTTATGTCAAACAGACGCGCACACTACTATAACTAGGGGAAAAAAAGAACTAGACTGATATGTAAAGCACTAAAGCTAGACATGTTACCTTCATGATAAAAATAATTATGGCCAAAGTGTCACCTTAAAAAATGTTCATTATCTAAGCGTGTGCTTCTATTTTAGGCGCGTGCGCCGCAACCCCTTCCCGACGCACGCCCCCACCACTTCTTCTTCAACCTCTTGCCCCACCCATCCCGCTGCCGCCTCGAGCACCGGCGCCGCTCTGCCCACCGCCCACCGCTAACCGAGGCGACTCTCGCCCCCATCACCGGTCCTTCCCAACCGCTAGCCGCCGTCTCGCCCTGCGGGTCTCTACGGTCCGGCCGCCACCCCGGTCCTCCTCTTTACCGCCGACGGTGGAGGAGAAAGGTGTCGGCAGTGGCCTCCAACCCCAACGCCGAACTCTATTCGCATCCACCGCCATTGCCCCACCCGCCGTCACCTGGGAGCCCACATGCGCCTCAGCACCCTCATCTGGCCTCCCCGCCTGCTGGCCGCCACCGGCCCCCTCCCGCGCCACCGGCCTATCTCGACGTTGCCACGTGGCGGTCGCTCGGGAGCGCGCACCGCTGCCCCCTCCCGACACCGCGCGTAAAATAAGAATTTGATTGTGTTTATGGTGAGAGAGCACACCTGGTTGTGTGAAGGACTGGAACATATGCGTCTCGACAACGGAAAGAGCAATTGACTCTTGCCTAACGTTTTCAGAATTTAAAAACTTCTACCCATATTTTCTTTAACGAATCCACCATTTGCAACTGCTACTGTGTTATATAAATTAAAAAGCGAACTACAAATGTCTTTTCCATGCTCTGCCTCCGTAAAGGTATATAGAATGTGGCTTTGGCTAGGGGTTTCGAATTCTCTGTCTCTCGGCATCAACAATTCAGCATCCAGTCGTAAGAGTGTCATATTACATGACTATATAGTTATTGATATAAATTCATAATGTCTTCATTCGCCAATTCATTTGGTTTTCAATCTTACTGACTGGAAGACAGGGACAAACTCAGAACGTCAATTCAAAAAAGAGACAAATGTTCACCAACGCGTGTCTTTTTTTTAAAAAAAGGTCAATTTGTGGATTTGTGGGCATTGTGGCTTTGTTTATGGCCTGTGTAAAATGCATTTTGCCCGGGGTATGCCTCGCTGACAAGTCGGCCGGCGGCCGTGCGCACCCTCTCCGAAGTCCAAACAGGGCCAGATCGTCGTACCTTTGCGGGCAAGGTTGCTCGTCAGATCCCCTTGGCCGTCCGAGATCTGAAAAACACCTCCCTCCCCTTCCCTCGTCCACTGCATTCTCCCCCCACCCCTCCAGATCCACCGCCACCTCCCTCCCCGCCTCTACGACTAGAGGGGCCCGAGCTTCGCCGCCGCCGTGGCCGGGGACGCCGGGCCGGGAGAGGATGCTGACCAAGTTCGAGACGAAGAGCAACCGGGTGAAGGGCCTGAGCTTCCACCCGCGGCGGCCATGGATCCTGGCGAGTCTCCACAGCGGGGTGATCCAGATGTGGGACTACCGCATGGGCACCCTACTCGACCGCTTCGACGAGCACGACGGGCCCGTCAGGGGCGTCCATTTCCACGCCACGCAGCCGCTCTTCGTGTCCGGAGGTATTTTTGCTCCTCTCCCACCCGGCCGCTGGCGCCGTGCTGCCCAGGATCTCGTCGCCCATCTCCGACCCTCCTCCAGGGCTGCCCCGAACAACTCATATGTTAGGCCCAATGGGAACTAGGGTTAACGCACGCTTACACACTTTTCAGATAGAATAGAACAACCCATGTGTTTGGTTGGCTGAATGTTCGTGAAATAACGTGTGCACGAAATCCATAGGAACTGGCCCTTTGCTTCTCAGCGAATGCTTCTGATCTAGCGATGCATTACAACAGGTGACGATTACAAAATCAAGGTGTGGAACTACAAGACTCACCGCTGCCTCTTCACGCTCCATGGCCATCTCGACTACATTCGCACCGTGCAGTTCCACGCCGAGCATCCTTGGATCGTCAGTGCTAGTGACGATCAGACAATCCGGATCTGGAACTGGCAGTCACGCACCTGTGTTGCCGTGCTCACGGGTCATAATCACTATGTCATGTGCGCCTCCTTCCATCCCAAGGAGGACCTTGTGGTGTCTGCGTCTTTGGACCAGACTGTGCGGGTGTGGGATATCGGGGCTCTCAAGAAGAAGTCAGTCTCGCCAGCAGATGACATTATGCGCCTCACCCAGATGAACACTGACCTGTTCGGAGGCATCGATGCGGTTGTCAAGTATGTCTTGGAGGGCCATGACCGCGGGGTTAACTGGGCCTCATTTCATCCCACATTACCACTTATTGTTTCTGGGGCTGATGACCGCCAAGTCAAACTGTGGAGGATGAACGGTAATGCTGCAAACCCGTTCTGATATTTATGTTTTTTTTCCACATCAGACACTGAGAATTCTTTGTTGTGAGGAAGCATTTTAGTATTCATATTTTAATTAACCATTAGACATAGAAATGTGCATGTGTTTGTATTGTGCTTCTGTTCCCTAACATTGACTATTTTTGAACAGACACAAAGGCATGGGAGGTCGATACTCTCAGGGGCCACATGAACAATGTGTCGTGTGTCATGTTCCATGCGAAGCAGGACATCATTGTTTCCAACTCAGAAGATAAAAGCATCCGCATCTGGGATGCTACAAAGAGAACCAGCATCCAGACATTCAGGCAGGGAGCATGATCGCTTCTGGATTCTTGCTGCGCACCCTGAAATGAATCTTCTTGCTGCTGGTCATGACAGTGGCATGATTGTTTTCAAGCTGGAGAGGGAACGCCCGGCTTTCAGCGTGAGTGGTGATACAGTGTTCTATGTTAAGGACCGGTTCCTCCGGTATTACGAATACTCTACAGATAAGGAGGTCCAGGTAGCTCCGATTAGAAGGCCTGGAACTGTCAGTTTGAACCAGTCACCAAGAACATTGTCATACAGTCCAACTGAGAACGCAATCTTGATCGGTTATGATGTGGATGGGGGTTCGTATGAGCTATACATTGTGCCCAAGGACTCTGCTGGCAGATCTGACTATTTGCAGGAGTCAAGGAAGGGAGCTGGCAGTTCTGCGGTTTTCATAGCCCGCAATCGTTTTGCAGTGCTGGAGAAGAGCAGCAACAATGCTTTGGTTAAGAACCTTAAGAATGAGATTGTGAAGAAAACTCCTCTTCCTATTGCAACAGATGCAATTTATTATGCTGGGACTGGCAACATATTGTGCAAAGCAGAAGACAGGGTGGTAATCTTTGATCTGCAGCAGAGGCTTGTTCTCGGCGAACTCCAGGCACCTACTGTTAAGTATGTAGTTTGGTCCAGTGATATGGAGTCTGTTGCACTGCTGAGCAAGCATACCATTATCATTGCAAACAAGAAGCTTGCCCACCGCTGCACGCTTCATGAGACCATACGTGTGAAGAGTGGTGCCTGGGATGAAAATGGTGTATTCATATACACCACTTTGAACCACATCAAGTATTGCCTTCCTAATGGAGACAGTGGAAACATCAGAACACTCGATGTCCCAATTTACATAACCAGAGTTATCGGGAACAACATCTTCTGCATAGATCGTGATGGAAAGAACAGGTTGATAACAGTCGATGCTTCTGAATACATTTTCAAGCTTGCCCTTTTCCGGAAGCGCTATGACCATGTCATGAGCATGATTAAGAACTCACAGCTGTGCGGGCAGGCTGTGATTTCTTATTTGCAACAGAAGGGGTTTCCAGAAGTCGCCCTCCACTTTGTGAAAGATGAGAAGACAAGATTTAACCTGGCCCTTGAGAGTGGAAACATCCAGATTGCTGTGGCTTCAGCCAAGGAGCTTGATGACAAGGATCACTGGTACAGGTTGGGAATTGAGGCTTTGAGACAGGGAAATGTTGGTATAGTTGAGTATGCATACCAGCGGACTAAGAATTTTGAGAGGCTTGCTTTTCTGTATCTTATAACTGGTTACTTGGACAAAGTGGGCTTTATGTGTAAGATAGCCGGGCAGAATAACAATTACATGGGCCAGTTCCACAACGCGCTCTATCTCGGGGATGTACGGAAGCGAGTTGAAATCTTGGAGAATGCAGGGCAGCTACCTCTTGCATATGTAACTGCTGCCACTCATGGGCTCACGGAAATCGCTGATAGGCTTGCTGCTGAGTTGGGGGAGAATGTTCCTTCTCTACCAGATGGGAAAGCTAGCTCACTGTTGATTCCTCCTGCTCCTCTTATGTCTTGCAGTGACTGGCCTTTATTGAGGGTGATGCGTGGTATCTTTGATGCTGGGCTTGATGCTACTGGTAGGGCAGATCAGGAGGAAGACTACGAAGATGCTGGTGGTGATTGGGGTGATGAAGACCTAGAGATTGTTGATGTGAACAATGTGATGGAGAATGGAGATGTCGTTGACCACGGTGAGGAAGATGAGGTGAACGAAAGAGGAAGGTGGCTGGGACCTTGAAGATCTGGAATTGCCTCCAGAGACAGAGACACCAAAAGCTGCTGGTCCAGCCCGCTCCACTTTGTTTGTGGCTCCAACTCCAGGTATGCCCGTCAGCCAAATTTGGACGCAGAAGTCATCCCTTGCTGGCGAGCATGCTGCTGCTGGCAACTTTGACACCGCGATGCGGCTGCTTAGCCGTCAGCTTGGAATAAAAAATTTTGCTCCTCTGAAGTCGCTGTTCCTCGATGCACACATGGGAAGTCATACCTTCCTGTGTGCATTTGCAAGTGCTCCAGTTATATCTGTTGCTGTTGAGAAAGGGTGGAGTGAATCTGCTAGTCCTAATGTGAGGGGCCCACCTGCACTTGTTTTTAGCTTCTCACAGATGGATGACAAGCTTAAGGCTGCATATAAAGCCACAACCGAGGGTAAATTCCCAGAGGCACTGAGGCAGTTCCTGAGCATCCTGCACACGATCCCGCTCCTTGTGGTGGACTCGCGGAGAGAAGTGGATGAGGTGAAGGAATTGATTGTGATAGTGAAGGAGTATGTCCTTGGTCTTAAGATGGAAGTGAAAAGGAAGGAGCTGAAAGATGACCCCATCAGGCAGCAGGAGCTGGCTGCCTACTTCACTAACTGCAAGCTGCAGAAGGTCCACATGCGGCTTGTCCTGACTAGTGCTATGGGGCTTTGCTTCAAGGGTGGGAACTATGCTACTGCAGCAAACTTTGCACGGATGCTTCTGGAGAACAGCCCTAACGAGGCTCAGGCGAAGAAGGCTCGGCAGGTTGTGCAGGCCTGTGGGGATAGGAAAGATGCACGCCAGCTTAACTACGACTTCAGAAATCCATTTGTGGTGTGTGGGGCAACCTTTGTTCCTATATACCGTGGACAGAAGGATGTTTCGTGTCCATACTGTGGATCTCGGTTTGTGCCCTCGGTGGAAGGTGAGCTGTGTAGCATATGTGAGCTCTCAGTGGTTGGGGCGGATGCTTCAGGCCTCCTATGCTCTCCTACACAATTGAGATAAGTAGCCTTCAGTCTTGACAGGTATGGTTGCATTCAGTCAACATGAATGTTTTGCCTTCTGTTATCCATTTTAGTCTAGCGATAGTTTTGCATGCCATGTGGGTTCGATTCAATCCTTATAAAGTAAGCATACTCTAAAACATTTTGTGCTGCTAGTAATTTTCTTATTCAACCAGAGTCTCTGGTGCAAAGACAATGTGAATGGATATGATTACATGCTCTGAACATTTTGTGCTTGTAGTATTTTTTTTAATCAATTGGAGTCTCTCTAGCTTCTAGTAGTTTTTTCAATTAATTGGAGATTACTCAGGTTCACCTTCTGTATTCAGTCACCTCTTCGTATGACTGCATGTAGATGTCCGTATTACTTCTTTATTCTTGTATAAGACTGCTGCACCTTTGGTTCTTAAAATCTTGCTAGTTTATAATGGAATAATACATGTTTTTGGAGATTTTGGTTCTTACAAGGTCCAATGGCTAGCAGTTTAGCCTGTGTCACTTTCCCTTTTCAATTTTATTGATTCAAAGTTTTCACGGTATCATAGTTGTCTCAGGTAGATCTCTGAATGTTTTGTTTATGTGAAAGTAACGGGTTCGTTTCTTGTTCCAGCAGGTTGGTGAAAACTACCTGCAAGCCTGATATTTACCAAGCCAGCTGTGTTGGTGTTTTTTTTGTATGGTGATGCAAGAAAGGACCGTGTCAGTAAGTCGCTATAGGAGCTGTATTCTGTATCTAGTTGAGTCTCGAGAATTCCTCCCAATTATACGAATATACGACGATGTACTATGTTGGACGGATAATTTCTTCCTTTTTGGTAACTCGGTTTTCTTGCTGCACGCCTATGGGGTGTTGTCCTGTGAGAGACACTGGGCTGACTATTTCGGTGTATCATGGACTGGTCTGCAAGACGTCTATTTACTATTTCAATCACCTTCATTCTATACAGTAGCGCTACAGTATAGTCTTAATCAAATTACACGAATACTCAAATTACACGACTGCAGAAGCGGCGAGACGGCGTCGATGATTGCTGGACACGTCCGCCGCAGAAGCTCCCACTCCAACGTGAATCAAGTTGGCACTGCCGGAACTCTCTGTCGGAGTCGGCTGGGCCTCTTTCGTTCCGTTTGCAGCACTGGCCATGACCTTGGGCCGTTTGACCACGAAGGGCAGACCCGCAGAGCAGAGCTTGCGCTTCATTGCGCAGCTTCATCTGCTCTGCACACCTGAGCTGCAGGCCTGGCATTTTTTTTTTTGCATTTTGACCTCTGCTTAAAAAAATTGCAAGAATGATCTTTCCCTAAAACTATTTGCACGGTATGACATTTTTTGCGGCGCCATAGATGATGGCGCCGCAATATCTGCCACGTAGAAGCCGAACGGAGCGTTCTACGGTGGTTTGACACGTCATTTTTTAGTCAAAGTCTGCAGCATTATGCTGCGGCGCCAAGCAGCCTAGCGCCGTAGGCTTCTGTTTTTAAAAAATCGTATCTTTTTCATATGACGTCGGATTAAGATGATCTTTATATGAATTGTAGCACTCGATGAGATCTACAACTTTGTAGTTGTACGCAGTCTGTCTTAGAAAAAAACAAATTATTCGAGTATCTAAACAGTCTCAAATGAAAAAACCGTAAACTACAAAGTTGTAGATCTCGTCAAGGTCTACAATTTTTGTACAAAAACTCATTTATTTTGCGTGCTCTTTGTTTTTGAAAAAATATATCTTTTACATGTAATGTCAGAAATAAATGTAGCCATTTTTTTTATAATACATTTTAGTAGGATGATATTTATTTTTTTCCAGCATCACTCACCTTCGATTGTGCACCGAATAAATTGTTGATCCATTAGATTAGATTGTAAGTAAATGTGTATGCGCAGTGCAATTTGTAAATATAATCCTTAAATTTCCACACGCTCGCATCCAGTTTTTAGTTTCATCTCCTTTGTGAGAGGAATTGTTAAGCTATATTAACATTTTTGAGAAGTCTTTGTTTCCTACCATCTCAACAAGACCGGCTATGTATTTTCCATGGTCCTCGAGCGAACTTGGCATTAATATTCGTTCCATTTCTAGCACAACAATCGATAAGGTTAATGATGATAAAAATATTGTCTCCGTTTGTTTTTATTTGATGTGTAATAGTATAAATTTGTATCACTATGCGTAAAATAAAAAAATTTAGAGATAGCATCACTTACTCTCTTCATTCTCATCTAAGGCCGCATTTGGATAGTAGGAAAACCAGAGAAAAACCATAGGAATTTGGAACAGAAAAAAAATATCGGTTTGAACGTTTGGAACGAAGGAACCGTCAATTCCTTTCTTCTTTAGGAAGCAAGCCATTTCACAGGAATCAAAACACACAAGTCAATCTCTTATTTTCTTTTTCTTCACGCGTGTCCGAGGCAACTCCCACAAGCAAAGCAACTGCTGTACGATTTAGTCCTGCTGTTGGCCTACACGGAGATGGGTCCTAGCTTTTAGTTTAAAATAATTACTAAATTATAATGTAAACAGTTTGCATATTTCCTGCATTATGAATTCCTGTGATCCAAACGGTCTAGAGTTTCAATTCTTGTGTTCTGAGTTTCCATAGTTTTCTGCTTTTCGCTTTATTCCGTTCCTATGGTTTTTTCTATTCTTATGATTTGAATTTCTTTATTCCAAACATGGCCTAAATAATATTGCGACAAAAAACTTAATTTACTTCTAGCATAATTTTATAGTCATAACTGAGATTTCATCGAGATCTATAATTGTAATATAAAGATTATCTATATCCGACGTCACATTTAAAAGATATATTTTTTCAAAAACAAAGAGCACATAAAATAAATGATTTTTTTTATATGACGTCGAATTGAGATAATGTTTGTATAAAAATTGTAGGCTTTGATGAGATCTACAATTTTGTTGTTTACGGTTTTTTCATTTGAGATTGTTTAGATACTCGAATAATTTGTTTTTTCTAAGACAGACTGCGTACAACACTGTTCAAAAATAAAATAATTTTTTTGAGTATCTAAACGACCTCAAATAAAAAAAAATCAAAACTACAAAGTTGTAGATCTCGTTGAGAGCTACAATTTTTATATAAAGATCATCTCAATCCGACGTTATATGGAAAAGATACAATTTTTTAAAGACAGAAACTCGCGGCGCTAGTCCGGCGTTGGCGCCGCAGCACAGCGCCATGAATAGTGGCGCCGCAAGACTTTAATCAAAAAATGACGCGTCAGACCACCTGTAGAACACCATGTTTAGCTCTTACGTGTCAGATATTTCGGCGCCATCACTCATGGCGCCGTAATGGCCGTGGCGTCGAAAAAAAGTCGCACCATGCAAATAGTTTCGCAAAATTTGTGCTCTGCAGCCCAATCGTTGCAGATCGCGACGGGGAGCAGAAGTGACGGACACGCGTGTCGCCGCTGATGGACACGCCCGCGGCCATCTGCTGCCCACGAGAGGTCCAGCACGGTGACAACGGAGGCGGGCGGGGCCAGGTTATGAATAGGCCGTTATCCACCGCAAAGAAAAGCTTGGAAATTCCAGTGCGGAAAATGCAGGCACCAGGCAGACAGGCGACGTGCTTCCAACCTCCTTTGGGCACGCACAACACAAGCTTGAGATGCAGGGCACATTAAAGAAACACAGAAGCCAAGCTTTGGGCAACCACCACCACCCATCAGCCACCTACTACGCGCGTTAACTTCGCCTTCCACCTTCTCTGCTCCAGTTCCTAATATCAGTACATACTTCATCTACCAATGTACTCCAACATCATCAGGTTCATAAGTAGAAAGCAAATCAGTTCTATTCGTTCATGTTTGGATCGTTCATCATTGCCGCATCCTGCCTCGAGTCTGACGGCTCCGGTAAAGGTTTGTTTGGGGCTTTGGCGGCAAACACAACGACCAACTGCCGACCCTATTCTGGGTCCACAAATCTCACGTCACTGCCTCACCGATTTGCTTTTCAGGTAAACTAAAACACACCGTGCAGCTTTAATTTGCGTAGAAACTAAAAAGGCCAGATTTTGGAAGGAAACTAGTCTACTAATTGTGAAAGCAACGGCCGCTTTCTTCCCTGATTAGAAGAAACAGACGTTAGTTTTGTTTCTAACGCCACAATTAACACAAACAGTGACCGGTTTTATCCTATAAACACCCTTCGCAACGTAGTACATTTTGTTTTAAAAGAATGGAAAATAACTGAGATTAAACATTACGAGACCTTAGAGGCACTTATGATTAAAAATCTTGAGTTGACCAAAGTAAATTTAAAAATGAAGCAGCCAAGGGTAGAGTAAAGGAGCAATCTAAAAAAACAGCTGCGCCTGAATGAAAAACAATTAAATTATAGTCAAACGCCACCGCTTACGCTTATCGTCTTCCTCCTGCCTTCTCCTCTTCGTCCTCGCCCAACGCAATCTCTCTCCTCTTACCATTTCTCAAATCACCACCCAAGCCTACTGAAACACACCTGCCTTTTTCCCTGCGCGCTTCGATTCCAAACCCTCTAGCTAGGAGTTCTCGAGAAGATTTCACGGAGCCGGAGCAGGAGCAGTTCTTCTTTTTCCCCTCTTATCTCTCGTAACCTTCCTGCTACGTCGTAGCAATTAGCGGCCCAAATCCGCCGCGGCCTCTAAGCAGCTGTCGAGTTCGGTGGGATGGTATTCTGGATGTAGCGTATCCTTCAGCTGTATCGCGAAAGATTGAACCGAATCGAGTGCTGGACCTGAGCAGCTCTTGGAGTCCCTGAGAATAGAAGTGATCCAGAGGTTGGAGCTGCAGGTTCTGCCGCGCCATGTCGTTGCTCCGGAAGTTCTTCTATAAGAAACCGCCCGATGGGCTGCTCCTCATCACGGACAACATATATGGTAACGGAGTTCTTCCTTTGCATTTCGCGCGTCTTTGCTTAGTTGCGTCCGTTAGACAAATTCTTGTGTAGCCTAGGCCCCTAGCAGCTTAGTGCAACTGTGCAAGGAATGGTTTGATTCGATTGATATTGTGTTATTTGCATTATCTAAGCGTGATTTAGTTGACCGGGCTTAGCAAGATGCAGTCGAAATAATCCTAGAATTCACCCCAGAACTACTCTCAAAGTTTCAATTTTGTGTGTATCATGTATCAGAGAGTTCCTTTTTGCCATCACATTTATCTCCTTACGATTAAACAAGGTCAATTGCTAAAACATCTGTCACTCTATCATATAAAGAAAAGCTACATTTTCTGTTCAGTTGTTAAGAAGTTTATGCAAATGCACTAGTTACATGTATAACCATGGACCTCTAGAATGTTTCAAGATTTTTTTTTTCAAAAGACTATACAATGAATGAAAGATGAGTGGTTGCTTGAACACTAAAGCCTACATTAATCATGAGAGATGTGTTGCGGTGCTTGAGGAGAACCTATGGTACCTCTGGACCTGATTATTATGATCCGTTGATCTAAAAAAAGATGCGATTATTGTAAATAGGGTAGTTTAGTAACTGTTCACCCAGACAATTCACCTTCTGCCCTCTCTTGTTCCCCACACCAAACAATTGAACAACCATACACAGTGGCCGACAGTTGCTTTAGGCCGGGTAGTCTCCCTGATGCAGCCGTTGGGTTGTCGATGTGGGAAAGGAGAGTCCTTGCGAGCCTGGTGTTCTGCTTTGTCTGTCTACCAAGAGTCGTCGCACAGAGATACTGATAATCACGTTTCCTTCCTATCCATTCTGCTGGTCTGTTTTCAGATCTCGTAATCACGTGAACACGGCGGTGAGTAGCTGGCAGCCGAGCAAGGCCTGGAGTCTTGCCAACAGAGTAGTGGATAAAAATGCTGACCGACCCTTTCTCCTGTGAACTAAGGGAGATGAGATGATTAAAGATGTCCTGGTTCTAAATTACCCTCTTGGTATAATGGGATGTGAGAAATAAAGTAACAGCGTACAATTGGACTTTATTTTGGAATTATTTCCTTGTCTACAAATTTAAGTGTTGGCCCACAACTTAAGTACCTTCCAATTTTAACTGTTGGATCTGGAATGGCAAGCAACTATCATAATCACGTTTCTTAATCACGTTTGATGTTACCATCAGGAACAAGTGATAAAGACACAACTAGATAGCTTCATGGAGGTGTTCAAAGGGACACTTGATTTTGGCATATTTGACTCATAGGATATTGTATTTTATTTCAGTTTTTGATCACTGCTTCTCCATGAAAGAGATGGAAGGTGACCACTTTGAAGCTCACATTAGAGGCATCGCAGCAGATCTTCTGGAAAATTTTCGTGATCACTCGTTCATGATCTCGAATTTTGGGACTAGAAATGAAGAAAGCCCTATATACCACATTTTATCTGAGTATGGTATGACCGTATTGGACTACCCTGGCCACTATGAAGGATGTCCACTCCTCACCATGGAAATGATCCACTGCATCTTGAAGTCCAGTGAAAGTTGGCTTTCCTTGGGTCAGCATAACTTACTGCTAATGCACTGTGAACAAGGGAGCTGGCCCGTTCTTGCTTTCATGTTATCTGCTCTTCTAATATACCTGGGGCATTATTCTGATGAGCAGAAAACGCTGGATATGCTCTACAAACAATCTTCTTTGGAGCTTTTGGAGATGTTTTCACCTCTGAATCCCATGCCTTCTCAAACACGATATCTGCGCTATATCTCGATGAGGAATGTCATGCCTGAGTGGCCTCCAGCTGATAGAGCCCTCACATTAGATTGTGTTATTTTGAGGATCATTCCAAATTTTCATGGCCAAGGTGGTTTCCGTCCAATATTCAGGATATACGGCCCAGATCCACTCATGCCTCCTGATCAGACTCCAAAAGTTCTTTTTTCAACTCCTAAGAAAAGCAACCTTGTCCGTTTTTACTCACAGGTAATTGTCTTCTATCAGCTCATTCTTGTGTTTACTTTTAAACTGTTAGCTATAGCTACAGAATCGACTTATTTAACAGGCTCCTGTAGCTTAAATCTTTTCAAACATAAAATTTAAATATTTAATAATTAACCTTAACAATGCTTGTCCAAAAGAAACTGACCATTTCTGAACTTAGGCAGATGAACTGGTGAAAATAAACCTTCAATGTCATGTCCAAGGTGATGTTGTCCTAGAGTGTATCAATTTGTATGAGGACCTGGATCGTGAGGAGATGGTTTTCCGGATCATGTTCAACACAGCATTCATCCGGTCAAACATCTTGATGCTTAACCGTGATCACGTAGACATGTTGTGGAGTGCAAAAGACCAATTCCCTAAAGATTTTCGGTTTGAGGTAACTGTTTATGCCAAGTGGCAAACTGGACTATTCCTGTTGTATATCGATTTTTACATTCAACTTCTGTTGATGGTAGGTTATCTTTTCCGATATGGACGCAGTTACTTCACATGTCACCACAGAGTCTGTTATTCATGAGGAGAGACAAGGACTTGGGGTTGAAGAGTTTGCTGAGGTGCTAGATATCTTTAACCATTTGGACTTGTTGGATGGGAAGAGGGATACTGTACCTCACCCAACCCATATAAATATCTCATCAATTACTGATGAACCTGAAATTACGGTCATGCCACAACAATCATCTTCACCAATTCAGCCTTGGCAACTGATGTCTGATTCTGCAGTCCAAATTTTATCCGAGATATCAGAATCAGCATCCGCTGAGAGATCTGGTTCACAAACTCCAGTCGAGCATGAACATTCACCTCTGGTGGCACATAAATCAGCATCAACAGCATCCCTGACACCTCCTCCTCTTCCTCCTCCTCCACCCACTGTCTCTTTACTCCCTGTTCCTGCCAAGTTACCCAAAAATACCTGCACAAGTACCATTGATATTTCCCTTAGAGCAACTGTGCAGTCCTCTTCACCTTCTTCAGAGCCATCAGTCCCTCATGGTTTCTCGAGAACCGGAGAACTTATCAAATCACAAGAATCTCCTTCTAAAATTTGTGGGAAGTTACAAACTAATAGCGCTACAGGTCCTGATGTTTTCTCATTGTCACCAGCTTCTTCATTGTCACTGAAGGAATTAAGTAGTATGAGACCATCTCTCCCAGCAGGTTTGCCTGTGTTGCCTCAGAATTCAGACACTAGGCCCTTATCAATTCAAGTGACAAGATCAGATACTATGCCACCGCCACCGCCGCCGCCACCACCACCACCTCCCCCTCCTCCAAAATCAAGCATGATGATGTTTCCTTTGTCGCATGTTGAAGATGTAACGATCACTATAGATAAAGTTATACCACCTCGGCCTCCACCCCCACCCCCACCCCCACCAGCAGCATTTTCAAATTACCCATATGCTGTGTCTGCAATCCCAGCTCCACAGAAGAGAGTCCGATCTCCACCGCCCCGATCCTCACCCCCAGCATTGACAAAATCATCATTTTCCTCTCCACAGACGCTGCCACCGCCACTTAACAACCCTGATATCTCGTTGTCTCAACCGCAGTTTCTGGATAAAAAGGACAGTGTAACATCAGAATATCCAGGCACCCCGTCTTTGACACCTAAGTTTTCACAAAATGTTCCACGGCTGCAAACACAGCCAGTTCCACCTCCACCCCCACCGCCGCCTCCACCTCGAACACCGCATGTCCTATCTCCGTCGCTGCCTCCACCTCAAACACCGCCTGTCCCACCTCCAGCACCTCCACCATCTCGAACACCACCTGCTCCACCTCCTCCACCACCTCTGTCTCGAACACCGCCAGTTCCACCTCCATCACCACCACCTTCTCGAGCACCGCCTGTTCCACCTCCACCACCTCCTCCTTCGCAAAGTAATACATCCTTAAGTAAAAGAAATGATGTGGGAGCCCCTCATCCACCTCCGCCACCCCCACCATTGCTATCCCATGTTACTTCTGCACCATCAGTGCCATCTTCACCCCCATTACCTCCTCCTAAGATGGCTGTAGCCAACAGTGCTTCACAGAAGTCATCAACAATCCAACCACCTCCATCTCCACCAGGCCCCCATCCTAAGGTCCTGTCACAGTCTATGCCTAGTAAGGGAAGTGTTGTCAGTTCTAACCCTCCCCCACCTCCAGCATTTTCATTTGGTGCAAAGGGTCGTAGTACAGCCCGCTCAAAAAGTCCTAGAAGTTTACGTGCCAACCAGCCATCTAAGAGGACTCCACTGAAGCCATTGCACTGGGTAAAAGTGTCAAGAGCAATGCAGGGAAGTCTGTGGGCTGAAACACAGAAGTCTGATGAAGCATCTAGGTGTAAAAATATTTTTTTATGGAATTCTTTGTGGTTGAATGAGTATTTGTGGGGGACATTGGACACGTTAACATACTAATCCATGTATATCTTTATCAGGACTCCAGAGATTGATATTTCTGAGCTTGAAAGCCTTTTCTCTGTAACGATGCCAAATATGGAGGCCAAACGACAACGACAGCACCATTCTGTTGCCGCAAAACAAGAAAAAGTTCATCTGGTACTTCTATCCATACCCATTTGTGCAACTATTCTCATACAAGAAGGAAATGATAACTAAGCACTAACATTACACTCACTTTGTGCAGATTGACCTTCAGCGCTCAAAGAATTGTGAAATTATGCTGAGAAACATTAAGATGCCACTGCCTGATCTAATGGTAATTAAATTTAACTTCAGTTGAAGGGATATTACCTGAATATAAAATGTTTTTGTAAGATTATTTGTTTTAGTTTCTTGATAAGTAAGAATCAAGAAAGAACGGAAGCATAATTGATGCACAGCCTTGTTGAAAGATTAAAGAATAGATTAACTCGAGGGGATGTTATTTTGAACAACATACCTTTCGGGCTTCCTTAATAAACCCATCAAACGTGCTCTTAAAAATAAATTTCTTGATGTCCATGCCCACAGTATTTGCCAATTGCGATGATTATGTGGATCAGTGGATGGTTACAGTTTCTTTTTTTTTTCAGGGTTCAGTGCTTGCCCTTGATGATTCCGTAGTTAATGGCGATCAAGTAGATTACCTAATAAAGTTCTGTCCAACTAATGAAGAAATGGAGCTACTCAAAGTACATTTTTCTACCCTTTATATTCCACTTTGAAGTGCTATTAGTTTGCTTGTGATTGTATTTTAGTATACTAGCGGTATTTGCTTCCATCGGTTTCCTATATATACTGACAGGGTAAATTTTCAGGGTTACACAGGCAAAAAGGAGAACCTAGGGAACTGTGAACAGGTAATCTTTTGTTTTACTTGTGCTATTTCTCCTTCAGCGATGAATTATGTTTGGTAAATATTTTGGGGGGAAGTGCATGTCTCACCATTACTGTTCACCTAAATGACTAAAGAGTCAGTCACCTATGCTTTTTATTCAGTCTATAAAGGGCCGTTTAAAACAGTATGGGTGATTAAACGGACTCGTTTGGACACTGCATAGCGTTTGACTGTTTTGGGGAACAGTGCTTATCTTTTAGGGACAGAGAACAACTTATTTCTGACATGAGACCGTAGTGGGAGGTCATATGCGGAGTGCTTCCAGGATTGGTGGAGGCGAGCTTCTCGGCGCGTGCCTCGCCCTGCCCAGAAAGGATTCAATTCCTTGGTCATTCTGCTGGCTTGGACTTTTTGGAAACACCGCAACAATTGCCTCTTTGACGTGTGCATCCTTCTGTCCAGGCGGGGCTGCAGGAGGTTGCTGACCAAGCCAAGCTGTGGGGCCTCGCCAGTGCTAGGGCGTTGTCTAGTTTGTTGCCTTAGGCTTTGTTGATAGTTTGGGCTGTTTTTACTCTTTTGTGGTGCGTTTGAGTCATAATTACTAATCAAGCCGTGGGTTCGGTGTGTAAGAGACTTTTTCTACCTATTAATAGTTAATACAATGACACGCAACTCTCCTGCCTGTTCGAGAAAAAAAAATGCGAAGTACTTTCTCTGTTTCTAAATACTGGCACTTTGGATGAAATCACACACATGAAGAAAGTCATTTTTTTAAAAATAGCCCAAAATAAGCATGCAAATCAAATTGCAAAGTGGAGGATGGCAATTGAAGACTTGGGTTATCAGTGTTGGCCCGGATATTTGACCTGAAGATTAAGAAAGTGCCGTGTATTTAGAAATTACAACTGAAGATTAGTTATTGGTCATAAACAGGAAGCTTGCACTCGAACCATGCATAGTGAGAAACTAAGATGGACGCAACTTAAATATTCGTGGCTGATCTTTGCTGTTTCTTGTGAGTTGGCATGATGAGATGGTCATCAACAATCTCTTTGCATTCCATTGTGTTGCTAGTTTTCATGTGGGCCCATTTATTTGGTCCTCATGCATCAATCCATTCCATGCATCATAAATTTGCTGTTAATACCAGAAGTAATTACTTCATTGCTGGTTTTCTTTTGTGCTTGTAGTTCTTCATGGAAATGATGAAAGTACCAAGGGTGGAGTCAAAACTCAGAATTTTATCGTTTAAGATAAAGTTTGTTACACAGGTCAAGACCATTTCATCCTTGTGAAGTTGTGTTGCTGTTCGTGCATCAATATATATAAACTTAAACATTGCTGCATTGTTCTTGTGTTTTTTCAGGTTGCAGACCTAAAAAATAGTTTGAATACCATCAATTATGTTGCTGAAGAGGTACGCTGTACTCAAGTAATCTCCACACTTCTTCTCTGACATGTCATGAATGCTCACGTATAATGTTTTCTGGCCAGGTTAGGAGCTCTGTCAAACTTAAGAGAGTAATGCAAACGATTCTTTCATTAGGGAATGCATTAAACCAAGGGACTGCAAGGGGTGAGCCAGCGAACTAACTGCAATATCGATATTCACCCTACAAATAAATAATACAGCATGAAGAAACACAATGCTTGGTCTATCACATTATCAGTTGGTTCTTATTCAGTTTTATTATATATTTAGCTTATGCTTTGGTAGGAAGAAGCAATTGATGGAATCTAAGAGCTAGAACAAGACTCTACAACTGAAATTACAATATTCCACTTTCCTATGCATGGCCGATTTCACAGCATTACAAGTACATATTTTGCAATCACGTTCTCTTTGAGACTCACCTCTCTTGCTAATACTTAAAGTGACTTGGAAAATAATCTAGAAATATCACCCAAGGAAATTTTCCGATTGATATTTCTGTTGTTTCCTTTGGCAATACTTTCTAGTGTGCCAGAACTAACTGGGTAATCAAAAACAGCTGCAAACCATAGGTTCACTAAATTTACGTGCTATTTAACTTGTAAGAGGCATCCTTTCAGGACATGAACCCATGAAAACTGATAGCAGAATGTTGGCTCCATCATCTAATTTTTTGCGCACAAATCCATTTTTCAGGTGCAGCTGTTGGATTTAGATTGGATAGTCTTCTTAAGCTCAGTGATATACGGGCACGTAATAATAGGATGACTCTCATGCATTATCTATGCAAGGTTTGACTCCCTCTCCCTTAGAGATACAGTCTAACAAGGTTACTGCTAAGCATGTTGCTGACATAGTGCCATCACGTTATGGTATCGGTGATAGGTCATACAAAATTTAGTGATCGGTGATACAGTAAAAAATTTTCTGTTCAAAACTAGTACCTTGATCCACTTCAATCATTAGTCTGAAGAGTTGATCTGTGTTCAGCTGTTCAGCATTGTTTTCTTTCTGCAATTTCTTTAGTCACTTCCAATGCCCAGTTTTTGGTTCCTCTTTCTTCCTTTTGATGTGACCTTATTAGTAGATTACTGTTTTGACAAAATTCAACCCCTACAATGAATTCCACTTGTTGTGAACCCCCCTCGATAAGAAAAAGGGTTGTTAGCACCAAAGTTTCCCCACAAACTATATCTGTGCAACTTTGGACTAGTTCCTTACTTCCATTGTGTTAGCACCAATTTTCCCCCACAAACTATATCTTTGCACCAATCTGTGTACGGATGTTTGCATGTGTACATTTTATGTTGATGAACTCGTTCTCAAAGTTCATTAGTTTTACAGGTTCTTTCGGACAAGCTTCCTGAAGTTCTTGACTTCAACAAGGATCTTGCACATTTGGAACCTGCTTCCAAGGTAGCTTAAGTTTGATGTTAGAATGTTAGACAGATCCATGGTGGTTTATTCCTTTTGGTGAGACGCTGACAGCTGAAGTAAAAACAGATACAGCTAAAGGAGTTGGCTGAAGAAATGCAAGCAATAACAAAAGGATTGGAAAAAGTTGAACAGGAACTGGCAACATCTGAAATGGATTCTCCAGGAACAGAGATATTTTACAGGGTTAGTTCCCTAGTATTTTAGTATAAAAGATGCTATTAGAGTACATAGTGATAGAGCTTGTAAAATTTGTTGAGGAAGAAAAGCTCACCAAAGACAACAACTGTCACATTCATTCTATTTCTTTATTCATATTCCTTGTTCTTTCTTTTGTATCTATAGTACATGCACAGTAGACCGATGGGCAAAAGATATGTAGATGCCATCGCCAATTTTACAATATTGATTGCAACCCTCAGAAGCTTTTTTTCATTTCTTTTGTTTCAGAAATTGAAGGAATTCCTAGCTAATGCCCAAGCTGAAGGAAGGTCATTAGCTTTGCTTTATAGCACGGCGGTATGTCAAGATTCGAGTGTGTCAATACCGTAATGCATGCCTTTGCTTGTATCACACGTTTTGTTCTAAATCTCTTTATTTATTTCACTTGCAGGGGAAAAGTGCTGACTCTCTAACACATTATTTCGGTGAAGATCCTGTGCGGTGTCCTTTCGAACAAGGTATTTTCTTTTGAGATCAGCTGAAAGGCTTAGTTATCCTGCTAATGTACAAAGCTAAGCTTATGAACCTTAACATGAAAAGCTAGATGGAGGTTTATGTGTGTGCAACACGTTTAAAACAAAAAGGTAACCTGGATATCAAAATCTAGTCAGCATGTTTTTGAACAGTTACAATTTGCTTCTTGCGGCTTTACCCTTATTAGCAAACACCTTTGATCATGTTATAAATCAGAGTGCACTGAATCTTCAGTTCAGTACCAATCTAATTTGTATTTACTAAACAGTTATGGTTGCTCCCCAATTGTCTGTACAGTTGTCTCAACATTGCTAAGCTTCGTGAAAACGTTCGAGCGTGCCCACGCTGAGAATGTTAAACAGATGGAGATGGAAAAGAAAAGAACCCAAACGGAAGCAGAAAAGGAGAACGCCAAATTAACTGCTCACAAGAAAGGGGAATCGCTGGAGCTTGGAATTTTGCACCGGTGACCCACTGTCTCGCATCTGGATAGCATGTGTTTCACTAATTCCGTGCCACTTGATCACCTATCTAGACCTGTGGCAGAAAGTTTTGTAGCACTCCATTAGCGAGTATGACAAGGTAAACATCTACTGAAACGGGAGTGTCGTTTGATCATCATGTCAATATGACAGGAGCATAATTTCTCTAAAATTTGTCTGTGCTGACATTCGCTCTCACAGTTTTTCCTTGCAGGTAGATAGGTGGAAGTAATGCCTTTTTAGTTCTTGATGTACATAGCACTATAGCAGTTTCAAGATCCGTTGCCAGCAAAAAGAAAGGCCCCGCAAAAGTGTTTAGCGCAAAGAAGGAGGTGCAGTTTCTTGGTTCTATTGGGGAATTCCCCTGTCATAACAAATCTGTAATCTTGTGTCCATACATGTAAGACGTGTACATTATACGTGTACTGGTTTGTACAGAGCGATGTAACATTGTAACTAGAAACGATCACTTGATCCAAACCTAATGCAGTATTATAAGCTAATATTACACTATGGTCAATCAGATGCCTGGAGCTGCCCAGCACGCTAATTTGTTTAACTTTAACCCTGTCCTTGTTAAACTACCAACCCGACGACAGAAAAAAGGAACATGTCATTCTGCTGCAAGGGGATCCGGTGCATGATTGGTTCCGCAGAACGAGGTGCAGTACGGTATGGATGCCATCAGTTCCGCTGGACTAGCCACGGAGCGACGCCGGCCGGCGTTCATCATGGGCGTTCACCGCCGTCGCGCCATGGCGGCGCCGCCTCCACCACCACCACCATGACGTTGCCGAGGATGGAGCAGTAGTTGCCTAGTTGGTGCCTCCATCCTTTCCAGCTCGTAACAGCAAAAATGCAAAATCCTCGACACCCATCAATGATGGCAACCTCGCGTTTTTCCGTAAAACAAATCCATTAAAAACCTGATCCACTTTTCTCTTTCTGAGCCGGACTCCTCGACCTGCACGCTATGCTCTCCGCCCTCACCTTCCCTGCGGCATCAGCAACTCTACACATCCGCTAGTCATAGTAACTGACAGCGCAGCCCGTACGCAGGAACGCGTCACCGACATGTGGACCGGTTTCTCATTGGGTCCAGCAGTCAGAGATACATGCCAGCGCTGGCGCGCGGGCCAGCCGTGCCGTATCCGGAGTGGCCGACGCATACAAGGGGGACGTCCCGATCGGACGGCTGGGGACGCAACCGCGGCGATATATACCTCGCTTCCGCGCTGCCTCCATGGCCACCGTCGCATCTACCTCCGCCGCCGCCGCCGTCCTCGCCTCCAGGCTCCTCCGACGCTCGCCGCGCCTGCTGCGCCGCCTCAGCGCCTCCCGCGCGCCGCCCGCGGAGCTCTCGTCCTCGAGCCGCCCCTTCGCTTCCCTCGCCCGCCAGCCGCTCGGCCACCGCGCCCGGATGGGGCACACCGCCGCCGCGGCCGCGGCCGCCGAACCCGCGCTCGGACTCACCAAGCCCAACGCCGTTGAGCCGCCTCAGGTGTGTGCGCGTTCCTATCTCTGGCTAGTTTCCAACGATTGTAGTGTGGATTCGTCTGCTTTTATATCACCATATATACAGCGTCGTCCATCTGCTATCTGCACGAGAAGAAGAAAAGGTGCTCTTGTCTTAGGTTTGACTCGATCTTGACTTACAGTTAACACGCTAAAACAAGATCGACGTCAAAGCTAGTGTTTTCATAACCAAAATCGCATCTTCGTTAATGTTTATCGACCTGATCCGTGGGAGGTGGCTTAACGAGTTTCAACCTGTGCTCCCATCTTGCTCTTCCAGATCACTTTTGCCGCCAAAGACATCGAATTCTCCGAGTGGAAGGGTGATGTCCTCGCTGTCGCGGTCACAGAGAAGGATCTGTCCAAGGACTCCGACTCCAAATTCGAGAATGACGTCTTGAAGAAGCTGGACAGCCAGCTCGGCGGCCTCCTGTCGGAGGCTGCGGCTGAGGAAGATTTCACCGGGAAGTCTGGGCAGTCGGTGGTTCTCCGCCTTGCGGGGCAGGGTTTCAAGAGAGTGGGTCTGATCGGTCTTGGCCAGAACGCCCCATCCACCACCGCCGCTAGCCGAGGCCTTGGTGAATCCGTCGCATCGGTCGCCAAGGCTGCTCAAGCTAGCAGCGCTGCTATTGTTCTTGCATCCCCAAGTGGGATCAAGGAAGAGTTCAAGCTGACTGCTGCAGCAGCAATTGCTTCCGGTACCTGATGCTCCTTCACACTCTTTTACTTTTCTGACGTGATGGTTAGAGAGCATTTAGATTAATGCCATTTAGATTAATGCTGAATTTTGTGCTGGTTTGAATCGCAGGAACTGTGCTCGGATTGTACGAGGACAACAGATACAAGTCTGAATCGAAAAAGGTGCATCTGAAACAGGTTGATGTTATTGGACTGGGTTCTGGTCCTGAGGTGGATCAGAAACTTAAGTACGCTAACGATCTTTCATCGGGTGTTATATTTGGTAGAGAGCTTGTGAACTCTCCCGCCAATGTCCTTACCCCTGGTCAGTATGATTTTTTAAGAGAAATTTGATTTGTCTACATAGATTCCTTGTCAGAGTTTATTACTCATTACAACCATCCTATGTGCTTCCAGCTGTGCTTGCGGAGGAGGCATCAAAGATCGCTTCTGCATACAGTGATGTGTTCACTGCCACAATATTAGATGTGGAGAAATGCAAAGAGTTGAAGATGGGCTCCTACTTGGGAGTTGCTGCAGCTTCTGCTAACCCTCCTCACTTCATCCACTTGTGTTACAAACCCACTGATGGGAATGTCAAGAGAAAGCTGGCTATTGTTGGGAAGGGCCTAACTTTTGACAGGTATGTGATGCTTTACACATATTTCACGCTCTTATATAAAAAGTAAAGATACGATTTGCACTTATCTTATACTACTTGGTTCACCTATGAATACAGTGGTGGCTACAACATTAAGACTGGGCCAGGCTGCAGCATCGAACTGATGAAATTTGACATGGGAGGCTCCGCGGCTGTGTTTGGTGCAGCAAAAGCGTTGGGCCAAATCAAGCCTCCTGGAGTAGAGGTATTTTAGTTGCAGACGCTAGTATGAGTTACTATATTTCACCCGTTTTAGTGTATCTGCTGAATTCTAATGACATTTCTCTTCTCACAGGTTCACTTTATAGTAGCTGCCTGTGAAAATATGATTAGTGGCACAGGCATGAGACCCGGTGACATTGTGACTGCTTCTAACGGGAAGACCATTGAGGTATGCTCCTTCCAACCTGCCTGTCCTGCTTGTTTGGAATGTAGTCTAAGCAGGTCATAGATCATAGGTTCTTATGCTCCGTTTTGTCTACTGGCTTTTAATATAACTGTACCTTTGTTGAATGTCTTTCCTCAGGTGAATAATACTGATGCGGAGGGAAGGCTTACACTTGCTGACGCTTTGGTCTATGCTTGCAACCAAGGTGTTGACAAGGTAATGAAACATCATCTTTTTTTTTTCTGTACATGTTGTCATTGTGGATTTCTAATGTAGTTGTACTTGTTATCCTGAATTCCTCGCTTTAGCTTTGTGGATCTTGTTTTTTTTTATTTTGTTGTTCGGTCTGTTTTAGACAATTATGATTAGCTCTACTCCATTAAGGCAAAAAAAGGTAAAAACTCTGACCAACATACAAGGAGCTAGGTGGTGTTGTCAAATAAAGAAAGAAGCGCACCGATGATATAAACCTGGGTTGTGGACCTACCACCAACTGAGCTAACCTCAGTGCATATATTCCATTAGGACAGAAAACATATGCACCAGCTGAGCTAACCTCAATATAAACGCTTGTCAGTTTAAAGTGATATAAGATGCTAAAGTGCAGAACTACATAATTTTGATGTGCATTTGTTATGTGAAATTCAGTTTAGCTTTGTATATACGAGTCTTCTTTAAACTTTTATATACATTTTTGTCTTTTGGAAGGCCATATATTACTGGTGGGGTGCATGCTGACTCATCTGTGATATCAAATGCAGATTATTGATCTGGCAACACTAACTGGTGCTTGCGTTATTGCACTTGGACCTAGCATTGCCGGTAAGCTTAACAGAAATTCTGCCCCCACTGTCTCACATGCTCCCCCTCTGCCTTTTGGTGCTTCAAACATGGAGCATCGGAATACATTGTTCTCGCATACTGACAAGACATTTTTCTTCAGGGATTTTCACACCAAGCGATGAGCTAGCCAAGGAGGTAACCGCTGCTTCTGAGGTATCAGGCGAGAAGTTTTGGAGACTGCCCCTGGAAGAGAGCTATTGGGAGTCGATGAAGTCCGGTGTTGCGGATATGGTCAACACCGGCGGTAGGCAGGGTGGTTCAATTACCGCCGCACTGTTCCTGAAACAGGTACATCTCTTCCTCATGCTTGTAATAGCTATACGAGTAGTAAGCATTACGAAATCTTATGGCGCTTTGCCTTTCTTTCCTTGCAGTTTGTTGATGAGAAGGTCCAGTGGATGCACATCGACATGGCCGGGCCAGTGTGGAACGACAAGAAGCGTGCCGCCACCGGTTTCGGAGTCTCCACCCTGGTGGAGTGGGTCCTCAAGAACTCGTCATGAGAGAAAATCCCCGTATGGCCTGGGTGTTCCAAGCCGTGACCCATGGAGTTTTCTTTTGTGCTGCAATTTTTATAGTTGCCGCTTGCAAACTGCGAGCAAAGCGGCTTTTGGCATGCCAAGTGGATGTGATGCTGTGATAGAATAACTGAATAATAAGGGTTGGTTGGAACGCCTTTTGTGTCATGGGTGACGTCGTAGTGTGGTTGGGCCTATCCGGTCCCTGAAAGCAGCAGCGTGTTGGTCACCGTCAAGACTCAAGATGCGCTGCTCAGCTGCTGCCGTGTAACATTCGCTCTCGAGTGAAACGTTAACGTTCCCTTTGTCTGCTGCACCCATACCCCCTAAACAAATGCATCGGGACTTTCTACGCCATACATCTGCCCCTCGGACACGTGTGCTGCAGCCATCCTTTGCTCCACCACAGGGCACGAGCTGTCGTGCTCGTACGTGCAGCGCCTGCCTCTCCCGCACTCAGGGCGTGCCAGGCGAGCACGTAGCTCAGCGTGTGCTCCCACACACGACACGAGTCCACGGCGACGCGCGGCGAGCTTTTTTTATTTTTATATTTATTTAATTCGTTTTTTCAAAAATAAATTGGCGATTCAAAAATTTGCAAATATAGACCTATACCGCCGGACCACACGGCGATATTTAAAAATCGCCGGACTAACCGGCGTTTTTTAGAAACCGCCAGACCAGGAGGCTATAGGTTGACAGTGCGGCAGACGCTGCCACCGGTGGGTCCCGCAGACAAAAAACGCCGTGTCCGGCGGCGGTTTTTAAAAATCTTCGGATTGGCCGGCAATATTTAAAAACCGCCGGCAGGGTCGGCGGTTTTTTAAAAACCGCCGGCGGGGACGTCGCCATGCTCTTGTTTTTTAAAAATGCACATGGAGCAAAATAATGCCGGATGGGCCGGCATTATTTAAAAATCGCCAAATGGGCCGGCATTATTTAAAAAACGCCAAAAGGATTTAAATACCGCCAGGCATTATTCAAAATACGCCAAAAGGATTTAAATACCGCCATGTGGAATTAAAAAACGCCGGTCCATTCGGCGTTTTTTAAATATCAACGGATGGCCTGGCGTTTTTTTAATTTTCGCCGCTCCAGCCGGCGGTACGACGACAGCGGTGCAAATCCAGTGGCAGACAGGCTGCCACGTCATTAAAATGCCGGATATTGTGGCGTTTTTTAAATACCGCCAGATGGTCCGGCGGTATTGGTATATATTTGCAATTTTTTGAATCGTCAATTTATTTCTGAAAAAAAAATTAAATAAATATAAAAATAAAAAAATCTCGCGCGGGGCCGCCCGTGCGGGGCTCGACGGTTCGCCTGTCTCGGCCACAAGCCCACTGGGCCGTTTACTACTTGTGGGCCGGTTCCTTTTTTGCTTTTCTTTCTTGTGCGGCAAGAAGGAAAGGGGGGCAAGAGAGGAGACAACGCGTGCCGGTGCCGCCGCCGCGCCGCCGACAAGAGAGAAACCGCCGCACGAGACCCGCGCCACGGGCTAATCGCAGGCGCCATCGCAGAAGACACCACGCCGGCGGGTTTCCTGCAGCTCCAGAGGCAAGCGTCGTCTTCCTCCCCCTCCTGAGGTAAGCGCCGTCTTCCTCTCCCTCCTCCTCGCTCGCCCCGCTGCCTGTGTGATGATTTTTGGTGGCCGCCTGTTTTCATGATTCGTGTGAATTGTGATTGTGTCCATGCGGCTATGCGAGGGCTTTGAAGCTACTCAAGCTTGCTTCTCAGTTGTTGCTTGTTTGGTAAATCGAGACTTCGAAGTAATACGCTATTAGTGTTAGGTTGTGCAAAGGGACAAACAAATTCTGCGGACCACTGATTCTTTCATTTTGGCACGGAGTGCGAATTCACCCTTGTGTAATTGTGTCGTGTTGAAATAATCCATGAAATGTCTCAAATCATAGGTCATAGGAGGAGTGGCATTATGCTGTTTAGCCTCTTCTTTTCTTTCAGTGTTGCTAGTACTTTTTTTTTTCTTGTTTGTTATCAGCCACAGCCAAAGTTCTGTTCAGATATACGATGATTCTTCCTTGGGGTGGGGGTGGGAACTGCTAAAAGGACTGTTAAATCTGAGGGGGGAAGGGTCTCATACTACACAGCAGCAGCAACAAAGCAGTTAAATCTGAGTGGAGAAGGGTCCCTAGTTCTAGAGAACAGGATAGTACTCCTGAACTTTTACTCGAAGCAGTTGATCCAACTCATCAACTACAGATAGAGCTCAATTAGGAAGGTAGCATAGAACGAGGAGCCCTCATATAATTATTTCGGATAAATGAGCCATTTCTTGCCACAGCTCTGTTCTTGTTGTATGCACCAAGGCTCCAGAGATGAGATTATGGAAACATGGCCCTACTGATGGACAGAATGATGTTTCCTTTTGCTCTCATTTTGCAGATAATAACACCAGAATCACCGCACCTGAAAAATGGGCAGCACTGAAGTCCCACCTGTCCATGGCTGTGCCATCACCTGCAATCCCAGCTGCGAACGAAGGATCAGGCTCAGCTACTGCAGCAGCTCCTGCTGTCGACACGAAGCCAAAAAAGAAGATATGCTGCGCGTGCCCTGATACAAAGAGGCTGAGGGATGAGTGCATCGTTGAGCATGGGGAATCTGCTTGCACAAAATGGATCGAAGCTCACAAGCGATGCCTCCGTGCTGAGGGGTTTAATGTCTGATTCTTATCTGGTCAGCTGAAGATGTTGCAATCGCTTTCATGGAAGCCACAGAGCAGGTGCGATGTAGCCGGGACTCAGTAGATTAGTTGCCATGTTTTTGCATGCTGTTTTGATGATCAGTGAACCAATTACCCTTTTTGGCACAGAACAAAATTAATGATGAGTGTTCCTTAAAAAATAATAATGTTGAGTGCTGACTGTTGGGTAATATTTAGCGATTTACTCAAATTTTTATGCTTGTCATACGGTGGGAAAAAAAATCTTATGTGTGATGAAATGAAACACATTTGAGAGTGAGATCCTTAAATTTTATTTGCTCATCACTGCAATGCTCATGGTTTCCATGGCATAACCATCATTATTCTCTTCATTTTTCCCCAACACCAATCAATCACACCTGAGCTATGAACTGCATGCCTATCAACTAGTTATTTTCTACTTGCAAACGCTCCCCCCACCATTGCCTTCTCATCCATATTTTACTATTATCTTCAGACTGTAGCTAGACACCAGGTACATATCATCTCATGTCAGAAATCTTCAGGATTTGGGCAGTGGCTCCCCAGCCAAGAACGCCTGGAACATCCTGAATGCCCTCCTGGGCTGAAACAAGGGCACCTCATGCCCCGCACCCCTCACTGATCCGAATGTGAGACCTTCGTACACCTCAGACCATCCCCCTACCTGCGCGTACAGAAGACACACCTCAAAGACGTTGCGGTAGCAGAAGACGATTGCTTAAAACAGCAGTGGAAAATTCAGTACCTGTCCATCTGAGTACCATGGATACCAGCGGATCTTGATCTTCAGACCAAGATGATTGATCGCAAACCTTGTAGCGGTCACCGGGACAACAGAATCTGTATCGCCGCTGCAGTCATGCCAGGAGAAGAAGTGTTATGCATACTGAAAATTTCTGTGGGGGTGCATCTTAGTTTGCCTGTTTCGGATTCTTCAGCTTACCTGAACACCCATATCCTCAGCCCAGCTTTCATCAGCATCTTGTACGTCGGCAGCATGGAGAACTCTGAATCTTGCCATGTCTTGATCAGCACATCACTGCCAGTGTTAGGAAATACAAAACAAAATCAGTGTCACTCTTAAACAACTCAATCAACGTGACAAGAACGGAAAGGATATCAGGGGAGGAGCTATATATGAAAGAGACCTGCAGGCAGTCCATCTGTAGGGTATCCCCGTGGTGTTTGCATGCATTGCCTTCTGCACGTCCAGCCTGTTGTAGTATTTCTCGGCGTAGGTCTCCGTGCAGGGGTCGTAACCGAAGGATCGGCGGCGGATGAGGGTGTTCTTGAACCTGAGCACAGTGGCGTTGGACCTGGCCGCAGCGCAGGATGGGGTGTAGATGCTGTACTGGTCGATGTCTCCAAACTCCTGGTTCATGGCGTAGTTGATGGCGCGGTTGCAGAAGCGAGAGGTGTTGGTGCTGCTGAAGTTGCACGACTTAAGGATGGCCTTGTAGGTGCGGTCGGAGATCATGGCGTGCGTCCACCAGTAGGTGACCGTGCCGATGTTGTCGTAGTAGTTGTCAGTGACTGCGTTGCCCACCTGATGAGCCCAGGGAAGGTGTAAGGTTGTAGGTTGATTCACATCTGGAGCTGGTGACATGCGGCAGTTTTGGAGGCTGCTCATGTTTGATGGACACTCACAAGGATTCCCTTCAGGTTGATGAAGGGGTAAGGCGAGGCCTTGTTGTACTCAACAATCTTCCTTGCCAGTTGTGGGACATAGTGGCCTGTAATCAAGGGGAGAAGCAAGAACAGGTTGCAACAGTAATATTTAGTTTCTCTCCTAGTGCATGCAGTAAAATTCAGAACACTGAATGAATCATCAATGACAGACCGGCGTAGCTTTCTCCAGCAATGTAGAAATCCCGGTGTCGATACTGCGGGAACCGTGACATCCAGCTGATCAGGAACTGCAATGCATCCTGAGCTGCAGCAAATTCACATGCACATCAACATCAACCGAGGCTTAGCATTGGAAGTGCTAGTTCAAGATCCGATCAACAAAAAATCGCAGCAACTAAAATGCTCAGTGATCAATGATGGAATACCAGTTCTCTCGTCGCCCGATGTCTTGAGATCAGAGGTGGTGTTGGTGTAGGAAAAGCCGACTCCGGCAGGCGATTCGAGGAAGAGAAGGTTTGCCTCTGCAACAGTTTTTTTTTTCCGCAGTTTTTCCAGTCACTCGGTGACCGACGATGCATCAGTTTAGAACAACATTTTTGTCCCCTGGAGGTCAGATTACCTTACCTCTGTTCCATGAGTACTTGTTGAGGAAGAGGCCTGTCCCGTTTGGTTTAATCCTGAAAGGACCAATCTCTTCTGACGCTCCATACGCCACCGATGAGCATCCAGGACCTGGCCAACGACCACATGCATTATTATTAGAACTGTTCAGCAATAACAAATGGTGTTGTTTCATCTTCAACCATGATAAATGAAGATGATAAAAAAGAACGGGCTGATTGAAACAGAACAAGTATCTCTGCAGTGTGGACTCGTTCGTTCTTGCAGACAAGAATTCAAGAGTCAGTTGCCATGTCAAATCGACAATGATTGGGCCATCCGTTCAGCAAGTATCTCTGCAGTGTGGCGTGGCTGGCAGAGGCTCAGAATTGACCTCCACAATGATGCTGAGCAGATAGCTTTAACGATCGCACAACTAGTAGCAGAATCTAGCTTCAGAAACATATATGCTCACAATGTCACTGTACGAGCCCCAAATCCCCCAGGCCCCCCAGGATAGTGGTAGCACCAAGAAAAAAGCTAGACAAATTGGAGCACGACCCATGAAAGGTCCAGAAGCGTGCGCCGCCCGTTCTGCACTGCACTGCAGCCACCCCCACCCGCCAGCCGCATTTCCCAAGGCAGGCACCAGCACGGCAGCACCATAGCCGTCCATGGTGTGCCTGGCTGTGGCTGTGTGCGTGTCATAGCCACCCTGGCTCTGTGCCATTGCACTGTGTACCTTATCTGTTTTTCCAATTTCCTTTTACGTGCGAGGAGACGCTGTGCCAGGAAAAAGGCCACAGCCCCCGCAATCGAGTGGCTGCACTGCACCCCCGCAATTCTGCATGTGTACTGGCACACACAACAGCAACTTGCTGCGGCCATTGCAAAGTTGCAGTGGCATTGGCAGTGAGTGCCATGCCGATGGCACAGCTGCACGGGCGCGGCCCTGTGCGTTCGTGGGGCAGGGGCACTTGTTGGTGTTTAGCCCGTGGCCTTTGCCCGGGGGCCGGCGCGACCGTGACAGGAGGCGAAGCAAAGGGAATAAGAATAACCCCGGTCCGGGAGGGTGAGGTCCCAGCAGCGGAACATTACGATAAAACCAACAGGGAAAGGTGGCCCTGCCCGCACCGCACGGCATCACAGCCACAGCAGCAGCAGCCATCTGATGATCTGCGGCGGCGCTGGGCACCACGCACGCAGACGCAGCCAGGGCCAGCCAGCAGCCTCATCATTTCGTGTCCGCAGTCTCGGGCCCTTTGCTGCTTGCAGCGGTCACATGACCTGTGTGTGGTGGGGGGCCAGATTGCCGATTGCGTCGATCTCAAAGGACGGGTTCATTCATCAGGGCTCAGAGGCCTGCTGGTGTTGCGGCATTCAGGAAGGGGTTCAGACATTCATCAGAGCGAGAGGCTGAACTGAATCTGGGAGGCAGCGATGAGTGCTGCATCATCGCGACATGGAATCCGGAGGGTTTGCGTCGCTACAGCTACAGCTGATACCATGTTCATGGTGGTGGGTCTGGGTGACGAGGACAACGCTGCCTGCACTGCACAGTCGCACACTGCAGAGGGCGTTTGAATAATGCCAGCGTGCCAGTGCAGTTGCTGACTGTTGTGTGTGTGTGTTACTGGCAAAATGGCCGGGCCAGGACAGGGATCCAAGAAAAAACCCTGCCTGGGTGGAGCTTAATATAGCAATTAAGAAGAGTCTGAAGCCTGGGCCATTTTCTGATCATCATCAATTGATAAAACAAGGACCACCTAGACAGGCATGGGCATGGCATCGTGAATGGCATGTCGATCGGTACGGTACCACATGAAGGACAAGGGGAGAGATTGGGTAATTGAGGAATTAATGTCGAGAATCCAGGAGCTGGGATCACAGTTCGTCAGCGAGATCAACGGACATGCATGCATGCCTTGTTCAGTTGTTCGCAGCTAGAGTCAACTGCAATATCTACCTTTATCAAAAAAAAAAAACTGCAAATATCTACCTGGCCGGACAACGTGCATGCATGCGAGATCACTACTCATCATCATACTAGCCATAGTCGTGGATCAAGGCCATGCACTGCGTGTAGAGGGAAGTTCAAGGCAGCCGGACTAACATGCATGACAGGCATATATAGCTAAATCAGATATATATAGGAGCTTAATTAATGGAAAGACACGGGAAGGGACATGATTATAAACCAGTGCACCAATGATGCCATAGCATGCATGGCTAAGTGGATTGATCTTACATAGTACTCCGTACTAGTGTCACATGCATCTGGTGCAGCAGCAAGCAAACAGTGCGGAAAGATACACTATTACGAGTGCTAGCTAGCTGCTGTGCGGTGATAAATACTATGATAATGCTCGACGACGACAGTATGCTTTCGGCATAGGAGCTACTAATGCAGACACACTGTACTTAGGTATGTCAGTTATTTAGTAATGAACTAATGATAGCGCATACACGCATAGTTTACTACCGCTAGCACTTGTAGCCGCTTCATCATATATACACACACACTGCCAAAACGATGACAGTACTAGTACTGCCAAACATGAAGTTTCCTGGCCCTAATCCACGTTTTATTTTGTCCCTAGCTCTGTCTATAGCACACTCACCATTGCATCCTAGGCTGTTCCATTCCATGCCGAAAGGCCAAACAAAAAGAGCAAGACACACACTGCCTGCGGTCAGGCACAGGCAGTGGTCACGTCTCCTCACACATTTACTCCCGGCATTTACTACGACTGCGCTGTACCGTACCGCATCATGAGGCAGCGACCAGTAATTTAGCTACTTGCTGTCGGTACAAACTACAAAAACTGATCATCAAGACACCTAATTAACGACCCTGTTGATCTGATCGCTGCGGTTTTCTTTGCAGGTTAGTACGCACGGAGTACTGTAGTATCTTATTGTTAATAACGTGCAGTTACACGAGTCAAAATTATTAACGCCATGGCCATGGGTTTGGAATGCGAGCGATGAGCATGCTAGCGAAAGGGATGGAATGGCGCTTTCCAATCCGTTAGCTAGGCGTCGTGTGAGTGACAAGAAGTTTGAACTTCGGAGTTTGTGTCAAAAGCTTTGGAAAGTTGCTGTTATTTGCCTCACTGTGATCATCCTTTTTAAACTATACTCCAAAGAAACAGCAAAGGCGAGACGCGAGAGAGAGAGAGGTCTCATGAAAAGACTCGTGCCAGGTACTAGTGCATTCATGCCCGGTCAACAGTCAACCCGAGTAAAGGACGACCAGGGAGCGAGGAGTATGACGATGGTAAAGGAAGACCATCCATACTAACATAAACACCCAGTGCAACAAACCCAACGATAAACCAACTACTGTCACTGCTTGCTAGCTTACCGTGCATGATTGCATGGAAACTAAAGAAGATCATTTATCGCAGGCAGCAGGGAAGAAGACGAAGGAAGAGCAGATGCATGTGAGATATGATGCCGACGAAAGATGCAATGGCTGAGACGACGTACCTCCGTTGAGCCAGAGCACCAGGGGCTTGGTGGCCGCGTCGCCGTCGGCCTCGGTGAGCCAGTAGAAGAGCGCGCGGCCGCGGGCCTCGTTCACCGTCACGTACCCCGAGTACTGCGCGAACGCCACCGCCGGCTGGCCCGGCAGCGCCTCGACGCGGTCGCCGCGCGCCCTCTCCTCGCACTCCTCCACGCCGACGGATGAGGCTGATGGGGCGGCGGCGGCGGCTCCAGCTCCAGCTCCAGGCAGCAGCACGACGATCGCTGCCAGCAGAAGGCTTGCCACCACAGCCGTCGCCGCCATTGAGACGTCGTCGAGGCAGTGGTGGGGTGGACGAGAACGAAGACGAGGCGCGCGAGCCGTGGAGTATTTATCTTAGCTTTGTCCTAGCTAGCAGCTCGGAGGTCGCTGATGGGGGGCTCTTCTCTGCTAGTGGCCAGCGGGGTGGTCGTCGCGGTAATAATGGGGCATTGGATCGGGCGAGGTGGTGGTGCGCTGCGCCTGCGCGGGGGGCATTTACGCTCGCTAGCTCTGCGGCGGCCCTCGGAGGAGGGGAGGGGAGGGGAGGGGAGGGGACGGGCCGAGGGCTGGTGAGCTACGCTACGCCGCCATTAATAGTGAGCTCCTCTCGGGTGGCAGAGGTGGGACTGTGGGAGAGGAGAGAGACTGAGGAAGGCGAAGGAAGGGCGCCGAGCCGCCTGCCTGGTGCTTGGGGGCCGTAGCCGTAGGGACGAGATGACCAAGGCCATAAATGCCACGCAGACGACGCAGCTCTCTCTCTCTCTCTCTCTCTGGCCAGGCTACCCACATTCGGTTTCCCTCGTCCTCACGCCACCGCGCGTTTGTTTGGTTCGGTCAAAACAAGAGCTGGCTGCACAAATGTCAAAGGCATCTCGCTGCTGCTGCATGTATATTGCTGATCGTCGATATGGCCTGCTTCACTGTAGGTTGTGGAAGCTTCAAACGCGCGCGCGATTTGCTTGGCACTTGCGCAACCGTGTATCTCCCCCTGGCCCCCTCTGAACTCTGATGGATCTGCGGCGGCCTGGCTTATTATCGGAGACCGTTTGTGGAAAGCGTGCGATATGATGCTATCGTTTCTTTCTTTTCTCCGTGCCCAAAAAAAGATACCACAAGCATTGCAGCATCTGCACTGCTCCAACCACCATGCCACCACCACCAAGCACTAACGACGACATCTAGAGCCCGTCGCAAGCATGCTTATTACGATCGAACGACACAGCCAAACTACTTTTGATGCATATACATAGGATGTACCGCTGCATCCCTGGATGGTGTAATTGTTACTACGTGGTACGTACGTGCAGCAAGAACGACGTACGAGTTGGCTAGAGTCAAGATGCAGCTGTCTACTAGTGCAATTCTACAAGTAGAGTGGCGCGCCCGCAAGCAACGTTGACAAAGGCGACCTAGGAAGCGTGAGATGAGATGGATCATGGATCGATCGCCTCAGCTACCTTGCCTTGGTAAGGAGCAAGAAATGCAAGAAATGCATGCATGGCTAGAGTCGAGATGCGGCTATCTATATCAAGGCGTAGCCTGCGATTGGCTAGCTGAGAGCGGTGATTCCATTACTAGTATATATACTGTGGTAGTACAGTACAGTGTATATTATATGGTGTGCGCTAGCTGTCCTGATCAAACATCTATACGTGGATCGGACGGGTTACAGCGCGAGCCGCCGATACCTACCAATAATGCCAATATTATGACCCTATCGTCACGCTCAATCAAACGACGTCGTCGCCGTTGGCCGTGGGAAATAGCACGAGAATTTCTTGGAAGGTATGAAGGCTCACTGCTCACATGCAAGATATGGCGCGGCTGATGGCGTACAGAAACGTGCCAACGACAGCTAGACTACGAGCGTCCTAACGTCACTGCCAGAATCCCGTAATTTCTTGAGTGCCCTATGGTAAACAGCCAAGGAAACGATGCCACAACCAACACGAGATGCACTAGAAAAATTCCTAGAAAAAAGGAGAACCATCTGGCCGTCCATCGCGTGAATCTACTAATAGTAGCCATAAGGTTATATTTTTAAATAATTTATCAACCATGCCATTATGAGAGATAAATTAGAATAACCTCTGAAGACCTAGTTTGTGTACTCTTGAATTGGAGAAGTTTTGGAGTGGTGTAGAGAGATTGGAATATATATGTTTAAATCCCCAATAGATTCAAAACCCCCCTCAACCCCTCCCAATCCACTCCAATCATCCTCAATCCAAGAATACCCCAAATCATCCACCATGCCATTATGAAATATGGATTAAAACAATCCCTAAATCTGAATAGAAATTACCCACCATGCCATTATGAAATATGGATTAAAACAATCCCCTATATCTGCATATAAATTACACACCATGCACATTATGATATATGAATTAAATCACCCCCTAATTTGTACATAAATTACCTACCACGCCGTTATAGATTAAATAATATCTAAATTTCAAACACTTATGTTTCATAACAATATTAGCCTGTGATGTGCATGGGTTGATGTACTAGTAGTCATCCAAATAAACATGCGGCAAATGACGACCTCGTACGAGCACGAATAAGCACAACAAACATCGTGCCTATGTGCAGGCCCAAGAATGCCAGTGTTATGGCTTAGCCATGCCATGTCGGGCCAGGCCTTGTTCCTAGAAAAACACACAAATAAACACTTCACAGTTCATATAATATATAAGCTCAAGTTCGTAATTCACAGGTAGACACTATTCGCAAAATTCAGCTCAAGTTTACGGATCAACACAATACATATGAAACTAGAGGCCTATAGGGGGATGCTCTAGTGCTCTTGGTTCCCCACAGAGGCAGATGATGTGGCCGCAACGGCTCCCATGGCTCCCTCTCCTCTGCCAGCGACCGAGCCCTCAGCGGCAAGGGCAATAGGGTTGGCAGCACTGCTATATATCAAACGATGCTCCCGCCCAAGGTCACCATATGCATGCTCCGTCACCAGTCTCCACCATCAGCCTCAAAAGACATGCCAATGAAGGTGGGATCAAGCCCACCATGGCGCGGCCTATGGAAACAACATAAAAGCAAAATTAAAGTGATAGTTAAATGGCGAATCAAAGTAAAGAAGAACTTTAGTTTGTAGGGTTAGTGTTAGTCACAGTACCTATGCGACTTGGTGGTTGGTCAAACTGCACATTCGGAGCACCGATTCCACTGCACAACAAATAAGATAGAGGAGGGGCTAGACATGCGAGTGTCTAGAAGGGAAGCATAACACGGGTGGCCTAGGCTTACGCAGTGTAAAGACGATGACATGTGTGGAAGGAGGATGGCCTTGCTCGAAAGAAAAGAGAGGGTAGAGATGGACAGGCAAAACGACACTAGGGTTTTGGGTCGAGGGGAGATAGTGAGATCATGGTCATCGCCAATGAGAGGGCGGAACGAGTTGTCAAAAGGTGGAGGCAAGGAGAGTGCTAGAGTGGCAGCGAAGACTTATAACAGGGCGGCGGTTTGACATGCGAGCAAATGTGGCTATGTTTTTGTTGAGGGTAAAGAAATAATGCTTGGTTATAAAAAGAAACGCAAGACGTGAGGCTAAGAGGTCAGTTGGTGTAACCGGGCCACATGCTCGTGCTAGCACATTGGGCTGAGGGTGAGGCCTAAATATGAAACGGCATTGTATTGGTCCTATAGGATGTCCAACGGATCTTGTGCATTGTGAACAACTATACATACACCCTAGCCCCTAGGAACCAAGAATTCAAATTATTATTTCACCCATAAACAGAGGAGGTTTGTTGTGTTTGCCGCTACTAATCAATGGCGGTGATCGGTCGAGAAGAAGGTTGTGCCCGTTCAGCAGCAGCAACTGGCGCGCTTGACGCAGCATTGCAGCAGGTGCCAACAAGGTCGATGTATTGTGGATCGATGAGCGCGGCGCCTTCTGGCGCGGGGCAGGATTAAAAACGATTTCGCACCCCCCACGTCGCCGTCGCCGTCGCGGCTGGATCGGCTCGGCGACAGCCCCGTCCGACGTTGACGGTTTGACCCGATAGGAAAACCAAGCCCTGGCCGACCTGGGGCGCGGTGCCGCCATGAGGGCCCAATAATTTCTCCCCCGTGCTGTACCTGTACCACCATGGGCGGCATCGCCTGTCGTGTCCCCTGGCGAGAGGCAGATGAGAATGATGCCGCTGACACCCGTCGCGTCTCTTCTCTCTTCTTGAGTGGACGATGGACTCGTGGTCATATTATTGTTAATTAATCTCGCTCTCGTTCTAATGCTCCTGCTGCTGCCGGGAGTATAACAACTAGTACTATAGATTAAGGGCATAATAGTACTAGCCTAGGACTAGTAGTACTAGGATGCATGCATTATGCTCTGTCATTAACGGCCTAACAGTTTTCTGCGTGGAAGTACTCGCTCGTTTACCCTGAGCATCTCTCTCTCTCTCTCTGCGCTCAGAGCCTCAGACTAGGCAAGTAGGCAGGCAGCAGCCTTGTCGGGGTGCCAATGCCATGCCTGCTAGTACTCTAGATTAATGGTGCTGCCTACAGTAGGTTAGAAAGAGAGCGGTCTCCCTTTCCAAGATGCCACTGCGCTCTGCACTGTGGAATGGAGTACCCGCTCAGTCTTTGGACCACTCGCAAGGTGCAAATGCAAGGCTACAAGGGACACCTAATGCCTTGTTTTGTTCTCTGAAGAGCCAGGAACTGAGACACCTAATGCCTTGTTTTGTTCTCTGAACAATGCCATGCCATGGCACTGCGCGCGCCGGTCTCACTGTGTTTGTGTATGTGTTTCAGTTTGTGTGTGTTGGAGCGTCAGAGATCAACCAGCCCCGCCGGCACTACAGCTGCACAACATGCATGTCGTCGTCTTCTCCATGCTCATGGCCTTATTAGACCATGCCCAACCCAGGAGTAAAAATCTTGTCTATAACACTATTCTAATTACTTATCTCTTACGGTAGCGCTACAGTGTCGAACAGTGTTATACATAACTATTTTACTCTATGGTTGGGTATAGCTTTACCCCGCGACAGAAAGGGATACCTGGTATGCATGGGCAGCACATTATCGGTCGAGGTCCCAACCTACACAGTGCAGCATAAACAATCGAGCACAGATTAAGCCATGTATACTGGATTACTGCACCTAGTAGGCTAATACCAGTGGTATATGCAGACTTGTATAGCAGACAAAGGAGCCAGGCTACCAGCATCATCAGGTGGATAGATCAATAGACATGAAAAGGCCTTGCATGACCGTGTGCTAAAACTCCTACGGCCGCCCGCAGCCAGTACCAGCTAGAGTGGGTGGTTCTCTTTGAATTGAAGTCGTTGGTTGCATGGAATTGATGATGTGATGCCGACCCGTGATGAGGAAATTCAGGGCTGGAAAGGACTATGGAGTGCTAGCTAGCACTAGCAGTAGCAGGGCTCTGACCCTGAAGACATCTGATCTCTCTCGATCGGATACCTGCTCATCACCCCAGCTGCTTTCCGCTTGCGAAGGCCAATGGATTCCATTTCAGGCAGCTGCAGCGACCGAGTGGTACTACTACTGTACTAGCAGGGTGGATCCGTGTGCCGGTGTTCGGCGCTGGAATTCAATGCCGAACGATCTTCTCGTGATGTTTTATGATCAGTTTTCTGTTATTGCTTGCTGCTGGGGTAGGGCTGCGAGCAGTGCAGCAGTGAAATTATTCAAGCGTGGTTGTTCCTTCCCGCTTCCCGGCCACCACCGACACACAGACTGTCCAAACGAGCTAGCTCGATCTTTTTCCATGATCTCGGGTCACATGTCAACGGTCTGCTGCTTGTCACTGTGTCACTCATTGACAATGGCCCATGGGATCGGTCTGGGAACCCAATTGGTTTGCCGATGCTCGATCGCATCGACGGGTCCAGCTCCAGCCAACAACATGCGCCATCCATTTCGTTCAGTCAAAATAAAAAGAAGGGACGTGCAATGGCCAACCGATGGGGGATCGGAGGACGCATGGGGCTGAAGAAGTACGCTCGGCGTTACTACGGTACGATTTGATGAATGCCTGAAAGGGTGCTTGCGAGGACACGTCCAGATGCACAGCAGGGCCGGGTACGTACATGCGCATTCATCTCCCGTCGCCAGCGCAGGCAGCGTGCACATGCGCGTGCACGGGCGCCGGATCCTGAAAAGGGGGCTTTTCCCAGCTCTCCGGACGTACGATCCGGGGTCCATCAATCTCATCTCGGCACGGGCCTGCCGGTCGGTCGGTCGGCAGCAACCGTTTACTGGTGGGTGGCCCGTGGCCGGCGATGGATGCAATGCAAATGCAAGCGGCGCCACGGCGTTCCGGACGTGGAAGCAGGAGCCTTCCACTGCTCGATCTGCTCCGCAGCAGGACGGATCGGAGGAGTCGGAGCTACTGGAGACAGACCCGCCACAGTCGTCCTCGTCGTCGATCGATCCATCGCCGTCGTCTCCATGAATGACCGGACGGGCCGGTGGAGCGAGAGATGGATGAGAGATCCACATGGAGGGTGCGGTTCAGATGAGCCAGCGGGGCAGCGGGCTCGTGTGTGGTTGTGCGGTGACCGACCGAGGACAGGCGATGCATGCGGACGGACCTCGCTCGCTCTGGGCTCCGGCCGGCTGATCTGATGATGGGTCGACGGATCACAGCTGTTCAACTGGCAGTGCCAACGACGACCTTGCACAGTGCAATGGCTGGCCTGCGATACAGCGATACGATACGATACGATACGATCGAGCAATGCAATGGTATGATACTATGATGAGCCCTGGCCTGGCCACAGGCGAAGAACGAAGCTGCACCGGCCTGCACGTCTGGGCTAGCATATACGTACGTACCATATGATGATATAGATATGCATATGCATCCAGCGCTAGCTGCTGTCCCCGCCGGTCCCAGCTCGCCAGTCGCCATGCATGCCCGTTGCCTGCGCCCATCTGCCGGTCCACTCCACCACCCCGGCCGTCCCGTGCAGCATGCTGCGGATGGATAGCAGCATGGAGCGCACAGTACGAGTTGCTTGGTCCCGCCCGAGAGCTAGCGATCGCATACATGCAGATCCCGCATCGCGCGCCGTTGGGCAAGCTGTGCCTGGCTGCCTAGCACGATCGGTGCTGCGCACTCGATATCATATCATATCCATGGACCTGGCACGCGCCCGTGCCGCCGTGTCGCGTCCGCCTCACCCTCCACCTGCATGCATCTATTCCCTGCCGCGCCTGCGCCTGCATATCCACCCGACCCATCCGACGTACATCTCGCACCACCGTCGTCCTTCTGTTCTGTAACCGTAGAAGAAGGGCGCTCATGGACTCCGGGCCACCTTCTCAAGCTCCAGAAATTCGGCCCAGTCGTCCTATAAGAGTGTGAGTATGCTGGGGCGCAAGTTTGGGCCGAATTTCGATATCGCAAGGCTTTCGCGTCGTCTTCAATAGTCCAGCGCACATAAGCTGAATTTTTTGGAATGATCAGCAACCTCTTATAATCTGAGATGGAGAGATTGTGCTAGATTTCATCGGAGTTTCAGGAGAAGAAGAAAAAAAACCGACACTGGAACAGGTAGTGTCTTAGTTTAGGAGAGACATTCAGAAAAAATAAAAAAGGGAGAAGTGCAGAACTAGTGCATGGGAGGGCCTGTAGGTTGTGTCATTTCAAGTGATCGAGAGGAGCAATTCGATTCATCAGTGGGATACAAGCATTTGAAGGAGCTCTTGTGTGGCATGTCAGAGCAGCTCGGTCTTCAGGTTCAACCTTCCTCCACAAATCAAACACAGGTGCATAAGTTGAGTATACCTTTCTACCGTCGTACACAGTTTTCTGCACGACGCATTCGACCAAAAAGCGTGGCCAGTTTGCTCTGCAACTGCATGCTGTCTTAAACGTAAAACAAAACAAATAGTTGGACCCACCGTCGGCTGAAGGTATAACTTCTGGACTTGTGCTTGATCATCCGAAGCGCGCCTCTTCTTCCACACCGGTAAACACTGCAAAGCTCTCCGAGTTATCGATCCGGTTGCCATCCTTTGGCCCTGCACCACCCTTCCTGTGCTGTCAAGAACGTCCTGTACCTTTTAGCCCAATACGTAAATGAATTCAGAAGTCAGGCCCGTAGGAACAAGGCCCACTTCAGGGAGACCCCAATTTCCCACGTCGCGTCGCACCCCCAAGTCAACCCCCCACCACACTCCCCCCTGCGCTCCACTCGTTTCCTTCGCTTCTCGCGGCAAAAGCCCTCGAAGCAGATAAGGCCGCCGCGCCCGCGACCGACTGCCTTCGACCACCGCCGGCGGCCATGGTCGGCGTTGCCGCAGGCTTCGCCTTCGCACCGGCAGTATCCCGCGTACCTTACCGTCCCGGCGCCGCCTTCCAAGCCCCGGGCCCCTCCTCGTCGGCGCGGTTCCCGGCCAGGCCGTGGGCGCGGGCGAGGCTCGTCGTGGTCGCGCGGTACTCGCCCTCGTACGAGAGCGACGAGGAGGAGGACGAGGAGGAGCTCGGAGGCGGAGGCGGCTGGGGAAGGAGGGACCGCGGACCCGACCCCGACTACGACCCGGCCCTTGACATTGAACGAATCGAGTACATCTCGCGTGCCTTGAATTCTGTTCGTGGAGTCCTCACTGAAAATTCACACCCTACCGTGCTCATCTCGGTCTACTCACGCTGTGAGATGCTTCTTTTTTTGTTAGGTCCTCCACGGTAAGGCTCTTGGATGAACAGAAAAGAATGGTAATGCTCATATCCAATTATGCAGCTCCACCGATTTTCAGTTTAATTATCGTGTGTTGGTTGATTATCTGTTAATTTGGACATCACACTTCCTTCTTTTCCTACAGGTTGGTGTAGTGTCTGTAAACGAGGCAGTTCAAATTGCAGAAGACAGGGATCTTATACTGGTACACTATTTACCCCAGCTGTTTCTTCTTATTATTCTTTTCCCCCAAAAACGTGCATTTCAGAATAAAGCGGTACAAAGACAAACTAATGGATGTTCACTACCAAGCATGAATAGCAGAGTAGTCTACATGGGCTTCTGAAGTAGGAAAAACACATACTTTGGTAATGCAGCCATGAGCCCATGACAGTTGTGAGCTGTCCACATGATGGCTAAAGACTCTAGACCTAACACCATCTGCTTTTGCTATTGGAGTAATAAAGTTTATCAGACAGTACACGGTACTTTCTGACTTTCTGGGTAGCGGATTGCGTATGCTATTGCAAGTGTTCAGTTCCAATAGCGGAATTCAAAATGTTGGAGCATATATCAATGCTAAAAGCAAGTTCACTTAATTTTTTTTTTGAAGATTTTAGTTAGTCACTTAGTCCTTACATTCATCTCTAAGAGTCACAAGAAGCATAAATAAATAATATATAAAGACAACACATGGAGACAAGAGTTAACTGTAAGTTCATTATATCATGAAGAAGTAACATCATTTTCATGCCATCATTCTTCATCGTCGTCAAAATCATCATCCTCAAATTCTTATGGCCATTTGAACCATTCCATTTGTCACTTTAACCATCCATGTAACAATTAGCGGCCTAATAGAGCAATAGTCACTGCTATGTTCCAACTTGCTATCTTTGGTCTGCTACCATGTAGCGGTAGCGGCACTACCACTCTAGCAGCCGCTATTTCAGGCCCTACCAATGCTATTTTTTCACCATCTCTGTGCAGTCTCTGCAACCACATGCACTAGCATTGCAAGCTAACTTCATAAACAGGAGATACACTTAACCTGAACCAGATATGCATTAGATGACACTTGTTGTTATTGCAGTAATTTACACCAATCAGGATTGCTGATAGTTTCTTATTTCAGGCAATATTATCATTAGATGGAGATCCACCAGTACTTCGACTCTTTGAGGAGAGAGATTACAAGTATGTTGCAATTAAAGCCATATCGACCTGTGATTTGGATGCTTTTGGTTATTTTTATTTGTATAGCCACATGGTTTTTCTGATTCAGTCTTCATAATTTTAGGATCATATGAATTTATTTTTTGTTGGTTTTGTACAGAAAACACAGGTATGAACAACAGAAGAAGAAAAAGATTCAGCAGAAAAGATCTGTTGGTAAACTGTTGCAACTTAACTTTTTCTACAGCCTTTGTTAATAACAATTCAAAGGCGTCGAGTTGATGTTTATTTGTGTTTACTCCTTTCAGCGAAACGCATGAGCTTGAAGGAGTTGAAAATGGGGTACGAATCATGCCATTTTAGCTGTCTCAATTCCATTGACCATTTCACCCTTATGTCTAAACAGCTGCATTTTTTTGTTTTGGAAATTCTTATTAGGCTAGAAGGATAGGTCTTATTTACTTCCACCTTGCATAGCTAAGGTATATTTTGGGATATAAAAGCTAAGAACTACTGGGTCAGACTTGGCTGGAGCTGGTTTGAGTTATTTGATATGCTGGAAGTGCAAATTTTCATAGATAGATTGATTGGAGTTGGTGTGATCTATTTTTAGTAATGGTCTAATGGTTTGACAAAATTGTAGTGATAACTCATCGATTTGTTTGTGGCATCATAACATCCTAAATTGTAGTGATATTGAATTCTATATGTATCCGTCTGCCAGATACAACATCGACAGCCACGACTATGGTGTGAGGCTTAAAGCTGCAAGAAAGTTTCTTAAAGCTGGCGACAAGGTGATAAGAATTCTGTTCGTGCAACACATATTTTGTAATATAAGTATATAACTTACCATATGAGACTGCTTTTTTCAGGTTAAAATAATTGTGAACTTAAAAGGGCGGGAAAACTTATATAAAAAAGAAGCTATTGAACTCCTTAGAAGATTCCAAAATGATGTTGGTGAGGTAATTTGGTCCTAAAGCTGTTCTAGGTTTTCCTTCTGCAATTAATTCGTTGTGCAAAATGTCTTGTTCATGACCTTTAGCCATTATACCTATTTTCCTATTGGTACAATCAGATTTTTGCAGGCTTTAATATTTTTTTTGTCATACCTTCAGCTAGCGACAGAAGAAAGTAAAAATTTCGCAGAGAGGAATATATATCTGGTTCTTATTCCCAATAAGGTAGCTATACAGAAGGAACAGGATGAATTGAACAAAAAGGATGCTGTGAAAGAGATTGACCAATCAGACAACGATGGACCTCTGACAGAACTGGAGGAAAGTAGAGAGCCTGAGGCAGAAGTCTCGGCAAATGTTTGATTGGACTGTAAAGGTCAAGGGCGCCTGCTCAGATTGGACAAGGTATCATACACTTCAAGAATACTTTCTTTGATTCATATCCCTTGTTTCTTATTTTGTAGAGTATATATAGACTTTCTAGTATCACGCAGGTACAGCAGCTGTACTGTTGCGGTTATTGTAAATACAAGGCTGTTTCTGCTGTACAACATAACAACAAATATATCCGTTAAACATGATCTGCACAAGCTATCAGTTAACCGCCTAGGCATTCGGTCTGGGCTAGATGTCTGTGAAGAAGCTGGAGCCTGCCAACATCTCAATATTGGAGGATGATACTTGGGACTACGAATGAATCACGTCACCGTGCACAAGTGCGACCAGAGGTTGGAACCCATACTGGTACAAACATTTTGATGGGACCAACATTTTTGTTTAGTATCGTCCAGCACGGTCGACTCGGGACTTCTTCTTTTTCCCTATTTCCAATCGTTTTGACCTGTTGTAGAGAAGAAAGACGAAGTGTATCTATTTGACAACTACTTAGTGTTACGAGTTTTAGACTTGCGCTTGTAACAGTCTAGTAATATGTTGTGCAAGAGCTATTTGTGTAAAAAATGTTTTCCCCCACTTCCTGATTCCTGAACCGATGTTCTCCGCCCAACAACGTTTTCCTGCAGCACGTTTGGTTTGAGGAGCCGAGCGAAGCGGAATCATCCGATCCTAAAACCGATGCTAATTTTTTCGTTTGGTTTGCTACGTGGAGTCAGTCCGTTCGTCATCTACCCATCCCTCGCAAGCCAGCCGCTGCCGCTGGTCTATTTTGCAGGACCGGGTCGTCCGGCAAAAAAGTAGCAGACCACGTCGCTCCGCAAACCTCCCAGGATGAAACCCTCTTGCGACTCACAAAACTGACACCTTTCCAAGGTCCTGTTGCGAATACGAACAAGCAGCTTCAGTATACAAGAGCAGAGGACCTTGCGCCACACATTACATGTCCACATTACATTACCGGGAGGGCAATGCAGCGATACATTATGTGTCATTCATATAGCATCTATTTTCTCCCAAGAAAATACATATAGTATCTATATTCACTTCCAAACACCGACCATGATAATTTACCGAAAAAGCAGCCGTGCCACAGTATGCAACAAAGTCGCACAGAATGAATGGCTGCCTCAAATTCGAAGGTATGGACTATACAGTAATATATATAGCCAAAGTAAAAAAGATGGAAACGACATCGCAAAAATAAAAGTAAGCAGTGCTGCTATCTCATCATGCTCCCCACACCTCTAAAGGGCGGCAGAAAATTAATAGGGGCTAGCCATCAGCCTAAGCTACCACGATGCCGTGTGGCCTAAACCAGTCCGTTCTCTGGGGACCAAATTATGTTCAGCAATCGACGTCAGGCTGTGCATGCGATGCACGATGCACCCGTCTCAGGCTCGGCACGTGCAGCAGCATAGCACATGCAAATGAAAGCAACGGCAAAAACAAGTTGCTGTATGCTAACAACATGGCATGAAAGGGAAACAAGTTTCCATCAGATTAAGTAGAGACGAACAAGACATCGTATTCTCCTGACAGGACATATATATAGTACTTACATGTGTTGGCGATTAAGTATATAGTACTCTGTAGTGTTAGGTTAGAAGTTTTGGTTGCCCTTTGTTCGGATCAGGGACCAGCAGCAAGTGATCTGTCTCTAGCTCTAAAAAGGTGGCGATCTAAGGATACATCTGAAGGCATTACAGTGAAGGACAGATAACTGCTAAAAATTTACAAACTACAACAAGCTTTCAATTTTCTGCACATTGGCATTCATAGATTGTAGAAGTAAATCCATGATTGACAGTCTTGTCATGAAGTAAATCCATGATTTCATTTCACTTCTCTTCCATGTAAGTAGTTCAAACAGAAAAGACCATGGGGGAGTAGAAATGATAAGAAATATGGGGCTAGCTAATAAGTGAAAAAAAAAAGAAGGGAAAGAGAAACAGAAAAAGACGTCAAAGATACACATATGCACCGTACGGTTACTGAAACTAATGAATGGTGTTTACCTCTATCTTCCTAGTTAGACATACAGGAGTTTAACCTGTTCACTCTGTTTGTTGTATGAGTTGTGTCCTTAGGCTGGACTCTTGGACCTGTTCAGAGGAATATAAGTATTAATCCAAACTGAGTATCAAACCACATTATTACTTTTTTGTATATATATTATGATAATAACATCTTGATGCTTGAAACTCAGAAGAATCTGAATCATGATTACTGTCTACTGGAGGACAAAAGAACTCATTATACACTGTACACCAGAAAACAGTAGGACTATGGTTTCAGAACTATTCACACAGAAGCAAACCTGCATATTCTCAGAGGTAAACTGTTTCTCATGACACTAATTTTATATTCCTGCATTCTAAAAATACCCTTAAGCATGTAAATCACAGTCATGCAAGACAAATAATAATTAGCTATAGTTTGTTTCATGCTAACAAAATAGTAGATAGATTCAGTCGTCTGTCAACAAATATTAGCTACACAAAGACAGAGGATGCCCTGAAATGAGGTAAAATTATTGTAGTGCAACCAGAGATCAGATGAAAAGGCCTCATACCACAGTTACGTTTCATTAACTCAACATAATATATTTATGGATCATTCGTGGCCATATTACATAATCTTGCTCCACCGGCAGTTATTATGATTTTATTGGCATGCCTCATTTTATTCTTTGTACCCCTAAGCTCAGCAGATCAAAAGAAATAGATAAAACCAGGATTGTACCTGTAATGCTGCTGCTGTTGCCAAGAGTTCTCTGTACTCATTAAGTAAGGTACTTTCTTTAGCAGCAACAGCTGAAAGTTCTGTAACCAGAGAGTGTGTAGCCTGTAACTGCAGAGCACAAGGCAATGGTTAGACCTGAAGGCATTCAATTATAACCACAATATGTATCCAATTAATAAACCAGTCTACACTGTATCAAAGCATCAACCACAATCAGAACTACCAGGGTGATGGTAGAGGTGTTGTCTAACAACATCAGTAGGAATAAAAGGACCTTTCATACTAACCTTAGATAGCAAATGGCAAATGGATGACCCCATTGCTTGCATAATATCAACTGCTGAACTGACAGCATTCTTAACAGTAAGTACATCGGCCTGCAAGAGAGTATAACATAATAAACGACCACTTTCACATTTTGCTAAAAAAGTAAAAGGATCTTAATGAGAAGCTGAGAACTTAATTAGCATGTAATAACTTCTAATTTTCCCAGGAGTCACGATTCCAAAGCATTGACCCTAATTTTAAGAGGACTTCATGACATCTTTTTTTAGAAAGAGAGGGAGGGGGAAGAGAGGGGAAGAGAGGGGGAGAGAGGGAATTGCTGCCACCTTAGCTCCTCCTGAAACCGGAAGACGCAATGTGCTTGCTTTAAGAGCTTCAGTTGCGCTGGATAAAGAAGAAGAATGCTCTGTTTGCAGCGCTGCCCAGTGATCAAGGTAATCCATCTATATCATGACAATGAAAAAATGCAACAATCAAGGCTCGATGATAAGACGACACAAACATTAGTTTATGTATTTTTACTGAAAACCAAAAGGCTGTCAACAAAACTGGTTCAAGAAGATTTACTGAACATATTTTACATTGGGGTTCAAGAAAGTGCTGGTGGCTCATTTATAAGGTATTTCCAATCATAAACCAAAATATCTTTGAGAGACAACATATCTAAAGTAAAAAAACATGGTAAGAATAATTTTACTTTTTTATCTTATATTTTCTTGAAGGGCCAGGATAAAAATATGGATTTCTTCTTGTGCCTCTTTTAGTGATTATTGAACATGCATCTGTTTGGATGGAGGTGCTCAAGTAATCTTTAAAAAATAAGATTGCACCTTGAGTTCTTCTATGTAACCTTGTACATTCAGATTGAATATTAATGTAGCCATCAAATCCAAGTAAGTGCAAGCATGATCATAATGATCACGTAGATCTTGTTCTGACCAGATGGCATTAAACAACATGCATATTTATGCACAAAAAAAAAAAAATCAACAGATCTTACTTCCTCCTTCAACACTATTGCCAATTTGACCTCTTGCCTTAGTCTTTGTACATAGGTCCTTTTCATAACCATAGAGTCACACATCCTTGAGTTAGCATCCCACACACTGTACAACATAGCCTGCCTCAAATGAATAAATAAAGTAAGAAACAAACTCATGGTATTTACGGCTTGACCACATATTAGAACAAGGGTAATAAAGAACAGACGTGTCTTAGGATTTAGGGGGGAAAAGGCATATGTACAGTTGACACATTAGAATAAAGTACCACACTAAGAGGATGGGGCTGGTACTTCGATCACATATAGGAAAAAAAAGGTACAATGGAATGAAAAAGGTTAAAAAAAACCTTGGGTATATACAAACACTCCTTGGGTATATACAAACACTCCATTTTATTTTATTTTTTCTCCAACTCCTTGAAAGGGTATGGCAAATTTTTAATCTACGATGAATGCGAAGTTCAGCATCAATGCTATCAGAAAACTAATGGGAAGAAGTAATGATATGGAATTTACCTCAGCATTCATTTTCTGAATTGATAGCATTTCATCAACATAAGCATTGGTGAAACGCCACTGCAAATTCCTATTATGCAGGAGGCGCAACTGATGGGCATCTTCCATGTGTGCAGGGCTCTTCTTCCCTCTTGTAGCATCACTAATGTAGCTAAGAATAGAAGAGGCTGAATCAGATCTGACAGAACTACATGGCGAGACAGGTGTGGAGGGTCTAGTCCTTGATGGGCTTGGTAATCTCCTAGAAGCAAATGATGATGTTGATGAAGCATTGGATGGTGATGAAGGGCGTATTAGAACACGTGATGGTGAAGATGATGTCCTAGCTAACCGCTTGGGAGGTGTAAATTTTTCTGAATTATTTGAAGGTGCATCTGGACTTGAACTGGCATTCTCCTCTTGACTTTCATTTCCATCAGCGGAAACAGGGTTCTCAACACCACCTGACAAAACTTCCGGGCCTTTTACTCTGTTGCAAGCAAGAGGCATTTTCCTTGGTGAAGCTCTGGATGATTGCACAGTTGAGGAGATTTGCTGTCTGATTTTATCAGTTAGATCCATACTTCTTGACATGGCATTAACACCATCAGGTCCTAGTACTCTTCTTGTAGAAAACACTCGTGAAGGAACCATTGAAGATATTGGCCCATTACATTTATCAGCAAAATCCACACTTTTTGACATTACATTTGCACTGTCAAATCTTGCTGTTCTTCTTGGTGACAATCCACGGGATGAAACTGACACTGTGATGGGTTTCTTGTCTTTCTCAGCAAAATCCATGCTTTTAGATATAGTATCAATACCATCAGATGCAAGTCGCCTTCTTGGAGAAGTTCCTCGAGATGGAATCCTCACTGAGATTGCTCTGTTACCTTTTTGAGTCGCATCAGCATTCTCTGACGTATTGTTAATGTCATCAGTAACAGGTCTGCTCAGTGATCTCTCTTGAGATGCAATGGATGACGAGACTGCACCTGTACCTTCACTAGAATCCGTTCTTCCTGGACCATCGCCCTCAACGCCATCTTGTATTGCCCCATCAAGCTTCTCAGTGACATCTATGCCTTTTACTAGAGCACCACCATCAAGTCTACTGTCTGAAGTGCAACCAGATACGGTTGATGAAATCTCCACATCTTTCAATAAGGTATCCACACCATCAGATTCAGGTCTACTGCTCTGCAGAGTCTGGCATGCCGCACTTGATGAGGTGGATGGTGTGCTGTCTTTTTCAGCAAAATCCATGCCTGCTGGTATGGTATTAGAGGTAGCCCTGCTTCTGGGAGAAACCCCACGTAGGGCAGCTGATGAGCAAGATGGTCTAAAGTTTTTATCAGTAGATTCTGTGTTTGATACAGCATTTGCACCATCAGAGCCCATCCGTTTTCTTGGTGAAATCCCTCGTGATGCCATTGATGGGGTTGAAGGTCTGATAACTTTTTCAGTAAAGTCTGTGCTCCTTGATACAGATTCTACACCGTCAGTGGTGACCTTTCTTCTTGGTGAAACCCCTCGTGATGCCATTGATGGGGTTGAAGGTCTGATAACTTTTTCAGTAAAGTCTGTGCTCCTTGATACAGATTCTACACCGTCAGTGGTGACCTTTCTTCTTGGTGAAACCCCCCGTGCTGCAGCTGACACCGTGACAGGTTTGTTAATGTTTTCAACAAGATCAATGCTCTTTGATATCACATCGATACCATCTGAGGCGAGCCGTCTTCTTGGTGAAGCTCCTCGTGCTGCAGCTGGCATGCTGACAGGCTTGTTACTGTTTTCAACAAGATACATACTCTTTGAAATCGCATTGACACCATCTGAAGCAAGTCGTCTTCTTGGTGAGATTCCTCGTAATGCAGCTGAGGCGGTTGTTCTGGTATCTTTCTCAACGAGATCTGTATTCCTTGAAATAGTTTCAGGGGCAAGTTGTCTTAATGCTGAGACCCCTCTAGGTCCAACTGAAGAGGATACAGTTCCAAAATCCTTTTCGGTGAAGCTGAGTCTTTCTGAAGTGGTGTTGCTGACATCAGATGCAAGCCTACGTCGTGGTGACATACCTCGTGGCGTTGCATACGAGGTTGATGGCCTGTCATGTCTATCAGCGAGATCTGGGCGTTTTGATACAGTGCCAACTCTATCAGAGGTAAATTGAGGTCTTGGTGAAACCCCTCGTGATGCTGCTGAAGAGGTTGATGGTCTATTGGTGTTATCAGCAGATTCCATGCCCTTAGTTATAGCACAGATGCCATCAGAAGCAAGTCTTCTTCGCGGAGAAATCCCACGTGACGCAGAAGATGAGGTGGATGGTCGGTTATCCTTTCCAGAAAAATCAGTGCTCCTTGATATAGTATCGACACCATCAGAGGCAAGCCTTCTCCTTGGAGAAACCCCTCGAGTTGAAATTGACGAGCTGGATACTCTGCGATCCTTTTCAGCAAAATAATCCGCATTTTTCACAATATCATTAATACCATCAGAGGTGAGACGCCTTCTTGGTGAAACCCCTCTTGATGAAGCTGGTCTCCTATCATTTTCAGGGAAATCAACGCTTTTCAATAAAGTACCAATACCACCAGAAGTTGTTCTTCTAGGTGAAAGTCCTCTCGATGAAGACAGGTTGGAAATGGGGCCATTTAGTCTCTCAGATGATTTAGTAGTAGTCTGTGATGCAGCATTAGACACACTTGATACTGATGCACTTGGTGAAATGCTGGGCGATGAAACTGACGAGGAGAGTGTACTGTTATCTTTCTCAGTAAGGTCCATGCTTTCTGATAGGCTCCTAGTTCCATCTGATGCAGCTCTTCTTATTGGTGACTCCCTTCTTGATGAAATTGCCAAGGGTGCAGGTTTATGGTCTTTACCAACACCAATGCTTTTGGACACATCATTTGCACCATTAGAAGCAGGCGATCCCCTTGGTGATTCCCCTCGTGAAGACACTGACGAAGAGACCAAGCGGTCAATTTTATCAGCAAGATCAATACTTCTTGACAAGGCATTTGCAGCAGAGGACACTGTTGTTCTCTTCGGTGAAACCCCACGTGATGAAACCGATGGAAGAGCGGACCTACTGAGCTTATCAGTGAGATCCATGCTCTTCGACATTGCGCTTGCAGACACCCTGCCCCCCATCATAGCAGGCCAGCGATGGTGATCAATCACCTTGGCATGTGGATTCTCCGATTGCTCAGGGGTAGCTCTCCCTCTCAACGGGCTCCTCTTCCTATCAACGGTTGCTGCATCCCTCGTCTTGCCCTGATCTGCGGAAGAGCTGCCCGTAATCCTTTTGCCCTTTGACTCGAGCTGGAAAGACGAAGACAGACTCCGCATTGAAGGCCACAACCCATCAGGAGCCCGGCCACCGGGCAATCTCCTCGGAGCAGTTTGCGTTTCTGAAACGGCATCGCGCACGGGCGTTGACGAGCTGGAGGATGAGGAGGACGGGCTGGAAGGCGCAGAGGACGGCGATGTCGGGGCAGAGATCCTGGACGGGGTAGCTGGCCGCGAGCCGCCGGAAGACGGCCTGGACGGAGTCGCCGGCCGCCGTTCGGTGGACTGGGACCTCTTCGCCTGTGACCCAGCCGGCGTCGGGGACGACGCCCGACCGGCATTCGGCGACGGGTGCCTCCTCGGGGTGGTAGGCGCCGCTGCTGGCATCGCGGCTGCCTTGCGCCTCACCGCGGCGTCAGTATGGCCATTAGTATGATTCTTCTCCGCCGGCGGCTCAGATTTCCGGAGCAGCACTGTCTCTGGCGCCCGGATTCCGCAGGCGTCCATCCGCGCACCCACCGCCCGGGCTCAAATCCACCTGCATTGATAGCGCCACAAAGCCACCACCAATCCACTGCTCGTCCCGACCTGCCAACACAGAAACAACACGAGCAGCAATCCAATGTCATGTCAGGGCACACAATCAATCTCGCACAAGGAGACAATTCAGGGGCTCGGAATCACGCAGCAGACGAACCAGATCGAGGACCCGGGCCATGGGATTCGGTAGGTGAAAGGGAGAAAAGAAAGGAGGGAGAGGGGAGAGGGAGGGGCAGGAAGAAGAAAGGGAGGGGGAGAGAGAGAGAGAGAGCAGGCGGTGATTTTCTCGAAATTCTTCTTTTTCCTATTTGTGCCTAGGAATTGAAGCGTCTCTTTCGGGTGTGGGTAGGAGCGAGCGAGTCAGTCATGGCTTGGTCTCCACCTCACGGGAACTCCACGGCCAGCTCCTGCAAGCCAAGTAATGGCGAAGCCAAGCTGCCAGTGCCAGAGATGGGGGGAGAGAGAGAAACAAGAAACGGATTAAATGGGGTGCGGGGTGCCCGGTCGCCCAGGCCACCGCGGTTAGGGACGAGGACGACTAACCAGTGGCTTAATTATGATGATTAGTACAGGGAAGGTCTGCCTCGCTCCTGTGGCTGCCCGCTCTCTCGTAGGCAGCGGAGCATAAACTAATGCAACTTGGAGAGAATGAACTTTTTCATGGTGGTAAAAAGATGGGCGAGGCAGAAAAAAAAAGGCGACATTTTTATTTGTTTACCCCTCAGGCGCTCCTGGGCCAGCAGGAGATGTGCCCGTTGGTGCGACTCCAACGGCTACCCAGCGCGCGGCAGATGGCGGGGCCTCCCTCGTCTCCTCGCCGTCGCCGTTGAGCAAAATGGGCCAAAAGGAAAAAAAAAAGGAAATGATGCAAATTCTCTATCAGCTCTCCGAATTTTTCAACGCAGGCCGTTGTTCTAGAGAAAGGGCCAAATTCAGAAGCTCTAGGGAAACCGGAAAAAAAAAGACAAGAATTCGGCGGTTGGAAGATTCCAAGGGCAAGCAACAACAATCGGCGCGACTCCAGATGATTGGAATTTGGAATCGGCGGGGGAGAAAGTGGGGAAGAGAAAAAGGAAATGACGGTTTCCTTCTCGAGCTGCGGTGACGGAGAGGACAAGCAGCAGGGAAAACGGTACAGCATCCCGCGAGCTTTCGCCAAGTCCAACCGTACCGACAAGCGATCGAAACAAGAGCAGCTTCGGTCCTTGGAACCGGCTCCGCACGCCAGCGACAAATGCCGCCGTCCAGAACCCAAAATTAAAGAGAAAAGAGGTCGGATCCTGACCTGTGCGCTCCTCGTCCTCCGCCGCCGCAGACGCAGCCCGCGCTCGCGCCTGAACCGGCGAGCCCTCCCCAATCGGATTTGCGGACAGGGATCCTCCGATCGTGAGGGCTGGCGGAAGCGAAAGCGATCGAGCAAGCTCTCTGGGGGAAGGAGCGCGAGGACGTGGGGGAAGACGAGGAGGCCAGAGAGAAATGTCACGACGGACTCGCGGTTCCCTGAAAGCAACGCGGAGGAGCTTTTGTTTCCGCGCAGGAGAGAGGAGGGGTAATAAATGAAGAATTGTTTTCTATAAACAAAAAAGGTACCGTAATAAATGGAAAAGTTAGCTAATCAAAGGTTAAAAACACAAAAAGCCGGAAGTTAACCAAACAGAGGTAGTACGATTTTCACTTTCCACCTCCTTCCCCTTTCCCTTTCTCTTCTCTTTATCTTGGTTGCTCCTTGTCCAGTCCACCGATGGGCTAGTGAAGCCATGGTGTATTCTTTTATATTAAAATAATAATAATAATAATAATAATAATAATAATAGCTGTTTGCAACGATGAATTACCATCGAGGTGGATTAAGCACATGTAACGAGTGATCACTGATCAGAGGGACGCCGTCGAAGCAACGGCATGGCGAGGCGCCCCAGCAGAAGCTGCGACCACCCCACCTACTGCCATTGTACAATTGTGCTGCTGTTGGGGAGAATGGAGAGCCTAATGTCAGGGACAAGCACTTCCTTCCTTCCCACCCAAATCCCAATCCCTCCCCCCTTGCCTCGATGAGTTCTTCGGTCAGTTTACAGCTTCTTAGCTGAGGGCCTGTTCAGTAGAGTTCTCTCTAATTTTGATTCTATGTGGAAAGTGATCGCCTAAGTGAATTGGTTTTGTGGCTAAAAATCATCTCTAGTGATTCTATTGGATAAGTTTAGTGGAGAAATCGTTTCTGCGTTGAGAGTGAATCAAGAGAAACAACCATTTTTCTACTTCAATCTTGTTCATCTCAGAAAACCACTCCACAAAATTCTCTCGCTTGTTTAGTAAAGCTTCTCAAAATCACTCGTTAGAAAGCCAGGAGCATAGCTCTGCTAAACGGGGCCTAAAGTATGAATCCCCTTTCTGTTTTCATTTTAGGTTACTACCCATACAGCAACAATAGATTGATCTTGGGTTTCATCTCTATAAGAGTAGCTAGGTTTTTATGTTGGCTCGCCATTATAGGTTACTACCCATAATGCTAGTAAAATTTAGTAACTTGATCCTAGGCTTTGGTCGCGTACACTGATCCTTACCAATTAGATTGTGTTCAAAATATCGTATAAAAAACCATCTACGGTAAAAAAACCGACATTGTATCTATCCTGTTTGAAATAGACGACGAAAGATAGACGATTTGCTCAGCCTTACCGTCAGACGTGTGTGTTGGCAAACAATAAAGAACCCGTTGAATCAAATATACATCTCGATGAGATATGATTTTCTGACGGATTGTCAAAGCTAAGGGGTGCTCTAGCTTACTAGTAGCACAATAAACGACCTTACCCAATCTCTTTGATAGCCTATTATCAACAAAAAAACTCTCTTTGATAGCCAGATAATATATCATCATCGTCGCACCGAACCTAGTGACCTTACACGATTAAGTTTCCACAACAGCCTTTATGCTCTAGCACCAGATCAGCACTAGCGTCCATAAGCACGACTTGCTTGCAAACCTAGCAAGTGAATGTTTTCGCAAGCTGTTGCCGTGTCACCACCAGGCTACACTACTACACAATACCGGGATGCTTGCCGCGATTGAGCAAGGAAGCAGCGTCACCCCTCAAAAGCCCCTGCACCGCCACAAACGGCGCTTGCTCTTCCATTCCGGGTACCTAAAGTGAAAGGCCAAACCGAAAGCAGGAGAGGTTGTACGCCACCTTGTCAGCGGGCAGAGTGCCAAGCAGTTGTAATTGGAGAGGGACTGGGACGGTGGACAGTTCAGGCCAGCTAGAAAGAGCAGCTGCAAGATGTCAATGGAAAGTTACATGAACCCCGCGAGAGCCGGTGGACGGGCGGATGCAGCAGTGGCAACTCACCAGCAATCAACAATGCCACGATGCCATGCCCTGCAGGTGCAGCTCTAGGTGTGGTAAACCGGGCCCTAAATAAGCAAAGTCCCAAACCAAGTGGTAAGTAGTTAGGTGCACAGTCATCATCTAGAGATCTACTCCTGTTGCCAACAGTGTTTAAATTAGCAGAGTTATGCATATAATGGAAGGAGGGACAACAGCCAACAAGGTATGCATGGTCTTGCGTACACAGATTTCATAGATTAATTGCAATGGCGTAGTAACTTCGTCCAACAAGATGCGCATGACCTTGCTCGCAGGTTCCATGGCTTGCAAGTTTAGTGCCTTCACTGATTGGATAAGGACCCCAGCAGGCAGAATGCAACGCGCAGAATGCAACAGTTTCAGGAGTGGAGGGAGCAGAGTAGCAGACTGCCAAAGTGGAGCTCCTGGCTGTACACACGAAAAAAGAGCAGGGTATTGGTATCTCAGGTATAAAGGTAACTCCGGAAATAAATGATTCATACACTGTATGATATATAATGACGTCTAACACACGTCAGCATGAATGCGAGTATCAAATGTGCCCGTTACATGGCTCACTATCATCAATGCTACAGACTGAATCACTGAAAGGCATCTTAAGCGTTCAAAAGAGAGAGATAAAGGCATCTTCAGTCAGGAGGATAATAAACCAGCAAAGCAGATTGAGACTAGTTATCGCATTTAGTTGATATAACTACTTGACTGCAGAAGCTAAACCTATTTTATTTGGATTCTTCTAAAAAAACACACCATGTTCCTCCTAAAATCACTATGGTTGACCGTTGACATAAAACAGTAAACTTCACCTTTGCAGAACCACCGAACAGATATTTCTCAGACGTGAGCTATCTGTAGAGATGTATGTAACAGGATCCTTTGATAATTTATGCTCTGCCTAGATGACGATGAAACAGACATGGTACAATTTAAAGTCATGACTAGCAGGATTTAATAGCATATCTGGATGGCTTTCCATGTAACCGGGACTATCTTCTGGAAAAAAAGGGAAATGTAACTGGGACCATAAAATTAGGAAATGGCAAGTAAAGGGATTTCAGCAGAGAATATCATGACCTTGTGTAACTGATCAATCCGAAAGAAGAGATGGTCATTGTCCAGGAAATTAATAAGTAACTGATAATGCATTTTCCGGCTTTCAACCAATAAATCAGATAAGAAACTGAAGTGTGATAATAGCAACTGGGGCGGAATTATCTGACACCATATTAGTTAATTACCACATTTTCCCACTCCTATTTCCTTCACAAAGAGGGGAAATAAATTACAAACTCATTGACTGTCAGAGGGTGCCACTCAAGCAAAAATGGCTAAATGGACCATGTTGCATAAATAAATTGAAGTGAGGGTAGTTTTTTTCTAAAAAAGACATCGCAGGGCTTATTCAAAATTTAAAAACTGTCTACTTAAACACGTATTATTTCTTTAATACATCTTAATGTAGGTTTTGAGGGTGTGTCCCTCTGTTCAAGGAAAAAAAATAAAGATTTTAGGAGTTATGACTATGGTTACTTGGTACCCACCCATGCAATCATTAACATATAGCCTCTAAAACGTTGTTATGTGATATCATGAACAGACTAGATAGGCAATAATGGAGACCTGAATCCTTTTGCTATTCCAACAAACTAGTGCATGTGGGTATGCGTACTTGGTTTCTTTTCAAGAACAGTGAGTGAGGACCTTGCCAGTTTGTCGGTAAACTCTTGTATGTTCATTTGGAGAAGCCTCCCAGTCACCCTTCACCTTCACTCAACAGTCAACACTGGCAATGCAAATCATGAGTTAGTAAAATGCAACACCTTGCGGTCTCTTGCTATCTATCGTGAACACAAATTCCTTCGAAAGACCACCACTATGCCGCATGCTTATCATCGCTCATAATTTTTGATTATGTGTCATGTCATAAAGCGAACTTTTGTATCCTACTTATACTCTTGAATCCCATGACAGCCAGAAAACCATCAAATTTACTAATGTTAGGAATAGGTTATAACCAGCAAAAAGGCAGCTGTGGGGGCCCTTGTACTTGATGAGTATTAAGCTCGATTGTTTGTACACTCGAGACATGATAATGCTCACTAACGTGGCCAAGTAATACGGGACTCATGATTCAACAGAGCCAAAGGCACCTGAGCAATCAGATCCCTCTCCGTCAGAAAATGGGACTTGACACTTAGCCATAAACTAAGCAGCACCGTAATGGAATCTCCGATCAATTGATCACCAGCACGGTCAAATCTGGAAAAAACGCTACCGATGACCAGGCATTCGAATCCACATCACTCACTCTCGGTCCACGGATGAACTGCACACCGCTCCTCCCCCCCCAGACGGTCCGAGAGCGGAGCGCCTCCTCGCCGATTTGCCGCGCGTGGGGACGGAGGCCGGCAGTGGCGCTCCGGCTGCCTGTACGAGCCCTTTTTTTTTTTTTTTGGAGATGGGAACGATCTGCTGAATTTTTTTTATTTTTATATTTATTTAAATCGTTTTTTGCAAAAATAAATGGACGATTCAAAAAATTGCAAATCTATACCAATACCGCCGGACCATCCGGCGGTATTTAAAAAACGCCGCCCTATCCGGCGGTTTTTAAAAACCGCCGGAGCAACCGGCGTTTTTTAAATACCGCCAGAAGAGGTTGGCAGTGCGGCGGGCGCTGCGACCAGTGGGCCCGCCGATTAAAAAACGCCGGATGGCGCGGCGGTATTTAAAAACCGCCGGCGGGGACGGCGGTTTTTTAAAAACCGCCGCCCCGTCCGGCGGTTTTTAAATACCGCCGGCGGGGACGGCGATTTTTAGCCCATATACCCGCGCCGCCTCCTTTCTTTTCTTTTCTTCTTCTTCTTCCTCGCCGCTCTCCAGTCGCCGCCCGTACGCCCGCGCCGCCGCGCCGCCGCGCCGCCCGCGCCGCCGCGCCGCCGCGCCGCCCGCGCCGCCGCGCGCCTGAGCAGATAGGGGAGAGTAGAGGAGCCCAAGGTTGCAGGTAAATTTTCTTTGAATCATGTATTTTTTTAGCATTTTAAATATCATTAGTAGTATTCTTTGATATTAGTAGTAGTTTAGATACAATATTAATAGATTAGGTAACAGTAGTAGTAGTTTATATAATATTAGCACTAGTTTGAATTACCATTAGCGGATGTAGTCTCGTTTTATGTAATACTCATACTATTTTAGTTGACATTAGCACATTTACCAGTTTTAGATTTAGATAGAATATTCAATCATTATAATATAAGAAAAATTGAGTGTTATATAGAAATGTGGTTACATATGTGCTAAGTACTGTCTTGTTTGTCGCATTTGTGGTCAGGCATGTCACAGAAAACATATTTTCAGATATATTTTGGTGAAGGAGAGATACGTTACGGTCAGTTCGGGGTAGATTTGAGTGGGTTTCGGTCAGTGACAAAAGGGCTGGACAAAGCAATTGAGAGGCCATTTCGTTCAGTGTATAACTGGTTCATGAAGTGTTTTAAGTTGGATTATAATGAATGTCAACTGAGCGTCTCAGCAGTAACAACTAGGAGTTCATCTCCTGTTTATTATGAATTAGTGCAAATAGAAAGCACTGCCGTATGGAGGAGGTTTGTTGACGTTAGCTTGCGTCATGGGTTACCCCTGGTTCTTTTTGTGCAAGCATACGAGAAGGTGAATGCTGAACAAGAAAGCTCACAGGGCTGTGATGAGGCAACAACAATTGAAGAAGTGGTGGAAAATAATGTGAATCAGGTTAACGAGGTGGGCGTTGATATAGGTGAGCAAGGTGAAGCTAATGAAACAGTACGGGAACCAAGGGGTGAGGTAGATGAGGGTGAAGAAATTGTAGGTTTGGTTGAACAGATGCAGCGGGAGGATGCCGAGGCCAATGTCCCTGTTGATGAAGATTCAGACAGTGAAGATGAAATATTGAACCAGGTTCCAAGTCAATGGACCAACTTTGATCACTCAGAACTGCTAGTAAATGAAGGTGAAATGGTTCCATGGGAATATAGTGAAAATGAAGTATCTGTGGGAGCTATTTACCATAGCAAGATAGAGCTGAAAGAGGCCGTGCAAAGATGGTCGGCTAAGTGCCTGAAGAAAGAGTTCAGAGTTCAAAAGATCAGTCCACAAGTCTATGATGTGAAGTGCATACGAGATGATTGTCCTTTTAGGGTCCATGCTTTTTTGGGAAAGTATGATATTTTCTGTACCGTTTCAAGAATTGAACATCATACATGCGTCCTTGAAGAGCTTGAGAGTCATCACCGTAACTTGACAGCTGATTTCGTGGCTCAACATATGTACTCAAAGATAGTAAATAATCCTGCATATGAGCCGAAAGCAATAATCAATAGCATAGAGGATGACTTTCAGTACAAAATAAGTTACAGCAAAGCTTATAGGGCAAAACAGAAGGCGTTGGAAATGAGATGGGGTACGTATGAAGCATCGTACCACAACCTGCCACGTGTGCTGAACACACTATGTGACCGGAATCCGGGTAGTTACTTTGAGATTAAGCACTATAATTTGCCTGAGGACCGGACAAAGCGTGTTCTTCAGCGTGCTTTCTTTGCTTTGGGGGCATGTATCAATGCATTCCAGTATTGTCGCCCAGTGATATGCATCGACGGGACCTTCCTAACAGGGAGGTACAAGGGCACAATTCTGACTGCAATTGCGGCAGATGGAAACAATCAGGTGCTCCCACTGGCTTTTGCATTTGTTGAGAGTGAGAATGGGGACAGTTGGTATTGGTTTTTAGAGCGGATCAAAGCATGTATTGTTCAGGAACGGCGAGATGTGTGTGTGATTCATGATCGCCATGGAGGCATTATGCAAGCGGTGCAAGATTTACAGGAAGGATGTGTACAACGTCAAAGAATAGCAAAGTGGGTCGATCTGAAGAGTCGGTGGTGCATGAGACACATGGGAGCTAACTTTCAGAAGCAGTTCAAGAACAAGAAACTAACAAAACTTTTTAAGAGGTTGTGTAGTCAGAGTCAAGAAAGAAAATTCAATGTTTTGTGGAAAAAACTTGATGAAGTCACAAAGAAGAAGGCTACGGAAGTAAGTACTAGAGGGGCGAATTTAGAAGATGATGAGCCAATTGCAATGGAAAATGTGGGGCTCGATGGTCCTAATGTGCGACGGAGGCCTGGTCGTTCGATTAAGTCATTCTCGGAGTGGATTGAGCATGAGCCAAAGGAGAAGTGGTCTTTGTTGCATGATGAAGGAGGTGCACGTTATGGTATTTTGACTACGAACCTTGCCGAGGTGTATAATTGGGTGTTACGTGGAAGCAGAAGCATGCCACTTGTCGGGATTGTGGAATTTTACGTATACCGTACAACACAATACTTTCGGGAACGTCATCCAGCAGCAAAGAATGTGTTTCTAGACCACCGCCTCGTATATGGGCAGAAATTCTTTGAGTATATGGCCAAAGCAAACAAAAAAGCCGCAGGACATCGTGTCAGGAACATGGGTGTCGCTGAGCATCGATTTGAGATCATTTGTCGGGACAAAGGCCGAAGAGGAGGCAATCATGAGAGGCACGTGCAAGAATGTGTCCTGTACAATAACCATTGTGTTTGTACCTGCCACAAGCCGAGGTTATACCACAGGCCGTGTACACATGTCATAGCTGCATGTCAGGAAGTTGGAGGTTTGAACGCTCGTATGTTTGTGTCCCCCTATTACCTGAAGGATGCAATCTACCACACCTGGACTTCTGAGATATATGGTTTCGCCATTGCGGGGACTTTCACTAGTATTGCAGAGGGTGCTCCTGATTTCATACCCAATCCTCACCCTGACATGAAACAACAGATAGTTACTTTACATTTTTAATCCATACGATTAATTTGCAGGATATGAAGCTGGCACGACCCCTGACGACAGCTACGGAGCCGGCCACGCTCCTGACAGTCCACCAGGTGCAGCAGAACAGATGGCACAGTCCTTGTTCGCGTCGCCGCCGCGACATGATGAGATTGGTTACTCACAGCTACAGGAGGCGCCACCCCACGAAACTCAGCAGTCACAGGAGCCGCCAGCGCCCGATGCAGTCCCTGGCCGACGTACTCGACAGGCACCCGACCCCTTTAGTCACGGGTCACGCCACACTTGGGCTGCCCAGAGAGCTGCACGCAGGAGCAAGAGGGGTCGTAGCTAGATCATAGTTGCAGAGTTGACTTGCATTAGTTAGGTGTACATTCGTCATCATGTATTTTATCACTTTCACCTTTGCAGTAGGCCGTGACAACACGTAGGCAATCGTTTCAGATACATATGCCTCCGTAGCCTTTTCTGCTCGACGTGACAGCGCATCACGTAGCCTTTTTAGTTACAGGTACATGCGTAGCCTTTTCAGTTCGACGTGACAATATCTATGTAGCATTTTCAGTTTTACGTGACAGCGCAAGACGTAGGCTTTTCAGTTACAGGTACATTCATAGCCTTTTCAGTTCGACGTGACAACACATATGTAGCCTTTTCTTCTCGACGTGACAACACATATGTAGCCTTTTCAGTTCGACGTGACAACACATATGTAGCCTTTTCAGTTCGACGTGATAACACCTACGTAGCCGTTTCCGTTCGACGTGACAACACCTGCGTGGCCTTTTCAGTACCATTTCCAGTTTGACCTAACAACTTTTTCGTTTTCAGAAGACAACTCAACCCCCATCTCGACTACAAAAAGACGGCACACATTCAAAGAACACACACAACACACTACCAGAGCGAGGGAGGAATGGCCGAGCCGGGAGGAAGGGGGCGTGGCCGCGGCCGAGGCCGAGGAGGGAGGGGTGGAGGACGTCGTAGCCACCACTTCCTCTGGGGAGGTCCTCAAGGCCCAGACGTGTTTCCACATCAACTGGAGGACTTCCCGCTAGAGGGACCAGACGCCTTTATTGGCGAACGCAGACTTAGGCCTTACGATGATCGCACGGAGGTGTGGCCTACGTGCCGTTGTGGTGAGTATTGTGTCGTGCAGGTGTTCGATGAGTTCATCGATGGAGGTCGTCGCTTCTACAGATGCCCTTTTGGCTATGTGTGTGCTCAAACTCGCTCTCTACACTTTGTTCTGACATAACTCAAATTGTTTCTAAAAAGAGATATATATGATTGCAGGATTCCACTGACACGGCATGCCGCTTCACCAAGTGGGTAGATCCTGCACACCATGCCTACGTCGAAGACTATATCAACCACCTGAAGAACAAGATCCACGACCTTGAGTGTCGCGTCAACTCTCTGGAAAACGAGGCTGACGCTAACGCGATAGTGGTTGGACTCGAAGATGATCCCCTGTGTCCTGACCCGTTCTGCAAATGCCCGTACCACCCGCGGCAGCGTATGCCCCCCAAGTCTCCACCATCCGGAGGTTACGGCTACTATGATCTCCGAGGCCTGTCGCAGCACTATCCGAACCAATTCGCTTAGACGAACTTCCTACTATTTTTACGTTTCTAGCATTTCAAATTACCTAAGCCAAGTCAATTGTGTAGCGCGAGTTACGCGCTACAACGACAAGGCATCGCAAATGTGTTCAACTTTATTTATGTCGTTAATCTACGCTGTCAACATTGAGAATTATGTATCCGAGTTCAATCTATGTTGCGTTTTAACTTCTGCATCAATTGTTCATGTCGTACTCAATGTAACGCTGTGATTTCAATTTAATTTAACGTGTACTCTCATAATTTGTTTTTGTCTGTCCTCCATACTAAGAAAAAGAAAACAAATATTTTACGTTATAAATTAAAGAAATACAAATTTACCGGTACTAATTACAATAGTTTCCATGCCCACATTCAAATAGTTTTTTAATTGCCATTTTGCCTGTACGTATACTCATATTGGTTATTTAACAAATTACCATGCTCTTGTTTTTTAAAAATGCACATGGAGCAAAAATCGCCGGATGGGCCGGCTTTATTTAAAAATCGCCGGATGGCCCGGCTTTATTTAAAAATCGCCAAAAGGATTAAATACCGCCAGCCATTTTTTAAAAAACGCCAACAGGACCTAAATACCGCCACGGGAAATAAAAATCGCCGGCCCATTCGGCTTTTTTTAAATATCGCCGGGTGGGCCGGCGGTATTTAAAAAACGCCAAATTTCGGTGGTTGTTAGGATGCCACGTCATAAAACCGCCGGATAGGGCGGCGTTTTTTAAATACCGCCGGATGGTCCGGCGGTATTGGTATAGATTTGCAATTTTTTGGATCGTCCATTTATTTTTGCAAAAAACGATTTAAATAAATATAAAAATAAAAAAAATTCCGATCTGCTTGGATGATGGATGAGCCCGACGGGCTTGCACCTCGGGCCTGTTCTGAACCAATGCTAGACAGGCCCGGCCCGGTAATGACGCGGTGGGCTTTAGACGCCCAACCCTAGGCCGCTGCTGTGCTACCCATCTATATCCCCCAAAGCACCGCTCCTGTACACGCCGGACGCCGCCAGCCACCGGAACCCCGCCGGCCGCCGGCGGCCTTACCTTCCACCGGCCGCATGCCTGCATCTGGTCTCCACCGTGCCCTTGGAACTTGCAACTTCTTCGCCGGTCGCCTGATTTTTCCGTCCTCCTATCGGAACGCCAAACTCTGCACCGGAAAAGAATAAAGCCTTGCCTGTATTTGGCCTCGTGCTGCTCAAAGGTCAGAAATCCGGTCCCTTGCATGTAGTTTTTTTTTTTTACTTGAGTGTTGTATATCAATCAAGCAGAAGTTAATCCTTTTGTTCCTTTCGCGACCAGAAAGAATATCGACATCAATCAATAATCCAGATTCTTCCTGTTAGAGAGCGAGACCCAGATTCTGCTTCTGTTGGGCAACCAGGATGAGCCGCCGGTTCGTGAATATGATCGTCCACAAGTACATCGGCTCCCGCCCTTGCTTCAGTCTACACCGCATCAACCCATGGAGCTGCTTCTACCCAACAGCGCAAGAAGCATTGGCAGCACCTGCTGCACATAACAGCAGGACAGTCATGGAGGACGCCTGCTTGCCTCGCGCAGCCATGTCCTTCTATATACCCTGTCGGCGGGACGACGGTCTGGACGACATTAATTTCATGTCCCTGGGCCGTGGCAGCAACCAAATCATCACCATGGACCAGGATGGCAACACACTCCTCTGTGAAGCTTCCTCCCGTGCCATCGACGTAATGCCTTCGCCACACAAGCACAAACTCTCGCCAATCTCTCTCGTCGTCGGCGACAGACTCTACCTCCTCGACAGTGTCCCTGGCCCTGACTGCTCTCATTCCTTCGAGGCTCTCATGTACTCTGCCGACAGGTGCTTTGAGCATAAATGGTACTGGCACTCTCTCCCGCCACCTCCCTTTGGATCCGACTACGATCATGAGGTGGTGGAAGAGGAGGAGGACACGAGCTGCTCAAACCACTATGGTTTTCAAGCCTACACGGTCGTAGGCGATTCGCAGATCTGGATATCCACCGCGGGTGGTGGCACGTACTCCTTCGACACGACCAACAATATGTGGAGCAAGGCCGGCAGATGGGCACTCCCGTTCGATGGCCCTGTGAAGTACGCCCCCGAGCACGGGCTCTGGTTTGGTTTCTCATCTCAAGGCGAGAACGGGCAGTTTGCCGCCTCTGACCTTACCGCTGCATCCACAGCGAGGCCACCGGTGCTGAAGAAAGTGTGGGACGAACTCGCACAGCCGCTGCCGGAACGGTGGGTCCCAATGGAGTCATACCTACATCCTCTGGGCGCGGGCAAATTTTGCATCGTTAGGATATTCGAGACGCCAGAGGAGGGGTGGTGCTGGGAGAAGGATGGCAACATGTACAATAACGTGGAGAGCTTTGCAGTGTTCACCGGTGCGGAGGTGGAGCGTGGAAGAAGAGGGACACTTCGGATGATCAAGCATAAGTCCAGACGTTATAGCTTCGGCCAACGGTGGGTCCAATCACTGAGCAGTCATTTCTGATCAAACTAATATGACAACAGGTCAAATTCATATGATATACTACTCCGTTCTCAAATCTTGTGTTTTTGAATAAAACGAATGGTTAAAGTTGTCGGAAAAAGTCAATTGCGATAAATATTTGAGAACGGAGATAGCAGTGCATTTTGTTCCCAGAGTGTACATGTCATTTGTTGCTTATTATTCTGGATTGCTCTGAATAATGAGAATATGCACATTAACTGCTTGCTCTGAATTATGGATGGATGATCATGCTGCTCTGATATGCCACAACAGAGAGTTCCATGGAACTTGTACGCAGGATGATTTTGCATACCCATAGCCTGCGGCCGGTGCGGTGAATCAGATCGCTGTAGCTAGCTAACATAGCTGCTTCTCATCGGTCTGTATACTATTGCACTGAACATCTGTATATACTAATATACTTCTACCACAAATTTCTGTCGTGACATCCACAGTAATTTGTTATTTCTCACCACCGATGAATCTTACTGCTCCACTCACTTCAAATGTCACAGCCTACCTCCACCTTATCAAAAACACGCGCGCGCGCACAGCCTACAGGCCCTCCCATGAACTAGCTAATTCTGCATTTCTCCACTTTCTGAATGTCACCTAAACACATTTGTTTCAGCACATTTTTCTGAAACTCCGATGCAGTCTTGTCGTGTTGCTGCGGCACACTACAATCTACACAAACAACTTCTTGGCCTGCTCTACGCCACACGATGATTTTCACGTGCATGCACATATTGCTTGGCAGCCAATAAATCACTGCCCTTCTTAACAAGTTGGTATATTCTGCAATCTGCAGGTACTCCCCCTTCGCCTCTTCCCTCTTCAGACATAAAACATAGAAGTTGACTTTCACAGTTGATGCACAATGTGGAAGTTGTGCTCCTTGTGTTCTCAAATATTTGACATCGTTTACCTTTTTCTACAATTTTGAGCAATCGTCTTATACAAAAGAATTTATGCACATGTAATAATACTAGCCATGCTCAAATTATCTTTAGTGGTGACACAAATCACAGAGTGATAACTTAGGAAGTTTTTTTTAATAAAACAAGTGATTAAAGTAGTGGAAAAAAGTTGATGGCAACAAACTATTTAACCACAACTTTTAGCATCAATTAGTACCTATTGGGAGTCTAACGTTGTTCCTGGTAGATAATCTCGAATAACTTGACTGAATCAAATCAGTGCATTTCTGTTTTCCTGTTCAGAATAAAGTAATACGGTGATGATTTGCATGTGAGATGAAAGTTGTAACAACAAAATCATTCATGCATTCAAGTTCCCTAGATGAACTGGTTATGGTTCCACGTTCATACATACAAGCAATACTCATCTATGCATATGACTTGTGTGTCAAATAAAATTCCCTACTGGCCTCCTTCACCTAGAGAAAAAGCACACACTATAAAGAATGCTCCCACCGTTCTTAATATTTGTTAAGTTTGATTTTTTTAATATAATTTTAACTATTTTTTTATTCCAAAAAAATTGTTGTGGTTCATTGTATCTTTAAAAGTAATTTAAGCATGTATTGATGATCAAAGACGTGAAGAAAGACAATGTCAGCAAATATTTTAAAATGAAGGGAATAGAATGGAAGAAATGCAATATTCGATGAAGAGAAGGCCACTGTGATTCACATAATCTCTATAATGTTATTAACTGAAGTATTTAACAAACAAGAGATTGCAATGAATTTAAAAGGCACTATACGCACGGCAAATCACCTATTCACCGATCCTGAACCTGCAAAACCGGCGATACAGCAGTCCAGCTGTCGGCCCTGCAGGGGAGGAGCTTATAGAGAGGGGCGGAACGAGCCGGGAGAGCAGCGGAACGACGGTTTGGCCTTAAGAGACGTGTAGATGTAGAACTAATATGCTTTGCGGCATTTGCAAATGGAATTGCCAAGGGTTTAGGGCTTTAGGGGGGAAGAGGCGGGAGGCGGGAGGCGGGAACAGAGGATAGGCAGAGGGGTGGGTGAGGCCGCATTGCGAATCGCGGAGCCCGGCTGCTATGGCGGCACGCAGCATCGTGCTCCGGGCCCGCATTTCGGTGTGCATCGTCGCCGTCGATGCCGCAAAGGCCGTTGCCTCGGTGGTGGGGCACATCGCTGTTCCTCACCGTGACCTACCCGGCTTCTTCGGTTACGACGTCGTGGCCGATGCGCCGCTCCCGATCTCCCTCCCAGCACCAAGCGACGGCGCGGTCACTGCAATTCCACCGACGTCCCTATCTTCTCGCCCGTTGTTGGCACGGATCATCCGCTCCCTCACGCCATCCACTGCCAGTGCACTGCGAAGCGGCAGCGCACCACCACTCGCGTCCAACGGCCTCGGAGCCCGGTTCGCCCACCGCTACTGCTACCCGTCGACATCGCGCCCCGGTGCCTCCGCCCTCTACACGCAACGGCGGAGTTCGTCATCTACAGCAAAAACAGCATCACCAGCGCCCGAGATTGTAAGGTGAGTATCTGTTTGCTCCTTCTGTCCGAAGGGAGTCCTATGCTTGCTTGCTGGTTGTGTTCGAAATTCGAATCGAGGCCGAGTCCTGTGCCTGCTGGCTGCTTGTGTGTGCTTGCTGGCTGCTTGTGTTCGAATAGAAGCGAGTCCGGTGCTTCCTTCTCATTGTATTTGAAACTAGTCCCGTGCTTGCCCTTTTCTGATTGCTATTAGTGTTAAATACTCTGCAGATATACTGTTGGTATGTTTGACAACGTGAGTGATCCCAGATGGGAGGTCATGCAGTTTGCAAAGCGTAATGCTCCTGTTCAAATAGTTCAACCTCTGGGAGACGATAGTCACTATCCTATACTCACATAAAATGGGAAGTCGTTGTTTGGATCATTAGTCATATTGATTGAAAAGCTCAAGCTGCATGGCTATATATTTCATGAGCCCCTTGAAATGCCACATCTCAGAGTAGATTGCTATGGACACTTTGTTATTGCTGATCAAGTTTTGTTGGAGAAAATGACTGTACATGGTGCCAGTAGATCATATTCATGTGCAGCAACTACTATAGAAAATATATGCCAGAATTTTGGGGGTCATACTGATAAGGAGTTTCAGCACTATCTTTCTATGATGAGGATATTTGATGTTCATCCATATCTATTACTGGTTCATCCTTGCATGCTTCCGTTATCAGCTCGCAGTCAAGCGTACATGGATGCCTATGACTTTGTCTGGTTTAATCTTACTAGCCGGCAGAGATACAAGTTGTTTGTATGCCTTAAACATTTAAACAAACATTGGGCCAATATTATGAAGGATGCTGTCTTGAATAAATGGTTCGCTGCTGATAAGTGTAAGCCTTTTGATCCTAAGAAGCCAGAAAATCTTCTCATCAATCTCAGAAATGTTGAATGCCATTCCTTAGATTACCAAAAGATGCTCGGCATCAAGTACACTAAGAAGGAGCTACGCATACTCATTTTATGCAAGGTTCCCAATGTACTTACAACGATATATTTGGGGCTTTTTAAAGCTGGACAACTCTCCAAGATTGAGAGCGAATCCTATTTTTGCCTGCCGGGAATGGCATGTTGTCCTCCTGGTTTCTGCATGAGGAAGGAGTTTAGACTCTCATTGTCACAGAAAGCAGGTAAAAATATATGTGCTCCCCCTTTCTCTATCATTATGTATATATTTGCCTCCCGACTAGTTGGCTTAGTTGTGTACATGATTCTGCAATGCGCAGCAGGGCCCTGTTTCCTGAATTTTGCACAGCTCATCAAAGCACAAGCATAACACTGTTCATTGGTTTGCATTGCAATTCTACAAAGGTGGGCAAGGGTTTCTTGAATTGGGTTGCCTTGGGATTGGGGAACACATCAGTACCAATCTTTGAATTTAGATGGTTAGCTCAATATCGGCATGTCTTTGCAGTGGAATGCGTTGTGCACTTGTGCCCCATGGCAATGGGCTGTAGGATCTTTCATAGATCATTCTTGATCTGTTTCCTGCACTAGGTTGGTCAATCTTCTCTAGGAATTTTTTGGTCCTTCCCTCTTGTATTTCATATTTTTCCAAATGCAAGCGTGGAGGTGGGATAAAAAATACTAAAACGTTGATTTGTTTCAAATTTGATTATTTGTCTTGTGTGATGTTGAGCTTTGCAATCAATAACAATTCCATTAAATATTTTAAGCGGGTTCTGTGGAATGGTTCATAGAAGTGTATCGTCCGCATTTTCTCAGGTGTTACTCCTGAAGATACCTAGCTGTTTGCTTGCTGATTTATTAAACAAATGTCACAAGATGGGGCTATGAGTTTATCTCTTCTGTTTTGTATTCCCTGTCCTACCAATTCGCATCATACTGCACTTTTACTGAACTTATAAGAGCATATGAACTCACTTATTCTTTTTACTTTGCTTTGCATTTTCAGTAAGCAGCAATTCTGGATACTCTGGCCGATCTTTCAGTGCACCAGTAAATAAGCCGTTCAGCCCTGTTAGTCGGTCTATGACCCGTGCGTCTTCAAATGGTTTGAAAAGAGGATCTGCAAGAACAAGCACCCGCAGAATTAGTTCATGTGCTTCTTTTAGCATTCAATCAGCTGCTTCATCAAGTAAGAATCAGATGCATTATCAACTCATTTTACTAGTCGTATACTCAACTCATTTTTACTAGTCATGTACTCATGTACTGTCTCCTAATCTTCAATAACTTTATCCTGTTCCAGGCAAAATGTACAGAGATGAAGAAAATATGAGCCCAGGAAATCATTTAGATGGGACAGCGATGCAATCTCCTACGAAGAACCTGCTATCATGCAAAGGCTCTTCAGATGAACCTTCAATGGAGAAACCAGCTATCGAAATCTTGGGTGGTAAGGGAGCTGCTCTACCACTCACCGGGAAGTCCGAAATTGAAATAGGGACTAACTTTGCTAGTCTTCCAGCGAAAGTGATTTCTGCTGTTCCATTGCTTGGGCAACAATTGCAACCTGACGCTCCAAAGAACACCAGCATCATCATACTAGCTATCACCAATGAAATAAGTCAAGTCAATGAGCTGGCTGCTACAGAAGTTACATTACCAAGGCAGGACTTTCAAACTGATTATGATAAGAAGCCTCCAAACTTTGCTAGTCTTCCAGCAAAAACGATTTCTGCTACTACAAATGCCATCAGTCAGTCAGCTGACGCAGCTGTTCCATTATTTGCACAGCAGTTACAATCTGATACTGCAAAGAACTCCAGTTTCATCACACAAGCTGTTGCTAATGAACTGAGTCAGGTCAATTGGTTGGCTGCTACAGTTGTTACACTGCCAGCACAGAACCTTCAAACTGATTATGATAAGAAGCCTCCCAGTGTACCCATAATGACTAACCAGGCTAGTGGGTTGGCTGGTGCAAATGCTCCTTTGGTTACACCAGAGTTAGAAATCAGAAGTGTAAAGGACACATCAAATCGTCTCTCAAGTCATCCTTACATGAGGGCGCTTTTAATCATGCAGCAAGAGCATGTGCTACAGCAATATAAATTGGGTGGTTCACAGCCGAAGCAGCAGCAGCAGCAGGAGCTCTACATCAAAGGGCCAGGTAACTGAAAGAACTGTTGTTCATGTTTTTCAGTTCTGTTTTTTTATCTGCTGATAGTCAGTCTCTCGACCTCTTCGTAACTGCCTTGTTGCAGTTTTAGCTCTGTTTGAGAATGATGACGTGCCACTGGTTGAGCCATTGGGAATGAGGTGCCAGCTTTGCAAGCTTCATGTTGCTTTCCACCTACAAGGAGATTCTAGCCGTGATGCTAATGCTCCTCCAGTCTTAAGGCCAGGTAAAGTTCTACCACTTCAACTGAAAGAACTGCTGTTCATGTTTTTCAGTTCTGTTTTTTTTTTTATATCTGCTGGATTGCAATTTCAGCTCTGTTTGAGAATGATGACGCGCCACCAGTTGAGCCATTAGTAGCGAGGTGCCAGCTCTGCATGCTTGATGTTGCCTTCCGGCCACAAGGAGACGCTGGCCGTGATGCTAATGCTCCTCCAGTCGTTGCAGTTCTGTCATGCCGCCATGAATTCCATAGCAGCTGCATTGAATCTGTTAATGGCCTCGCTGAGCCTGCTGAGTGTCTCGCCTGCCTTGAGCCTGGGCAGCGCACAGAAACATCAATATAGTTTGATTTGAGCTATGGTATAGGATAAAAGTTCCTTCTAGAATGCATATAGAGAGGGTGACGTCTCATCTTGGTATATGGGTACTGATCAAAGTCGAATACCTCATTTCTGTTGGCTTTTAGATGGTGTAAGTAGTTATCATTGAAGTTCAATAGGGAGCTGAATCATGGAACATGTCTGATAAATATTTTTTTTGTGGCATTGCCATTTTGAGTAAACGCTGATACAATCTGTGCTGTTGCCTTGTCGCTGGTGGTATGTTCAGCTTACTTTTTAGTAATTTTCTTTTCGTGAACGTGCTGACTTCTGAGTATTGAATACTCTAGCGGCTCATTGGTAGGTTGGAGCAGCGGGTGATACATCTCGGCTGAAATTGTGGCCTGGGTTTCTGCTGTTATGAATCCTGGCCCGTATGTGTGATTGTGATTCTGTGAGGCCTTGTTCATATCATGCACGATTGCACGAAACAGACACCGCCCGCAGGGCACAGTTAGGTATTGGGCTCAGCTTCGGCCTTTGCGATTGGTGGCGTAGCTGTTGATGTCAATGCAAATGAAAAGACGTTGTATTTTAGTGTTACTAATTAGAGGTTAAAAAAATCATGAATTGTGAGACACATTAGAAAAAAATAAATCTTAAAAATTCCAACAAAAATCAGAAACATCAGGTCATCTATTAAGTAATATCAATAATACTAGCCGCTGAATTTATTATATTTTCTAAAAAAATACTCACCATGTCATTATAAAAAACATTAAAGTAACCCCCTAAATTTCTATATAAATTAAACACCACGCCATTATGAAAGACCATTAAACTAACCCCTAAATTTCTATATAAATTATACACCATGCCATTATAAAAGACCAATTAAGATAACCCTTTAAATTTCTATATAAATTAACCACCATACCATTATAAGAGATGAATTAAAGTATATAAAAAATAAATTAAAGATATCCCCTAATTACATATAAATTGTGTTATTGTTAAATTAACCTCGACATTTGCATATAAATTACCACTATGCCATTATAAAAATATAAATATTAATTAGCCCGTGCTTTTGCACATGATTGAAGTACCAATTTATACTAGTTTGAATATTGGATAAAAGACACGATTTTAATGAAGAATTTTGGGAAAAAAACTATTTGTAACTTTTAAGTTTGTGGATTTCACATGCTATTTGGGTTGGATTATTCAATGTGGCAATACCTATATAAAGATTTCACATTTGCAAAACACGAGAATATCTATATCTATGTGGACCTAAAAGTTTGGTGGAAGCCCGAGCAATGCTAGAGACATGGCCTTCCCCTACTGCCTTGTTGTTGTTGTTTCCAATTTGCACATTAGCCCTAAGCCCATACCGTCACATTTGCTAGCCCCTATATGTCTACCATGGCCATCCTACCTCAAGGTCACTCTCTGACTTTGGTCTCATGAACCTTAGGGTCATTCTATTGTTAATGGTTTTTTACTTTTTCTGTTAAAGATTCTTGTGCTCCGAAATGCTCTTTGGTTATGCTACTATGTTTTTTCTTTTCCTTTTTATTTGCGTTTTATACTTTCCTCTCCTCCTAATTCTTTGTTCAAAAGATGCCATAATAGTTGGATTTAGACTGTAAGGAAAATGGGCCCTAAGCCTTATGATTAATTTCCTAAATATAATTTTGGTGGTTGAGGTGACAACACATACTATTGGGACTAATTTGTGTGTGATAACATTTGTCTAAATCCAAGGGTGCGAGTCGAAGACTTGAGAAACAAATACCTCAAAAGAGAAAGCAAGAATATCAAGTCCCGATGATTTTGTACGCACCGGACCATACCACCGGACGTTTTGGACCACCGGACGGAACCACCGGACGTTATAGACAGAAGGGTTGCAAACTCAAATCCGCGACCAATTTGTACGTACCGGACCGGACCACCGGACGGAACCACCAGACGTCATCGACAGAAGGGTTGCAAACTGAAGCGCCCCGCTTCCATAATGGGAATAAAATGTGATTTATTATCATCTTATGGTTTGGTAATCACATTTTTACATCAAAACGATATAGATCCGCCTTAACGGGTCGGACGGTAAAGGAGCGCAACCCCTAAAACTAAGCAGCGAAGAAGAAAACATAGGCCCAAACTTCCACACGTCACGGTTGGAAAGCAGGTCGTAACCCTTACTCGAAGACGTATATGGTGACTTCGTTTTCTCTTAAAAATAACATGGCAAGAGTGAGTACATACGTACTCCGCAAGTGAAGCGCCCCAATTTCTATAATGGGGCTAAAATATGCTTTATTACCATCCCAAGGTTTGGTAATCACATTCTTACATCAAAGTGATACAGATCCGCCCTAAACGGGTCAGACAGAAGGGGCGCAGCCCTGAAAATTTAAGCAGCGAAATATAAAACGTAGGCACATCTTCCTCACGTCACAGTTGGGAAGCATGTCGTAACTCTTACTCGTTCTCGGACCAATATATATCCATAGCACTAAGAAAAACAGCAACAAAACAAAGGTGATTACATACATACTCAGCAGCCCACTTTTCTCCAAAGGAATTTGGGGAAAGCTAACACTGTATGCAAGGTTATATCTGGAGCTTAAGATAATTTTGCAGAAAAATACTTGTATGCAGGGTTTGTGACAGTTGTCAAGTTTTAACCTTTGTGAAAACTGAGTTTTTCCCAAAAAAGGTTTGCCACTGGACTTTCCGGTCTAAAGTGGCCCACAGCTTCCAGCCAACACATTTTCCATATATCCAGCATCCTCTGCTGAACCAAAAATCATTTTTATCCAATCCCAAACCCATTCAATTTTATTTTATGAAAACTGCTAACTGAAGAACCAAACCGTAACTCATCCATATTAGTGGACACGGACTGTTCGAATAGGTTTTACTCTGATCAGAGGTTGTACTAATTCCCACAAATTGAACTCAGCGGCACATTACTGTCGTAACTGTCCAAATTCCAAACCAAGCCGTTGCCTTTCTTTCATCACATAGCAGAACTTTAGGGGTTCGGGCATCCGAACTACTCCAGTACCCCGCGGTACTCCCGTTGGCACACCACACATCCCCTAGCCCCTTGTGCGCCAGCACAGAAGCTACTAGGCTATCTACTCCGGTTCGGCCCTAGCCAATGCCTTATACAGAGCAAGTGGTTGTACTAAAAGAGTTAGGCAAGATGAAAATCATAATGGTCCTTACGGAGAGCTCAGTTAGAACCATTCTAACTTTTCAATGCTCGACAGCGCGAGCAATCCACCTATCCGGTATTCTCCACGAATTCCGGGACAAAGGGTAACCGCAGGTAGCTAAGTTATCCGTTCATACCCTGCCCTTATGGCTGTTTCGGCGTGTAGCCGTATTCTGACAAGGTCGGTTGACAGGGTTCTTTTCCATTTTATTTCAAAACCACACACATATCCTCTTTCCCATACCCTTCGTATTCCACATTATTAGCATCAAGATTATGATAGATAATTAAATGAGCGATCCCACCTATGCGCGCTACATCTAAAATAAGTTTAGGTGGCTGTATATTTTGCTGGGTTACCTTAGCAATCAAAATATGCAAGTTTTTATGTGATTATCAGGCCAAGGGTTGTGTTTGTGAAACATAGGAATTTTATGCATCAAGTGGGAATTCCAGTGGGCTTGCCTTTCACTTTGTTGAGGCGGTTGATTTTAGATGAATTTAGGCGAAAGAATCACCCAAATCGGAGTTGGAACGGAGAAGATACTGTAAGTGCAATCAACCTATTTGAGGGTTTTAGTAAATGTTGACAATACATTAAAAGTAACTAATGAGTTTACATGAGCGTGATCATAGCGACAAATCAAGTGAAAGTGCTACACACATCAATATCGAGCAAGTAAAAGTGGATTTCATGTTTACAATCAAGCAAACAAGTGCTAAGGTACTTTGCGAGCAAGAAAAGAGACCCCTCATTTATTTGAAGCAAAAGAAAAGCGGTTCAAGCTCTATGGTTGAAGATTAAATAGATTTGCTAATTTATCTCTTGAGTATAGGAACCGCCGTTCTATCAAGGGGGGTCCAACATGAAGTGCTACTAGAATCATAAAGCTCACAAAGTTCATTTATCTCCACACATACAAATGTCCTAGCCCTAAAGTCTCCATTCATCCGTGTTTTTGCCCCACCGATTGCCCAACCGGTTCAACCGATCGGGAGGCTGGATCCGGTCTGTCGGTTCTGTTGTCCAACCGGTTCAACCGATCGGAAGGCTGGAACCGGTCTGCCGGTTCTGCTGTCCGACCGGTGGCCCGACCGGTTCAACCGATCGGGAGGCTGGAACCGGTCTGCCGGCTCTGCTGATCTACCGGTTCCACCGGTGCCCCATCGGTTCAACCGGTGGGTCACTGTTTTGCACTGTAACGGTTCAAAACGGCTACTTTGGGAATGGGGATTATATATACCCTTTCACTCCCCTCTTTCTCCCTCTCTTGGCACTCCATACCATCTGAGACAAAGCTTGCTTGCTCATTCACTCCTTTCCCTCACTCTCCACTCTCTTGAGCTCAAATCCTTCATAGATCTTGAGTGTGAGTTTGTGAGATCTTGAGAGAGCATCGAATACTCCTTGTTCATCTCCTTTCTCTCTCTTGTTCTTTGTGAGCTTTGGTGATTCTTGAAGCAAACTTGGTGGACTTGTTACTCTTGGAGCTTCGTGCTCCTAGACGGCTAGGCGTCGCCCGTAGAAGCATCCGTCTCGTGTGGATTGCTCCGGGAAGTTTGTATTACCCCTCATAGTAAGTGCCTCTCCGCCGGTCTTTGTGATTGGGGAGAAGAGGATACCCTTTGTGGGTTCCTCCACAATGAGGACGTAGGGACGCCTTTGTGGTGTGCCCGAACCTCGGCTTAAATCCTTGTCTCGTGTGCTTTCTTGTGGTGCTTGTATTCTTGGTGTTCATATTGTTCTTGAGTATACTCATCTTGTTATTGGCAAGTTTGGTGTGGATCTATCTTGTGTGTAGGTTCCAAGGCTAGCCCCTCTCAGATCTGCAAGAACAACCTTCAAGGAACCTCTAGAAAGAATCGGTATAAAATTTACTTGCATAGATTTAGAGATCAATTCAAGATTCCTTTTTCCCACCAGCTGAACCGATGAGCATCGGTTCAACTGGTCAGACTAGTTGAACCGGTCCGCACCGGTCCAACCGGTGGGTCGCTGTTTTTCGCTCTTTTAGTTTGTATAATTTTACAGATTAGCCTATTCACCCCCCCTCTAGGCTACTTTCAATTGGTATCAGAGCCTAATCCTCGTGATTTGCGCTTAACCGCGTGAGGAATGTCGACCGTAGCCAAATCGTCCCGCGCTAAAGGTGAGAAAGATGCCCCCATCGATGAGGATGATCTTGTCTCCATTGATCTCAGCTCCGACTCAGAAAAAGAAGAGGAGATTGAAGATGAGGCACAAAAGGAGATGAAGAAGATGGCCAAGGAGATGGCGAAAAAAGCTTTAAAGAAGATGACGAAGAAGCTCATGGCAAAGATGGAAAAGAAGATAGAAAAGAAGTCGGAGTCCACATCTTCACAAAAGAAATCAAGATCCTCCAACAACAAGAAGTTCAGTCAAATTCCTTTTGATTACTCGAGTTTGTCCAATGCCTCTTCCAATTTTACTTCCGTACCCATTGGCAAGGCACCTATTTTAGATAGGTTAAACTATGCCGATTGGGCTTCCGATATGAAGATGCATTTAATCTCTTTGCACCCAAGTCTTTGGGAGATTGTGAATGTAGGTGTACGTGTTCCCAAAGAGGGTGAAGTGATCACTCCCGAGTGGATGCTAGATCTTCATCGCAATGCATAAGCAGCCCGTGTTCTTAACAACGTGTTGAGTGAAGAGGAACGTCGTAAGGTCAAAGGCATGGAGATTGCAAAGGAGATTTGGGACAAGCTCCAATTGGCTCATGAAGGTGACCGCAAGGCCAAGCTTGGAAAAATTGAGCTAGTGGAAGGTGAATTGGAGAACTTTGTCATGATTCAAAAGGAAACACTTCAAGAGTTGTTTGATCGATTCATGACACTCATCAACAAGATAAGAGTTCTTGGGTGTGAAGAATGGGATGATGAGAACAAGGTTGCAAGAAGATTCCTTAGAGCTTATCAAGTGAAGAATTTGACCCTTGCAACAATCATTAGATAACATGATGACTTTGAGGCCATGGATGCTCATACACTTCTTGGAAAGCTCAAACAACATGAGATGACGGATCAAGCGGCCATTGCGGCCGCCGGAAGAATCCCGAATGCAATTGTGCCAAATGAAGGTGAAAGCAAGGGAGTGGCTCTCCAAGCCACAAATGAAGTGGAAGCTAGCAAGACAAGGAAGAAGAAGAAGAATGTTGAAGAATCTTCAAGTGATGATAGCTCGGAAGATGAGGATCAAAATATGGCTATGTTCATCAAGAATTTCAAGAGGATGATGAGAAGTGGAAGCAAGTACAAGAGAAGATACGGTGATAAGTACAAGAAGGACAAGCACAAGAAGAGAAGATGCTATGAGTGTGGAGAGTTTGGACACTACATAGCCGATTGTCCCAAGAAGAAGGAAGAGTACAAAGAAAAGAAGAAAGACAACTACAAGAAGAAGTGTGGCTATGCTCATGTGGGTGAAGAATGGGATTCGGATGATGAGAGCTCAAGCTCCGATGAAGAAAGGATAGCAAGCATTGCCATTCACAAAGCATCACCGGCTCCACGACTCTTCACCAACCTCTCCGACGACGACGAGGATGACTACACCCTCACTTGCCTCATGGCAAAAGCGAAGAAGGTACAATCCGATGACTCATCCTCTAGTGATGATGATGAACCTAGCCATAAACAAAAAATGATAAAAGAATTTGGGTTAATGGCTACAACATAATCACCAAACTAATGAAGAAACTAGAGAAGAGGAAAATGACTCTTGAGAAGCAAGAGGACTTGCTTATCCTTGAAAAGGAAAGAAACCTTGCTTTAGAGAAGTCGTTGGCCGAGGAAGAGGAGAAGATGGAAGAATTGACTAGGGAACTCTCCCTAGCCAAGTCTACCATAGAGGAGAAAGATGAAAATCTTGCTAAGGCAAACTCCTCCGTGGACAACCTAAAGAGTGCAAATGTTGAACTTCAAGAAAGCATATCAAGCTTAAATGTCTGGTTCAAGGACCTTGAAGTACAATATAACGCGCTTTGGGAGACCACTTCTTCTACTCCACCGGCTATCCTTGACTCTAGTGTCTCCAATAGCAAAGGATGTAACCGGCGTTTTGATCATGATATGGATGCTTGTATGGCTAACCTTGATAAGGTAGGAAAGTTGGAAGAGCAAGTGAAGTTGCTCAAGTTCATGGTGACAAAAGAGATGCACACAAACCAAGAGAGTTACAAGAAGGAACTCACCAAGTGTCAACCTCCCATACCAAACCGAGGGAAGAATGGGATTAGCCTCAAGGATGTGGTGAACCCAAGAGAGATCATAAATGGGAAGGAATGCTCTAAGTGGACCAAGGGAACAACCTTGTTTGATGTGATGAACAAGATCCACTCACCTTACTCGACATCCTCCACATCACAAGAGAAGGTGAAGAAGAGCAAGCAAGCGATTGAGGAAGTCAAGTCAACTAAGCAAGAAGAAGCTCAAGTTTCTATCTCTAGATCTTATGCTTGTGATTATATGTTGACTTGGGACCATCGTGGTAAAATGGTTGTCAAGTATGTGGGTGCCTACACAAAGAAAACATTGATCAAACGGAGTGTGTGGGTGCCCAAGTCTCTTGTAACTAACTCTCAAGGACCCAAATCTTTTTGGGTACCTAAATCTAGAGCATGATTTCTTTTGTAGGAATACTCCTCCGGTGGTTTAAGTTGGGTGCTTGATAGTGGATGCACAAATCATATGATCGGAGAGAGAAGCATGTTCAACTCCTTGCAACTAACACATGATTCACAAGAGATTGTCTTTGGTGATAGTGGCAAGGGTGAAATTTTGGGTCTCGGTAACATTTCTATCTCAAATGATCAATCATTTCTAATGTTCTATTGGTTGATTCGTTAAGTTACAATTTGTTATCCGTATCGCAACTTTGTGAGATGGGTTACAATTGTCTCTTTACGGATGTGGGTGTGCAAATCCTTAGAAGGGAGGATTCCTCTATTGCTTTTACGGGTCGTTTGAAGGGCAAACTTTATCTTGTTGATTTTACAACAACTAAGGTAACGCCCGAGACTTGTTTAGTGGCAAAATCCGATATGGGTTGGCTTTGGCACTGCCGACTAGCCCATGTTGGCACGAGGAACTTGGCCAAACTTCTAAAGGGTGAGCATATCCTTGGACTAACAAATGTTGTTTTTGAGAAAGATAGGATTTGTGGACCATGCCAAGCAGGAAAACAAGTTGGAGTACTACATCCAGCAAAGAACATCGTGTCAACTACAAGGCCATTGGAGTTGCTACACATGGACCTATTCGGACCCGTTGCTTACATTAGCATCGGTGGTAACAAATATGGTTTGGTCATTGTTGATGATTTTTCTCGCTTCACTTGGGTGTTCTTTTTGCATGATAAGGTTGAGGTACAAGAAACACTCAAGAAATTCATGACAAGAGCTCAAAACGAGTTTGAAGTGAAGATCAAGAAGATAAGAAGTGACAACGGTAGAGAGTTCAAGAACACCGGAGTTGAAGAGTTCCTAGATGAAGAAGGGCTTAAGCATGAGTTCTCGGCTCCCTACTCTCCTCAACAAAATGGTGTTGTGGAGAGGAAGAACCGAACACTCATCGACATGGCAAGGACAATGCTTGATGAGTACAAGGTTTCGGATCAGTTTTGGGCCGAAGCCGTCAACACCGCGTGTTATGCAATCAACCGCCTATATCTTCACAAGATCATGAAGAAGACTTCCTATGAACTCCTAACCAGTAACAAACCTAACGTGTCTTACTTTAGAGTTTTTGGGAGCAAGTGTTTCATACTTAACAAGAAACCCAAAAGCTCAAAGTTTACACCAAAGGCTGATGAAGGTTTTCTATTGGGTTATTGCTCAAATGCTCATGCCTATCGTGTCTTTAACAAAACCACCGGTTGTGTTGAAGTAGCGAGAGACATGACATTTGATGAATCTAACGGCTCTCAAAAGGAGCAAGTTGACTCACATGTGCTAGGTAATGAAGAGCCTCCATGCGAAGCAATCAAGAAACTTACTTTAGGTGAAGTCAAACCTCAAGCAAACCAAGTGCAAGACACTAGTGAAAATGAAGACGAACCGTCCTTATCAATAAGGGTGGACCCTCACAGGCAACATGGTGACCAAGATCAAGGAAGAGCTCTTGGTGACGATCAAGAGCAAAGCCAAGATCAAGATCACAACAATGGAGGGCCACATGTTGATCAAGCAAATGATAAGGATGGACCAATTCAATGACAAGATCAAAGACCTCACCCAAGAGTGCACCAAACTATCCAACGGGACCATCCCGTTGACAATATCCTTGGGAGTATCCAAAGAGGGGTAACTATTCGTTCTTGTTTAGCAACATTTTGTGAATTTTACTCATTTGTCTCCTCCTTAGAACCTCGTAAAGTAGAACAAGCACTTGAAGATCCGGATTAAATGTTGGCAATGCAAGAAGAACTAAACAACTTCAAACGGAATGAAGTCTGGTCCTTAGTGGAGAGACCCAATCAAAACATGATTGGAACCAAATGGGTCTTCCGCAACAAGCAAGATGAGCATGGCGTGGTGACAAGAAACAAGGCACGGTTGGTGGCTCAAGGTTTTACCCAAGTCGAAGGCTTGGATTTTGGAGAGACGTATGTGCCCGTGCCAAGGCTTGAGTCAATTCGGATCCTTATAGCCTTTGCCACGCACCACAACTTCAAGTTGTATCAAATGGACGTCAAGAGTGCCTTCCTCAATGGGCCGATCCAAGAAGAAGTATATGTGGAGCAACCGCCAGGCTTTGAAGACCCCAAGTATCCTCACCACGTCTACAAGCTCCATAAGGCGCTCTATGGGCTCAAACAAGCTCCTAGAGCATGGTATGAATGCCTTAAGGATTTTCTCTTGAAAAATGGCTTTGAGATAGGAAAAGCCGATTCTACTCTCTTTACTCGTAAATTCAATGATGATTTATTCGTGTGCCAAATATATGTCGATGACATAATATTTGGTAGTACTAACAAAGTTTTTTGTGATGAGTTTAGTAAGATAATGACCAAAAGGTTCGAGATGTCCATGATGGGTGAGCTCAAATTCTTCCTAGGATTCCAAATCAAGCAACTCAAGGAAGGTACTTTTCTTTGTCAAACCAAGTACACACAAGATAAGCTCAAGAAATTTGACATGGAGGATGCAAATCCTGCCAAAACACCCATGGCACCAAACGGACACCTCGACTTAAATAGTGAAGAAGGTAAAAGCATCGACCAAAAGCGCTATAGGTCTATGATAGGCTCTTTGATTTACTTGTGTGCATCTAGGCCCGATATTATGCTTAGTGTGTGCATGTGTGCAAGGTTTCAAGCTAACCCGAAACAGTGCTACTCGGTGGCCGTTAAAAGAATCTTGAGATACTTAGTTCACACACCAAACCTTGGCTTGTGGTATCCCAAGGGCTCCACTTTCGATCTTCTCGGTTACTCCGATTCGGACTATGCCGGTTGCAAGGTTGATCGGAAGAGTACAACGGGGACTTGCCAATTCCTTGGTCGGTCCTTGGTGCCTTGGAGCTCCAAAAAATGCATTGTGTTGCACTATCCACCGCCGAAGCCGAGTATGTTGCAGCCGACGCTTGTTGTGCTCAACTACTTTGGATGAGGACAAACCTTGAGAGACTTTGGTTGTGAGTTTAGCAAGATCCCTCTCTTGTGTGACAATGAGAGTGCGATTAAGCTAGCTAACAATCCGGTGCAACACGCACGTACCAAACACATAGACATCCGCCATCATTTCTTGAGAGACCACTGAAGCCAAAGGAGATATCGCCATTTGTCATGTGAGTACCGAAAATCAACTAGCCGATATCTTCACCAAACCCCTTGACGAGGAAAGGTTTTGTGCTTTAAGGAGTGAACTAAATATTTTGGATTCTCGTAACTGTGGTTTGATGCCCTGCACACACATTTGATTGTTTCTATTCGTAGAATTCTAGTCAATCCATGCTAAATCAAATAAATAATATGTTGGCTCTTTTTGGATCGTTGGATCCTAACTTTTGGAAAGTGACTATGGTTATGCATTGATTGTTTGTGGCTAGTCACCTGTACACAAGTTTCTCTCTAACATTCTTTGTAAAAATATCTATGAAAATCCCTTCAAAAATCCCTTCAAAAATGGATTTATTTCAAGTCTTTTTGTGTCCACCGGTTGGCCCGGTCGAACACCTCCAACCGGTGTGCAGGCTCTGCTAATCTACTAGGTTGGACCACCGGTTCAACCGGTGAGGCGACCTCCAACCGGTCGGCAGGCTCTGTTGTCCTACCTGTTGTACAACCGGTTCAACCGGTGAGGCGACCTCCAACCGGTCGGCGGCTTCTGCTGGTCTACCGGTTGGACCACTGGTGCAACCGGTGGGGCGACCTCCAACCGGTCGGCGGGTTCTGCTGTCCTACCGATTGTACCACCGGTTCAACCGGTGGGGCGACCTCCAACCGGTCGGGCACCTGTTTCGCGCGTGAGAGTCCTTTTCTTTCTTTGGATTCCTTCTCTCCCTCACATCTGCCCGTGCCCGCTTGTGTCTCCTCCGCCCCACCCTTAGCCGCCGCCCACGCCTCTGCCCAGCACCACTGCCCCTGCCCCCGCCCCTGTCCTAGCGCCGCCGCCCTGTGCCCCCGGCCTCCGCGCTCCAGCGCGCGCCCCCGCCCTGCGTGCCGCGCGCCATCCCGGCCCTGCGCCCCAGCGCGCCGCACGCCGCGCTGCCCCGCCCTGCACCCGTGCCCCCACCACGCCCTGCCTAACCCCCGCCCGCACCTCCTGCCCTCAACCCCGACCCCGTCCCCACCCTGCCCCTCCTCCTCGTGATCCGGCTGTTTCACATTGTGTTGAAGCTCTTTCCTCGCGCGGGAGTAACTCTCTTTTTGAAGGTATAATCCTCTCGACACCCGATCTACTTTTCTACTCCGTTCTAGATCGATCCCCTTAGTAGAAAGGTCACATTGTATCTCATTAGCATGGATCTACAAGGGTGTGAAGTTTGGACGATTGATTCTCAAGTTTCACACACTCTCTCGTCGTGCCATTGCCCGACCGGTGCCACCGGTTCCCCACCGGTGCCACCGATGGGGCTTTGTGCTCTCCGGTTTATCCACCTCTTTTGCAAAATGTTTTTACTTACATATATCCTAAACCTAGTGCTATATCCTTGGTTGTGTAGAAAGTTTTGGTTAGTTCTATTTTGAATTAGTTCAAGTTTTTCGAATCTGCGAGCTACGGAAAATCTGTCCAAACAGTTTCTGTATGCTCGGATTCTTCCCTTTACTTTACCAAGCCATACCCCACTACCTAATCATCTCCTTGGTATATGCAGAATACTAAAAAGCGTTTGCATAGTTGTTAACAATGACCAGTACATACGGGGTTTCGTATAATGAGGTTGGAATACGTTGTAGTCTCGAAAACTTTGAGACGGGTTTGATTTTTGGACCGATCGACACATTTATTGTATTTGACCTGCATTTATTTGATGTTCCATATTTAGAATGAATGATGTGTAGAAAAATTGCGACAACCTAAGCGTACTAGTCGAGTCGCTTGCTTAGTCTCTACTAGCTCTATTTGTACTTTGAGCTATATATCAATGCAATAGTAACACACACAACACACACTCAACGTAATATGCTCCTAGTCACTCTTAAGTAACAAAAACAATGCATGTGAGATAAGACATGATGCCATGATGCATGATTCGCCCTAATCGGTCTCACATCACACACCTTATGTATAATTTACATATCTAGCGAGTATCCGGTGACATATATGCACGGCACTCCCTAATGCAACTGGTCGTTCTCTACTCGTTCTTAATTTCGCACGTGGTTAGTGTACCTGCAGAAAAATGCATGCTCATACCAACATTATCATCTTCATCATACATTACCACTCTAACCCTAGAAGTGGTATCCACGAATTTCTTTAAACTACGTCTGGTGGACGACGTAGTGGCGCCATTTCTCTCAACACACCCAGTGTTCCTCCAGTACTGGGGAATTTCTGGGGAGAGAAACAGTGGCCAACAAGATCTAGCTATAATTTTGGTCGAAGGAAAAGTGGTCACGAAACACTCCAATGGCGTGACCACCCCCCTTAAAGAGTTCTGCCCTATCAGCATGAATGCAGGGTTCGCAACAGTCCGCAAATCCCAATAGCGCTCCGCCAGTACTGGGGATAGCTATGGCCGAAATGTTGCTTCCCAAAGCGCCGAATATGCATATGAGTTCTATCTAGGTCAGAATGTTAGCGATGTCACCTGGTATTTCACTAACATCCTTAATATGGGCATATCGATACCCTCATTTTTCAAATACTTCGAAATGGGTTTTCGAAAATAGGTTTGTAAATCAAAACTGGATGATATGTCTGTTGTCTGTGTATGATCGGCTCTGATACCAGCTGTGGCGGAACCGCCGATTTAATCCGGGCTAAGCACACCTGCCACCTCTGGCTTGCAGTGCGATTAGACCGAACTAAACCCGGTCGTCCGTCGAGAGTCATTCGACTCCCGATGTTACCTTTTCCCAGAGGAACCGACATCATACACATCCAGCCCACAATGGAGCCACAACAGATACATCATCTCAGGTAGTTGAATATAACATATATAAGCTTGTCTTACAAACCGATTCAAAATAATAATATAAGTTTCAACATATTACCATACGAAAGGCAAGTTTGAATCAGATAGCGGAAACGAATTTGAAAAACATCTCTCAGCGGAACGAAACACTTTACTAGTCTTCACGCACCGTGGATCGAGGCGAGCAGCACCGAGCCCACCGGTACTACCCTTCTCCAAGCAGTTGTCCAGATGTCGCCGGTACCTGTTCTCAAAAGGTGGGAGCAAACCCTGAGTACTAATTACTCAGTAGGACTTAATGGATTGGCTTACGGCTGACGCAAAGCTTGCTTACTAACCTTTGGATCCTTAGCCATTGATTTTAAACAGTGGTATATCAATATAAAATATCAAGATTCATCTTTTGCATATAACTCCATAACAACTTGTAGAAATGTAAGCAATACAATACAAACATGTTGTATTTGAAAACATGAGTAACGGACATAATATATTCAAGTAGTTACTACGCTGCCCGACAGTGATATTGGCATTCCCACACCTGGTAGGCATCAGCGATTCGAATCGATTTTTAATTCCCGGGAATAACTATCATGCCAGGGGTATATGCTTACTAGCCATCGCGTTCCCACATATAGCCCCCATCTCCACCTGTCTTGTCCCAAGATTCAAAGCGCCCCCACCTAACCCCCGGGTTGTGCCCCCTCAGGAGCGATACCACGGCCGCTCCGGGTCAGCCCTCCCTTAGGAGCGATACCACGGCCGCACCAGGTCAGCCCTCCCTCGAGTACAAGCGCCCCCGGGCCCATCGGCCTCCAGCAAGTGGATGGGCGGAGCCTCGAAAACTCCAGACAAACCCAGGTAAGACTTCACCGGTCCCATTTCCCGGTTAAGCACTCTAGCAATGTTATGCCGATCAGCAGACGAACAGCGGACGGGCCTTAAACGACTCGGGCGGAGCCAAACGCACACCACATAATAAAATTATTCTCCGCCCGGTCTCCATTTAGACCATGAGCATAATATTACTTTCTCAATAATAAAAGTTTTGTAACCTTTGAAAACACCTACGCGACGAGTGACTCCTTTCACTCGTGTCTACTCGCACCTAGCTGAGCCTAGGCAACTCGTCCTACGAACTCTATATATAGGTGCTAGGGCCAGGGCGGCCAGGAGATCTAATGCAATTGTTTTCAATCAACTCCTAATGCGGATGCGTAATGAAACAATCATTCATCATATTAGCTGGGAGAATTCATGGTCCTGCCTACCTTTGCTTATTCTTATCAAAACCAACAAACTAAACTATGTTAGTTTGCCGGGTTGTGGGGCTTTGCCCCAGGCAACCCCTTGATCACTTGGACAACTCCTCCTTCCAAACACGACTGATGGGCTCTCCAGGTCGTGTCTGGGGCTTACTTGATCTTCTGGATCACCATTGCTTAAAGTAGCTCCCGCACTTGTTTCTCAATCACGTATCTGCAATAAGCGTTGCTATATGAATGCTATGCATGACACAGTGAATGAGATGCACGATCATCAAGCATACAACTGGTTAAGCAAAATATAAGGCAAACATCTAGTTACGCATGTAAGGGATTACTAGCTCAACCAAAACCTCCCGACTGACACTAGCATTAAAACTACTTTTATGGACCCGAAGCAATCGTGTATGTGCAATCTCACAAGAACATATACAAAAATTAAGTTGTCCATCATAAAGCTAATATGGTGATGTGAGCCGATAAAACATGCAATAGTTATTTAGTCATTAAGATTACTAAAGTAAGTGTGGGGGGTTTTTATTGGATATGCTGGTCTCACATTTTCGATTATTTATGTAAAATTGCATTATTTCTACTATTTTCAAATCAGAATCACAACCTTACATGCACCACCTCCTACTCTAGCAATGAGTCGTGTTCATAACCTAGAGCTCATATCAAGCCCCTAAAGTCACATGGAGCATTTTTCTCCATAGCAATCTTTTTCTAAATTAATATATGCTTAAATATAAGACAAGGGCAAAATAGTAATTAAACAGTTAATGCTAGGGCTACCAAAATTTTAGACAGAGCCTACACATGTTCACAAGGCCTCTGCCCAAATTTCACAATTTTTGAAGCTCATTTTACCCACATTTCCTATTTATTAAGGTTTTTCATGCATGCACAATACCAGGGGCAAGAAGGTCTTTTTCTACTCAACCATCATATCCATTCTCCAGTTCTACCTAATAAGAGGCAAATGCAACTGAGTTTACATTTTTAGGATTTTTATTTGATTTGTTATGATTTTTTTAAGTTCACAGCTCATAAAAATGCACTTAAATGAAAATCCTTTAGTTCCAGGGACTCAAATGCGATTAAATCTAGATTTCAGGGCCTGCAGGGAAGAAAACTGAGACTCAGTGAATAGCGCGCTTAACGGAAGCATAAAATGGCGAAATCTCAGGGGCTAAACAGCAAAAACTGCGTCTTTCTTCAACCTCTCGACAGGGGCAGGGGCGTTCGTGGCCGCCGAGGTTCTCGCGCGCGGCGCGTCGCGTGAGGGTGCGCGCTTGGAGCCGAGCTGGTCCGGGAGCGTGTTCCCGGCGTAGAGGTTCCTTTCCCCCAAGACGGCGTCGCGAGAGGAGCTCGGAGCGGGCGGGGAACGCCGGTGAACCGGACGTGGAGCCGGGCGACGGGGAGGACGGGGCGGCGGCTCGATCTGGTGGGGGAGTGGGGGACCGGCGCCTCGGGTAGGGGGAATCGGCGGAGGATGGTGGCGTGGGTGTGGTGCTTGCGGCCGTTGAACGAGAGGAGCACCGGAGGAGGCGGGGCGCGAGCTCAGTGGTCGGCCATGGCGGGCGTCGGCTCTGGGCAGTTCCGGCGACGCGAGCTATGGGGAGAGCGCGGTTGAGAGCGGCGGGGGTCCGTGAGCGAGGGAAGGGACCGAACTCTCCACTCTTGTCCGCGGCGCGAGGTGGCGCGGGCAGGACCAGGGCAGGTCGGGGGCGGGCGCGTGGCCATGGCGTGGCGAGCTGGCGCTCGCGACGCGGCGTGCGCTGCCGCGTGCACACGAGGGAGGGAGAAAGAAGAGAGAGCGGCCAGCGTGGGCTGGGTCCGGTGAACCAGAGTCACTGACTGGTGGGGCCAAGGCGAAATAAAATGGAGATGGTCTATGGACCGGGTGCGGGAGAGCGTGGAGCTGTGGGATGGCCTGGTGGGGCCCACAACCGAAGCCGTCCCCGCCCGGATCCAAAGCCTGACGGGTGGGTCTCACGCGTCATACACACAAAAGGGAAATAAAACTCGAAAATGGAAAAATGGCTATTTGACCAGGATGACAGGGTTCTGAATTTCACATTTTTGAATATCTTAGAGGCCGAATTAGACCAAACTTAAAATATAAAAGTTATTGTAAACTTGATAATCTACAACTTTGTCAAAAAGAGTAATATCAGATTCGAAGTTTAAATATAATTAAATTTGAATTTAACCTGCTGACTCCAGTTTGACCAAGGTTTAATGCAAACTTAGAAATTCTAAAAATCTATTTGATGCTCATTTTCAGAGAAAAAGTATTATACCAATGTTGTGTGGTTTTTAATTATCTACAACTTTCTTATATTATGTTTTGCATTATAGGGACTTTTGTTCCTTTGAAATTTGAATTTTCCTTACCGATCAAGTTTAGGCAGATTTCTCTCTTTTTCATTAATCGACTCAAAACTCCACCTAAACCTTTGTGCATGTTACCACACTCAATAACAAAGTTGATCTATATAAAATTGTCTACAAGTTTGTTATAGAGAGTTTGGTCCAAAACACATTATATTTTGAACTATAGTCACAAGTGCATTCAGGGTTTTTGCATATTTCACTGGAAAATTTTTGACTTCGTGATTTACTAGCCTAGTTATTGTTCTTCTCCAAACATCATTAAGCCAAAACCTTGACTACCGCTAATCTAATCACGTGTTAAGACTTTCGAGATGCCGGGTGTGGCGGAACCGCCGATTTAATTCGGGCTAAGCACACCTGCCACCTCTGGCTTGCAGCGCGATTAGACCGAACTAAACCCGGTCGTCCGTCGAGAGTCATTCGACTCCCGATATTACCTTTTCCCAGAGGAACCGACATCATACACATCCGACTCACGATGGAGCCACAACAGAAACATCATCACAGGCAGTTAAATAGCATAAAAGTAGATTTATTTACAAACCAGTTTTTACATAAAATACCAGTCCAACATAATATTATACGGTAGCAAGTTTGAAAGTTTCTCGCAGCGGAAAATATAAGTTTAGGTCACCATGTTATCACCAAAAGTTTTGCATTGGAGGTACAACATCGAGCCCACCGATGTTGTCCTCGTGCCACTTAGTCACTTCATCCTACATGAGGGCATGCCCCGCCTCCAACACAGGTGCACACCATGAATTCCATACCTGCGCTCAAAATGTGGGGGCAAACCCTGAGTACTAATTACTCAGTAGGTCTTAATGGATTTGGCTTACGGCTGACGCGAAGCAGCTTACTAACAAGTAGATCCTTAGCTTTTAGTTTTTAACAGCAACTTAAGTAACATAAATAACAAGTTTCATTGTCTCTATGATTGCCAACATAGCAGTAAGTCTTTGTAAGATAATAACTCAGCTCAAACATGTAGTATTCCAAAAACCATAAGTATTACGGTACCGAGAGTTTAAGTAATTACTACGTTGCCCGTGTGCACTATCAGCATTCCCACACCTGGTGGGCATCAGCGATTCGAATCGATTTTTAATTCCCGGGAATAACTATCATGCCAGGGGTATATGCTTACTAGCCATCGCGTTTCCACATATAGCCCCCATCTCCACCTGCCTTGTCCCAAGATTCAAAGCGCCCTCATCTAACCCCCGGGTTGTGCCCCCTCAGGAGCGATACCACGGCCGCACCAGGTCAGCCCTCCCTTAGGAGCGATACCATGGTCGCACCGGGTCAGCCCTCCCTCGAGTACAAGCGCCCCCGGGCCCATCGGCCTCCAGCAAGTGGATGAGCGGAGCCTCGAAAACTTCGGACAAACCCAGGTAAGACTTCACCGGTCCCATTTCCCGGTTAAGCACTTTAGCAATGTTATGCCGATCAGCAGGCGAACAGCGAGCGGGCCTTAAACGACTCGGGCGGAGTCCGGGTGCGACATCATGAAAACGTAAATACTGAAATAAATCTCCGCCCGGTCTCCATTTAATTTCATGAGCAATAATAAACAATGATATGACTGTAAGCTTTTGTAACTTTGAAAACACCTACGTGACGAGTACACACACTCGTGTCTACTCGTACCTAGAAATTTCTAGGCATACTCGCCCTACGAACTCTATGTATAGGTGCTAGGGCCAGGGCGGCCAGGAAGTCTAATGCAATTGGTTTCAAAACAACTCCTAATGCATATGCGTAATCATCAAGTATAATTTATTTGCTGGGTAGAGTATGATCCTGCCTACCTTCTTCACTAGGGTCAGTAGATTCCTCCGGAGCGTAGTCTGGTTCCTGCTGCTGGCCCTCTGGTTCCTGGTGCAACTCCTCTTCGGGTTCCTCCGCGACGGTTTGGTTCGGCGGTGGTTCTTCGTTCGCGGACTCTATATGCATGACATGATGCGAGTAGAACATATATTAGTGCAATGCTTGCTTTATGATGTGAGCGTAATGCAGTAAATCAGTGAATTTATGATTCATGGTATAGGGTTATGCATATTGAGGCGAAAATTGTTTCGTACTAAGAAATCGTACAAGCCATCATCTACGACAGCTTAGCTTGTCACATAAAATAACGTGGTGTGTGACTGAGTTGCATCGATTTATGCGAAAAGATCGATGTCTACTACCATCTAGAACTCTTTTATGCTATAAGGAGCACAATAAACTAGGTATAACCATTTAGAACCTAATTTTTTTATAAACAACATTTCTTCATTTATTTTCCATGCTAAAAACACATGTAGGGGCAAAATGGTAATTAGCAGTGGACATTTGAGCTACCAAAATTTTCATAGAGCCTACACAGAATAAAAAGGTCTCTGCCCAAATTTCACAATTTTTGGAGTTCATTTTAACTATATTTTCTATTTATCGAGGTTTTTCATGCTTGCACAAAAACAGGGGCAAAACTGTCTTTTCCTACTCAACCATCATACCCATCCTGTAGATCTATTTATTAGGAACACAATGCAACAAAGTTTGCTATTTTTGGATTTTTATACGCTTTATTATGATTTTTCAAAGTTTCAGCCCTTTTTAAAAGCATTTTAACCGAAAATAAACAGATCCAGGGCCTATCTGTAATTATTCATAGCTTCCGAGGGTTCCCGTGCAAAATTTACAAGACTCAGTGCACAGTGCGGTGGACTGATTCGCAAATAAAGGAAAAAGCAGGGGCCGGATCTGAAATTTGCCCGGCCCCCTTCTTCTTCCTCGCGTCGGCCGCGGCCGCGCGGAAGGGCGCGCGCGCGCCGGCGAGCCGGGGCTCGCCGCGGCCGCGACACGAGTTGGGGAAGGTGTTCCCCGTACGGGGCTTCTACCTTGGGGAGGCGGTGACGGCGGAGACGGCGTGGACGAGGCGGGCGACGGAGATGAACCGAGGGTGAACCGGCGCGACGCGACGTCGAGGCGAGGTCGAACCTCGGCGTCCGGGCGGGGAACGGCGACGAGGACTAGGGCGCGAGGTGCGCGGGAGCGAGGCGAAGGTCGCGGGGTAGGTGGGGAGGCTCGGGAAGCGACGGAGGGAGCGGCGCGAGCTCGAGCTCGGAGCTCGCCGTCAATGGCGGCGCGAACTGGCGCGGGCGGGGAGAAGCGGAGAGGCCGAGCGGAGGGAGCCTAGGCATGCGAATGGGGTCGGGGAAAGAGGCCGGCCCTCGCCTTCGCCTTGGAGGCGCGCCTTGCGCGCGCTGTCCGCGCGCGGCAGGGGCGTGTGGCCGCGGCGGCCGGGGTGGCCGGCGCGTGGCCACGGCGCGCAGCGCGCAGCGCCGCGTGGGCGGCGAGAGAGGAGGGAGGCGCGTGGGTGAACCCGGTCTATGGACCGGTGGGACTGACAGGTGGGACCAAGGACGGAAACAAAGATCAGGGTGCATGGACTGGGTGCACGGAGCGAGGGGCCGGGGATCGACCCATGCGCTGGCGTGGGCGGGGCTGACAGGTGGGTCCCGCCTGTCATACAGACGAGAAAATAAAAGAAAATCGAAAAAAGATAAACCCCCTTTGACCAGCTGATTAGGTTTCTGAATTTTGCAAATTTGACCAATTTAGGAGCCGAATTTGAAAAAGACCCAATTGAATGAAATGTTGTACATTTTGAAATCTACAACTTTGTAAAAAGGACCTATACCATATTCCAAATACAAAATGATTTAAATTTGAAAATAACTTGCTGACTCCTGTTTGACCAATTAAAACCCCCAACTTGGAAATTATAAAAGTCCATTTTAGGTACATTTTCATGAAAGGTGAACTATACCAAAGTTGCATAGAATCTCATGATCTACAACTTTGGTATTCATGACATGGCAAGATTTTGAATTTTGTTTCACAAAATTTTGAATTTACCAAACAGGGCTGAATTTTGCAAAAGTCACATTTTCACATAAAATGACCCAAAACTAGATTTCAACAATCATGCATGCCAAAACACAAAATACCAAAGTCATTCCTTATGGAATTGCCTACAAGTTTGGTATGTAAGGTTTTATAAAAATCACAATGGTATTAAAGTTATATCCACAATACAAACACAGCTTTTTCTGAAAACTAGGTTTAGTTGCTCAATTGACCTAGTTTATGCATGCTTTTCAAGATAAAAGGCCTCTGAAAAGATATCATTATGCTAATGTTTTTAGTGCAATGCATTGGAGATGCCTAGGGCATCACAACCCACCCCCCTTAAAGAAATCTCGTCCCGAGATTTTTGAAGTGTCGTGGGTGGTTAAACTGGTTGTAGTTAGTGTTGGGTGCACGTATTGAGTTTAGACCCAGAAGCTAAGCTGTTGTAACGTACCGATTTGAGGTGGATGGCAGAAAACCAGGGTACTTAGTGTATAGGTATTCTTCCTGCTCCCATGTGGCTTCTTCTTCGGAATGATTACTCCATTGAACTTTGTAAAAGTTGATTGTTTTCCGACGGGTTGATCTTTGCTTTTGATCGAGGATTTTTATGGGACGTTCTTCGTATGTGAGATCTGGTTCAATCTGAATTTGAGAGGTATCTACCACTTTCTCCGGCACTCTTAAGCACTTCTTTAGTTGGGAGACGTGAAACACATCATGAACTGCAGCCAGATGTGGTGGTAGTTCTAAGCGATAAGCGACGGCTCCGCACTTTTCAATGATCTTGAATGGACCGACGTACCTTGGTGCTAACTTTCCTTTCACCCCAAACCGTTGTACCCCTTTCATCGGAGATACTTTGAGATACACATGATCCCCCTCATCAAAGACTAATGGCCTCCTCCTTTTATCCGAGTAACTTTTCTGTCTGGACTGTGCTCTTTTGAGATGGTGGTGTATGAGTTTCACTTGTTCTTCGGCTTCTACCACTAAATCAGGGCCAAAGGTAACCCGCTCTCCTGGTTCGGACCAGTTTAGCGGTGTTCTGCATCTCCTACCATAAAGAGCCTCGAAAGGAGCCATTTCTAAGCTCTTTTGGTAGCTGTTGTTATAAGCGAATTCCGCCAGGGGGAGGCATTCATCCCACTTGGTGGAATATGTCAGTGCACAAGCCCTTAACATACCTTCTAGAATTTGATTCACCCTTTCTACTTGACCACTGGTTTGAGGATGGTAAGCGGAACTGCGTACAAGAGTGGTGTCTAAGGCAGTCTGCAGTTGCTCCCAGAAGCGGGAAACGAACAGAGAACCCCTATCTGAGGTGATAGTTCGCGGGACCCCGTGTAAAGATAGGATCTTGGAAAGGTACAACTCAGCGTACTGCTTTGCTCGATAGGTGGTCTTGACTGGAATGAAATGAGCAGATTTCGTGAACCTATCGATAATTACCCATATGGAATCATATCCTTTTTGGGTACGAGGCAAACCCACAACAAAATCCATGTGTATATCCTCCCATTTCCATGCTAGAATATCCAGCGGCTGAAGCATTCCAGCGGATTTTAAGTGATCAGCTTTTACTTTCTTACACACGTCGCACTCAGATACGTACTTGGCGATCTCTCGTTTCATGCGGGTCCACCAAAACTTTTGCTTCAAGTCTTGGTACATCTTATTGCTGCCTGGATGTATCGTGAGTATTGAAGTGTGCGCTTCGTCCAGTATCTTCTTTCTCAACTCCATGTCCTTGGGTACCACTAGGCGATTCTTGAACCACAGGACGCCTTGGTCATCAAGTGTGAAACATGCCTTCTTCTCTTCACTAATACCTTCACGGATATATGCCATACCCTTATCTTGCTTCTGAGCTTCTATGACTTGTGCCTTGATTGTGGGCTCAATAATGATACCATAGAGTTCTGCAGGCTGTCCTGGAGGTGTTTCAATGTCACTCATTTCACAGCAGATTACTCTTGCTGTAGGTCGGACCTCTATCACATTGCAATGAGCTTTTCGGCTTAGTGCATCTGCTACCACATTGGCCTTGCCTGGGTGGTAGTGTATCTCCAGATCATAATCTTTTATCAACTCTAACCATCGCCTCTGCCTCATATTGATTTCGGGTTGGGTGAAAATATATTTGAGACTCTTATGGTCAGTGTAGATGTGACATGTGTTGCCTAACAGATAGTGTCTCCAAATTTTTAGTGCATGAACAACTGCAGCTAACTCAAGGTCATGTGTTGGATAGTTGGCTTCATGTTTCCTCAGCTGGCGGGAGGCATAAGCAATTACTCTTCATTCTTGCATCAAGACACAACCAAGTCCGTTACCGGAGGCATCACAGTACACCTCAAAAGGCTTGGTAATATCTGGTTGAGCTAGCACTGGTGCTGAAGTTAACAATTTCTTCAAGGTTTGGAAAGCTTCTTCACATTTCGGATTCCAAATGAACTTGGCATTTTTCTTGGTCAAAGAGGTCATAGGTTTTGCAATTTTGGAGAAATCTTTGATAAAGCGGCGGTAGTAGCCCGCTAAACCAAGAAAACTCCGGATTTCAGTCACGGTCTCTGGTTGCTTCCAATTTAGCACATCTTCTACTTTGTTAGGATCAACTGCGACTCCCTTTTCAGATAGTACGTGACCCAAGAAACTTACTTCTTTTAGCCAGAAAGCACACTTGCTAAACTTGGCATAAAGCTTATGCTCTCTGAGCCGAGTAAGCACGATCCTCAAGTGTTCTTCATGTTCTTTTTCATTTTTGGAGTAAATTAGTATGTCATCTATGAATACCACCACGAACTTATCGAGTTCATTCATAAACACCGAGTTCATCATATACATGAAGAAAGCCGGTGCGTTGGTTAACCCAAATGACATGACCAAGTACTCATATAAACCATATCTGGTAGAGAATGCTGTCTTGGGTACGTCCTCTTCTCTAATCTTCATCTGATAGTAGCCAAACCTTAGGTCAATTTTAGAAAAGACCTTAGCCCCGGCTAACTGATCAAATAGAATGTCGATGTGTGGCAGTGGGTATTTGTTTTTGACGGTCACTGCATTCAGTGGCCGATAGTCAACGCACAATCTTTTCCCACCATGATCCTTTTTCTCAACAAAGAGAGCTGGACAACCCCACGGTGATGAACTAGGCCTAATGAACCCTTTGTCTAATTGTTCTTGTAGCTGTACTTTCAATTCCTTCAAATCATCAGGTGGCATCCTGTATGGTCTTTTTGACACAGGTGCCGTACCTGGAACGAGCTCAATGACAAATTCTACATCCCGTTTTGGTGGTAGTCCCGGAAGTTCTTCTGGAAACACGTCCGGGAATTCACACACTACTGGTATCTTTTTAACCTCTTGTAGTTCAGTCGCATTGACCGTGGGGGTCATGTGTTTTTGGTTTGGCAAGTGTATCCGTAGAATCTTGCCGCTGACACTAGACCTTAACTGCACTGTCCTGCTGCCAATATCTAGGACTGCATTGTTTTCTGTCATCCAATTCATCCCTAAGATGATATCAATCCCCCGGTGTGGCAGCACCACAGGATTGATTATGAAATCTTCCTTTCCTATACTCAGCCTTAACCCTTTTACTATCAGATTTGTATTTATCGGGTTCCTAGGCGCGGTGATTTGATATTTCTCTTTTATACGTGAAGTCTCTACCCTGTGCTTGGATGTATATGACTGACTAATGAAAGTATGAGTAGCTCCTGAATCAAATAACACGACGGTCGGCTGACCGTTGACCAGGAACGTACCGGCGAGAACAGGCTCTCCTGCAGGGATCTGCTCCATGTGCACATAGTGCACTCGACCTGTCTTGGGTACGAATCCCTTCGGCTTGCTCTGTTGGTTTCCACCCGCAGGAACAGGACCTTGGATCCTGCGAGGCGCTCTGCAGTCCTTAATGAAATGGCCGATCTTGCCGCAGTTGTAACAAGGAGCGCCCGGCCCCGGAACAATGGGAGCACGGGGAGTTGGCAACTGTGCGGGTGCTCGATAAATGGGGTACTGTTGCTGCGGTGCCGCCCGATGAATCCACCTTGGTTGGTTGGGTCGGACCACATAGCGAGACTGCTGATAATTTTGCTGTTGAGGTCTATACGCGGTCTTCTGCTTCTGTGAAGGGCCCGTCGCTGATGTGTTGGCTATCCTTTTGCGCTTCTGATCCTCGTTAGCAGCACGGAGACGATTCTCCATGTCGAGAGTAGCGTCTACCAGCTCAGTGAAGCTCTGGTAACGCCGTGCCAAGTGAGTCCGGAGGGTAGGGTCAAGGCCCTCTAGGAGTCTCTCGGCCCGCTCCGGCTCAGTAGCAACATCTCTCAGGAGCATACTGTGAGAGGTGGATAAAGGTCTGCACATATTGCATCACGGTCCGGTTGCCCTGCTTGAGGTCTCGGAATTCGCGACGCTTTTGCTCCATCAAACTTGCCGGGATGTAGTGAGCCCGGAAAGCTTGTCGGAACTCCTCCCATGTGGGCTCATGGCCCTCTTCCTGCATGGCGAGGAAAGTGGCGTACCACGCTCCCGCAGGCCCATGAAGAAGCTGAGCAGCAAATCGAGCCTTCTCTCGCTCATTGATCCCTGGCAGAAGGGTAAACTTGGACTGGACAGTGCGAAGCCAGTCGTCTGCCGCCAGTGGCTCTGGGCAGTTGGTGAAAACAGGGGGTCGCAGCCCCTCGAAATCCTGGTAAGTAATGCCACGTGGCCTGTACTCCCGCGGCTGTTGTTGCCCACGGGCTTGACGGTCTTCTGCTAATAACCGAATCAGCTCAGCTTGTTGGACCAGCAAAGTGGCCAGCTCCGGCGGGGGTGGAGCGCCTTGCGCTGACTGCCCTGATGACTGCCCCGTGCGAGTGTTCACCATCTGCAAAAAGGAATCATATGGGTTCAGCCCAATAGCCCATGTGCAGAAATATGGTGACAGCAAGATCATAGGACTATAGGCAATTGGTGAGCACAGGTAAACTTGTAACAAAGCAGTTATACTTTATCTCTCAAGGCCAAGCTTAACGACATCGCATTATTCGCATCATCCATGCGCACTCAACAGTTACTGCAACCATACTTATAGAGTCTTAATAAACTAAAGGTTTACTTAGTACACACATGGGCCATCTCATCCATCACCTCGGAACACTAACTTAAGGTTCTACATTAGGTTACATGACGTACATAAGTGAGTTCTCTCGACCTCACCACTGTTTAGTACAGTCATGGCAAACTGCACGGAGAGATATAGTACAAAACATCGCTCACAACGTGCACCATCTACAAAAGGCTTCATCACACAATGCCATTGCCAAACTCTCTAACGCCCGTTACGTGCGTCAGACACCATGCTGCCCTCATCCTCCACCACAGGGGCAACTGAAGGGTCCGGCTCGTACTGCGCCAGGCGCTGCTGTGCCTCGGCCAACTCTGCCTCCAGCTCCTCAATACGGTCCTGAGCATACATGTGCTGGTCGCGGTAGTGGGAGACACGGTCCTCGGCACGGAGATACATCCCGTGTATGCTGTGAGCAAACTGCATGGTCGCAGCATAGGGCCTGGTGTCAATCCGCTCCTCCAGCATGTTGTGACGACGGAGCCACTCGTCGTCGTAACCGTCGGTGGGGAGGTAGCGCAGCACTGACATCCCTGCTGCACCCGAGGAGCTGAGTGAAGTGATGGCTGCTAGGGTGACCTTGTCGTAAGCGTCCTCCTCATTGGCCCCGTAGACGGTGAGCGTCTGCCGGACCGCGGTGTGGCTCGAAGGAAGGACGACACTGGCCATGCAGTGTCCCTCCGCGTGCACTGTCTGCACTGAGAAGAAAGGGCACGGCCTGCGCCTCATCTCACGCAGAGCCCGACAAAGGATCTGCGCAAGGCCGTTCTCCTCACGGCAACGAGTGTGAACCATCCCATTCTCAAGCTGAGGAGGGGTATGGGTCACTGGTGGGAGGGGAGCAGCCCTTCCCTCCTGTATGCGAAGTCCCCTCGCACTGGTGGCTTTGCGGGCGGTTTGCTTGGTCCTGGCCATCTGTTTTTAAATAAGAGACCTTAATCAGTGATGAGCATAGGTTGCATATAAGTTTAATGGTTAAGTGGGTGATGGATGCGGAAAACATCTTTGGACTTTCATTTTACTTATTTATCTTTTAGCGATAAACCCCCAAGTATGAACAAATAAGAATAAGCATGATGCATGACTCGTCCTATTCGATCTCACATCACACACCTTAAGCATAATTTATATATCTAGCGAGTATCCGGTGACATATATGCACGACACTCTCTAATGCAACTAGTCGTTCTCTACTCGTTCTTAATTTCGCACGTGGTTAGTGTACCTGCAGAAAAATGCATGCTCATATCATCATCATTACCATGACCAATCATTACCACTCTAACTCTAGAAGTGGCACCCACGAATTTCTTTAAGCTACGTCTGGTGGACGACGTAGTGGCGCCATTTCTCCCAACACACCCAGTGTTCCTCCAGTACTGGGGAATTGCTGGGGAGAGAAACGGTGGCCAACAAGATCTAGCTATAATTTTTGGTTGAAGGAGAAGTGGTCACGAAACACTCCAATAGCGTGACCACCCCCCTTAAAGAGTTCTGCCCTATCAGCATGAATGCAGGGTTCGCAACAGTCCGCAAATCCCAATAGCGCTCCGCCAGTACTGGGGATGGCTATGGCCGAAATGTTGCTTCCCAAAGCGCCGAATATGCACATGAGTTCTATCTAGGTCAGAATGTTAGCGATGTCACCTGGTATTTCACTAACATCCTTAATAGGGGCATATCGATACTCTCACTTTTCAAATACTTCGAAAAGGGTTTTCGAAAATAGGTTTGCAAATCAAAACTGGATGATATGTCTGTTGTCTGTGTATGATCGGCTCTGATACCAGCTGTGGCGGAACCGCCGATTTAATTCGGGCTAAGCACACCTGCCACCTCTGGCTTGCAGTGCGATTAGACCGAACTAAACCCGGTCGTCCGTCGAGAGTCATTCGACTCCCGATATTACCTTTTCCCAGAGGAACCGACATCATACACATCCGACTCACGATGGAGCCACAACAGAAACATCATCACAGGCAGTTAAATAGCATAAAAGTAGATTTATTTACAAACCAGTTTTTACATAAAATACCAGTCCAACATAATATTATACGGTAGCAAGTTTGAAAGTTTCTCGCAGCGGAAAATATAAGTTTAGGTCACCATGTTATCACCAAAAGTTTTGCATTGGAGGTACAACATCGAGCCCACCGATGTTGTCCTCGTGCCACTTAGTCACTTCATCCTACATGAGGGCATGCCCCGCCTCCAACACAGGTGCACACCATGAATTCCATACCTGCGCTCAAAATGTGGGGGCAAACCCTGAGTACTAATTACTCAGTAGGTCTTAATGGATTTGGCTTACGGCTGACGCGAAGCAGCTTACTAACAAGTAGATCCTTAGCTTTTAGTTTTTAACAGCAACTTAAGTAACATAAATAACAAGTTTCATTGTCTCTATGATTGCCAACATAGCAGTAAGTCTTTGTAAGATAATAACTCAGCTCAAACATGTAGTATTCCAAAAACCATAAGTATTACGGTACCGAGAGTTTAAGTAATTACTACGTTGCCCGTGTGCACTATCAGCATTCCCACACCTGGTGGGCATCAGCGATTCGAATCGATTTTTAATTCCCGGGAATAACTATCATGCCAGGGGTATATGCTTACTAGCCATCGCGTTTCCACATATAGCCCCCATCTCCACCTGCCTTGTCCCAAGATTCAAAGCGCCCTCATCTAACCCCCGGGTTGTGCCCCCTCAGGAGCGATACCACGGCCGCACCAGGTCAGCCCTCCCTTAGGAGTGATACCATGGTCGCACCGGGTCAGCCCTCCCTCGAGTACAAGCGCCCCCGGGCCCATCGGCCTCCAGCAAGTGGATGAGCGGAGCCTCGAAAACTTCGGACAAACCCAGGTAAGACTTCACCGGTCCCATTTCCCGGTTAAGCACTTTAGCAATGTTATGCCGATCAGCAGGCGAACAGCGAACGGGCCTTTAACGACTCGGGCGGAGTCCGGGTGCGACATCATGAAAACGTAAATACTGAAATAAATCTCCGCCCGGTCTCCATTTAATTTCATGAGCAATAATAATAAATGATATGACTGTAAGCTTTTGTAACTTTGAAAACACCTACGGGACGAGTACACACACTCGTGTCTACTCGTACCTAGAAATTTCTAGGCATACTCGCCCTACGAACTCTATGTATAGGTGCTAGGGCCAGGGCGGCCAGGAAGTCTAATGCAATTGGTTCCAAAACAACTCCTAATGCATATGCGTAATCATCAAGTATAATTTATTTGCTGGGTAGAGTATGATCCTGCCTACCTTCTTCACTAGGGTCAGTAGATTCCTCCGGAGCGTAGTCTGGTTCCTGCTGCTGGCCCTCTGGTTCCTGGTGCAACTCCTCTTCGGGTTCCTCAGCGACGGTTTGGTTCGGCGGTGGTTCTTCGTTCGCGGACTCTATATGCATGACATGATGCGAGTAGAACATATATTAGTGCAATGCTTGCTTTATGATGTGAGCGTAATGCAGTAAATCAGTGAATTTATGATTCATGGTATAGGGTTATGCATATTGAGGCGAAAATTGTTTCGTACTAAGAAATCGTACAAGCCATCATCTACGACAGCTTAGCTTGTCACATAAAATAACGTGGTGTGTGACTGAGTTGCATCGATTTATGCGAAAAGATCGATGTCTACTACCATCTAGAACTCTTTTATGCTATAAGGAGCACAATAAACTAGGTATAACCATTTAGAACCTAATTTTTTTATAAACAACATTTCTTCATTTATTTTCCATGCTAAAAACACATGTAGGGGCAAAATGGTAATTAGCAGTGGACATTTGAGCTACCAAAATTTTCAGTAGAGCCTACACAGAATAAAAAGGTCTCTGCCCAAATTTCACAATTTTTGGAGTTCATTTTAACTATATTTTCTATTTATCGGAGGTTTTTCATGCTTGCACAAAAACAGGGGCAAAACTGTCTTTTCCTACTCAACCATCATACCCATCCTGTAGATCTATTTATTAGGAACACAATGCAACAAAGTTTGCTATTTTTGGATTTTTATACGCTTTATTATGATTTTTCAAAGTTTCAGCCCTTTTTAAAAGCATTTTAACCGAAAATAAACAGATCCAGGGCCTATCTGTAATTATTCATAGCTTCCGAGGGTTCCCGTGCAAAATTTACAAGACTCAGTGCACAGTGCGGTGGACTGATTCGCAAATAAAGGAAAAAGCAGGGGCCGGATCTGAAATTTGCCCGGCCCCCTTCTTCTTCCTCGCGTCGGCCGCGGCCGCGCGGAAGGGCAGCGCGCGCGCCGGCGAGCCGGGGCTCGCCGCGGCCGCGACACGAGTTGGGGAAGGTGTTCCCCGTACGGGGCTTCTACCTTGGGGAGGCGGTGACGGCGGAGACGGCTGTGGACGAGGCGGGCGACGGAGATGAACCGAGGGTGAACCAGGCGCGACGCGACGTCGAGGCGAGGTCGAACCTCGACGTCCGGGCGGGGAACGGCGACGAGGACTAGGGCGCGAGGTGCGCGGGAGCGAGGCGAAGGTCGCGGGGTAGGTGGGGAGGCTCGGGAAGCGACGGAGGGAGCGGCGCGAGCTCGAGCTCGGAGCTCGCCGTCAATGGCGGCGCGAACTGGCGCGGGCGGGGAGAAGCGGAGAGGCCGAGCGGAGGGAGCCTAGGCACACGAATGGGGTCGGGGAAAGAGGCCGGCCCTCGCCTTCGCCTTGGAGGCGCGCCTTGCGCGCGCTGTCCGCGCGCGGCAGGGGCGCGTGGCCTGCGGCGGCCGGGGTGGCCGGCGCGTGGCCACGGCGCGCAGCGCGCAGCGCCGCGTGGGCGCGCGCGGGCGGCGAGAGAGGAGGGAGGCGCGTGGGTGAACCCGGTCTATGGACCGGTGGGACTGACAGGTGGGACCAAGGACGGAAACAAAGATCAGGGTGCATGGACTGGGTGCACGGAGCGAGGGGCCGGGGATCGACCCATGCGCTGGCGCGGGCGGGGCTGACAGGTGGGTCCCGCGTGTCATACAGACGAGAAAATAAAAGAAAATCGAAAAAAGATAAACCCCCTTTGACCAGCTGATTAGGTTTCTGAATTTTGCAAATTTGGACCAATTTAGGAGCCGAATTTGAAAAAGACCCAATTGAATGAAATGTTGTACATTTTGAAATCTACAACTTTGTCAAAAGGACCTATACCAGATTCCAAATACAAAATGATTTAAATTTGAAAATAACTTGCTGACTCCTGTTTGACCAATTAAAACCCCCAACTTGGAAATTATAAAAGTCCATTTTAGGTACATTTTCATGAAAGGTGAACTATACCAAAGTTGCATAGAATCTCATGATCTACAACTTTGGTATTCATGACATGGCAAGATTTTGAATTTTGTTTCACAAAATTTTGAATTTACCAAACAGGGCTGAATTTTGCAAAAGTCACATTTTCACATAAAATGACCCAAAACTAGATTTCAACAATCATGCATGCCAAAACACAAAATACCAAAGTCATTCCTTATGGAATTGCCTACAAGTTTGGTATGTAAGGTTTTATAAAAATCACAATGGTATTAAAGTTATATCCACAATACAAACACAGCTTTTTCTGAAAACTAGGTTTAGTTGCTCAATTGACCTAGTTTATGCATGCTTTTCAAGATAAAAGGCCTCTGAAAAGATATCATTATGCTAATGTTTTTAGTGCAATGCATTGGAGATGCCTAGGGCATCACACCGGGGGCATCACAACTAACCCGCTCCTTCGCACCAAGGCTCGGTTTATCAATGATCACCGCTTTCACAATGCTTTGCACGTATAGTTTTATCAGAATGTGAAGGCCAGAAACCACACGGTGATTGGGCAGCGTTATATTGATTGGGAAGCTTGTCGCAAGATGAATGATGCCCATCTTAATCAAGCACTTGATGCATTGGAACATCATGGGTTGAGGCATATCTTGGAGTTCAAATGTGATTGGAATGTTGAGGCGATTGCACAATTCTACTCCACTCTTTGGATCACTGACCCCGATGAGGCAGCCGGCACTCCCGCTTCTATGAACTTTCTCATTCAAGGTGTTCCCTATCGTTGCAGCTATGAGAAGTTTGCTAAAATTCTTGGTTTTGATAAGAGGTATCTTGACCAAAACTCTCTTCATGACTTCACATTTCCCCCCCCAAGAATTATTTGAGCAGTATTCACTATGATCCAGTCAATCATCTTTGGGAGACCTCTAACATGAAGCCATTCTACCGCTACCTCAACTCACTTTTCTGGCAAACTCTTCTTCCCAAGGGCGGTAATGAGTTCAATGTGCTCTCATACAGTCAGAACCTTCTTGTGTACTTCAATCCCCAGCATCGATATACCTTCAGTTGCTTTGATCTTATTTGGAGAGAGATCCTCAATGTCTCTTAGGATTCGAAGAAGAGCTTGACCCATGCTCCTTACATCATGAGGATGATTGAGGTAGTCACTAAGTACCGTTTCCATCCAACCATCAAGCATCTGCCTTACAAGCCTAAGCCTCTTACGGATGCTCCTTCCACCGCTCCTCGGGCTCGTCGTGCTCCATCACCTCAGTCTTCTGGTGAGCCTGCACCACCTCCTCCTCGCCATCAATCCTCCTCTCGTGCTGCTACTGCCGCTTGACCGCGTGCTTCAAGTTATGATGCCAGATCCAGGTCTCGAGAGGGTAGTTTCTTAAGGAGGAGTATGAATGCTATTTTCAAAATGTGCCGCTCCACTCGGAATGATGTCATTGAGATTCAGGAACAGCTTAAGAGGCACGCTGCTGGACAGCCTCTTGCACCTATGTCACCTCTCCGTTCGTCCACAGATTCAGTTCTTCCAGAGACTCTTAACGACTTTCATCGTCAAGAGTTTGGTTATGGTTTGGACGACGATACTCCCAGTGGCACAGCTGATGAGGCCGAAGAAGAGATGTCTTAGACTCACTTTGATCAGCCCCAGAGCTCCTCTCAGGCACCTCACACCCATCCCTCGGGGTCCTACGGATATCCTTTTCAAGGTCACATGCCTACTCCACAAGATCCGAGTTGGAACGATTGGCCGGCATCACCACCTTCGTATCCTCATGATGGATGGTAGTATCTCTTTCTTTTGGTGCTTGTTGCCAAAAGGGAAAGGTTGTGAGTGTTGCTTATGAGAGACGAGTGTTCCTCTCTAGTTATCTTATCTCTGTATCCTTGGTGGTTGTATTGAACTACGTATGGTGTGTGTGTGAGAACTTAATTTGAACTTGTAATAATCCTCTAGTTGTTTCATTGTAGTTGCTACTTATTTTGTTATGAACTCTCTTGTGTAATCCTTATGGTTGTTGGTCATTGTTTATGGCATATTGTTGTTTTATCCCTTTTCTTGAAGTGTGTATCATGACATGTGCATCACGAGTTTTCTTATGACACCTATTTATGCACCCCTCGAGTAAAAATACATGATGTGGCTTTCACTTTCCCTTTACATGTGCATACATTGGCTTTTGAGGCCACATGATGAAAAATATTCCATGCATAAATTTAGGGGGAGTGACATATGTATTCTTACTCAAATGTTTGTGCGTTAAGTATATCTATATGCAACACTTTTAATGGTTTGTCAACAATCACCAAAAAGGGGGAGATTGTAAGTGCAATCAACCTATTTGAGGGTTTTAGTGAATGTTGACAATACATTAAAAGTAACTAATGAGTTTACATGAGCGTGATCATAGCAACAAATCAAGTGAAAGTGCAACACACATCAATATCGAGCAAGTAAAAGTGGATTTCATGTTTACAATCAAGCAAACAAGTGCTAAGGTACTTTGCGAGCAAGAAAAGAGACCCCTCATTTATTTTAAGCAAAAGAAAAGCGGTTCAAGCTCTATGGTTGAAGATTAAATAGATTTACTAATTTATCTCTTGAGTATAGGAACCGCCGTTCTATCAAGGGGGTTCCAACATGAAGTGTTACTAGAATCATAAAGCTCACAAAGTTCATTTATCTCCACACATACAAATGTCCTAGCCCTAAAGTCTCCATTCATCCGTGTTTTTGCCCCACCGGTTGCCCAACCGGTTCAACCAATCGGGAGGCTGGAACCGGTCTTCCGGTTCTGCTGCCCGACCAGGTTCAACCGATCGGGAGCCTAGAACCAGTCTGCCGGCTCTGCTGATCTACCGGTTCCTACCGGTGCCCCATCGGTTCAACCGGTGGGTCACTGTTGTGCACTGTAACGGTTCAAAACGGCTACTTTGGGAAGGGGTAGTATATATACCCTTTCACTCCCCTCTTTCTGCCTCTCTTGGCACTCCATACCACCTGAGACAAAGCTTGCTTGCTCATTCACTCCTTTCCCTCACTCTCCACTCTCTTGAGCTCAAATCCTTCATAGATCTTGAGTGTGAGTTTGTGAGATCTTGAGAGAGCATCGAATACTCCTTGTTCATCTCCTTTCTCTCTCTTGTTCTTTGTGAGCTTTGGTGATTCTTGAAGCAAACTTGGTGGACTTGTTACTCTTGGAGCTTCGTGCTCCTAGACGGCTAGGCGTCGCCCGTAGAAGCATCCGTCTCGTGTGGATTGCTCCGGGAAGTTTGTATTACCCCTCATAGTAAGTGCCTCTCCGCCGGTCTTTGTGATTGGGGAGAAGAGGATACCCTTTGTGGGTTCCTCCACAACTGAGGACGCAGGGATGCCTTTGTGGTGTGCCCGAACCTCGGGATAAATCCTTGTCTCGTGTGCTTCCTTGTGGTGCTTGTATTCTTGGTGTTCATATTGTTCTTGAGTATACTCATCTTGTTATTGGCAAGTTTGGTGTGGATGTATCTTGTGTGTAGGTTCCAAGGCTAGCCCCGTTCAGATCTGCCAGAACAACCTTCAAGGAACTTCTATAAAGAATCGGTATCAAATTTACTTGCGTAGATTTAGAGATCAAATCAAGATTCCTTTTTCCCACCAGCTGAACCGGTGAGCATCGGTTCAACCGGTCAGACCAGTTGAACCGGTCCACACCGGTCCAACCGGTGGGTCACTGTCTTCCGCTCTTTTAGTTTGTATAATTTTTCAGATTAGCCTATTCACCCCCCCCCTCTAGGCTACTTTCAGATACAAATTTTGTATATTTCGGAAAAAAAAAGGAAAAAGGGATATTCCTGGAACATTCCAAAATCCGAATATTTGGAAACTGGAGAATAAAATCGTGTTTTTGGATTCTGGAGGAACATAAAATATTTCTAGACTGCTTGCGAGCAGAGTTTCAGGCTGGTGTCAACGGTCCACGCGCTACGGTGTCAAATGTGGCACCAGCTTGTATATGGCTTTGGAGGCTTCTAAAATTATGAAATTAATGTAGATGGTAGATATTGATTTTTGATGAATTTAGAAAGAAGAATCGATGGAATCGGAGCTCGTTTGGTCGAGATATTATTTCGAAAATAAATGAATAGAAGAAAAGAATAGTACAAGATTGGACTTGCTAGCTCGAAAGACACAGTGATTAGTGATGAGTTAATCACCGGTGGCTGGTGGTTGGCGTGAGAAAAATAATTAGTGGATCCACCCAGTCATTCACGGGAGAGAGGGGGCTGTTATAACAGGCAGAGGGGCACGAGTAGGTCTGAGCAGCACCTCTGCTCGGCTGCTTGCCTTGCGCCGCCGCGAGCAACAGGCATGGGCTTACCGGCGTTTAGCTCTAGTGGTTGTCAGCGTGGTGGAGGTGGTGGACGTGGAGGTGCTCGCTGCAAGCAGCCATTGGTGGCGGCCTAAGAGCTCATGGAAAGCTCGATACAGGCAGGGAGAAGGGGGGAGCGCGGCTTGGGATGGTGGAGAGATGTGGCGAGGTGCTCACAGTCGGAGCAATCGAGCTATGGTGGCCTCTCGATGAAAAACGCAGAGGCACTCTGCTCCCGTGCATAAACACAGCAAGGGAGGAGGAGGGAATGGCGTTCATGGCGCACAACGCCCGGGTTGAACCGGGGGCTGATATTACGGCGGTTGTGAGCTTGGTATGGATGGAGGCATGGGGTGGGATGTTATTTATAGCCGATGGAGGAGGAGGCCGAAGATGTGTCGCGGAGATGGGAGGTCCACAATGGCGCGGAGATGGGGGTCCAAGTGTCGCGGAGATGGATGGTCCACGTGGCGCGGAGATGGGGATCCAAGTGGTGTGGAGATAGAGGGTCCAAGTGGCGCGGGGATATATTTTTTTGGAATTGAATTTTGGAAAAGAATTTTGATGGAGAGTATTTGCGATATTTGAAATTTTGTTGAGCTCATATTAACACACTTAAAACAAATAAGCAACATCCAGCGTTTTCAAAATTTTGATTTTGAATTAGGGAGGGATTAGAAGAAAATCCCGACTGCTAAATTTTGGAGCGTTACTGCAAGCCCACCTTCTTCCTATAGAGATGGAGGAGTTTAGCTATTACTACATACAAGGCTATATCTGGAGCTCAAGTCGTTTTACAGAAAAACGATGCAAGGTTTGTTCTAGTTACCAAGTTTTAGTTAAAAAATAGAGCTTTATTTCATAGGGGTTGCTGCTGGACTTACCAGTTCACACGCCTCTTTTATTAACAACCATCATCCAGCATTCATTGCTGTCCCATAACCACAACCATTCCATCCCAAGCCAATCCACCATTTTAGTTTACGAAAACTTGCTAATTGAAGAACCAATCCATAACACATTCATACCAGTGGACTCAGACTATTCGAATAGATTTTACTGCGGGCCAGAGTTGTACTAATTCCCAGAAGTTAGACTCAGTGGCAACTTACCATCGTAAGCGCCCAAATTTCAAACTAAGCCCTCGCCATTACTTCATGATCTAGAAGTGCTTTAAGGATCAGGGCCACCGAGTCACTCCGGTACCCGCGGTACCCCCATGACACACAACCCTTTCCCGTCATCCTTGTGCGCGAGTACAAGGCTGGCGCTAGACTATCCATTCTGGCTCAGGCCTAGCCAATGCCTCGTACAGAGCGAGTGATTGTACTAAAGAGTTAGCCAAGATGAAAATCAACTCGGCCCTTATAGGGCGCAGGTACAACCATCTATTCTTTTCATTGCTCGACACCGTGAGCATCCACATACCTGGCCTTCTCCACAAAGCCCGGGACCTAGGGTAGCCGCGAGCTGCTAAGTTACCCGTTCAAATTTTGCCCTAGAAATGGCGTATCCCGACCTGTGGGTCGTTTGTCGGGTTCTTTCCCATTTTATTTCAAAATACCCCCACTTTTCCCATACCCAACAAGTTCCATAACCATAATCTAACGTAACGTCAAATCACGATAGATAATTGAGTGAGCGATCACACATATACGCGCTATGTCTAAATAGGCTTGGGTGACTAACCTACCAGGGTTTTCTTAGCAAGCGAAAACATGCAAGTATTTATTGGTTGAAATGGCCAAGATGAATTTTGTAAAGCTAGAAATTTTATGCATCAAGTGAGGATTCCAGTGGACTTGCCTTACAAATTTAAGATAAAGCGATTGCCGCATGGACAACACACTCGCTCTGGTTGTCGGGTCGAATCACGAGGGCCTTTGCCGTCTTGATCTCTAGGGCGAACCACTCGGCCCACATGTCAGAGTGCCGGTGATCCGAGTCCATGAGGTACCCGTAGATATATGATATCCACAGCCTCTGCTCGTTGCACTCTTGAGGTTTTAAATTTGAATCTCTGTGGTATGACTGGTTTGCTCAACCGAGGTATCCAACCTAGGGCTTTTTAGTGCGTAATATAAACCTAACACGTCATACACATGCTAGTTAAGTCTAAAGTTTATACATGCACTCTCTAACTTATCCAAAACACTTGCAACCTAGAACCAAACCTAACCAAACTAACTAAGATAACTAAAGGCACGCAAGAAAGTAAATGCAGAAACGTAAATGCGGTAGCTAAAGAGAGTAGGGACAAGGGGATGCAAACTCCCAAGAAGACACGAAGATTTAACGTGGTTCACCACTAAAGACTACTTCCACGGGCTCTCCACCAAAAGCAAAATCTGAGCCGGGCACCGAGACTCTTCCAATGACCGTTTTTCGCTCGCCACCAAAGGGCTCTCGGTAAGCAAAGGCTAAGTGCCACCAAGCCACAAAGGCTCAACCACCGCCACCGTCTCTACCACTCCACATCAAGAAGGAGGGTCTAGCAATGAGTACAAGTGGCTTGACCACAGCCAAGTCTTCTCCTCTAGTTCATGTAGTAGCTACACTCAAGAAGTGCCCGCAATATCTCTCTCTAAGGCCTGACTAGCTTGGATCAAGCTCTAAGCTCTCATATGGTGGTTGGAGTGGATGATATGCTTAGAATACACATATATTCTTATTGTGGTCTTCAATAGCTCCAATTACCTTCAAATGGCCAGGTAGGGTGGCTTATATAGCCCCTAAACACAAACTAGCCGTTGGTCAAAAGGCTGTCTGAAAGTGCATAGACCGAACAGTCCGGTCTGTTCACTTTGACATACTTCGGACTGTCTGGTCCGTCGTACTTGCCAACTAGCCGTTGTAATGTCCTGAAAGTTTGTCCAGTCTTACAGACCGTACCATCCGGTTCATTGTATTCCTCCGCGGCTTCAATCTTCATACCCTCGGCCAACTTTGTCCGACCCTTTGTTCGGTCTTATAGACCATATTCCCCGGTCCATGTAACTTGGTCGCTTTTGCTGCTACCTTTCTAAAATTGTCCGGTCCGTTGTTTCTCTAGGTGTTCAGACCGTCCGATCTTCACGGCTTGTCTGTCTTCCAAATCTTCACTCCTTCGCCCATGATGGTCTGATGGTTTGTCCGGTCTCACAGACCGTACCATCCAGTTCATTGATCTTGGTCGCTCCAATTTCTTCACCCCTTTGATAAACTTGTCCGGAGGTTTGTCCTGTCATGCAGACCGTATTGTCCGGTCCACACAAACCCAGGCGTTGCCCTGAGACCCACGAGGGGCAACCCTTCATGCCTTGCCTTCAGTTTTTCTTCTTCTTCGTCTCTTAGACCTAAACACATGAGAATGTACATCTAGACAAGTTCATTAGTCCAAGAATTGGTTGTAAATCAACAAAACACAACTAATGAAAATATGGCACATGAGACCATTTTTCTTACAACCGGTTAAAGTTAAGGTTGGTAACGTTATACTTAATTACAAAGTCATGAGAGACGGTTCTTTCACCACTGGCTGAATCCTCATCCGTTCTCTCCTTTATCTCTGGTTTCCTCACACGTTTTATTTCTTCTTTTTCTTTTATTTTCTTTGTAGATTTGGTTTCTCGTCGCCTGTTAATGGAGAACGTGGTTTGCATGTTAGTGAAAAAGATCAAATTTCTTACATTAGAATTAGTTCACACGTTTCTTTTAACTCTCTACCTCCACAATGGCATTTTGTTTACCCCCATAACCGTACCTAAATCTATTAAATTGTACTGTTTCTCAGACAATAATACGTTCACGACCCTATTTTCACCATGAATTAATAGTGATATATATTTAAAGTAAACCAAATATATAATATTTCAAAACTTACAACTGAAGACGAATTTAACCATGGTATTTAAGGGAAATGGATGGTTAGACTTAAAATACCGACACCACGTAAAATAAAATGTCGTAGCTATCTCGTTGGGCCTGTCAAACCATGAATGCATAAGACCAGGAAACATGTGGGTTGCCAAAGGACTGTCTATACGTTGTTTGACACTGTAGCGCCACTGTAGACAGCGAAGGAAGGTAGTTGAAATAGTAAAAAAATAGTTGATAGACAAGATTTTTAGACAATAGTTAGAAATAATCTAAAATAAAACTTGGCGCTCAAAATCGACACGGATTGTTAGGTTGAACTCTGGCAAGAAAAAGAGGCCTGGGCCGAATGAAGGGACGCGACACCTTGTTCCACCTCCACGTGGGCCCCATCCCACCTCAACCCCAAGGGCACGCGGGCCCATCGGCACCTGAACTGTGGGGCCGGTTCGCTCGCCGCACACCCGAAGCCTATATAACCCGGAACCTCCCAACTCCGGCCGCTTCTCCTCCCTCTGCGAGTCCAGTGCGAGAGAGGAAAAGAGGCAGGCAGGCCCTTCGCTCCGCTCTCCTTCCTCGCAGAGACAGACACAAAGAGAGAGAGAGAGAGGAGTGGAGAGAAGGGGGGCAAAAAAGAGAAAAAAACAAAATCCTAGGGCTTCCTCCTCGATCCTCTCCGCGGTCGCTCCTCCGATTCGTCCAATCCAATGCCGCGCGCTTCGAGGGTATCGAATCCCCCGGCGGCGGCCGCCGCCGCCGCCAAGAATGGTAAGTGGGCGGCCCGTCCCGCGGGGGTTTTCGGGTTCCTGGGGTTGGTTCGCTGTTTGATCCTTTCCGGGGAATTCCTAGGGTTCCGGTCGGGCGATTTCGTTTATCGGCGAAATGCGAGGTCTCGATCAAGAGGCGGCGGGTTTTGGGGGCCAGGCGCGCCGCTTGGATTCGCTCACGGGTAGTTGGCTTAGTTGCGTATTGGGTGTACGGATTGTCGACGGGACTCGCGATCGAACCCACATGTTTCCTGGATCTGACAGTGAGGATACGCGTGGAATTTATGATTCTGGAACGCTGCAGCTTTAGCCCTTTTCTAGGCTTCGCGAATTTTGCCGCTTCCCATTTGATGATAAAGGGGAGAGGTGTTGTAGCTGTTCATTATTGCTTTGGGTAACATCAGAGTACAGTGCTGTGCATTGACGGCTCTGTTTTGCACCGCAATTCTGCAGAGCTGGTCAAGGGTTTCTTGAATTGGGTTGCCTTGGGGTTGGGAAACACATCAGAATCCAATTTCCATTTAATGGTCAGTTCTTTTGAGAATCCATAAATATGGCTCTGTGTCTTTGCAGTGGTATGCGTTCTGTCCCATGGCAATGAGACATGGCTGTAGGATCCTTCATAGGTTATTCTTGAACTGTTTCCAGCACTTGCTTGGTCAGTCTTGTCTAGCAATTGTTTGGTCCTTCCCTGTTGCATTTCGTTTCATACCAAATGTAAGCGTGCAGGTGCAAAAAGAAAAAAAAAACATTGATTGTTTCAAATTTGATTGTTTGTCCTGGTGTGATGTTGAGCTTTGCAATCTAGATGTCTGGCCTGATATTGAGTCTCAACAAGTTACTTGGTTGATGTTGAACTTAAATATGCTGATGATATTGTTTATTTGGCATATCCACTTAACCCCAGTCTTAACATTTCAACAATTCCACTAAATATTTTAGTTGATTCTGTGGGACACTTCATAGAAGTGTATCGTCTGCATGTTCTTATATGTTACTCCTGAGGATTCTCAGCTGCTTGACAGCTAATTCGTTTTAACAAATGTCACAAGATGGGATTATGGGTTAACTTCTTCCATTATGTATTCCCTGTCTTAGCAATGTGCATCATACTGCACTTTTACTGAACTGTTATGTGTGAATGATTTTAGTCACCCCTCACACCTCAGTTTCATGAAGCTATTAGCTGGCAGTTTGTACTCAATTATTTTTAACTTTGCTTTGCATTTTCAGTGAGCAGCAGTTTTGGACACTCGAGCCCATCTTCCAGTGCACCTGCTTGCCAGTCGTTTCGCCCTGTTACTCGGTCTATGACCCGCGTGTCTGATCCAATTGTGGCCTCACCTGTTCTGAAGGAAGGAGGATCTGTTAGCACAAGCACTCGTAGAAGTATTTCAGATGCTTCTTTTAACATCCAATCAGCTGCTTCACGACCGACTGCAACTCATGCCCGGACCCCTCAAAAAAATTCTTTGTCTGGTTGGAAGCCTCTTTCTCAGCCTGTTGCTCTGAGTGAAGAGCGGAAATGTGCAAGCCTTACAATCAACCCTACTGCTAAGCGCTCCAGAGTTGCTTCGTCCCGTTCTGTCAAAGATTCAAAACCTAACTCAAATGTTCCAAGTGGTGCTTACTTGATGCTTTACCAACTCATTTTTACTAGTCATGTTCTGTATTCTAACCCTCGATAACTTTGTCTTATTCCAGGCAAAAAGTGCAGAGATGAAGAAAATATGAGCCTGGGTGATCAGTTGGATGGAGCAGTCATGCAATCTCCGACGAAGAAGCTGCTAACATGCAAAGGCCCTTCAGATTCACCTTCCATAAGGAAACCAACTATCAAAACCCTGGGTGGCAAGGGAGCTGCTCTACCACCCATGGGGAAGTCTCAAATTGAAGCTGGGAAGAACTTTGCTAGTCTTCCAGCAAAAACGATTTCTGCTACTACAAATGACATCAGTCAGTCAGCTGATGCAGCTGTTCCATTGTCTGCACAGCAGTTACAATCTGACGCTGCAAAGAACTCCAGTTTCATCACAGAAGCTGCTGCTAATGAACCGAGTCAGGTCAATCGGCTAGCTGCTACAGTTGTTACGCTGCCGATGCAGAATCTTCAAACTGATTGTGATAAGAAGCCTCCCAGTGTACCCATAATGACTTACCAGGCCAGTGGGTTGGCTGGTGCAAGTGCACCTCTGATTACACCAAAGTTAGAAATCGGAAGTGTTAAGGACACATCCAATCGTCTCTCAGGTCATGCTTACACGAGGGCGCTTTTGATCAAGCAGCAAGAGCAGCTGCTGCAGCAATATAAATTGGGTGGTTCACAACTGAAGCAGCAGCAGCTCTACATCAAAGGGCCAGGTAAAGTTCTACCACTTGAACTGATAGAGCTGCTGTTCAGTTTTTTCAGTTCTGTTTTTGATATCTACTGATAATCTGTCTCTTGACCTCTTTGTAACTGCCTTGTTGCAATTCCAGCTCTGTTTGAGAATGATGATGCGCCACCAGTCGAGCCATTGGGAGCGAGGTGCCAGCTCTGCAAGCTTGATGTTGCTTTCCGGCCACAAGGAGACGCTGGCCGTGATGCTAATGCTCCTCCAGTCGTTGCAGTTCTGTCATGCCAGCACGCATTCCACAGCAGCTGCATTGAATCTGTTTATGGCCTCGCTGAACCTGCTGAGTGTCTCGCCTGTCTTGAGCCTGGGCAGCGCACAGGAACATCAATTTAGTTTGATTTGAGCTATGGTATAGGATAAAAGTTCCTTTTAGAATGCATATAGAGAGGGTGACGTCTCATCTTGGTATATCGGCGCTGATCAAAGTCGAATACCTGATTTCTGTTGGCTTTTAGATGGTGTAAGTAGTTATCATTGAAGTTCAATAGGGAGCTGAATCATGGAACATGTCTGATAAATAATGTTTTTGTGACATTGCCATTTTGAGTAAACATGATACAATCTGTGGTGGTTGCCTTGTCGCTGGTGATGTGTTCAGACTTCTGAGTAATCTTCTTTTCGTGAACGTGCTGACTTCTGGGTAGTGAATTATATACTCTTGCTGTCTTGCGTCTCAGTGGTAGGTTGGAGCAGCGGGTGGTTACACCTCGGCTGAAACTGTGGCCTGGGCTTGTGCTGATATAAATCCTGGCCCGTCACGCTTCTGTGTGATTGTGATTCTGTGAGGCCTTGTTCATACCATGGACGAAACAGACACAGCCCACAGTTAGCTATTGGGCCAGCTTCGGCCTTTGCGATTGGTGGCCTAGTTGTTGATGTCGACTGCAAATGAAGAGAAAAGCGTTGTGCTCGAGGGCTGCTCGCATGGTCCCTGCTTTCGCATTCATACACTGCATGCAGATGCAGGTGGCACTGTGCCTGCCAGTGCAGCGAAAATGGACGGAGCCGGAGTGCAGTGGTTGGCGTGCTGGTAGCCTCTACACTTTCTACTGAGATTTTTGTAGCATTCCATTTTCTTTCTTGCTTGCTTGCTTGGCGTTTAGCCGTATTATATAATATATAGGCCAATTTCGTTTTATTGTCTTAATGAATAGAGATTGATTTCACTAATATTCCGTATGAAGATTATTATTTCAATGAATTAGCTGCGAAAGCAAGCCTCTGTAAACCTTACAAATGGAACTTGGCTTACTGCTGACTGATTCTGAGGTGCACAGCACAACAGTAGTTGAGCTGCCGACCACAGAGGATCCCGGAACATGGCTACGGCCTACGGGAACCGGAGCACCACAGTACAGGTTGTTGGTGGCGCGCAACTCCCCGATCCGTGAATCAACGGGCCATTACGTCGTGTGGAAACGCCGTCCCCGCCATCGTTACGTCCGTCAGAAGTAAAAGGCAACGACGACGACACGGCCAAGAAACGGGAGTAGCTTCCAAGGCGACCGTCGAAGCAGCACACATCCACCACAAGATAACACAGCCGAGAAGACACCGCGAGCTTGAGAGGTGGGGAGCGAGCGGCGCGCGGCGACCAGGAGAAAGGGTGCCCAGCCCAGCTAGCTAGCTTGGAGCCAAGAAGCCGAGGTGAGTTTTTGATTGTTTCGGCCGCGGAGCTGACATGGTTTCTCATGGAGGCCCGGAAACGAGGAGAGATTCGGGGGGCGAAGAGAAGCAGAGATTTAGCAGCTGATGGGTGCAGTTGTTTTTTGTTCCTGCAGGGAGGGAGCGACCCAGCGACCAGGCATGGAGGACCCCGCTCCGGCTGATCCTCCCAGGATTTTCTGGAAGTCCAGGAGATCAGGTGCCTGCTCTCTCTCAATAGTCAATTCCTACCTACAATTTCTCGCTGATTTCAAGAGCTCTCTTACCCGAACAATCGTCTTCTCGTGACTCATCCGTCCTTATCTACTTTCCTCTTCTTGATTCAGAGAATCAAAGCTAACACGTCAGATTTCAGTTCAGTTTTCTGCAAATTTCTCCGTAATTCTGCCCAGAATTAAGAAAGTCACACAGGTCATATAGAGCAATTAAATTCACACCTAAATGGATAAACAATCCTACTTTGTTTCCCTCTAAGAGCAAACCTTTTCTTTTGGCGACCAGAACATTTTCCTTTTTGTTCAAAACTGCTTTGCTACTGATGCCCAGAAATGTGCCGGTGAGATATTTCGTGTGTGGATAAATGATCGCCAGCTCACACGCGTGATGTCGCAGTACTAGTTAACATAGTGGCACGTTAATCACCCACCCCTTGCTACTTCGCTGCTGTTGATAACTAACTAAAGCCCGTTTGGTAGCTCACGTGAGCTGTGCTGGTTGGATTCTTTTAGCTGGTCATTTCAACCCCTTGTCAGCCACAGGAAGATGCAGACCTCTTTGCTTGTCTTTACCGCGAAGGTCCCCAGCCTGCAGCTGTCGGTGTTGTGCCTTAGTTGAAGTGGTCTCAGGAATATGCGTGCAGCAGAAAATCATATTCCTAAACACCCTTTGCAACAAGGGCAATTTGCTACTATGGAATGAGATTTCTGCTTATTTTCTGGGCTTTTTCTGCCTTTCCATATTTTAACTCTTTGCCGTGGTTCAGACAAGGCCAAAGGCTAGTATGCAACCATTCTAGACTATGGGAGTGTCTAGGTATGGCCACAGAAAGGTTTGAACCATTCTAGCTATCTAAGCATGTTCACACAGACACAACAGATAAACTACAATCTAGTCATATACGAGTATTTCGTAGCATATGCCTGGACGGCAGTGTGGTCGTGTCATCGTGTGGGTCAGATTATGCACCATTCCTCTTAGCCGGCTTGTTATAATGCTAATCAAGTCAATCTGATGCTACATCTGGTTGATACTGTATTACGGTCCAATATGTGATGCTGACAGATTAGTTTAGAGCAAAAATGTATAAGCTCTTGTAATTACTCTCTGACAGACATAAAAACAAGGTCTGACTAAGTTGAATACTATGTTGGGGAACACTATGCTGAATGCTGTCTATTGTGTCAGTCGCTTCTTACTTTGCTTCTTTATTAAGGATGGTATATATAGATGATGCAGCATACTTGCAAGACACTGAAGGGCTGCAGTGAAACCACAGACACACAAAAAAAAATCAAAGGGCTGTAAAGAACTAAAGATCTCGGTGAGAATTGAATAAAAACACACTTGGCCTATCCATAAGCGAGATTTGTTTCGGTGCTTGGCAGGAACTAAAGGTTCCTCCCACCCAAAATCAGGCGAGCCATTAACTCTTTAAAGATCTAAATTATTTACCACAGGGGCAGTTTAGTAATCTCGCGTACAGCTAATTACCCATCCTATTCCTCCACCACGGGAAGTCAGACCCGATCGAAATCCTCAAGCTGCCACCGGCCGCCGCCGTCGCCGCTTCTCTAGTTCTCTGTCCACCTGCAGGCCACCACCACCGCAGCGTGCCTCCGTCCAGCTGCAGGCCGCCACCGTCGCCGCCTGCTTCTTCGCCGTCAGCCTGCCAGACACCACGAAGCGCCGCTGCTGGCAGTGACCAAGTGCTGCTGCGGGCCGCCACTAAGCGCAGCTGCCGGCCACGTACGAAGGGACAAATAGGCACCACCGTGCACATTCGACGTCCACCTGAGCCACGGCTCGCCGCCACCACTCACAGCAGGTACCGGGCACCGGCTGATGGAGTTGGCCTGTGCTGACCTGGTGTTGGCGGCAGCGCGTCGTGGCCAGTGGCCATGCGGCGTGCGACGGATAGTTGGGGATGAGATGCTGTTCACCTACGCCCTTAAGTTCCTGGTCCACATTTCTGTTCCAGCCCACAACTTAACTCTTGTAAAAATACAATTATGTCCTTTATAATTATTTTGTGTGTCATTTAATTTAAGTTCCTAGTCCACCATTATTTAGTTCCGGCCCACAACTTAAGTTCCTCCCAATGGATTCCTGTTTTGTTTAACCTTTAGATCTAAGCAAACGAAAGGCTACTGTTAATTCCAAGCGCCGTAAAATTTCTCATCCATAAGCTATTCACATGAGATCGAAACTGATTCTCACAACTCACTAACATAATGGTTACTGAAGTGAATAAACTTCCATCTGATCATATACTGGAGCCAATGGTCATGTGTGCATAGATTTCAACTGGGGACGTGCACGGACTCTTGATCTGACTAACAATATGTATGTTCCAGCCAATGGCCGGAGCTTGCAACAAGAACATGACAAAGATGCCACCGAAGGAATGAATGAGCAGGCCCAAGAGCAATCCATGAAGATCGACGATGCAACTGATACAACAGCTACAGCTGAAGATGTTCAACCAGACCCAAAAGCTAACTTATCTGAGAAGCGGAAGGCTCTCTTTGAGCCTCTGGAACCTATCAACGGCAAGCGCAGTGCTGAAATGCTTCTTCCACCACCGGACTTTGAGCCGGCGTCGTATCCTAAGGGATGGTTGGTGGGCAAGAAACGCAAGCTCGTCAATGTCGACGTTGTGGAGAGCATGAGGAGGATTGCGATCCAAGAAATGAACAGAAAGGTTTATAATCTTTCTAGCAGTCTGACTCTACATACCAGCATGATATCATGCAGTGTTTTTTTTTTTGGGGTAAATGCACCGATGATCAGGCTGAAAACCCTGAGATGCTAACATTGGTTCATTTGTGATACAAAACATCACTCTGAGGTGCCGCCTAAGGTAAACTGTAGGCAATTTTGTATTGTTGATGTGCATCATAGGCTTACAGAAGTTATTGCCATGGATTTGGTGTGGCAGGACCGTGAAATCAATGGACTTAACGAGCAGCTAGAGGAAGACTCCCGCGTGCTGGAGCTGCTCCAGAAACAGCTTGCTGACGAACGCAAGAAGCGAGCAGAGATAGAGAAGGAGAACTCTATGCTTCATGAGCAAGTGTCCATGCTGATGAACATGCTCGATGAAAATGAGGGCTTTGACGAGGAAGGAGAAGCTCCACCTCCCGACTCCTTTGATTAAGCATTACAGTACTGTCCATTTCCGATAATATCGAATCTCCAGGTGCCAGTTTCAGGGTATCTTGGAGATCCTGTGTAGAATTTCATTTATCCTATTCGTTTCCATGGTTTGTTTCCTGTAGATAAAGGGTGCCTGTGTTATTAACCTGCTCCTTTCTAGGCTTCAAATGTATGAGAAATTAGAGACATATTCTATTTGAATGGAAGTGTATGTACAATTGTACATGTTATATGAATTTCCACCTTTTTCTATGCCTTCCTAAGTAAAACATTCCGCAACTACAGTACTACAGGCACAGATATGCCATTCAACATTACACTAATCACACCCAAGACGAGATTGATATTCTTGGGGGCATATCTGATTTGAGCATCTGACAGCTAACACCATCTCATATGCAAGTAACAAGCCAAGTACGAGAAATAGAAACGTATCTGATATCTGGCATGAGGGAAAGAGTACTGGGTAAATGAAAGTCCACGAAAATGCAAATAAAATGCCATATCAGTGTTGCACATGGAGATTCCTCAGCGAATGAACTAATGAGCAGATAGTTCTAATGGACCAATCTACTGAATTATTTACAGGGATTAAGTCTAACAGAATTTTGGCATGCCTGACTTATTGCTTATATTACAATCTGTACAGCGGCAACAGGAATAATAATCAGAAGTAGATGCTTTATTTGTCAGAATCCTCGGGTATGTCAAACAAGAATTGCGGGATAGAAGCTACCCGAGGGAGATTTAGCAGCAGCTCTCCGAGTGAATCCTTTCTGGAGATGGCAGGCAGTTCGGTGCCTCCTACAGTATTCCAAGGAGGTGATGAGTCAAGCTCCCCGTCAGAGACATCAGAATCTACTTGGATGATTATGTCAATGTTGCCACTGTCATTGCACTCAGGCTTGGGTATGGGGGATGGTGCTTTGTCTTTTTCAAGCAAAGAGTACAGGGAGTCCACCCTTGCCATCAAATACTTATCATCCAAGGGTGGCGGACCCTGTGTATCGCTGAAAAGGCACTGGGCGAGGTCTTCCAGAACTTCTTTGGATTGTCCCTCAGTGTTGGTCAAAGGAGGATCACCTGCACTCCTTTGCTCAGTTATGCGGCTACCTAGATGGTTAACCAAATCTTCCACAGGTGTGGCTTGTCTCAGTCCAGGCATTCCCAGCTGATTCCACTGATTGTAATTCTTTGTTTCTTGAGGAACATCACTGCCCAGGAATGCAGCACCAGATCCTGTAAACACCGTGGCATTAGACAATATATCAAAAGGTACATAGGCAACACATTACGTCATTACCTACAGAAGCCTTGCAGTCTAAGCTGAATCATACAGCTAGAATTGATTACCTGTGTTTACTGAATGTCCAGTGTTCAAGGATGGTGGGGAAAAAGCACATGGTGAGGCTGCATCAGTGAACTTGGGAAAAAATGCTTCTTGTTCATACTTCAGGCCATTAAAGCCAAGGCAGTCCTTTGATTCATTTGGGTTTTCAAAAATAGAGCGCCTAGGTTCAACATCTGGAGTGTCCAATATAGCATATGGCTGTTGGCTCAATTGCTGCAGCCGCTGATCACACTGAATGAGTTTCTCAAAATTCTTGCTCAACAAACTTGAGGAGCACTGCAAAGTATGTGTTCTGCATGTAAAATTATTTAGTACTTAGTTCCTTGGGTAGGCAGCTAGAATCACATTAAGGAAATCGGCATATAATAAAAGGTAAGTTACCAAAAACATTCATAGGAATCAAAACAAGTAAATATAACTACTTAGTTCCTTGGGCAGGCAGCTAGAATCATATTAAGGAAATCAGCATATAATAAAAGGCAAGTTATCAAAAACATTCATAGAAATCAAAGCAAGTAAATATAACTAAAAAACTAATCTACGAATAGAGTAACTAAAACAGATATGCATATAAATTATAAAAACTAGAAAGTAAATCATGTTTAGGAAACAACAGCAGCAGACACGTAGCTCAAGAATTCCCCCTAAAATGCATTTCATTATATAGGAAATTCCATTCCAACATGGAACCATGCATGGAACTTGACCTGTTTAAGCTTGCTTGTCCATCAGTGAAATCTGATGTGGCCTGCCATAGTGTATGTTTTCTTGGCTGAGGATCAGTCTCTTTGAAGAAAAGAGGTGCTCGAGCCAACTTCACAAAAGAAAATGAGATGTTGTCAGAGGATCTAATGATGGCATGCAACTGTAAAAAAAATATGCCGTTCTCAGGAACTTACCACCAGATCTAAGGTCCCTTCTTGTTCATTCTCAGGGCAGATTGCCCTCAAAGCAGTAATATCTGACCACTGAATTTCTATCTTACTCTTGAGACCACCATGAAGAACCTCCCATACAAGCTTATGCTTTGCAAAGTAGCACTTTGCCACCAAATCACCTTCATAGCGTGAAATGTACTGCTCGGAAATATTATTCACTGTTAGTCTTCATAGCGTGAAATGTAATGCTCAGAAATATTATTCACTGTTGGCATGGGTTTTCCTCCAGTAACGTACACTCCCTCATATATTTTATATGATGCTGGTTAGTTCAGATTAACTAATTAATGCCATATATAAAACCGCATGACAACAAATTGAAATTCATTTGTTCTTGGAAAAACAAGAGACAAGAAATGTCTTACCTCCCAACTACCAATTTTCAAAACATTTGCAGGAAAGTTTGAAGCTTTCAATCGTTCACCAACTGTGGGAGCCCCGGATTTAACCTCTTTCTTCTTGGGTGCACCAGAAATACTCTTGTGCGCATCAAACTTTTCCCCAGCAGGTTTTGCCTCAGAAAGCTTCATCTGAATCAGATCCAGCAGAGATGGACTTTTTCTTAGTCGCAGACCCAACGGGCTAGGTTCATCAAGCACATCATAAGACAAGTCCTGCAAGCGATCAGGTTCTAATCAGAGTATGAAACCAAGGGTTTTGCAATCTAGAAACTAACAAACAAAACTATAATGCTTTAAAAATACACAATCAGATATTTTTCAAACACTTTATTGGAACAATAATATATATCTCTAAATAATCTAGTAGACATGAACTGAACAAGTCAGGAGGTTGTCATGGAAAATTAACTCACACCTTATACATTACCTATTAAAAGGCTACTTTCAGCTGTACAAAATAGACAAATAAAAAGGTCCCGACAATCCTGGACATATCTATCGTGCGAAGAAAATGTCATCTGATTTTAGGGGAAAATTCCATTTTAGCCCCTCAACTCTTCTGTTTGTCTAATTCTTAACGCCGAACTCCAAAACCACCTAAATTTGCCACATCAACTATTTTGGTGATTTTCATGTGGGCCCAGTGCTAAAGCTGATGCCATAGGCTGTTTTTGAATTTAAATAAGAAAGAAACTCAAAACACAACAACTTGGAGATGTTTTTGGACACAAGGAATCCCGGAGAACAATGATAGGGGCGGATTTTGGCCCAGGGCCACCTGGCCATGGCCCGGGGCGTGGCCCATGTAATGCCTTGATCCCAGCCTAAAGAAACAGAAGTGGCCCATCTCCTTCCAACCCTGCTTGCTCCGTCTCATCTCCCGTAAGGAGCACCCTCGAGGAGTGTCGTTTGCCCATCGCGCATCGTTGCCTAGAACCGTGCCGCTAGCCACCGCCTTTCCCCTTCCCCGTCCACGCCACCGGACGCCAAGTCCTCCCTCCTCCTTCCCCGTCCTCACAGTGACTGAGCGCTAGAGCGGGCAGCGATGCATGGCCACACCTCCTTCCCCGTCCTCACAGCAGTTAAGCGCTAGAGCGGGCAGCGATGCATGGCTGCACAGGGCAAGGCGCCAAGGCGGCCGCGTAGGGGTGCACGGCGGTGGCACAACAGGCCAACTGACTGCCGGCATGCCGCACCAGCCGCGCCTCACGGCCATGGACCCGTGAGGCTCACGGGCGCACACGGGTCTACCGTACGCAGTGCGCCCGTAAGCCGATCACTCTTCTTTGGTATGTTTAGTTGCACTTTTCGCCGTTCTCTTATGACATTAAACTTGGCCCAGGGCTTGTGTGAATCCTGGATCCGCCACTGTATAGATCAAGAGAAGTCCTAGAACTTCAAAATAAATCCATGTAGAATGTCAATGACGTGACAGTGGGGTGGTCCCAGTATGGCACAACATACTCTAAGATCAAGTTACGCGCACAAAAGTAGTCTAGCCGAAGTGGTTGAATACCTCATCTTACAGAAGTGTGGCGCTGGTTCGAATCTTGCCAGAGGCATTTTCCTATATATAGCCTATGCATGCAGACGTGGCATACGTTACGTGAAAATCCTGGGTCCGCCACTGGGAAGTGAAACCTATTCATTATCTTTGGTAAACGTGGTACTCAAGAAATTGAGTTGTATCTGAAATGTGTGCACACCAGAAATATCTTTTTAGGTTTTTAGATTTATTAGTTTTCCTTATTTAAATTAACAAACAATCTGCCAGGCCATCCCTGGTGTCGGGAGGGAGTGTCAAGAAACGGACTTATTACTTGATTTTATAAGAAATCAGCATCGATCATGATTGAAGCAGCAAACCATATATCAACCTGAAAAAAAAGGCTGAAACCATTTATTTCGTGTCCGGGACTCAATGTATCATGGAACTAAATACTACCAATGCAGCGTATCATAAATAATACCAACGCAGCATCAAAACCGAACGAAAAAAAAAATCTGGCACAGCTTCCCCGCAATCTAGCACGAGTGACAGTGACGCAGAGCGCCACCTTGTGTGTCTCGCACGAGCATCCATCCAATCCGACGCGACTACTGAACCCAATCCCACGCGCAGCAGTCATAAGCGGGCAACAGGATAAAGAACCAGCGACGCGGGTAAGAATTGATCTACCTGAGGCGACGGCGCCAGCGCCCTGACGCGTTTATGTGGAACCCTATCTCCGCCGCCGAAACCATCATCCACCTCCACCTTCACGGCCGGCAGCGGCACGCGCTCCGCCGCGGACGGCTCGGCGGACCGCTTCCCCGAACCCGGAATAAACACCATTGGAATCCCGAAAACCCTAGCCGCGCTTTGGAATCTGCCGACACCCCAGCCTCCCTCCACTCCACCTCGAGCTCGACGCGACTCTACCTACCCGGCGGGCGAGATCACGGGACGACGTGGTCGAGGAGGTCGCGAAGGCGAAGGCGAAGGCGAGAGAGGCGAGGCGGCGGGGGGTTTGGCTCGGCCGGGCGGCCGGCAGATGGGCTGCGGGCTGGGCTGGCTAGGTCCTGGCCTCCTGGGGGAGTGGGAATCTTAATATACGTAGCGCCGTGCGACTGGCACTCGGGGACGAGGTGCCGGGCCCGCATGTCGGAGACGGAACGCGAGGAATATGGTATGGATAAGGTGGCGGGGCCCGCGAGTGGGGCCGGCCGGGCAGGCGTCCAGGTGCGCAAGTGGGACCAGTGGGGCTGCCCGATGCCGGCTTTCGTTCCATTGCAAGTAGGACCAGTGGGTCCATCTTGTCAGCTCAGAGTTGGGCCGGTTTCCGTTCCGGCCAGCCCGGCCGGAAGTCTGGTGCACGCCACCGGAATCGCGCGCGCACGGCTGCCTTTGATGCCGATGTGATTTGATTTCGGCCCTCCACCTCCAGTGATCCAGTCCCGGCGTACGAATGCCATGCAAACCAGATGCTGCTTGCTCCGTGGCCATGCTAGCACGCACGACCAGGTTCAGAGTTGTTTCCCTTGCCCCTCACGCAGAGCAGCCGAACGCCGTGGGCAGATTCATCATCATTCATGGATGCACGGATGCACCCTGTGCTTGTAGTCTGCTTGACAACGATCCCGTCTGCAGCAGGAACATCAACGATGACTACCCCTTACCAGTGTTGCTTCACTGCTGAAAGGATTAATCTTATAATTCTTTTCAGGCAAACCGTTGTGTCCTCCATACAGTGTGAAAGCGTGGAAGAATAGAGGAGTCAACATGAGATAAATTTCAATTAGATGAGTTCGGTACTTTAGTTACATGTAGGGGCTCGTATAAGGTTCATAGCATTTGCTGTCTTGTTTAATTGTAAGGCATTCCGGAGCCCTTGTCTATCAAAATAAGAACATAATATTTCTACTTGTTTAACGTAAGTTCATATGCACATGCGAGCGAATAATTTTTTTACTCTTACAATGGTATAAAAATCGGTAAGCGTTGAATGTAATGGCTTGCCTGTTGTTGCATTTAGCACATTAAGGCTCACCCGAGCGGTTGTCTCTTTTTGAAAAAACTAACAGTTGTTTGACACTGTAGTCAGAGTTGAGTTTGAATTTCAAAAATTATCACGAGTACGCTGTCGGAGATAGCCCAATACCTACAACAGCCCAATGTGGGGATGGGTTCCTCCAGCGCCGGATCCACGGTGACATCATCGCTGCGTCAGCTGTTGGGACGATGTAGGGTGCTAAAATGCACACAAAAAAAAAAGCAATTGAGCGACGTCAGCCATTACGAGGCTTGGCCTTCTTTTACCTCACACCTTCCACGTATGGCCAGTTTCCAGCATTCACATCAAACATTCAACACGTCAGGCTGAAACATCTGAATATAGAGTGGGATGGCAAGGAAGAAGGCAATGAAGCACTTTCAGGCTTTCAGCAATGGGACAACGACGATGCCAATGATGGCTTCCCGACGGTCGCTGCTCAATTACTTCTGACAGCACCGGTTTCTATTCCATATCAGTTTTGTAGCCCTGCTCACTAATAATCAATTATTTAAGAAAGATTCATAACACATGCACGTTTCTGAATGTTAGTGCTCTGGAAGGCAGAAGTCGTATTGAGTTTCAGACGTAATGAATTTTCTGAACGTGTTTATTATGTCCAACAGGCAATACGCTTACAAAAATTACTCCCTCCGTCCCAAATTGTAAAGGGTTTTTATACCTCAACTATATTCGTTCCTCTATGCACGTGTATTTAATATGTGTCTAAATTCATCAACATCAATATAAATATGATCAAATAAAAAGAAAACTAGAACCCTTAAAAAAAATACAAGGTTTCTCGAATGTTTTTCATGTTGCTACGCGGAAGCTGTCTCAAAATCCCTGCATAACCCAACAGGTTGTGGGCCCACAGAGATCGAGTGTCAGGAAGGGGATCCACCGATTCCTGGTCTGGATTAATTCAGCATAGGGATTGGATCCCTAGTAATAAAACTGAAGATATACTATGGGATATCCAGACTCAGAACACTAAGGACAAAAGAGCTTTCTGAAGTTACCACGGGCCAATCATCCACCACAAACTAGCTTTAAACAAAATCCGTAAAAAAGGATCATCCACCAGAAGTAATCCCCACTATACAATGTGCGCCGATCCACCAATAGGCTACTAGAGGGGACTGGAAAATCAACATGCTTCGTCGAAGGCTCCAGACAGGAAACATTTTCAGTGTGTGATATTATCTACTGGCAAACAAGCTAACTGAAACTGTCAGACCAAACAAGGTGGAATGAAATGGTTTAAGTATGACCAGAGGTTCTATATGGTTCCTGGTTGAACATTGTGTTTGCTTTCGAACAGGGATACTTATAAGTGAAATCAAACCCTGCAACAACATAATATATCTGAAATCACGACAAAGCATCAGCTCTGTACTTAGAACCGTCACAGCAAGTCCTACCATTCAGGATATAGTAAAAGTAAAGGTGAAAGGTCATTATGTAGCAAGCAAGCATGTATCCTCATTGACTAATCCCGTTCTAACTGTATGCAGAGGGTAATATGATTTAGATGGTTGGGCACGATAACAAACAATACTTAGCAATGGATGAGATGATGAAAACTGCAGGTAGCGGTGATACAGGATAAGGGCCTGTGCCTTGTGCCTCTGACTGATGGACACGGGTGATGACCAATTTGTGGGTTGTGTACACTGTACAATGTGATTATGTTGATCTATCTAGGATTATCTGAAATGAAATGAGCCTACCTGAACAACACTTCTATAGTTCTATGGTTGGTTGGGCATTGAGCATTAGTTTCACAGTCAAAAGTACAGTTAAATCAAGCCATACGGCTTAGAACAGACAACTGCATATGAAACCTTGCAATTACAAAGCCATACTTACTTAGCCATGGACAAGGACTGCATCGTGGTGATATAGGATATATAGCTGGATAAAGAGAGGTGCCCTGAGTCGTTGATTGATTGATGATGTGGGTGATGACAACTGTGGGGTGTTTATAATGTGCTTATGTTGATCTCTCTAGGATTATATCTGAGTGCGTATCAACAAATTGTCAACCCAAAGTCCCAAACACAGTGAAATAGGCCTTGCTGAACAAGGCTTCTACACTCGTATGGTTGGATATGGAGAACTGGCTCCACAAAAGTAAAGTTAAATAAAGCTGTACAGCTGCGAACAGACAATTACATGCGAACTCCTTGCCATCACAAAGCGACTCAGCTCAGCTAATCAAACCAACCCCAATCTTTCGTTCAGATTATTGGCCATGTAATTACACAGAAACCAAGCCCATGTATCATGAGTGGCAATACATATCAATACCATCTTATGCAGGGAGTTATCTAGCTGCAGGCACATACATCCTTCCATTCAGATTATTGGGTGGGTAGCTAACGCGTAGCAAACAAACACAGGATACCGGATACAGTTACACTGAGACTTGCCGCGGCAGATTGGGGGTGGTGGGTCGGGTTCAGATTTGGAGTTCAGGTGTCGACGAGGCGGGCGACGACGGGGTACTTGGCCTGGAACTTGGTCTCCCAGTCAGCGAGGACGCCGAGCTCCTTCTCGGTGAGGCCTGCGAGGTCCCCCGAGACGTCGGCCTCGTCCTTGGACATCTTGCCGAGGGCGCGGCTGGCCTCGCGGCCCGCGAACACGGCGTACGCGCCGCCGGGCCCGTAGAAGCTGCGGCCGGTGGTGACGTCGTAGACCTTGCCGCGGATGGAGACGTAGATCGGCTTGGCGGGGTCGCTGCCGTCGTACGCCCGCAGCTGCGCCGCCGTCAGCTCCGTGGCCATCGCGCGCCCTCTGTGCGGTGGAGGAAGGGGATCTGCCGCCGGCGCCGCGGTAGGTGTCGTAGGTTGCCGCGACTTGCAGCCGAAACGGCGAGGCAAAAGCGGTGGGCAGCGGCACCAGCGGCGGGTGTGAGGAGTCGACTGAGGAAGTGATCGAGGAGCTGCTGCGTGTGCGTGAACGCCACGCGACTGACGTCGCCAGTGCCTCTCGGTAGGACGAAGCAGCAAGGGCCACCCAGGTCGGGTCACGGAGCCGCGTGGCTTTGGTTGGGCCGGCCTCGTATTTGAGGCCCACGCATAATTGGGTGGTCCACTTCACGAGCCTTCGTGTTCACGGAGCTGAGGCTGAGCTCGTCCTGGACCTGCTGGAGCTTTGCTTTGCTCTCGCTCATCCGTGTGCCATGCAATGCAATGCTCCAACTCCAACAAAGTAGATCTTTGGTTTTGTGTCACGCGCCGCCACTCAGCGTCAAACGAGCAGGGTAAATGAGCAACTAAACATTCAAGTCGCGAACGGCCAAATAAATAGAAACTCATCTTTAATTAGTTCATAGCCTGCCTGGCATCCAAATTAATGAATCCAATCCACGCCAAAGCAGTAGCACCACTCTGCCTGCCATTACCATTAGCACAGCTCGCAGCGCAGGCAGAAGGGCCAGGGGTGTTTTTACAACCCCATTCCCGATTCGCCACTGCCCGGCCGGCGCAAGCGCCGAGCCACTTGCCAGAAACGCGCTCGGCTCCAGATCGTACTGGGCCTGGGCGGCGGCGTCGCGGAGGACGTTGCCGCAAGCCTCCGACAAATCTCGCGCGGCTGGCCCCGCCTTCACGCACGGTCGGTTCACGCCCTCGCCTCACCGACCGTCGCCGCGCGCGCGGTCAAAGTCTCAAAGAAAACCGGCCACGGCCACGGTGACAAACGTGTGGCCGGGGGGCCTCGGCGGGACACGCCTTGTGGAGTTGTGGGGGCAGCGGGCGGCAGAGGCAGATAGGAAAGCGGGGGGACGACTCGGCCACTCGGCGTCGGCCGTCGCCGCGCGCGGGATGGGAATATATGGGAACGGGATGAGACGAGGGGAAAGCTAGCGCTGCGGAGCCTGCGATTGGCCGCGCGCGATAGGGAGAGGCAAGCGGACGGGATGAGGCCGCAGCCCGTGGCCATTGGTTGCCCGCCCGCGTCCCGCCAAACGGCCACCGCGGACGTTGCTCTCACCTGTCAGCACTCAGCCGCACACGCGCGGCACAAGTACACACTGCTAGTGCTCGCTCGCTACCTCTCTCCCGTTCGTTCCTGACAGGTTCAAAATGGGACTGCCAACTGCAGGCGCGTGTGCTATATCTATCATCGGTTAAAGAACGGTTTCGAGATTGGTGAAACTTAATCTCTCCGTTCTTTTTTTTCAAAATGAACTTCTGTCTGAATAATCAGATCAGCACGCAGGAGAAGGCTTGGCATGCTTCCTCTCGTGATGGTTCGAGTTTTTGCTGGGCGCCTGGGCAACATGGAGAAGAAGTCTGAACAATCCAGCATTTTCCTCTGAAACTGAATTTGCAGCCAGGAGTAGGACCGGCGTTTCTGCGGCTCACAATATCCAGCCTCGCAGTTATAAAAGAAAAAAATCATCGCAAAACAAAAAACTCGCCCGCCCGCCCGACCTCCAGAGCCTAACCACCGGACAACATAAAACAAAAAAGTGCAGGTGGATACTCCTGCGCCATGGGTTGGTTAGATAATTGCTGCTCATCGTATGTAAAAAAAAAAAGAGCCTTTTTTTGGGCAGAGGAACTGAAAATCGTATTTAGGTCGCTGAATGAGAGTTTGTGGGTGCATACATAAAAAAATACAAATACAGATCAAAATATAATTAAAATGGGAAACCTCTCGATCCATTCCAGCACCAGGAGTATTCACTAGCATCTGCTGCTGATTCTGCTCCTGTCCTCTTCTCACTTTGCAGTCTGCACGAACCCCCTTCAGGGTTCAGGCTCAGGAGGAGCAGTGCAAGCTGGTAGCTATATATCCCCATAAACACCTTATCCTCTCTCTCTACCTCTCCACTGCCCCTCTCGCTCGCTCGCTATCTCTCCTAGCTCCTTCCTGGCTACCGCCAACTGTGCAGACTCGCTGCAATGCCAGTAGCACCTTAGCCGTGCGTCCTAATTAAATTCTTTGCGATAAGGTTGCTTGCGAGGCCTGCAGTGCGGAGCTCGGTTATTAGCTTGGGGCGGCGGACATGGCGCCCAAGGCGGGGAAGGCCAAGCCCAAGGCCAAGGGAGACAAGAAGAAGAAGGAGGAGAAAGGTGCAGCGAGTTATATTACAATTATTCTCTCATGTGTGGAAGAATTGTACACAGAATCTCTCGAAATGGTTATCCTAGAGAGAAGGGAACTGTTTCATTATTTTTGCTTACAGTTGTGAATTGCTGACGTCCCAGAGAGATAAGGGAGGGAGCTGTTTCATTTGCTTAATTACAATATATTGTCAATTCCTGACGATGAAGAACTAGCAAATAATCTACTGTTATTAGCTGAATATTTCATCGCTCTTGATTGTACGCTGATTTGATTGCGTGGAACTAATAATGGAGGAACACTCTTGATGCTTTGATGCAGTGTTGCCCACCGTGCTGGATGTCACCGTTGAGACGCCGGACTACACGCATCTCACGCTCAAGGTGAGACCGCCTTCTTCCTGCATCAATTTTACGCCGGACGCACCTATTCGTTTTTTTGCTGCATATGCATGCATGGCGAACAATCTTTCGTTCTGTCCGAAGTGGCATGTCTCTTGTACGTTGCTACCATAGTTTAGCTGCGGTGTTATCGACTACCTTTATTTTGCAGTTCATGTGCAGTGCTGACATTCTTCACTGAAGAGACATGCCAAGGGCGCTTGTCCAGCATGTGCGCAAGGGCGCTTTGTCCAGCATGTGTGACTAACAAGTAACAATATATGGGCAAAGTGTGCTTGGTTCAGTACTTGACTGAAAAATCAAGCAGGTTCAGTGTCAGCACGATGATAACTGATGAGCCTAATTTAATTTGAGAGGAACAAGCACTGCCGATTCCTTATTTTGTCTTTCTGATGAAACTAACACTTTGTAGAATTATAATCTACACATGACGAAATACAATCCATGCACTGAAAGGGAAAAAAAAACAGAGCGAGACTAACACAGCGCAAGGTTTAAAGTGTTCTTTGCTCGGTCCATTTTACTAGTACATTTCTACTGAACAATGTTGCTGGTGACCGTCTGCAGGGCATATCAACGGACAGGATCCTCGACGTCCGGAAGCTCCTCGCCGTCCACGTGGACACCTGCCACCTCACCAGCTACTCCCTGTCCCACGAGGTGAAGTCACCGGGCCCAAAGCGGCAAAGCCCATCTCAATTCCCTACTGGCTCTAGATCCTCGGGCATGATCCGTGGCCGTTCGTTTCTCCGCGCGCAATGCAGATCCGCGGGGCCCAGCTGAAGGACACGGTGGAGATCGCCTCCCTCAAGCCCTGCCACCTCAGCATCGTCGAAGGTAAGAGCCGAAAATACCAAACTCTCCGAGGACCAAAACGCAAATCATTGAACCGCTCGCCCACCTCACCGTCGTGCGCAGAGGACTACACGGAGGAGCTCGCCGTCGCGCACGTGCGGCGGCTGCTCGACATCGTCGCCTGCACCACCGCGTTCGGGGCGAAGAAGCCAGAGCAGAAACCCCCGCCCCCCGATGTGGCCGCGGCCGAGGCCGCCAAGCCCGGGTCGCCCGGTAAGACGGCGCCTGGAGGCGGCGAGGAGCCAATGTACCCGCCGCCGAAGCTCGGGGAGTTCTACGACTTCTTCACGTTTTCGCACCTCACGCCGCCTCTTCATTGTCAGTGCTGCTTTTATGCACTTTTTGCGTTTGATTTGGAGCACATTTGATTCAGAATGGAGTACTATTTCGGACTTCCCTTTGTCGTCTATCTGATAGAATGTGATTGGTTGCAGATATTAGGAGGTCGACGCGCCCATTCGTTGATGACAAGAGAGAGGAAGACTTCTTCCAGATCGATGTGCGTTTGCTATAATGCTTATCGCTGAGTTAATTTTTGAAACAGTTTGATGTGTCGGTACAGACGCTGGCTTGACTATAGTTCTGTGCAAACTGATGCTTCTTAAGTTGATTTTATGTGTCATAGCAGCCCTCTTTCTGTAGGGCCTATTTGGCTATGAGGCCTGATGTACATTGCTTATAGAACAAGTTCTAGTTGTGCTCGCTAGATCATGTAGACTTTGGGTTTGGTATGCAGGTGAGAGTTTGCAACGGGAAACCGGTGACGATTGTGGCATCCCAAGCAGGATTCTACCCAGCAGGGAAGCGTGCACTCATCAGCCGCTCCCTTGTTGGGCTGCTGCAGCAGACAAGCCGTGCATTTGATGGAGTAAGTAACATAACATTAGATCATATATGATTTGGCTGTTTGTGAATGGATGTTTGTTGACAAGAAGATGTGTTTGCAATCTGCAGGCTTACAAGGCTCTGATGAAGGCATTTGTCGAGCACAATAAGGTGAGATTTACTTTATGTATCAAATCTCCGTGTAGTTTTGCATTAACCCAATGTTTGCAAGTAGCGTTCAATGCTATTGTCCTGAGACTGAAGCTTGCTTTTTTTGCTGACACTTCAAATCAGTTTGGAAATCTTCCTTATGGATTCCGATCAAACACATGGGTGGTTCCCCCTGTTGCTGCTGATTCACCGTCAGTGTTCCCACCTCTTCCAACTGAAGATGAAACCTGGGGTGGCACTGGAGGTGGTCAAGGAAGAGATGGGAAGCACGACCATAGACCATGGGTGAAAGAATTTGCCATCCTTGCTGCAATGCCTTGCAAAACAGCTGAGGAGAGGCAAGTCAGAGATAGGAAGGCTTTCCTACTCCACAGTTTATTTGTAGATGTTGCAGTCCTCAAAGCTGTTGCATCTATTCAGCAACTGATTTCACACCATACAAGTTCACGTGAAACAGAAAATGGCACCACAGGTCCATTTTTGCACACAGAGCAAGTTGGTGATATGGAAATACTGATCACAAAGGACAAAGCAGATGCAAGTTCCAAGTTAGATGTTAAGTTGGATGGAAGTCAGGCTTCAGGGATGCCTTCTGATGAACTTGCTCAAAGAAACTTGTTGAAAGGCATCACTGCTGATGAGAGTGCAACAGTACATGTAAGACTTCCATCTGTACAACTTATATTTCTAGTCCTGTATTTTTTCAAGTATTCACGTTGTGTTATCTTTTCACAGGATACTGCCACTCTTGGCGTGGTTATTGTAAAGCATTGTGGGTATACAGCTGTTGTCCGAGTTCCAGTAGATACAGAGCTGGCAACTACTTCTCTGGCACTGCAGGACATCCACATTGAAGACCAGCCTGAAGGGGGTAGCAATGCTCTGAATGTCAATAGGTTAGTAGTTGGGACTTTGAAATGATGTACACTTACTTTATTTGAGAATTCTTAACCATCATGTATATGCACATACGGTTGATCTTAACTAGAGTAATTTACATAAGCTTTTTATGTATAGTCTGTTTTTTTATATGAGCTGACAATTCTTAACACCTTTCATCTTGTCCTGTTATATTGTCTAGTTAAGACCAATGCAATAACCACCTATCCCTGTATCAGTTTAAGGATGCTGCTTCATAAATCATGTGCTCAATCATCCGGAGGAGTTCAGCGGTTGCAGAGCTGTGATCCTGAAGACAATAAGACAACTCAAAGTTTTGTCCGGAAGATACTGACAGACAGCCTACAGAAGCTTGAAAGTGAGGTTCCAATAGTAACAAGACCAATCAGATGGGAACTTGGTGCCTGCTGGGTACAACATCTACAGAACCAGACTTCTGAGAAGACAGAAACTAAGAAAAACGAGGAGACTAAGGATGTTCCTACAGTAAAGGGCCTGGGTAAACAATTTGGTCAGTTAAAGGATATAAAAAAGAAGACAGATGACAAGAGTGGAAAAAGTGCATCTGCAAAAGAAAACACTTCACCTAGTACAGATAATGCACATACAGATAACACTGCCAGCGCAAAGGAGGAAAAAGAAGCTGTTCTTAAGAGACTGCTTCCAGAAGCAGCTTTCCAAAGGCTTAAGGAATCTGAAACTGGACTTCATGCTAAGGTTTTCCCCTTATCTTGTCAGTTGTCTTTTGGAGATTTCTTAAACTTTTATAGGTAATTAGCCAATTTATTTTACACCCTACTTCAGCTTCACATCACCTAGACGTGCTGGTGCCCTAGCGGTTAGTCTATTGTCATTACATTCTTAGTTTTCATACGATATAGTTTACCATGTTGGTGACTTAACCTAAGGTAAAGACTTAGGCCATCTGGTAACTTTGTGTCACTGCAGGAACTGGACTGGTATTGTACTGTAGGTCGCAGGTTTACATCCATTAACATGCTCTCATTCTTTATTGTTACATACTTACATATGCCTTGTTTTATGTACAGCCATTGGATGAATTGATGGAGATGGCGCACAAGTATTATGATGACACTGCCCTGCCAAAATTGGTAACATAATTACCTTGCAACAATCAGAAACACATTTTGAGTTACACTGTAATTCGTTATCATCCTTCTGCATTATCAGGTAGCAGACTTTGGTTCACTTGAGCTTTCCCCTGTTGATGGAAGGACATTGACAGATTTTATGCACACTAGGGGCCTCCAAATGCGGTCACTCGGACGAGTGGTACTTACTATAATTATGTTCAAGATATGTTTTTTAGTCAGAGGAAAAAGAATGTTGATTCATTATAAGAAATAAGATAATTGAAAACCTCTTCTACATGACAACTGAGGTGATATTTTATTTTGCTGTGTTTCAGGTCGAGCTTTCTGATAAGCTCCCACATATACAGTCCCTGTGTATACATGAGATGGTAGTTCGAGCATTTAAGCACATACTTCGGGCTGTTATTGCGGCTGTCGATGATGTAAATGACCTGGCAGACTCAGTTGCATCATGTTTAAATATTTTGCTGGGACCATTCCCAGAAGAAAATAATGATGGCAATTGCGGCGAGGATCATAGCATCAGGAAAAGGTGGCTAGAGGTCTTTTTAATAAAGAGATTTGGTTGGAAATGGAAAGATGAATATTGCCTTGATCTAAGAAAATATGCCATTCTCCGTGGTCTCTGCCATAAGGTAATTTAGATGCTATAATTTTATACTTTATTGAGATCCAACATATATATTATACTAGTTCACTCTGGAACTATGATTGCTGCCATTTAGGTAGGACTTGAGTTGGTAACCAAAGATTATGACATGGATATGCCACATCCATTTAGAAAGTCGGACATTATCAGTGTGGTTCCTATCTACAAGGTAACCTTCTAAAACTTAGCTAAATAAGAAATCCTAAGAGAATTATGGATATTAACCATTTTTTTCTATCTGCAGCATGTTGCATGCTCATCAGCTGATGGACGTACCCTGCTGGAGTCATCCAAGACTTTCCTAGATAAAGGAAAGCTTGAGGATGCTGTTAACTATGGAACAAAGGTATAAATTCCTTGTATGACTATTGCCTATGTGTGCGACCAATTCTTGAATAATGTTTCATTTGGTTTCCTCCATACTAATGTGCACATGATTGTTTATGATCATGCAGGCTCTTGCAAAACTTGTTGCTGTTTGTGGTCCTTATCACAGAATGACAGCAGGAGCATACAGCCTGCTTGCAGTAGTGCTTTATCATACTGGTGACTTCAACCAGGTATATTCTTTTTAGGACTTCACTATTGGTTCTCGCCATTAGTATTCATTATTTTGCAATATCGGTGATTTTTTCTTACATAAGCATTGCCCATGTGCAGATACTGTTAGTTGGACATGAAATTTCATCACAATCACAACCCTAGACATGTTACTGTGTTTAAAGAACCATATTTTGGTCAACATTTAAACACGATAATCATATAGAATGTGCAGCTTGTAAGCTGTTTTAGTTTAGTAAATGCAATAATGTTCGTTCTTTGAGTTACCTGGAGTGGATATGCATGTCAGGTGTTTAATTACTTCTCTAAGTTACCTGAATGCCTTGTGAGGCTTAACTTTATAAATGTTATGCTCTTTCAATCAGGCAACCATATATCAACAGAAGGCTTTAGATATTAATGAGAGGGAACTTGGACTTGACCACCCAGATACAATGAAAAGCTATGGTGATCTTGCTGTTTTTTACTATCGCCTGCAGCATACAGAACTGGCACTAAAGTAAGCTCATCGTGTCATCAACTTTAACTGACATGACAAATGATAGATCTAATTTAGTTTTATGTTTCCCCAGTTACCTATGGTGTCTTTTTTTACCCATTTTTTTATGTTTCAACTAGTTGTTCTTGTTATTATTCAGGTATGTGAATCGTGCCCTATATCTTTTGCACCTTACATGTGGCCCCTCTCATCCTAACACTGCTGCAACTTATATCAATGTTGCAATGATGGAAGAAGGGTTGGGTAATGTCCATGTTGCGCTTCGTTACTTGCATGAAGCTCTAAAATGCAACCAGCGGTTGCTTGGCGCTGATCACATACAGGTGGGCAACTCAACCTACTCCAGTGGTCCGGTGCGAGGATGTGCTGCGCTCTCGCGCATATGCAATTGCACACTATTGCCTGTTCACATCAATTTTGACTTGTACTCTTATATATTAATAAACATAGAGTAGATCTGTGATTAAAACAAAGGCTGACACTGAAGGGTCACTTTATGTCTCAATGTTTTAATGACAGACCGCAGCTAGTTATCATGCTATTGCTATAGCTTTGTCTTTAATGGAAGCATACTCGTTGAGCGTTCAACATGAAAAGACTACCCTACGAATACTTCAAGCAAAACTTGGATCAGAAGATCTTCGGACCCAGGTAGGCAGAAAAAACTATGCCATGATTATATATCCCTCCACATATACATCGTTAAGTGTCTCCATTTCTTATTGCAACAAGGAAACCTAACAACCATATTTTCGACAGGATGCTTCTGCCTGGCTGGAATACTTTGAATCCAAGGCACTAGAGCAGCAGGAAGCAGCACGTAATGGTACTCCAAAGCCCGATGCTTCAATAGCAAGCAGAGGACATCTGAGGTACATGTTGTTGGTTGTGTTTACCAAATATTTCCATTGAATAGACTGAAAAACGGAGTAGTTTTTATTTGATTTGCTCATAAATAACAAATCTTATATAAGTGCCAACAAGGATTTTATAAGTGATAGCTTGCTCTAAGCGGGGACTGTTTGACACAGTCAGATGCCATGCATATACAACCTTTATATTTATGGAATGGTGTGTTTAGTAGATTGTTTGCTTCTTAAGAGTTGATCTTCTATTTTTCTCCGTCAGTGTATCAGATCTTTTGGATTATATCAATCCAGATGATGAGCTCAAGGCTAAGGAAATGCAAAAGAAGCAAGCCCGTGCTAAGGTAGGGTCTTCCATTGAGACCATATTACATTTATATTCTCCAATGGTGAATTGGTGATTCTCATGCATGCACATTATGAATTACAGATAAAAGTCCGCACTGGGCAAAACCCGTCTGAACTAGTTGAAGATGAAGATCAAAGGAGCCCTCCACCTGATGACCATAATTTATCAACTGAGAAGGAAAACTCTGGAGTCAAAGAGAATGGGACATCTGTTGAGCATGTGAAAGCAAAAGACGAAATATCAAGTGACACTGCAATCCACACACCTCAAGATGATTTTACTGAAGAGGACACATCTGATGAGGGATGGCAGGCAGCTGTTCCAAAGGGGCGATCCACAGGGAGCCGCAAAACTGGTGCAGGCACAAGGAGACCAAATCTGACGAAAATCAGTAGTAATGCACTTCACAGTGAGAATGGAAGATACAGAGGAAGAGGTCCATCTAACTTCTCTTCCCCTCGAGCTTCACCTAATGAGACTGCAGCTACTGTTGCTTCTAGTCCTCTTGCAAAGAAATTAGCGAAGAGTTCAAGCTTCAATTCGAAAGCAGGTAACTCTGCTGTCTCATCAAACAATGGTGAGAATTCTTCCAGTCACAATTCCAAGCCAGCAAGCCCTGCCATTTCCACAGCTGTTACCAAGGTGATACCATCTACGGCACCAACCGCCAGTCAAACAGTAAGGAAGTCACTTTCATACAAGGAAGTGGCAATAGCTGCACCTGGAACTCTCGTCAAAGCATTGAATGATGTACATACAGAAGAAAAAGATACAGGTGACCGAGGTGCAAGTCTTGAAAGTACTAAGCTCCCAAAAGAAAGCAATGCTCACCCCACTGGAGAGAAAAATGGAGCAATAGAAGTGTCACCAAAGGCTGATACTTTACAAGTATCAAAATCAACTGATGGAGGCAAATCTGAGCAAAGTGATGCTGTGGTTGGTTCAAAACAACTAGAGACAGAACATAAAAGGATCTCAGATCCAGCAGAGCCACCTGTAATGAAGATCACAGACCTTGCTGCCTCAGTCATATCATCTGCAAGACAAACTGAGGTTGACACCCCAAATGACGAAGCATCAACCGTAATTGAGGCAAGCGATTCTACTTCCAATGATGAAGAAAGAGACATGGGAGAGGAGACTTCAGAACAGCTGTCTAGTGGAGGTGAAAATGAGAAATCTTCACCATCTGAGAGTGAGAAGAATGATACACTGTCAGAAGGCGCCAAAGAGACAACAAGCAAACTCTCTGCTGCGGCGGCTCCATTCAATCCATCCACCATACCAGCTTTTGGTTCAATGGCTGTACCAGGTTTCAGAGAACATGGAGGACTACTGCCATCACCAGCAAATGCACCCCCTATGTTGTCCATCCCTCTCCGTAAATACCCTCACCAATCTGCAACTGCAAGGGTCCCTTACGGTCCACGTCTGGCAGGAGGCTACAACAGATCAGGGCACCGGGGACCTCGTAACAAGCCTGTGTTGCCAAGTGGTGAAGCTCCTATAGAAACAAACACATCTGTGCCCAGAGTTATGAACCCTAACGCTCCAGAGTTTGTGCCAGGTCAATCTCAGAGTCCAAATGGGCATCCAGCATCTCCAAATGGTCCTTTAACATCACCAAGTGGTATTCCATCTTCACCACATGACCCTCTATCTTCCCCAGATAGTACTGTAGAATCACCGGTAATTGCATCCCCACAAGTTTCTGAATGTAGCCAGAAAAGCCCTGAAGGAAATGATGCATCTAGTGGGATCAATGTTGAGGCTGCAGGTGAAAAGCAGAACATGGGTGACACGAACCACACAGAAAGTAAAGATGCTGAAGTGGAGCCTGAGCAAATCATAGCTTCTGAAGTTGAAGCAGTGGCAGAGGAAGATCCTCCAGAGCAATCAATTGCAACCGAGAAACCCAAATCCTGGGCGGACTACAGCGATGGAGAGGTTGAGGTTGCAGCCTGAAATTTTTAGTTCTGAAACAGATGAGCCTTTCTTCTCAATAAAGCATACTAATGCAAACTGAGATGCTGTCTTTTTGGATAGATACTTATTAGTTGCCTCCCAGTGGGCATTCCATGACCTTTGGAACTTGGAAATTTGAAGATTTTCCAGAACACCCATCATGGAGGCCTTGTTTCATGCTGCCTTTTTTTGCTGCGAAGAATCTTGGGAAGAAACGCCTCTTGAAGTGTCAACGAGAGGGATACGTTGTTAACATTTCATCGTTTGCCCATCTTGTCCATGATTTTTGTTCCCTTTGTGAATGTACCGGCGATTTAACGTCTTAATAGTTCTTTCTTTTTATATAAAAATAGTCTTTTTGAACCATGTAAATGTAAAGAGAGATAGTATCTTTCCACGATCGATCTAAAGGAAACTTCCTATCGAATTTCCAAGAACTGTAGTGTTGATTTATTGATGGACGCTGGTTAATTTAAGTAAATGATTCCTATCATTTGTGTGGTTGTCACCAAACTCGATCTGTGCATTGAGCTTGAGAGATTGTTTTTTTTTGCGGATAATTCATGTTTTGGCTTCCTAGGAAACAATTCATTTTAAGTACTCTCTGATATAGAGGAGATTTAGGCCCTGTTTGTTTACCCCACAAATTATATAATCTAGCTTATGCTACCTCCGTTCACAAATGTATGGTGTAATTGTTTTTTCTAAATTTTCCATCACTCGTCTTATTTAAAAATTTATCCAAACATGTAAAAAAAATACAAATTCATACTCAAACTACTTTTAGTGATTAAACAAATCATACCAAAATAAATGATAATTTATAAAAAATAATAAGACAGATGATTAGAGTTATTGAAAAAAATCAACCGCATCTATGAACAAAAGGAGTGTAAGTTAAAGAGGTAAATAAACAACCTACTTTATTGTTCATATTATATAATCTAGAGGTCCCCATACCTCATAATCCATAAGCTAGCTAAGAGGAGCTTATTCCAACTTATTTTGGCTGTTTGCCCAATACCCACGCCACTGAGGAGTTAGCTGTTCTTTAGCCAGAGTCAGTAGTTTGTGTTTGCGCATGGATGTTTTATTCCTGAACTTGTTGACAACTGGCATCCCAGTGCATCTCCCGCGTGCCTATTGCTTTCTTTGGTTGAGGTCACTAGGGCATGCATGTGGTGTCAAACATAGGCGGCAGAATAGGTAGGCAGCTGAGACTAGCTTAAAGCAGTGTGAAAATGTCTTTATAAAAAACATGTTGTCAAATTCTTACACAATGTAGATGAACCACGAAGAGCAGTTGAAGTAGTGCCCGTTGCAGGCTGCAGTTGAGTATTGACATGTGACCCTAGATCCACGTATTAGTGACCAGGCACTTTTGAAATGGAGCCTCATTTGTTGAGACCAAGTTCAGCAGATTGTCTATATAGTTACCTATAGTATAAAAATGACACTGTAACTATGCTATAGAAGAGTAAAGTTTGAATATAGACAACGTAATAGATGATCTGCTAGACTCTAAAGCAGTTGCGTGAAAGGTTGGCCCATGTCATCATGGCACTGGAACTGAAGACGCTTTTTCGAGTCGCCCGTCGCAGCCCAACCCCCAATCCAATTCAAAATCAGAGCGGCATCGGCAACGCCCGGCCACGCCGGAGAGGGAAGAAAAAGAGTCCAACAAAAACACCCAATATTCACAGAAAAAAAGTATCTCCATCAGCGGATGGCGGGTCCCAGCGCGAACTTTTCATTTCGGATATTTCTCTCTATTTTCCCTCATTTCTATTTTCTTTTGTCACCCCTAGACCAATATACCCTTGCCCCTCAGCCTCTCCGTGAAATCTCTCCACCCACTCCCATCTCCCGTCCTCGAGCTCCCTCCGATACGGCTCAAAACCGTCGTGTTGGCATCTCGCACACAGGGAGGATCGGTTGGCCGGCCTGCCTCCTCCACTGCGGCCATGCCGAGCTAGCCCAAGGTCTTCTCCGCCTCCACCTCCTCCTTGCACCGCACCGAGGCGCTCAAGGTTATCCTAAACGGAAATACTAAACTGCCGGTCACCTATCGTTTAGCGAGTAGTCAAAGCTACATGGTTGATTAAATAGACTAAAAACAGATTAAACGGGGTTAAACAGGATTAAACGATCAACACGATTGACTATTAAGTAACGTGTACACATGTACACAGCCTACACGGCCGTTTACGGCAACACTGGAGGCGCTGCGCCAGCTGCTCTCCTTGCCGGCCTTCTCCGCGGCTTGCCTCCTTTGTGGCCTCTCCGGCTTCCTCGCTGTTGCCCTCGCCCTTTCCCGCTATCCGCCCGCGCCCCGCAGCTGCTACCCGAACTCCTCACGCCCGTTCTCCATCTCCATCGCCTAGGACCGGCTCTGCAGGGATGGCTCAGCCGCGGGCTCGTCCTCAACGACGAACGAGGGCTCAAGCGATGGCTGCGTCCGTCCTCGTGGAGCTCGTCCCCGGCGACGAACGGGGCTCGGTCGGGGACAAGGATGGCGCGGTGGCAGCTAGAGACGGTGTGGGCGCGGAGAGGTTAAGGGGTAGGGGTATATTGATCCCAAGGGTGACAAAAGGAAATATAAATGAGGAAAAATGGAAAAAACATCCGAAATAAAAAGTTCACACGCCTTGGACACATAAACCGGATGATACGTACGAATCTGACTCCCAAATTCTGAATTCTGAAATCTCTCTCGTCCGTTGAAGCAGCTGCCCGAAAGTTTGGCCCATATCATCATGGTCTGGCACTGAAACTGAAGACGTTTTTCCCGCTTGCCTGTCGCCGCCCAACCCCCAATCCAATTCAAAATCAGAGCGGCACCGGCTCGGGCTCGGGCGGGTATCCAAAGCAAGCGCGGCCGCGGCGGAGACGGAGAGGGAAGAAAAAAAAATCCAACAAAAACACCCAGAATTCACCGCAGAAAAACCGTATCTCCGTCAGCAGATGGCGGATCCGATCGGGCGGCGGCCGCGGCACCACCCGTCGGTGAACGACATCCTGTCCACGCTCGCCGACGGCAGCGCCGCCCTCGCCGACGTGCAGCGCCGCCTCGACCTAGAGTTCCGCGCCTCCTACCCCGACCATGTAAGTACTCTCGTCTCGCTCCTCCTCCTCCCTAACGCTCCTTCCGGCAGGCGGCTGACGGGATCTGCCACGGCGGTTGCAGGCGAATCCGGCGAAGCTGGTGGCACGGGTGAAGCGAGTCCAGGAGGAGGTGGCCGCACTCAAGGAGCTCTGCCGCGACCTCCTCACCCAGAAGCAGGTGGCGCTCCCTCCCCGGAAACCCTAAACCCCAAACCGTGGCTTCTCTAGGCTATCGCGAATTCGCGGTTGATCTGCCGGTGCTGACCTTCCTCTCTACGTAGGAGCTGATCGACCGGATCCGCATGAGCCTGGTGGCGCAGCGCGGCACGACGCAGCGGCTGCTCGCGGCGTCCGGGTTGCCCCCCTTGTCCGAAGCCGACGAGGCGGCCCACAGTAGCCTCAACGTGGTGATCGACGAGTGGACTGCTCACGTGAGTCCCATCACAGGTAGGCTCCGCTCTTGCTCAACGAGATGATGGCATGATGCTGGCTGGGATTCATGGTACTGACTCAAACTCGTCTTGCTCGCAGGGGAGTGCAAGGAGAAAGATACCAACCAGATCCTCTTCTCAACGATCATTTAGAGCTGGTTCGGAAGTTGTTCTTGAGCTTCGGTACAGTTTGCGGCAATGCCCGGTTTACACATTTGAAACACTCACCTGCGAGTTACTTCTGTGCTGGGAATTTAGCTGTTTTACTAGGTTGCTAGCCAACCATGTGGAATGTAATTTGATGTTTTGTACTACAAGTCTACAACCACGATTGGGGATATGACGTCTTCATAAGTTGCTCGCTATAATCGATTTAGAATGTGGTTCTGCCAAAGTTAACCCTATTTGTGAAGACTGGGGATTGATATAGGAGTATTTTCTATGGGCTACAGTATTTACCACTTGGGATTAAAAAAAAACGAGATCCAGAATGAGATTTCAGTTATTCAAAAAAAGGAAAAATATTTCACAATTGCTTGTTGCATTCCGTACTCAAATTGTGACAGGTTCACTGAAAATATGGCACGATTAAGCGTGGCACAAATCCAGAAGCAGCAGGATGCAATTCCCGAGCAACAATGGAGGGCCCTTGCCCTTGGCACAAAAACGCCACCAATTAACAGAAGTGCCCTTCCAATGGAAAATCGGTCACTTATTGCCATGATTTTCATCCGCTTTTCCAACATGGAGCAGTACATTATTCTTGAAAAGTTCCTGGTTTCGTCCAGGTATATCGCAAGAGAACTGAAGCACATCACCCAACTAGTTATTTGCAAGCAGCTTGTTTGCCGTGCCAAAAATCGGGGCAATGTCAACAGGTACCTGGAAACGAACATAAAAAAGGGTGTAAACGTAAACACTGCTTGCCTGAATGGAAGTGAGTATAGCAAAATAGCCACACAGCTGAAGTCGGTGCAGCATGGAATTCAGGGGACAAACAAACATAGTACAAGTTTGAGGGCCACCTACCTGCATGTGTTCTATCTTCTCCAATGCCACACGCAATGGTTGTGTCAAGGTTGCATGGGACTGGAGAAGAGACTGGGCAGAAGGCTTATCGCCCTTTGCCTGTATTGTCAGTATCTCCCTGCTCAGGCTTTCTACCGCATCCTCAACCTTACCACAATACAAACTCTAGTGAGCAGTGGTAACAGAGAAAGTAACAAATTAAAAAGATAGCTGAATGTTTAGATGATCACCTTTGTAAAATCAACTGAGAATTTTCCGTCCGAGTGCAAGACAAAAGCCCCTTTCTCATACAACCAGTTAAACTGCAAGGCTTGCCCTTTTCTACATTTGGATACGCATTAACAGTCAGTTTTATCATCAGGTGTTCAGGACAGAATGAAAATGGTATGTGACATAATCATGCCCTTCATTTTCATTGTATTGAAGGTCAGTTTGATAGTAGGGAAGATACAGCCTTACCCATGAGCTTCTTCCAGTCCAAAGCGGATTGACCGGAAGCAGCCAGCCAGGAAAGAGACATACATGGATTGTGATAGGCTCTTAGGAAGCAAGCCCTAATAGAACAGAATAGAATGATTGCTTTATCAAAAAGATGCAGGAAAATAATCAACAGGTACAAAAATCCCCATATTCATTACAGAAACAGCAGCCAGCAGGATTTGATTATTGGACAGGGTCAAGTCCAGGTACGGTGCTGCACTTTAGTGAGGAAGAGAGGCTCTGTTTTGAGCTGCAAAGCTTCTCTTTCATATGGCATATAGGTATACATATATACTACTCCCTCCGTTCGGCAATGTTTGACGCTGATTAGTACTTTTTTGTACTAGCTAACGTCCAAACAAAAAGAAATGGAGGTAGTACATATGTAGTCAGGTTTGCAAAGTGTAAACTGACATTAGCTGCTGCGTAGCAGTAGCACAAGCAAAATAAAATCAGCCACTTCTACTCACCATCAAGCAGCAGCCTATAATTTACTGTCTAAGCAATGCAAAATGACCTATGCTAATACTAGTTGCTAAGTAAAAGACCAACACAAGCATTGTACTGACATTGATCCCATGATCAGGCTTACATGAGCGCCATGGTAACCCAATAATTGATGAAATGGCTAACCTTCTTAATAAGGAAATTAAGTGCCCAGAGTCCAACTATATCAGCTTTTGCCTCCTCCAGCGCTGAATGAAGTTCTTGGAGTTCCTATGCATCCATAAAAAATATAATAAAAAAACAGGCCGAAGCAGCTCAACTTGGTGGCACTAATATAAGATATACCAAGGCTATTACACAAACTATTAAAAATATAATAGTATTTATGTGGAAGTAAAGATATTGAATCCCATTACAGAGGCTTACTCTAAAGAGCATACCCTGAAACTTTGGTCATTTTTAGATGAGTAAAATCCATCTCCGGTCCCTAAACTTGTCTCAGTGTGTCAATCCCGGTCCCTAAACTTGTCTTGGTGTGTCAAACCAGTCCTTAAAATCTCAAAGTGACCATCCCGGTCCCTAAACTTGTCTAGATGTGTTAATCCAATCTCTAAACTTGTCTTTGTGTCTCAATCCGGTCTCTAAACTTGCCTCGATTTGTCAACCCGGTCCCAGTATAAATGGTCACTTTGAGACTTTAGGGACAGAGTTGACACCGAAACAAGTTTAGGGACCGAGATGGTCACTTTGAGACTATAGGGACCTAGTTGACACACCGTGACAAGTTTAGGGACCGAAATGGTCACTTTGAGGACCTGGATTGACACAGCAAAACAAGTTTAGGGGCCGGAGATGGATTTTACTCTTTTTAGATATTTTGTTTCCACCAAAACGACCATCTCTGTAACTTACTCATTGTTAAATATATTTCATACAAGATAAATTTTGGAACGATAATCATACAATTTAAAATGGTTGGGAAAATGAAATGATTTTGAGAGGAAATGGAACACTTCTGTTGAACTAAAACCGGTGATGTACATACCAATCTTACTGTTGACTTTTTACCACTTGGAAGAGTGATAGAATGAGGTCCAATTCCATGGCAGCACTCGTGACAGACAATATGTGTATAATAAGGCTCGAAATCAACATATCCCTTTTGCTCCTCTCTGATGCAGGCATCAGCTATAGGCTTTAAGATATGCTTAAACCTGAAAATAGCAGAGCCAGAATTGACAACATTAGCATGAACCCCTTATTTTTCTTGCTGTTTTGAGTGTGAGCTACCTAATTGAAAACTAAATAAATAAGAACAAAAAAAATATCATACTTGGCTTCTGAAACGTTTTTAAGCATAACCATGGAAGTTCCTCGTTCATTCACAATCCGTTCATCATTGGGCAAATTGAAAGCAATGGTTTGTGGACCTTTCACATCCTGCACCAGCAGTCCTTGTTAGAGCATCACAAAGCTGTAGACAAGGACATGAAACCATTTATACAGAAAAACCCATTTGGCCATTTGCACTATGCCTACAAGTTCTTGAATCTCATCAACCAACACCAGAAGCTCAGATTGATTGGAGAGGAAATGAATGGTAAATAGTAAATAGAAAGCTACCGGCTTCCTGTCTATTTCAAGCATGCAAAAATAATTTGTGGGCACAATATAAGCAATTTCAATATGAGAATAGCAGCTAATCAACACCAAAGGGGATGGAAATTTAAAAAAAAAAACAATAATAGGCAAGGTTAAGAAACACCTGGATGAAGACGATTACCATGCCTTTGAGAAAGAATGCGAACATTTAAGCTACGAAAATGCAGCGATCCACGGAGAAAACAAATAAAATGGCTAAGAAAACAATATGGATCGGTTTCATGAAATACTAGTGTTTCATCACTTCTCCTGAATCTTACAGTTAGAAGGCATTCATTGTCAATTTATCGTAAACCAAACAGAAGAAAAACAAAAGCTTGATTTTCTTTGTCAACTTCAGAACAGCAACATACCCCAGCATTGTAGAGAAGATTGATCACGCGAATTGGAGCAGCAGATACGCTGTCTGATTTGAAAATATTGTCCATTGGAAGGTTTCTCTCCAAATCCTGAAGTCAAACAAAATTGGATGTAAAGCAAAGCTTGATATTTTCTTGAAGAAAATTAGAGAGATTACCTGGAGTTGATCACCAAAGAGTTTAACTTGAGAAGTCGCTGTGCTGTCACGTATTCCAACAAATGCTTCAAAAGTTGCCTTTGGAATGGTATAAAATATTAGTGAAAACTAATTGGAAACTATATTGACCTCCATGTGCACTATGCAAATAAACCTAACTCAGTTTCTTAACTTTCAAGCATGATCATTGTACAGATGAAGTTCTAAAGCTAATATTTGCCTCATAGGGAAAAACTGGTACCAAGCAGATATTGAGATTCTAGAATTAATGCACGAAAGAAAAACATAGATCAATATCTCATGACCCAACAGTGTTGCAGACTTGCAGTACATCAACAGAGAGCACACCAATCTTAAGTTGCTAAAACAGTAAAGACTAACAGGGAGCAAGCTTCAAGCTTGGAAATATGCGATGGCTGAAAGCTTAGTTTAGTGCAGTGCAGCTGGCGTCAGTGAATTGATAAACAAGCAGAGATGCCAAGTAGCATGTGGGACAAGGATCTTGTGAAAAATTACCTTATAACTAAAAAGTCCATCTTCATATGTTTCATATGGCCCAATTGTGAGATCTAAGTTGGAGTCCTGAGTACAACACAGGAATGTCAAGTAGAGGAAACACATGTAAAGAAGTTAGAGAAACCAAAGTACCAAACGCTATTGTTAAGTGATGTGGACATGGGCATAGGAAACCGTATGTATTTTGCATATCGCAGTATGTTTATTGTAGCTTAGAGAAACTATAACATTATGAAATGCTTTTTGAGACAAATCTACCTATATCATCTACAATTGTTCAATCTCAAAATGCAAGGACAGATTGGTGATAAAAATATATAGTTTGACTGCATGCAAGAAAAATGACACTTATTCATGGTTGGAGAGAGTATGACCATATGACATGCATGTCAGTCTGTTTTTTAAATAACAAATTTTAAGAACCTGTTAGCTTCGGTACTGTTTCAGTAACTGAAATGAATTGTATGGAAATAAGAAAGAATTTTCTCGACAACTTTTTATTGAAAGTAATGTAACACTTTCAGTGTAAAAGCTACCTTTGTTGCTCAATGGCTCCTTAAAGTGTACTGTAGTTAACTAGTCTAGCCACATATTTTTCAATGGTTCATGAACCATATAGTCATTTAGCATAATTACTACAGCCCACCATTCCGATCAGCAGTTATAGAAGGTATGAGACTGATCTGGCTAGGAATTGGGTGTTTATTGATCTGGGGTTAGGAGGTACAATGGCAAGAACTGCACCCGCAGGGGCTCTCCCATCTCTCACCTAATCAGCCTTATAGCATCGGCTGTAACAAGTTCCGGCTAAACTGAAGCTAACAAACTGGATAGCAATGAATGGACAAACCCTAGGCTGACTAACTAAGCCTGCTCTGTGGATGCTAGCGGCTTGCGCCTACACGTCTACTGACAGCCAACAAAGGTGCCCACAACAGAGACAGAGTAACAACTAACAAAATTTGCCATAGAGTAGAATCAAGACCGGTGGTGTCTTCTTATATGAACTGAGAAATAGACTAGAAAGAACTATGATACTAACCAACTCCATCCAAGCTATATCAGATTCATAGTAATCATTTGAAAGGAAAGCATTTGCCTTGGTACTCAGCAAATTCTTGAGGCTACAACAAGATAAAACAAATAAGTCTTCACACTAATGGATTAGAATTTCAGAACCCCAAAACCATACTAGATTACCTCGGAGAATCAGAGCATGCCGAAGCTTTCTCAAGAAGCTCAGCTGCTTTCTCAAGGGATGATCTGTACTCCTTGGAGTATGGAACAATAAAAAGATCATCTGAAGTCTTGGTTTGGTCTGATCCATCTACATGTGTTAATAACTGAAGAGGATAAAGAGTCATGCCGTCTTATGACCGTAAAAAACCCAGTGGCATCTTTTTGTTCTTTATCAGTTAGTCTACTCTTCCAAAGTTCAAATTCCTACATCCATTGAAAAATATTTTGCAAAAATGGGTTCACTTCAGGTAGTACAGAATCAATCATACAGACAATGTACAGCTCTTATAAGCAGGAAGCACACCGAAATATGAGGTATGAAAGGAATTATGTTCTAGGGAATATAATTGGCCAGGGAAGCAACCAATTGCCAATGTACCATTTTGTCCATATCAGGGGGATAGAAGTTAGCACCAGGAGGCTTATCTAGAGGAAACGCTGCTCGATACTCAACCCCCTTCCATCCTGAAACTGGCTTGGTGGCATCTGTGAGTAATTCCACAGCAGAATCTGCAGTTGATAGAAAAGCCTTATTTTCATCAAGGCAGGACCTGTTATGGAAAAATTATCAAAACATTAACATATATCAAGATACTAAGCTATATATAACAGTTACATGCAAATCTAATGAGACAAACTGATAAGTAGGGAAAACTAATCTCAGAAAAACCACAAGATGCTGACAAGACAGTGTTAATGCTATGCTTCAGGTAATCAGGTTGCACATTCTCATTTATCTCTAACAAAAACTAAGCAAGTGTATGAAATGCAATGCTTCAGGTAATCAGGTTGCACATTCTCATTTATCTCCAACAAAAACTAAGCAAGTGTATGACCTTCTAGTAACATTGTTGTGCATGTTGAACAATCCAATATCTTCGAGGTTGCAATAGATTGTGTTGATCTTACAAAAGACAAAAACTCATCTGATAGGTAAACATATAATATATCCCCTCACATAGTATAAAGCCCTAAAATTTATATATAATATATGCTAAAAAACAAAATAATTTTTTTATGATTGATGGAGAGAAGAGGAAAAACATACATACTCCCTCTGTTCCTTTTTGCAATGCTCATTAGGATTCACAATGCTTTGATCACCAATTTCTCTTGCAATATATCATCTTGCTACACTAGAATATGATCATACAACTTTTGTACACCAAGGAAGCATATAATTTGACTAATTTTTTATCAAAATTTATGAAGTTTGACCTTTACAAATTCTAATATGTCATATAAAAAGAAAAGATATGAGTATATTTTATCAAAGTAACACCCACTGGTTCATAATCGCTAAGATGATAACAAGAACATATTTGTTTTATGCACAGATGACTACAGAGTTGAAAAGTAAATGCTGAAAATGTGCATTCCTCCAGTGCTAATTAGCAGACTAAATATATCTCATTTACATCACACTCTAAACCATAGCACTAAGTGTCTAAGCCATAGCACAATGAGAGTCACAAGTCTTAACTCTTAAGCAAGATGGCACACAAAGGATAATCAGAAATAGTTTAAGAAAAGGTTATTATCAAACACGAAGAAATTTTCATTAAACATTGTTTCAAGATATTCCAATCAATGAAATTCATTCGAGAAAAAGGTATTACCAGGGGCTCTTATTAATAGAATAATATATCCACTTCAATTTATCAAAGGATGAGGATTCAGAATGTCCTTTCAGCCAATCTCTAAGCATTCTGTTGCTATTCCATACCTAAGTGAAAAACAAAGTAGTAAGAGGTGGCGGAACTAAACTAAATGGTGGTACGAGAGATATGCAGTACAAAAATAATGGCCATCCAATAAAGATGTTTTTTCCAACTAATTGTATTTGTACATGGCATATCCAACCAATAAGAAATATAAGAAAGAATATCTGAAAATATTCGATGCAATAACTAACCTGCTCATAGAATATGTCATCAATAACTATTGATGCTTTAAGAATATATCCCAAGGCTTCCATGTCTCCTTCAGAGAGACTACTCAACTGCAAAAACAAGATATAAAGAAGTCAAGCGTCCCACAAGAAAAACAAGGTGCGATATATAAAAGCATAAAGTGATATATCAACATCTCCATGCCCTTCCTGCTATTCAAAGTCTCAAACCAAATATTATGAACTTCCTGCATAAGAATGTCGCTGTCATGTGCAAAACAAGAAAAATTTCTGTGCACTATATATCAGTGGCTTTATGTAATGGAACACCATCGCATGAACTAGAAAAGTACTGGTGCATAAGTACTCAGGAGGTTTAACTTACTTGATCCTTTATGCTATACATGACCGCTGATAATTTACAAATTTATGATGAAACAGACAGTGTGGTTGGCATAACTAAAGCTAGTTAAAGACTTGTCCTAGTCCTAGGCTCCTAGCAAAGGAGAGGAAGGAGAACTGGTAGGTGTCATCCACTGGCTGACCAGTTAAACAGTTTTATCATCCACCTCACATACACTGGACTGACACACAAAAAAGAAAAGAAAAGGTATTCAAAGTGTTTGTGTGATTGCAAAGTAGAAAGAAGCATAATCTCCTTAATCATTAGTCTCATCACAGCAGTAGCACATCCATTACGAGGTAAAAGTAACAATTCATGTTCAGTGAGCTCAGCCAATGTAATCTTTAATTCGTCGTGTGAATATCTGAAGCATTTGTTTAGTGAGTTCCTTGTGCCATAAGGACAAAACCATCATTCAGAAACCTAAATAGTTAAATACTTGTGAATTGCATGCAAGATAGGACTATTGAAACAAGAACTTACATCTGGTTCCAAATGGATGGGAGCATAACGGTTGATTTGCTTTTGTAAAGTTAAACTGCGGGATTCTGTATTGTCCTTGTACCTACAAAGGTGGCATGAAAGGTTGAAGCAGGATAATTTTGATGAAACTGTATTTTGAAGTTATGGCCAAAGGATTAGGGTCCATTGAACTAGTTTAAAGTAGCAACTGATAAAAGAGGAAAGACAATTCCTTGCAAGCTAGAAATCTAGTGGCAGTTAGCAGGAATTACATGCTGCTTAAAATATACAATGCATAAGTGCAAGAGTAACCTAACAGATTAGGCCCATCATATAGCATATATGTAACAGGGCTAAGCCAAGAAATTTCGGAGTGTTGCTGCCTTACAGGTGACAAAATCCACAAAAGTCTGCTAGAATTTAAAGATAAAGTTGTCCTACTAGTTCAACAAATCACATTTTCAACTTAATACTCCAGCTGATGAAAGAAAATAGGCCACAAAATTTTTAAGGACCTATTGTTGGCACCCGAGAAACCCCAAGACTCTGAATCGTCACTCAGGCTTCTGGATGTTAAAAAATACACAAGGAGGGATCTTGGACTTGATTTTATTATCCCCAATGGACTGATGATTCATTATTAATCATTAATCACAATACTGTTGATAGTAGTTTTGTGCTGCTACATTCAAATTCTAAGAATGAAGGCTCACATATTGACAAAAGTACAATTAGACAGAATTATGGTGCTTACCTTTCTTCAATAATACTAAAAAGTTGGCCATATTGCCCGTTCACATCATAAGGAACATACTCTCCACTTTGTTTTGCAAGGCAGTTCTTGTACTCATCACAATGCATATACTGAACTGCAGACACTTCACTTTCCTACAGTTTAAAATTTTATAATATTTATATTTTAAAAAGGTGAAATCATTTGGAAAAGAAAGAGCATAATAAATAATAGAATACTGGACACTATGTAAAGCTTTTTTTTAGTCATGTTATCATCGTTTGCTTGCTAGGATACATTTCCTTATGAGTAAATGGCAGTAAAACATAAGTAAATACTATCTTCTGATGCACAATGTTAGTGATCTTGACTAAGATGCACATACAATGATACAGTTATAAATCCAACAGCCACTGAGCAAAGTATTAGTATTACAGCATTCTTACTTGGAGAGCGAAGGCCTCAAGTGGAATTGGAGTTAAAGTAGTCACAAGGTAGACATCATTATATTCATTATTTGTATATGTTCCATTGTTGATAACACTGCAGAAATGCGCTGAAGGTTAAGATGATACCTCAATGATTGGAAATACATGCAAAAAAAAAAAAAGAGAAATAGGTCTTAACTAGTAGGAGTATCTTATACGATACTAATGCTTATGTAAACTGGTACTGGGCCAAGTTCATCGATGTTCCAACAAAAACGTGTGGTTAAAGGCCCACCAAAATTGTTGTCGGAATGTGATGTGCCAAGTGCCATTTTGTAATTAGCCTGATGGCAATGGCGTCATTGATTGCAAAATATAATGGACTATAAGGTAAATAAACTAACCATTCCTGAAGAAACACAAATATCAGCTCGAAAGCATTGACCGGAAGCTTGATGCCTAGTTCTTCCTCAAGCTCCCTCCTGATGAGTCATGATAGATTGTAGTACCAATTATAAGTCATCATCTAAACAGAAGATTAACTAGACAGATCATAGTATAGACCAAGTTGCCAACAGATGCAGGCCTTATATGGAATAATGAGCATAAATATTAAAAAAACACAGCATAAAGTACAAGCACTGTGTCGAACACCCTGAGGGACGAAAACGAGTATAATTGTTTTCTATTTGCAACAACTACTTGAAAAAAATAGCTTTGAGAAGAGTTTCCAGTTGCTGCTAAAATGTTTTAGGCATCGCTGGCTCTTTAGTGTGCACAGACTCAGATGGTAGTTCTTTAAGGCAGCAGTACTATCGTGAGGACAGAGAGCTCACTGTGCTGAGAAGAGCGAGGAATCGCCGGCGGAGATGTGGCCAGCGCTAGAGATATCCCACTGGCCAGGCCACGAGTCCTTGCAGTCGGCGCGGCGCTGCAGAAGCAGCTCCCCGGTGCTCTCGCTGTAGATCCACACGTGCACCGCCCGGTGGTAGTCGCCGTCCCTGTGCACCTCCGACCTGAGGTAAACAAAGCGAAGCAACATCACCGCCGGAACCACACGGTCCTATCGAAGGAATCCAAACGGGAATGGGGGCGTGCCTGGGCTTGGAGACGCCGGTCTTCTCCCCGGCGGCGGTGAGGACGTCAAGGCGCTCCTCCGGTGCGGCAGCCATCAACGCGGCGGCGCTGGCGGCGATCGTGGAGAGCGAGAAAGCGAACTGTTGGCCTGTTGGGCAATTGGGTAGACTGTGCAAAACATCGTAAAATCGCGTGGAAGAAAACAAAGCGACGGCGGAAAACGGGTCGCGATACAAAACGGGTTGCAGGCAAAACCCGCTATACATCCAACGGGCTACAACTGCCTGCTGAGGCCCCACCACTTCAGGCCCATCAAGGAATATCGGGGCATTCCCCGTGGGCTCGGCCCATCATCATAGCACCGCCTCATAATCGGGAGCGCTGACACTGACTGACATCGCAAGGTCTCCGTCTCACCCCACCCGTCTGAATTCGGAGAAGGGGAGGAGGAAGAAACGGGTGCCTTCGGGGTGCGGCCTGCCTGCAAGTGAGAGCCCGAGAGGAGGAGCAAGCCTCTCGCCCATCGCCTGGCCGCCCGATCCAGTTGGTGCTCTATGGAGGGCGAGGGGGACGACGAGGCGGCGGCGATTGAGCGGCAGCTGGAGCAGCAGCTGCAGGAACAGCGGTCCTCCCTGGCCGCCGTTGACGAGGCCCTCGCCGCAGACCCCTCCAACGCCGACCTCCTCGAGGTGCGTCGCGATATCACCTCCTCGTCGACCGCGGCCTCTGATTGTTTACTCTCTTCACACTGAATTAATTCCTAGGGTCCTGGGATTCTAATCTAGGGTCCTGAGATTCATAGCATTAACCGAAGGAAGAGCGTAGTTGTTGCCTATTGGAGACTGGAGTACCATCAGGACGCACCTGATCATTAGTCGTCTGTAGTGGTCCTTGGTTGGTTAGCTACTTAGCTTGCGTGTCCACTTTCCACCTTATAGGTGATGGGATTAGGTAGTATGTTTTGGATTAGTGATTGGATTGAGAGGAAACAGGGTATCTGTTGGATTTCTCCTTGGATCCTACTTTTACTAAGGCAGATTTTCTGTGTGCTTTTTGATCTGTCTGTTGAAATCGTAGGCAGGTCGGGTTAGCTTAGGTCTGCACATTGGGGTTGAGAATAGTTTTGGCTGTTAATCCAGTCAAAAAAAAATTTAAGGACCTGCCATGGACTCTACACTCTACTCCTTTTTTTTACCAAAAAAAAAAAAAAAAACAATGCACACATTTGTAGACATCATAACCATTTGATGAGGAATAACAGTTGTGAGTAATTGCAAGAGTGAGTGATGTCTGAATCTGGCATATTAGCTCCTCTCTTCCAGACATAGCTCATTAATGATTGATGATTTGTCTTGAAGGAATGGCTTCTTTTTTGCACTTATCATTCCTGGTGATTGTTGATGTGTGATAGTGTTTGACAAAATCATAAAATTTTATATTCCTTTTCTCGTGTTTTCACATTCTGCTTTACTACTGTCATTAAAAGTTTAGGTGATAATCTTTTTTAATGTTGTTGTTTAAAGGTTCATGAGGAACTTCTTGCTGCGATTAAGGATGCAAAGGAGGGCCTTCTCCATCTGAAGCGTTCTAGGCTAGTGAAGCAAGTAGATGAGATCTTCCCAAATGAGGAATCAATATCCCAATCACCTGAAGTTCGCTGCTGAGCCATTAGATCCAGATGATGTTGATCCAGAACCACTGGAGTCACACGATTTCTCAGTTGGATCAAAGTGTAGATTCCGGCACAACAATGGCCGCTGGTATAATGGATGCATTATAGGATTTGAAGGTTCAAGGGATGCAAGGATCTCATTTCTGACACCCACATCTGAAAACATGTCGGTGAGTTATCTGAACTGCATCATTCTTAACCCGATAGTCTCTGCCTGTTAATAACCCCCTTATGCCCCTGCTTAATGGTTGGAATTGGTACTCTGAAAAAAGATATGGTTGGCACTGGTAGCTACATGCTAGTGGAATTCCTGCATATGGAAAGCGTCTGTTAGTTTTAGTTTCCATTATAACCTTTTGCTCAGATTTTGCATATACTGTTCTTGAATGGTGCTGGACTATTACATGTGTGAACAGCTAAGATTTCCATTTGCCACAAATATGCATTAAGAGTATCTATGCTCTAGAAATGATTTCAGTGTTCAATTTAACAAAAGCTCCTACTGTGATCCTATTAGATAGAATCATTTCAATCTTCCATTGTGTAAATGGTTTGTCAAAACAAGTTGTTGTTATTATTTTGATGGATACATGTGGATGATATTTTGTTGTGAAATTACTATCGCCGCTTCATTTTTGTTAGAAGTTAGAATAAACTGAAACTTGTAGCCATCTATTCTGACTTTCTGAGATAGTCAAAGTTTGATCATACGCTGCCCTCTGCCTTGTTACATTCTATTCCTAGTAAAAAATAAATGAACAGAAGCAGGAATAGAAAACTCTAAGAGAGTCAGAAGTGGGTAACCTGCAACAGCAGCTACTTGTCAATATGCCATAATTTTCTGTTGCCTAACATGAATATAATGCTCGGGGTGTATAATTTATGAGCACACTAACTAACTCAGATCTGCCGGTAGTGCAGATGTGCAAGTTCTTCCTACAACAGCGCTGTCGATTTGGTAGTAACTGCCGCATGTCCCATGGTATGTAAATGGTTATTTGGCTGTTGGAAGAGCTAAGCCTAGTAAAATGCGCTTTGTTATTGAGCTCGTGTTCTTTTGCCTTTTAAATAAAGCGATAGAGATAACATGTTGTGTAAACTTTACAAGATAGAGGTTTTTCGATTGATTCACGTTGCATAGTTGATGAATACTTGTTCGCTGTCCACAAATTTATCTTGCTTATTTTTTTTCATATGCATTGTATCAGTGTATATATTGGCATATTGCTTTTGCCCATTTGAGCATACAGATATGCCTGACTACTTCAGAACTTATTCTCAGGTATTGTAATTCCTACTAAAGCCTTGAAGCGATTCACTCCAACTAGATGGCATCAGTCCTTGGTAGGCTCCAGCATACTGGCAGCTTCTGGACATCCCTCTGGCCTTTGGAGGAGAGCGGAGCTTGAGTCGTGGGATAATAATCTGAAGCTTGGCCAGGTTGTCTTTCAAGATGATGGGAGTTCTGCAAGGCTTCCAATTGATTCTCTTTCTGTATCAGAATATGCTGATATGAGTGACGAAGATGATGAAGGAAGCTCAAGTGAGGAAGAATCTGAGTTTAGTGATGATGCCAATCAAGAGGATGGAAGTGTTCATCAGGGTCTTGGCCTTTTAGAATTCACAAATTTCAGTGGCATTCAGACAGATACTATGATCTTTGCAAAATGGGAGAACCACACTAGGGGTGTTGCCTCCAAAATGATGGCAAAAATGGGTTACCGAGAGGGGATGGGGCTAGGTGTATCTGGCCAAGGCATGCTTGATCCAATTCCAGTTAAGGTGCTACCCCCAAAGCAATCACTTGATCATGCACTTGCTACAATCGAAGCTGATGGAAACATTGGCAGTGGGAAAAAACGCAGTAGGGGTGGGAAAAGGAAGCGTGAGAAGAAGTTTGCAGAACAGGCGAGGGCTGCTAAAGCAGAAGAAGCAGAGAGATCTGTCTTCAGCTTTATCAACAATCATCTAGTGAGCCAAGATGTTCATGAAGGTTCCACCGCCAAAGTTAGAAAGGGGCCATCAGGTGAGACTAATGGACATGCTAAGAAGGAGGACAGAAGATCTTTGGTCGCCTATGATGAGGAAGTAAAAGAACTAAGGATCCGGGTTGAGAAACTGGAAGAGATGAAGAACCGAAATCCGTAAAGACAAAGCGGTGTATGAAGCAGCTTCCAGGAAACTGGAAGAGACTCGCAGGGCACTGGCTGATGCTGAAGCTACTCACGCTTCAGCAACTAATGCAGTTGCCACAAAGGAGAAAGAGAAGAAATGGTTAAAATTCTGATGTCACTTTCATGTGCCAGTACTTATGACTCGCTCTCTTCTGATATGAGTCTGACGATTCTATGATGCATGCAACCCTCGATTCTTCAGTTGTTTTGCTTGTATGTCGATCCGGTCTTAGGTCTGTTGTAGTAACATGAATGGTATTGCTACTTACTAAAGGATGCATTATCTATTTATGGGAGTTTTTGGCACAGTAGAATCGTCCTGTGATAGATCAGTACCCATGATCATTTGACCAAGTGATCATTACGTTTGCGTTTCGGCATATCAGATGTATGAATGAAGAATGCATCGCCTATTCAGCTGCGAGCTAGCATTCCATTCCCATGTGGTTCTTGACCTGAATGCTGATATCTTTTACCTCGTGTCATACAAGAAATTGGATTGTGCCCCGTAAATTTTCTGTAGAATCGACGTGAAACTGCTGTAGTACTCCTATTCTGATTTGACTTGGCTCCTAGGGTCGTTGACTTCATCAGGTGTCAACGTTAAAAGTTTTTTCCATGCTGCAGTTCACAAAAATAAAACCGCGGTCATATTTGGTTTTCCTGGCGGGCGAAGACGGCCGTAGAATATCACAGAGCGGACTCGGTCTCCTTATCCCGGTCCAACCCAACCAGCCATACCCGGCCCAACGGCGGCCCCGTCCCGTCCGTCCGTCCCTCTCGCGATAAACAAATTCGCTGTCTACTCCACCTCCTTTCCCCTTGTTCTCCGTCCCCTCCCCAACACGCGTTCCCCAAGTTCTCGCGCCTACTAGAAATCCCAAATCCGCCGCGGCGGGCTTCGAATTCGATCCCCTCCCGGAGTCGAGTCGATCTGATCGGCGGAGCGGCGAGATCAGCCACCAACCATGTGGGCGGCGTCGTGCCTGGCGTCGTGCTGCGCGGCGTGCGCGTGCGAGGCGTGCCGGACGGCGGTCGGCAGCATCGGCCGCCGCTCCGCGCGCATCGCCTACTGCGGCCTCTTCGCGCTCTCCCTCTTCGCCTCCTGGGCGCTCCGCGAGGTCGCCGCGCCCCTCCTCCAGTCCATCCCATGTGCGTAACCCGGATTCTTCCCCCCTTCCGATCGGTTCGATTTGAGGCTTCGATTGGTCGAGGTATTCATGGTGGTTTCTCTGTGTTCTCGCAGGGATTAACCACTTCCACAAGACGCCGGACCGCGAGTGGTTCGAGACCGACGCCGTGCTCAGGGTCAGCCTCGGCAACTTCCTCTTCTTCACCATCCTCGCTGTCATCATGGCCGGGATAAAGGACCAGAAGGACCCCCGCGACAAGATCCATCACGGAGGATGGATGGCCAAGATCTTTTGCTGGGTTATCATCGTCTTCCTCATGTTCTTTGTACCCAACGGTGTCGTCAGCTTCTACGGTGAGCTAATACCCCTTCCCAGTTCCCACTAGTTTAGCTGTTTGTTTTTATTTGTCAGACACTCAGACTGTTCGATTTTATGTTTATACGATCACAAACAACTGTCTGTCAGATTACATAGTCGATGATAAAGTTGTGGGCATATCATTATGGCAATTTGTTGGGTGATCTAATGGTGCTCATCTTTTTAAGATAAACAATTCCTTTGATCAAGATAGCACTAGTATTCTTCGAATTCAATGAACCTCACAGGACATTGCTGAGTCAGAATTATGCAATGGTAGACCCCTATAGTAGTATAGTTTTATGCGAAACTTAATGTTGATTTTGGATCTTGTACATTATCTATATACCTATTTACCCAATTTTTAGTGCATGTGTATGTGGCTCGTTCTCCTCTTTATTCAAATTATGGCTGGTGTGCTATCAGGATTGAGAACAGAATGTGTTGTTTGGCTTTAGTTTTGAAAAAGAAAAAAAGAAAAGGAGACATGAAGTTTTAACCCAAACAACCCATCGATATAGAAAATTTAAGATGACGGTTGTTGGGTAAACGGAAGACATGATTATTGACTAGTAACGTATTGGTGTGCAAAGCAAAAAAAAAAAAAAAAGGTCCTGGATCATGTACACTATCTCGAGACCTACTGTATTTGCAATGGATAAACCATCAAACCCAATTTGATAATGCATGTGTATGTAACATAATATGTTCAATTTCTGGCAGTGTGCTTTAAGACTTGTGGAACATAATATATTGTTTGATTTTATATTTTTTAGAATATATAAAAGTAAAGGAAAAGATGAAATGCTTGACTTCCCTTAACAGATTGAGTTGCTTCTCAGTTATGTCCAACTATTTATAGTCAGTTATTCTGCCAGTAGTCCATGTTATGCTAATCATGTTACTGGGTTTCATCATTATAATAAAGATTGAGATACTTACCACAAGTGTGCTTTTGCAGAATCAATATCCAAGTTTGGTTCTGGGCTGTTCCTTCTCGTTCAGGTTGTTCTGCTGTTGGATTTTGTGCACGGATGGAACGAGAACTGGGTCGCCAAGGATGAGCAGTTCTGGTTGGTTGCTTGCACCCATATTTTAGTTGAGCTTCCATTGGTGTAGTGAGAGTTTCTGTTATTTATTTAGGTTCCTTTATCACTGCAGGTACATGGCTCTGTTGGTTGTCTCAGTTGTGTGTTACATTGCCACATTCTCTTTCTCCTGGTCTTCTATTTCACTGGTTCACTCCATCTGGACAAGACTGTGGGCTCAACCTGTTCTTCATCGTCTTCACGTTGATTCTTGTTTTTGCATTTGCTATTGTCGCCCTGCACCCAAAGGTTACGTCTTGTGGCTTTTCTTCCTTTTTTCTGATTTACCTATGCGCACTGCTTGATTCATCCGGTATATTGTCCATGTTTGTACCATGATAAGTTATACTTGATGTGTTATGTGCATTGTCAATACTTGCAACTTTAGATGCTATTGGGTTTGTTTTTTATTTAATCTGGTTGTCCTATGAGTGCTTCCCAAAAACTGCTGCTATATGTTTCCGATATACTCAACAAATATTGATTTTTTGTTAAAATGTTAAATGCTGAACCTTTTTATTTTTCAGATCAATGGAAGCTTGTTGCCTGCATCGGTTATTGGTCTCTACTGTACATACCTGTGCTACAGTGGACTGTCCAGTGAGCCAAGGGATTACGAATGCAATGGGCTTCACAATCACTCGAAAGCTGTGTCAACCGGTAGCCTTGCTCTGGGACTGCTTACCACTGTCCTGTCTGTGGTCTATTCTGCTGTCCGTGCAGGCTCTTCCGCTACTGTGCTCTCACCACCAGACTCACCGCGTGGTTAGAATGTCTTCTCTAGCTAATTAACAAAATTTGCAAATATTGAGTTTTGCATTGGTAATTAATTATGCTGCCTTTTCTTTAACCTTCAGGGAACGACAAGCCATTGCTTCCCTTCAGCAAGGCGGATGAACAAGAAGATAAGAAGGATGTGCCAAGGCCTGTGACATACTCATACTCTTTCTTTCACCTCATCTTCTCCCTGGCCAGCATGTACTCGGCAATGCTCTTGACTGGCTGGTCAACTTCCGTTGGTGAGAGTGGAAAGCTTGTTGATGTCGGGTGGCCATCTGTCTGGGTGAGGATTGCAACCCAGTGGGCGACGGCAGGTCTGTTCATATGGTCGCTTGTTGCTCCCATCCTCTTTCCCGACAGGGAATTCTAGATCAACCACGATGACCTCCAATTGGATGCATCCTTTTGGAGCATCAATTCTATCAACTGCGGTAGCTAATCCATCCTACTTGCTGTGAGCATGGATGGCAAGAAGTCAGTGTTTGTGTACTGTCATCAAGTTTGTCCACTTAATAACATGTAACGTCAGGCATTGTGCCACTGTCCGCAGTGAATACTTGCATTGTATATATTGAAGTTGGGTTGCTCATGGATTGCATTTTAAGAATGCTACAATGTGAGGATGTTATAAAGAGTTGAAATGTGTTGCGTGTCAATTGGTTCTTCAGAAATTTACGACTTCCTGGGTGTGACTAAAGAGTTGGAAGTGTTGTTGCGTGTCAATTGGTTCGTCAGAAAATTCACAACTTCCTCGGTATTGACTGCAGACTGCATAGTCGCGTAGGTGCACAGAAATCAGCTGCTGCTGAGCGACGAGAAACCTTGAATGGCAAAACCTTTTTTATACTCACTTATACAGAATGCTATATACAACCGCGTGTCGCTACCACCTTACAGTCTCCTGTGTGTCCTAATGAAGTTGGTCGTGATCAAAGAAACCGCAGCGTCACACGCATACGACGCTGCGGCTAGCACGGCCGACGCCGCCAGCAAGACGGCCTTCCAGTGCCTGGTCGCGGCCAGGATGGCAGCGGCCACGGCCGCCGCAGCGAGGACCGCGAACGCGTTCTTCAACGATGTGTACTTCTTGACGCTGGCCCTGCACCCCTTGCAGTGCACGACGTGGCGGAAGTACCTGTTGGTGGGGTTGGGCGCGTGCACCGTGCCGACGCCGCCCTTGGCCGGGAAGGAGGCCGAGATGCCCGCGACGGCCCCCGCGGGAGCCTGCTCCACGACGGCCGGCACGGGCGGCGGCGCCAGGCTGCTGTGGCCGAAGTAGTAGGGCATGCCGTGGCCCGCCCTGTCCATCCACTTCCTGTACTCGGCGACCCAGGTGTCGGAGGATCGGAGGTTGAGGTAGAGCTCCTTGGTGGGCACCTTCTCCCGGAGCAGCACCTCGTTCTGCGACGACAGGAACCCCATGTCCTGCTCGAACACCTTGCAGGCGTTCTGGTGCAGGTACCAGGGCGGGAGGACCTTGGCGAAGGGCGACCTGAGCGTGGAGCCGAAGCGCACGATGAGCATGGACTTGCCCTGCCCGGCGGGGCGGCAGAGGAAGTGCGCGGAGAAGCACTGCTCCCTGCCGTCCTTGTCGGCGTACTCGAGCGTGTTGGTGAGCACGCAGGGCGCCTCGAAGCGGAGCAGGTTGCGGAGGTGCGGCGCGCGCGCGCGGCCCCAGTATCCGGCGAACCCGCGCGCGGTGCGCTCGACGACGTCGAAGAAGAGCGGCTGCGCGTCCTCGCGCTTGGCCGTCCAGTCGGTGCGGTCGTGGGAGATGGGCACGTGCGCGGGGTCCATGAGGTTCTCCAGCAGGATGGAGTGGTCGTAGGGCAGCTCGTGCACCGTCGACAGGTCCGTGAACCCGGGGCGCGCGTACGGCTCGAACCACGGCAGCTTCCGCTCGTCGGGCGGGTTGGCGTCCGACATCCACACCCACACCACGCCCTGCGAGTCGCGCACCTCGTAGTTGCGCGCGCACGCGCTGCGCGGGATCTTGGCGCCCTCGGGCAGCTGCACCAGCGATCATTCATGGGCGATCAGCGCTGGAAGGAATCATACATACATGGATCGCCGCGTGGAGAATCAGTTGGAGACAGACCTGCGGGATCTTGACGCACTTGCCCTCGCCGTCGAACTGCCAGCCATGGTAAAGGCACTCCAGCTTGCCGTCAACGATCTGTCCTTCCGACAGCTTCGCTAACCTGACAACCGTTATATGTACGTACTAGCTTATTTATTAATTCGACGAATCAGATAGCACAATCAGGAAGGTGTAATTTGTTAGCTACGGAGTAGTATAGTATATAATAAGATGGATCGACGTCACGAACAACTGAGCCGAGCTCCATCACTCCATGCATGCATCAATTCAACTCAACTCAACTCAAGCGTCCGTCGCAAGAGTGGAGACAGGCCTCACACTCACGGCTCACCTGTGGGGGCACCGGTCCTCGTGGCATCGGAGCAGGCCGTCGGCGTCGCGCCAGAGCACGAGCTGGCGGTCGAACACGGTGAGCGGGAGCGCCGCGTCGTCGGGCACCTCCTTGGCCAGGTACAGCGGGTACCACTCCTCCCTCCAGTCGTACCGGCCCGCCGCTGCGGCCGCGGCCTCCTCCCCCTCCTTGGGCAGCAGCACCCCGGGCTCCTCCTCCACCGCCGCCGCCCGGCACCTCCCCCTCCACCGCGCGCCACGGACGGCGGCCCCCGGCGCCGGGCTTGTCGTCCTGGGACGTGGAGCCGCGGCGGAGAGGCGGAGGAGCAGAGATGCCACGGGCGCTGCTGCGGCAGCGGACGTCATGCCTGGCCCCATCTGGCGTGTTTGGCTGGTGGAGAGCGCTCCGTCCCCTGTCGCCCAAGGATAGAAACCCAAAGCTTCACGGCGAGTCGCTTGCACAGTTCCAGTTCCCGTCACGCCTCGTGTCTCTCTTGTCGTCCAAGTGGCGAGTCCACCACGGCGAACAACCTGCACATGTCCAGCTGAGGTGAGAACGAAATGTGGGGATACTTGGTGCCTGTTTGATCCCTCTGCCAAAATTCAGCATCGTCACGTTAGATGTTCGGACGTTAATTAGAAATATTAAATATAGTCTAATTATAAAACTAATTACACAGATTGAGACTAAATGACGAGACGAATTTATGAAGCCTAATTAATCCATGATTAGCAAATGTGATGCTACAGTAAACATTTGTTGATCGTGGATTGATTAGGCTTAATAAATTCGTCTCGTCGTTTAGTCCTCGTCTATGTAATTAGTTTTTTAATTAAACCATATTTAATATTTCTAACTAGCGTCCGAATATCCGATGTGACATGTTCTAAAGTTTAGTCACTGGATCTAAACACCCCCTTGTTAACGAAAACGTTGGGGGCTTTGGGTCCGATGCGTCAAACAAAACCAAAGCTTTGCCTTGCTAGTGGGGCGGGCAGAGCGGGTTTTGCGGGCCTGGGTTTTTGGGGTGGAGTGTGTTTGGGAGGAAAGGAATGGGTCTTAAGAGCTAGCGGGTTGGGGAGGGTAGGGTTCTGTGGGAATGCGGGTTGGGTGCGGGTCCGCCGCTAGATCCCCAGTCCCCACCCCTGCGTCGGCCCGACGGCCCCTCGCCGGCTCGCCCCTTCCCTCATCCCCACTCTCCACGCCGAAGAGAAGCGACAACGGGTCCGCGCAGGACTCGTGCGCCTGCCGTGCAGCGGAGTCGCGGCACCGGCCACTGTAGGGCGGCGCGGGAGGGGGATCCGGTGCTGGTGGCAGTGGGAAGCCTTGCCGGCGGCATCAATGGCGGTTTGGCGCGGGGAAGCGGTCACCGGAGACAGCGCCGGCAATGGGGCGCGGGAGGAAATGCCGGCGGTGTGGGGCGCAGCCGCCAGAGGAACTGCCGAGGGCACAGGGCGCCACCGCCGAAGGAGGTGCCGGGGGCTAGACGTGCAGCTACGGGAGGTGTTGCCAGGGGCGAGATGCGCGGCTGCGGGAGGTGGTGCCGGCGACGAGATGCGCGGCTGAGGGAGGAACTGCCAGTGGCGTGGGGTGCGGCCACCGGAGGAACCGCCAGGGGCTTGGGACGCCGCCGCCGAAGGAGGTGACGGGGCGAGACTCGCCGCCGCAAGAGGTCATGCCGGGGGCGAGACACTCGGCCGTGGGAGGAAGTACCGGCAGCGTGGGACGCAGCTACCGGAAGAGCTCGTCCAGGCTCCCGCCATGCTCTCGAGGTCGGGCGCCGGTCGACGTGTGGGTTACCCACTCGTGTGCGGGGCGGGTTGATTAAATGAGCTTTTGGGTAGGTGTGGGCAGGGTTAAATGCATCATTTGCTGTGCTTAGGGATGGGTTAGGGGTGGGGGTACGGCTAAATCTAGCGGTTCTCCCATATTGATCCTGCAAAATTAAATGCTGCGCTATTACTGTACTGCAGACAGAGAGAGCCGTTGGAATAATAATGGAGGATGTGGTTGAGCCTAAGCCCGTTAGCAGGGCTACCAAAGCTGCTCCGAGCCCACCGTCCCATCATTTGCTCTGCGTCTGCGTTGGTTGCCGCAGCCGCAGAGAAAAACGCAGGGGGCCGCTTTACCCCGCAATCACGACGCCCATTGTCGCCTGCGCTAATCACACCGCAGGTGATGGGGTTTGGATTCGGATGTCCCCCATGATTTGCGATTGCTCGGCGAGGTGACAGAAGAACTAGGCAATCATCATCATCGTCACCTGCTATGGCTATGGCTCTGCGCTGCTATCCCATCGCCTACCGGTCCGTCCGTCACGCTCGGCGCTGCCTCGGTTTTCCTCTGACGTTTCCTTGCTTGCACCAGCCCGTGACCGTGAGCCGCGTCCATTTTTGGCGCGCATGCAAGCGTTGGCTTTCTTTGACAGGCGCCCGGCGCTCTCGGAGTGGTTGGCGCCGCCGGCCGGGCGGGGCGGCGCCGTGGCACAGACAGGCACATTCCTTGCTGGGGGCTCCTGGCCACGCGATCGCTTCGGTTTTCTTCCCCGGGACTCTCCCCAAGTCCCAAGTCTGAACACGGGCTGGGCGAGCAGTGACCTCGGCGTGCGTGTCTCCGGCAGGCCCCAACCTGGCTGCGGGCTGCCGAAGCCTTCCCCACGAAAAGCTCGTGTTTCGACGTCGTCTTTCGCCCAGCCGGGCTGGGGTCCGTCGTTGGATGGATCGCGGCGTGCAGTGCAGACGGTACGTGCTGTTTCGTCAAGTATGGGCGGTAGCTCAGCAGGCGCACAGAGCGAATAGTGCACGCGTCCCGTCAGTGGTCGATGCGCAGATTTCTCGTGGTCACTCGACACGCGGTGCAGGGCTAGGCCCTAGTCCGGACCTGACACTGACAACCCCTCGTGTAGCTGTAGTGAAACTACCAAGTTTTTTTAATAAGCCGGTTTGTTTTTTTTTTGTTGTTGTTGTTGTTGTGCGCGCTTATTAGTGGTTGTACATGTCGACATCAGAAGAACAATGCATGTGAGTAATTTGAATGCTACAGTCCCGACATGGACCATTAGATAGCCGAGCCAAGGCCATGCTGCCATGCACGTTCGACGGGTGCTGTTGCCCCCCCTTGGCCCTTGGCCGTGCGTCCTCGATCCGTCACGTCCACCGCGGATTGAAGTACTGAACACGTCCATGTGATCCCTGCGCAACGTCCAATCTGCCGGGTTGGTACGGAACCACAAAGAAATTTAATCACACTGCAAAAAAAAAACGCCCTTTTTCCATCGCCGCCCGCAAGCGAGCAAAAACGCTCTGTCAATACGCCGACGACGACACGTGAGGCTATAGTGGTGGATCGGCGTTCCTCTTGGCGGCAGAAAACCCCAAAAAGAAAAGAGAAAGGCACGTCCAAATGTCCTGTTCGGTCCTGCGCTCTCCCGTATCCTAGGCGACACGAGTACCACATAACACCAGCCGGAAACGGCCGCTTCTCCGCAGCACGTACGGCTCGCATGCACGGGCGCCGTGTAGCGCCATGGACCCTTGCGCTTCACACCATCTCTGTCGTCGGAGGCAGCCAGGAGCATCAGATCATTCATCGTCATCTCATACGGGTATACGACTAGTGGTAGCTTTTAACTTTAAACACGCCCGACCGCGCCTTACATTATTGCAGAAAACTAACAAATTCAGGCCTAGGCATGCCGCTACTGTCCACTACACCATGGTACGGTTCTTGTCCTTGTGTGCCCCTTACCCAGACCCCAAAGCGCAACAGTACCATGTGCTGTGATTTTTAGGTGCTATCACTATGTTTTAAGTAAATTAAATAATGCAATTCTGGGTATGACAATCAGATTGCTTATGATAGAAGCCATATTTTCTATACAGCATGAATGGACACGGCAAGTTCTAGAGCTTTACAAGGGAAATGAAGTTACTCAAGTTCACTCAACACAATAAACATGGGCATGGCAAGTGGAAGTACAAGATTGATTAAACATGTTCTCTAAGAAAAAAGTGTCAATAGCTCCGCCTTTCAATTAAGTAGTAGGAAAAGAAATTTTAACAAAAAAAAGTGCATATATGGTTTTTAGGCCTTTTCACATTTTTCCAACTTTCTCCTAAACTGCGCAGTGGGACCAGCATGAGGAGTATACGTTGGTCATCTGGTAAAAAGGAATTTCAGAAAACTCATTCTTTTAAAGTGTAGAAAAGCAACGTGTAAATATATTCTGTCACACAATGACATTTTCAACTAAGAAAATACTTTTCTTTATAATAAATGCACTCATGGTAACCTTTTACTGTCCAAGTACGTATAAAAGGAACATCCTTATTTTTCTCATCAATTTCTGCTCTTTTTGTTGAACCGGTAAGTGTACGGCATCAAAGTCAATATATGTACGCACATGATTCTACGTACTGGAGTATGCAATAGGCCTCGAGCCTCGTGGCGAATACTCTAACGGTAGCCTATCGGCGTCAGTGACACCGGCAAGTGATGGACAAGGCTTGGCTTGTCCTTTTGTCCGCCCCTTGCTATGGGGACTCGCGAATTGTCAGCTAATCTATGCAGGCTAAACGGCTAAACTAAACCCAACAATTATTAGTAACACTGCTTCGCCTCGCGGCGGAGCCCAATGCATGCATGGCGCCGTTTCCAGCCCTGCGCCGGACCGTCTCCGGTTCCCAGGCCTCGTCTCGTCCCCCCACCAAATCTTCTCCCCCGCCCTTCCAAGGTCCAGCAGCAGACAACAAAACACCAACAAGGCGTCGCAGCCCCATGCGGTCGTGCCGTCCACAGCTTGGTCTGCACGGGCACCTACATACGGTAGGGTTACGCGTTACGCGTACCGCGTACGCAGAGAGAAGTACCGGTATAATACGCTGCGTAGCACAGATGTGTGTTCGTACGAGCAGTATACAATACAAGCAGGAGTACAGTACCGTTGGGTCATGAATACGACCGAGCATTTGATTTGGGCACATGCGAGCCTGAATGAAACTGGAACCGGGCATGCAGACATGCAGTGCAGCTGCAGCAGGGGGGTGGCTGTCTGTCAGGGTGGGAGAAGGAATGGCCCACGCTAAGTTAATTGATTCATTCATAAATCTGACGCGCGAGCGACCAATGGGACTTTACTGGGACGGCGTTTATGGCCATCATCATGCAATTGCAATTGCAATGCATCCATTTCCATTCAGATCATCGCTGAGCCTGAGATAGATGGCCCCGCGGATCGGCTGCGAGCAGCCTGGGATGGGCCGCTGGTGGGCGGAGAACGACACGAGGCAGGGGATCGGTTGGGAAGCCGAACAAGCAAATGCGGGGGCGGGGGCGGCGCCAAGGTGGGTGGGTGGGTGGGGTAAACGGCCACAGCCCACAGGCACGCGAGCGAAAGCGCAGGCGGCTGCTCCCTCCATTCCGTCGCCGCGCTTCGTCTCCATGTGCTTGGAGCGTTGCATCCGGCTGGAACGGCCACTCATCATGGCGTGGCGAGCGACCATCCGAACGCATGCAATCCTCAGCACGACACGAAAGCGCAAACAGCAGCCCTCAGCTGACATGGGGACGGAGAGAGAGAGAGAGGTCTCTTTCCTTTCCATGCTTCGCCTACCTTCATTTCTGTTGTTGTTGTTGTTGTTTTTTCCGTGTGTGTTTTTTCTTTGCCGTCCATTTATAAACCGGGCAACAAAGGCACCAAGAAGGCAAGCACAGAAATCCGGAGACAAATTTCACGAGAAAGAGTGTGTAATGATGAATCAAGGAAGCAAGCAGAGAAAGAAAAAGAGGAGGAACGGGCAGGCAGGCAGGCACAGCAAACCAGGAGGGAGGGAGGAAGAAAAAGGGCAAAAGAAAAAAAAAAGGTGATTGAGCCTATTGTGCCAATATCTTACTACTACTCCACAAGCGGACAGCACACCTCGGGACAAGGAGAGATCAGCAGCTCCCCCACACCCCCATCATCCCTCATCGTCTTCTTGTTCTTCCTCCTCGCCATCATCGCCATCTTCCTCCTCCCCTTCCTGCTCTCGCCGCCGCAATGCCATCACCACCGGACCGACCAGCTTCTTCAGCGCAGCACAAAGGCCTCCACGCACACTGACAAGCGACACCACACCTACAATGGAGGGGAGAGAGGGAAAAGGAAGGCGACGCCGGCCGGCAAGGTGGATCGGTGGTAGTGGCAGGAGCACCGGATGCTATTTATCACACTCACACGCTCGCGCTCACTGGACCGGCCGATCCCTTGCTCTCGCTCTGAAGCTAGGGCCTTTGTTTCCTCCACCCACGCTTTGTTTCTGACGAAGCTAGCTTAGCTTTTTCTCTCGCTTTGTGCTGTGCGGCCTGGAAGCTCCACTCCACCTCCCTCCTCCGATCCGCCTCCCTTTATGCTTTTTCCCCCCCTCCCCGGCCTTTGACGTGAGAGGAGATCCTCCGCCTCCTCCTCCTCCTCCTCGCTCGCGACGCTTCCTCCTCAGCTGGACGGCGGCGGGCCCACGGCGCCAAATCTCCTTTTGGCTGGCCTCGCCGCTGCGGCCCGCTCCGGCTGCTCCACCACCTCCAATGGCTCGCATCCACCCTTCACTCTCTCCTCCATGCTCCTCCGTCCTCCACGCCCCCTCCTGCTCCTGCGAGAAGAAAAAAAGGCAGGTGTAAGCGAGCTGCACTGCAGCAGGATAAAGCGAAAGCAAGCGGGCAAGCTTTTGAACAGGGCAGCAGAGAGCACATGCACAGATAGAGAGAGGGAATCAGAGAGAGGAAAATAAACAAAATCCACGGTGCAATGCAAAGTCGGCAGCCTGGCAACGGGAAATGCAGTCGCCGGGTGTGTTGCAAGGACGGATGATGGCATGTACAAAGACCACGCTTTTTAGACCAAAAGATCATACACATGAAAGCATGCAGGAGGAGGTGAGCTAGCCGAGTAGCGGCGGCGGCGGCAAACTGTGGTGAGGTAAGTTTCACTCACCTACTTTCCCCCCCTGCTCCCACTCGTCTCCTCCCTCAGCAACCGCAATGGTTCCCTCTCCTCTCCTTCCTCTCTCTCTCTCACCCACACGCAGAAAAGACTCCCTCCCCCCCTCTCTCTCTCTATTTGAGTTTTTGTTCTCTTCTCCCAGCCCTCGTCTCTCTCTATCCCAGCAGCAGCCGCCGCGGCGGGAGCTTGTGGGCTTTCTTTGAAGTGTCCAATCCACACGGATTGGCTTTCCCATTTCCCTGGCCGGCCCTCACGAAGCGGCGGCGCCAAATGACCACCCTGCCCCTGCCGCACACCCGCAGGCGCCGCCGCCCGCCAGGGGCAGAACCGGGCGCGGCGCATTGAAAGGCGCACTCCCGCGCCGCGCATGCGTACGCGGGCGGGGCCCTCGTGTCAGAAACCCCCCCCCCTACCCCGGCCTGCTGCTGTACTACTGCTACCTCGGTGCTGTAGCCGATGGTAATTGTATAGTATATATAGTAGTAGTAGTAACCATCAACCATGGGTATTGATGTGAAAACACGCTCTGTTGACACTGTGGCAGCTCTGGTTCATACCAGAGCAAGTTGTGTGTTTTCGCTGCCATTATTGACTGGAATACAGTGAGTGATGGTAATGGTAGTAGTAGTAGTAAACAAGCTGTGACGATGTACTCGGTCCGACCAGCGTACTACGTGGGAACGGTCTGGAGAGGACGGAGGTGTACGTACTACTCCAACGTAGTGTAGCTGTCGTTGGAGTAGTTGTTGCAGGGCAGGGCAAGGTGGTGCGCCCATGTGCCCGGCTGCCCCAGGCGACCGCATCCCAACACAGCACAGCAGGCGCGACCACCAGATGGAGGACGGGACCAGCATGCGAATGCAATGCCCTGCACTCCCCACTGCTGCGCTGCACCACTTGTGCACCCACACCACACGGCCATGAAAACTGCACAGCGCGCGTCTACCACTGCCACAGCGCGTAGTATAGCTAGATCGGTCCCGCGTCCGGGCTCCGGGCTCCTCGCCTACTCCGCGGACCCCGCCTCCAATTTCCGATAAGGTTAACAGCAGCTGCATGCATGCCTAGACTCTTTATTAAGTAACTGTCAACATGGAACTTGCGTTTGCATACCCGAGGTCGCCTGGCTGTTTGTTTCTTTGCCCCGTGCCCTGCCCGCTCATGGGCTCATGTCATGGCTGTCTCGGTCTCCTCTCGGCACCGGGGGCGCCCCGGCGCGCGGTGCTAACGAGCCTCGTGGCCCAACGGTACGTGCCGCGCGCGCGCGTGGAGGCAGAGGGAGACAGAGGGCGCCACTCTACGTCGACCACCATCCATGATCGGATTCGTCATTCGGATGGATGATCCATGGCGGCGGATCGAGACGAGACCCAACATGGATTTTGGGAGCCTTCTGCTGCATGGGGCAGCCGCTCGGCATCCACATTTGGCTGGCCACTTGGATTTTGGGAGCCTTCTGCTGCATTGCATGCCGTGCTGCGGGAGGCGGATGGCTGGGCTACTGGATGGGAATGGGAATATGGGATACGATTATACGAGGAGCGAGTGCGACGTGCAGCCCGGTTGCTCTTGGATCCGCGCTGCGTCGCTCGCTTTCGGCATTAAAAACGAGACCGTACGTCCCGGTTGCCTACGCCTCCCCCGGGGCCGGGGGATCGGCCGCGGCTGGTGCTGTACCGTTGAAGGCGTTCGCTTCGCTGGGTGGGTCCCACCGTCAGACTGAGGTGTGGTCACTGGCCCGTGGGCCGTGCCGGTAATATGTTATGCATCGTCTGTTCTGTTGCGCACGGGGAGCTAGGGTGGTGTCGGTACCTAATAAAACCAGTGAGTGGATCAAAGACGACAAGCAAAAGCATTCAAAGAATGGAAGACACTAGCTCAATCAGAACTCAGGACCGATGCATCATGCATGGCACCACACGGACGGACGGACGGACGGACGGAGTTGTTTGCAGGCAGCCCTAGCTTCTTTCGTGTTGTTCGCAAGAGATGGATGGATCGATGACGAGGCAGCGTAGGCGTCACGAAAGGACAATATTATGCATGTCGTTTGTGGTGTGACGCATCAATCTCGTGGCGTGCTCTGGACTTGGATCGCCAGCGATTGCTTAAACCGCCTCTAGACGATCGAAACGGGTAATAACAACCAACCAACCAACCAACGAGCCGAGCAAGACCGAGCTCGTGGCCCTTAAATTTGGGGGCAACAAATAGATAAACCCTACTACGTACTACTAGTGGTAGTAGCTTGGTAGAGCTGCCTCTCGCGGAGCAGTGGAACCAAGTGGTAATGGTGAGCCACCGCCGATTGCCCCGATCGGTCGATTTCGTTGCCAGTTCGCTGTACGTTTTTTTGTAGCAGGAGCACATCTGTACAGGCACGAGAGGCAGCGGAGAGCTGGCGAGCCCTGTACCTGTAGCCGAGGAGAGGACTGGTATCGAACGCTCCTCTGCGTCTGCATGAGCGTCTCCGTCTCCGTGCCCCCCACACCATCCACCGGGGTCCGTGGCCGCTCCCGTCCCCGCTCTCTACCTACTCGTACCTACCTACGCCAGCCAACCGCACTGGCAATCGGCCGGAGCCCGAAATGGCGTGCATCATCATCACCGCCTGGTGCTCTGCCCTGGGCCTGGGGTTCCGTGGTCGCTGGCCCTGCGCGCGCTGCGTGGCATTGCATTGCATACGGAGTACATGCCATGCAGATGCAGTGCAGTGCAGCCACCCATCAGTACCCAAGGCATGCAAGCGGGAGGGCTGCCTGCAGTGCAGCGGCAGCGGCCGTGAAAATGCAAGCTGGGGGCCTGTGCGCATGCGCGCTTGCATCGCGGGGCTGACGGACTCTCTCCAGCAATATTCTTTATCATGGTTCCTCAAAATTTATCTCAATTTATACATTTTATACAATACAAAACAATAACAAACAATGTCTAAAAACCATTTTAAAAAACGGTTTTAAGGCTTCCCACCGGAAACAGGCCGAGGCAGCAGAGTCCAGAGTACGAGCTAGCTAGTGCTATTCCACGCATCGTGCAGCAGCGCCACGCCACGGCACCGCTGACACCGCGGCAGCTGCATGCAGAGATGCAGCCCAGGACGACGAGCGGAGCCTCGGGAGGCGCGGCGGCGGGACGGCCGGTACGGTCGACGGTCCGGGAGAGAAAACGAAGCACGCACGCCGGCAGATGGCGATGGAGACGTGCTGCAGTGCAGTGCAGGCGTAGTAGGCGCGGGTGGCTGCTGTAGACGGTGCCTGGCCGACGGGTCTTGTCCCTCAGTTATGGCGCTGCTTACGTGCTCCCGCCGGCCGGTCGCCTGACAGGTTCACTCCGGATTTTGGCCGCGCGCGCGCGGCCGGCCGGTGGATTGGATTGGAGCCAGAGCCATAGCCATGGAGGACGACGGCGAACGACCGGTTCCACGGCTGCAGCATGGCCGATGCTGTGGCATGCTGCTAGTGCATGCTACTGCCATGTGCACCGGCGACTCTACAGTGGCAGGTAGCCCTGTTCCGTTCCTTCGTTCCCGCTAGCTAGCGCAGTAGCGCTTGGACCTGCCTACACCCTTGTATGCCTATGGGTGGGCTGATGGATGCCGACTTGGCTGACATCCACGGTACCGCCTGGGACATCCTAGCTATAGTCTCTTCTCCATGGGTCTCCGTCTCTCACTGTCTCACACACACACCGTGTTGCCTTTCGGTTGAGACATCGTACGCTTTCTTTGCCAAGTACCAGCGGCTCCTATAGTGCGCTATAACTTTAGTTCCAGAACGGACCCAACCGTCGTCTGACCGATAGTGATCCATGAACGCCGCGGGGTATATATATGATCGTGGCGTTCCTCCACCTCCGCCGCCTGGTAGTAGAACACAGAGTCCATAAAAAAAAAAAAATCTATCTAGCACTTTTGATTAAAGCATCTTGCTCATCAGCACCAAAAATCTGAAGTCTCTTGGGGTGGTTTGGTTCCTAGCAGATTTTTTATAATCTAGATAATGCAGATGTTGCCTAAATTATATTTTGAGGTTGCGTCCCATTTGGCATATTATCCCACAAACGTTATGAGCGTATGTTTTGTTCTACTTAAAAATAAAGTTTGAGTTTGTCAAAAATCTCCTCTAACAAAACGTCGACTTTAATTTTCTAACTAGAAGGGTGTTAGATGATCTATCTTGAGTATGGTTTTCTTTTTTTCAGGCGATACACTCGTGGACTGCGTCCGGCCATCCGCCGTCACCTTGCACCACTCTTTCGTCATCGTCACTGCTCCAACTACTACGGAGCTCGCGCTTTTTGCGCCTCATTGTGCCACCAAAACCGCCTCATCTTGGCTGCCACTGACAGGCTGATCGGCGCCACGATGATGTCATGAAGGTCAAAGATCTTTGGGTTGATCAGATGACCACTAACCCTAAACCCTAACCAATGGCGTGGAGCAGGAAAGAGTACGTAGTGCTCGACGGCGGAAAGGAGAAGGATTGAGCCGCTATGCGGAAACAGGCAATGCTAATGGGGTGGATGGGAAGAAAAGAAAAATACTCCAAACTACGCTGCCATGATCGAAGCTGCTGGCCCGGAAACGCCAGAACAGAAAGCGAACTCACGTGGCACACCGATGCAAAGGTACACCCGCGGCCGCTGCAACTGCCTGCGTCCTTAATGGACCAGCCTCATTGTACTATCGGCACATCATGCACAGGGAGATCAACTTAATTACCGTCATTATTGTACTATCGACCACTACCACTACCACGGTTTGTACCGCGCTGGATCGGTTCGGTTCACGTACACATGGCAAGGCGCTGCTGATTGGAGTGTGCATGACTGGTGCAGGCACTGCCCCGGACCACTCCGGCAACAGAACGGCAAGCGAGCAGCCGCGCTCTGGCGCCGGCGTGGCTCGAGGACCTCCTGCAGCTGTTGATGCTGCTGACTGGTGGGTCCTGCTGCAAGCCTGCGCTGCGCTTAATTAAGATATAATTGCCCGCGATTGATTAGCAGGTAGCTGCCGAGCCAGGCACAGACTCGTGCAGCAGCAATAGCATGCTCAGCGTGCACAGAACAGAGAGGCGCGGCGCAGCGAGGATCGCAGCCAGCAAGCTGCGGTTTTCCCGGAGGGACAAACAGGTGGAGGCCCCGCGCCGACTGCCTGCCCACCAGCCTAGCACGCATCTCCACGCACGCAGTCCTGTTCTTCCAGCCCATACATGATGACCTGCGTGCTCAGTCTGGGCCTGTGCCCACCACCAGAAATGTCGGCTACCACTTGCCACGGTACACACAACCCGTCGGTCCAAAAATGCAGATTCGTTCAAATCTTGCGCTTTTGTTGCTGATGAGGCGGCGAGGGAATCCGAAGCTTTGTTGTTCGGTGTATCCCAATGTTTCGATTTTGGGCCTAGCTTTGCCGGGCCGCATTTGGGCCAGAACCACGCCTTGGCGCGACCGGCCCATCGTGCCCTTCTAGGCCCGGGACGAACGAACCCGATTCCAGGCAGGACAGGAGCTCGCCTTCGTTCGTCGTCGTCCTCCTCCTCCGCGGCTCCGCTCGACAATCTGTTGGTGTGGCGTGGCGTGGCCTGGAGGGCTATCTGGACTAGGGATCGGTATGCTTGTTGGCGCGCAACTCTAGCTTGCTTCAACGGTGGAGTTCCGATCGGATCCACCCCGCCTACGCTAAGGCCGCCCCCCAAGTAGCAAGCTACAACCACACCAGAGAATTTACAAGGGACCAGCGGGCGCGCCGGCGAGAGGATCGGGATTCTGACTGCGCGGGGGGCCATGGCGAGCAGCTCGTCTCCGTCGCAGATCATCTGCGCCTCCTTCAATCAGGACAACAGGTGCGTACGTGGCAGAAGCAGCGGAGAATATCTCTCGTTCGTGATGGCCAATTATTACGGTGGCGGGGATGACGGGGTTAGGCGCGGGAGCTCTGATTCTGCTCTCTGGTTTGTTGGGTTGCTGCAGCATGTTTTCCGTTGCGACGAAGGATGGGTTCAAGATCTTCGAGGCTCGTAGTGGGAGGCTCTGCTACGAAAAGAGTGAGATTTTGCTCGGAGACTCCCCTTTTACAGATTTTCAATGGAAACAAATATATACCGATGTATGTAGCAACAATCAAATAGGCGCTCACTAGAGTGTAAGCTACAAATATCATTTTAGATCTTTGAAACTGCAATACGCTACGGTCTAGCAGAATCAAATCGAACAACACTGCCTATTTGTTTCTTAAAGAACATCAGTTGGCCATTCTACTGTGGAGAGAGTGTTCTGTGATCGTACTTAATACTGCCATTATGCGAGAGAAGCTGAGGCTTTATGAACCCTCTGTGTGTTTGCAGATATTGGGGGGTTCAACATTGTGGAGATGCTATTTGGAACAAACCTTCTTGCCATTGTCGGAACCGGTGAACAGGTGCTTCTCGAGCTTCTAGTGTTCCTTTTTGAGGGCTCGTTGCTGTTAATTGATTGCCCCTACACCTTCTGAACTCGCAGAGGTTAGTGGAGTTCCCTTGTTGACTGTCAGTTCAAATTCTTTCTTTTGTTTGCAGCCTGCAATGTCTCCTCGCCGTCTCTGCTTTTTCAATACCAAAACAGGAGCACTAAAGAAAGACCTGAACTTTAAGACTTCTATTTTGGCTGTTCGATTAAGTAGGAAGAGGTAATCATCTACTTCATTGTGTCTATCAGTTTATGTTGTGATTTATACTGATGTTTTGTTAATTGCTGTGCGTACTTTATTTGCAGTTTGTTTTGAATAAAATTGTTATCACATTATGTGCAGGTTCGTTGTTGTATTGCAGGATAGGACTTTTGTTTATGATCTAAATAGTACTACTATCTTGGAAGAAATTGAAACGGTACCCAATACAAAAGGTAAGGATCCTACTGCCGTTTGCTTACCAAATATTCATGTCATACCTCCTGCTAATATTCATTGCGGTCAAGCTGGCAATGGTTGTTTTTACTAGCTATATTTGCTGGTAACTTGTTTCATTTTAAAATCAGGTCTCTGTGCATTTGCTCCTAATTCTGAAGAGTGTTATTTGGCTCTACCAGCAAGCACATCCAAAGGATCTGCTTTAGTATACAAAGCATCAGAACCTGAATTAATATGCCAGGTAATTTTTATTTCCTGTGTCATACTTATACTGGCTCCAGCAGGTTTAGACGCTTCCTTATTGTGATTTTCCCACTTACCTTGCCAAAAGACAACCACTTCATTTTTCCAGACTTGTATCTTGGTTGACATGTATCACTTTAAAAGCCTATTAGATTTCAATGATTGTTTAAGACTTCTGGCTCTATTTTTCAAACACTAGAAAACATGCTAATGACTATGCAACCAATGTGGAAGCATTGAGCCTATTTATTGTTATTGTATCTATAGCTAGACAAATGGGTTGAAGCTCTATTAGACTCTTCTTCATGCTTATTGTGGTAGAAGAAACTTACAACACACATCTCAGTCACCTTTCAATCTTTAATCTTGCCAGTAGATGGAGGTTTCTTGTCACCATATTTTCTTCTGAAAATACCATTTGATTATATCCTCAGCTGTCCTAACTATATGCCCATATCCAATTCCTTCAATAAGAATTCTTCCAGTGTGAAGTTCATTGCTTCTTCCTTTTTCCCTTTATTTATGTCTTCTTATTGTTTTGTGTACTTGCCCGACAGATAGATGCTCATGTTGCTCCCTTGGCTGCAATGGTTTTTTCTTCGAATGGCATGTACCTGGCAACTGCATCTGAAACGGGTACTATGGTTAGGGTGCATCTTGTCACACAAGCAACCAAGGTGAAGTTACACCTTTCTCCTTTGCCTGATTTATTAATACAGAACAACAGAATCCTGCCATCTTCTTTAAAACAAGAACACCTTTCTTGTTTGGAACCAATTTGACATTGAGCTCTCTACGATCCACCCTTTTTTTTGCATTTTACTTGAGCAGTCACATAGTTTTCGGCGGGGAACATACCCATCGACGATCTATTCATTGTCATTCAGTCCATCTGTTGACCTGCCTGACGTTCTTGCTGCCACAAGTTCGTCAGGCTCTTTGCACATGTTTTTCCTTGATGCTGCAAGGAACGGGAGGTATGTTTCCTGCTTTATGTGGCTATGATTTGCAGGCCATTCTTTCACAGGCATGATTTGACCTGGCGATACACATTCTTTAGGAGAGAAGCAAACACATTGCTCAGTTCAGTGATTCCTGGATCAGTAACTTATGCTTTGGACCCAGCTAATCATCATGTTATCCACAGTGTTGTCCCTGCAGACATCAGGAGGTCCATTCAATATCACCTGCTTTCTGCCTTCCTTGTGCAAAATTCGTTCTTGATTTTAATATCGTCGTCCCTTTATGCAGCTGTCTGGCAGTACATAGTGTTGAAAATTCACAAAATTCGTCTAAACTTCCTGCGTTGAAGTAAGAACCACAAAAATCATTGTCTGTTCATGAGGATTGTTTCCTTTTTATTGTTGTGGAATGGCTTTAACTGCCTATCTTTACTGCCCATGTGATATTTTGCAGGACGGCAATTTACATTGTAACACATGACGGATACTTCCGAGAGTACGTTATCGGCACAACCAAGTCAAATGAATCTTCGTGGTCATTGGAGCGTGAATTCAATCTCCTGGATGCTTGTTCGGGTAGCCCCAGCCCCCAAGCAGAATGAGCAGCACATAGACTTGACTTGTAATGCTTGCTGACCACTTGCTCCTCCAACTGGAACCTGCTAGGTGACTATGTTTGTATATATGCTCACGGGAGTTCTTCGGCCTGACTTTAACCGTGCATTTGGACTAACTCAACTGTAGAAAGCGTAGAGGTGCCCTTAACTTTGTGGGAATTGGCATGCTGTGGCGGATGTAAATTATTATAGAAGCAAACAGCAAGTTTAATGCAATACATACAAAAAAAAATCGACCTAAGAAATGGTTCCCATTCCATTGTATTTTTAGGTTTTTTTTTACGTTGTGCCATTTAACTTGCTTCGAGGTTTTGTTTTTCACTATGCAACTTCAGCATAGCCGCATAACACTGGCTGTAAATGAAAAATTCAGGAAACGCATCCTTCTCAGCTGATTATAAAATGGGATCCTGACAGTGTGTCCCGGATTTAAGCCCTCATCTCAGTGTTGGGTTTCAATTCCAACGTGTCCCAGTTTGCTTGGAACTAAAAGGCTTTGCTTAGTATTTATGAACAGTGTAACACGGAACAGTGGTTGAAAGCTGGTATTTGCTTGGAAAGGAATAGCCGTCGAGGCAGGGCCAGGGGCGGGCAGCTGAGGAGCCAGGCGGCGGCAGCCGTGAGCAACAGGGAAGCTCGGCTAATTTCACAAGTTCACAACGTGACAGCGATGCATAGTGCCAAGGCCCAAGGCTCTGCAGTGTGATGCGCGTGCGTTAGACCTTGTACTTAGGCAAAAGTCAAGCAGCACGCAGCAGCGTCTCAAAAGGAAAGAAACATATAATAAACTTGATAACTTTTTTCTTCTCACACGGGAAACTGCGCTCCAACAAAAACACGGCGCCATGCCATCCATAAACACGTACACATATTAATATTGGGTACCTGCATCAGTATCCTTTGACAGGGATGAACAATGGGGCATTGCTAGTTCCATCCAGATATATCCCATCTTTATCTTTATACCCCTCTCCAATGCTAAACATCCATTTGAAAACCTCATGAACACAGATTATCTTGTTATGACCGGCCGTTGATGCTCCCATTGCAGCTTCAGCATCAGATCTGTCAATGCGAAGCATGTACATATTAACATACAGGAATTTTACATTGGCAGAAAAGTCTTTACTATGGATTCCTGGAGCATCCACTACCCAATTTCTACATATTAAGATTCTCCGAAGTTGTACATAAATTAGCTTGCGAGGAGGGGAAATGTTGTGTGCACCTGTGCTGCCTTTGCTTTAAGCCTCTGAACCTCATCTTGTGTGCACAATAACCTGCAGTACTTTGAACTTTTAGGAATCGGGACAAAGGCTCTTAAAATTGTCTTACTTTGGTTCCAAAAGACCAAATTAAGATGATTACCGCCATTGCAGCTCCAAGACCTCATTCAGCAGCTCCTTTTCCTTTTCATGTGCAGCTTCCAACTGGAAAGGTAGCCAGGATTATAATGTTTACCGTGGCAAAACAAAGTGGTATAGCTAATGTGTTCCCTCCATCCTAAACTATAAAGATTTATATGTTTGTTCTAAATTAAAGTATACTAAGTTTGACAAAGTATAAAAAATATTTATGATATCAAGTGAGCATCATTATACCCATTATTAAGTACATGCTATAAGACAAACTCACATATCTGTATATTTTGGGACAGAGGGAGTATAAACTATTCATCAACGTTTCCAGTTTACCCCCATTCCATTTATGAATATCGACGTATTACTAGTTTTATAACACTATTCGCAACGTAGAGGAGAGCATAATCTAAAAGGAAAATCATTTCACCATGGATCTGTCAAATGATAGTGCAGTTGATGGAGATGTTGAGCGACTTGTGGAAGGCATACACGGCGAAGCCATAGAGGGTACGCTTGGTGAAGCCATATCACAACCACTTAACTGCTTCATTGCGTTAAGTATTTGCTCCTGCAAGAGAGAACAAAGATACGGTATCACCAGAGCTGAAAGTTCAGCTTCATTTTGAGTTGTTTGATGGGTACGTGTCCTTTTGTCTGTGTTTTACAGGTGTGTTTACCCTCTGAAGCATATTTGTCTGAAGAACATTGTATAGCTGCAAGTAGAAGGAGCCACCAATAATGCTTGATGCAGCTTCTGCAGAAGATGGTATACTTAACAACGGAAGACGCGAAATCGTCTGCATATTAGAAAAATGGAATGTTTAGTTAAAGAAAATGTCAATGGCGGGGGAAAAGAAAAACTCATTTTTTGCTGCCTTTTACACTGTTAAGATGCTTAGGCAACAAAAGAAAGAAGTATAAGGACTTTTTTCTCCTATTACAAAAGAAAGAAGTATAAGGACTTTTTTCTTCTATTTTTACAAAAGAAAGAAGTATAAGGACTTTTTTGTCCTATTTTTACAAAAAAAAAAAACTTGTAAAAGTGGGGCTTGTAACCTGCATGCTGTGACACTTTTGTAGGCCAGGTGGTTGAGCCTGAGATTATCAAATATATTTCATCATTAAGTTATCTGAATATGAATGCACAAATAACTTATGTCTGCCAATACCTTATCAAAGTCAACATGCCCAGGTATAACTTTAAATCGACCTCTAATAAGCGGAGGTTTCGATCTATCATCATGGTCCTCTGCATTAAAATGAAGCACATTAAAGTTAACACATTAAGAGGTAGCAAGGATCAAGGTTATGGTACACAAAGCTGCATTTGAACTTATGAACCTAGAACCTTTACCTGCTGATTTATGTGCCTTAGGAATAGCTTCAGAAGATGATGTTTCATCTGATATATGCCAGGGCACTCCATTACACTTGTCACGGTTATGCGTGTTGCTTTGCTGTTTGAAGCTGAAAGGTTTAGATCTTAGCTAAATACTGATTTGAAAAGATAAGGACGAACAACAGTATTCTTAATAAAAAAATAAATGCATAAGAACTTCATAGCTTCTTCAACAATACTGAGCAGGCACCAAAAGATTAATCAATGTGATGTGATAATAGAGCCATCTTTAAGTTTCCTTCTGTTTTGATACTAGTATATTCTCTTTCCAGTAAAGTTGTGTAGCTTACATATTAGTTACGCTGACATGAATATGGAAACAGCCTACTTCTAATTGGTTTAACAAGGCCAATGATATTAAAGTTTTAAGTAAACACATCATGGAATGCAAGGGAAAATAAACTATACTCAAGCAACTTGATTTTGACTAGGACAAATGCTTACAAATGCTACTGGTGGAACATGCGCATACATGTAAACCCAAGCAAAATAACTTTAGAACTACATCAGCCCGTAAGTGGCATTGTTATATAACTGAATCTTCATAGACACTGCTGCAAGCTTCAATTCTATCTCGTGCGACAGTCATATTAAAAGAACAGGTGTCAATTCTGACTTTGGTAATGCTACTTCTTTTAGACTACGTAGAATGTATCCTTTAGTCTGTAAACTGTAACAGACCTCTCTTTGGACGAAAGGAATCCATCTGATGAGCAAGAACTAAAGGAAAACTTCCTTTCATGGGATGAGCTAGTTGGAATAATATCTGGTTGTCTCTCTTGACATTCCAAATCGAAGCTTTCTGCAGAGTTGTCTTTCCTGACAATACCGTTTATGGCCATCCCACGCATAGAAGCATTCCTGAGTGTAAAGAAGTGAACCAATTTGATGAAGAAAAAAGAATGTTTATGTAGCATCAGTACTCCAAAATGGAACCTAGTTCTTGTCATTACAAGCAGATCACCTTAACAAGCAAGCAGGCTGATCAGGAGATGAAACAGTTGACTTATCATTGACCGTCACATCATTTTCCTACCAACTTTGCTTGGGTTAGATGTCAGCCAGAACTTTATTATGCGTTATAACACCCAAATTTCCACATGAACGGAAACTTACGATGTCAGCATCATACTTCATTGAGAAATCTCTCGACAAATGAGGTCCTTCTGGTGCTTGCTCCTGCAAGCTGTCCAAGTCATAGAAAGATGTATCTGAGTCTTTGCATGATACACTGTCTTCGCATTCTGTGCCCTGAAAAAGGGTCAAAACACAAATTACATGATCTGAAAATAAATGATGGAAATGTTATATGCCTACCAGTGAAGCTTGGGATCTCAGGTCATCCATGTCAAAGTTCCAGCTGCTAATACCCCTTTTGTATTCATCCTATCAAAACAAGAAACGGTAGGAATTAATGCATAATGTGAAAAGTGGTAATGAGCTCCTGCTAAGGCCTTGCTTGATTATTAAAGACGCTATTATATACTACCTCCAATCTTTTATATTTGACGTTTCAGACCAACAATTAGAACTGATCACAGGCAAAACTTCATGTCCGAAATGTCAAACATAACCTACCGGAGGTGGTATCATATATAATAGGTAAGGAGCAATCGTTCGAGAGAAAAAAAAAAGTAAGGAGCAATGTGGAGGCAACTTTGTTTTTTCATGGGAAACATTTTAGTGAGGAAGACCTAAGTGTGGAAGGTTTTGCTCAACTCACTACAATAATAGAAAAATTTCCACGAATTCAGATCTTTAGTGTGCGCACCTGTGATATTTCTTCTTTCTTTCCATCAGACATTTTCTTTTGAGCCATTAAATGTTCATCCTTTTCCTGCAATATGGTGAGGTTTTCTGCATAAATTTCACGGAGAAGAATAGTTAACCACAAAGCAGAAGTTCAAACTAGTGTGTACCTTCAAAGCTTGATATCTGACACCAAGGCCAGGCAATCCTTCCAAAAGCTTTCGAGCAATGAAATCAGTGGAACGAGCTTGCTTGAAAAAGGGTTGCTTCAACAACTTTTTTGCCGGTGGCCTCTTTGAAGGGTCTTTTACCAAACACATAGCAATCATTTGCTTGAAGTTCTATTGCAAGAATTTATTTTCAGAAATAAGAAGTGTAAACTGTAATCAACATAGAAAATACTGAGGCCATACCCTTGAGAATTTCTTATCTCTTTCATAGTCAAGTCCCGGAGGAGCATTCTGAAGCGTCATAAGCAAAACCTGCAAAGTGCAGGAATTTTGTGAACTGTCAGAACGGGAACATAACAAGAGGATTCATTTCAAAGGTAATGTAATGGCATATCCTGAAGGTATACCTTCATGGGAGGGTACTTAGAGAAAGGAGCGTGACCGTGGGCAAGTTCAAGCGCAGTAATTCCAAAGGACCATATGTCTGCTCTGTAGTTTATTGAAGTGGCACCAGTTAACAAGGAGTGGTACAGATGAAAATTAACTAGTAACCAGGAAAACCAAGTACCCTACTTGAAATCATATCCATGTAGCTGCTCCATAACCTCGGGTGCCATCCTAATATATTAAAAATGTCCGAGGATGAACATGTGGTAAAAAAACTCTACATGTCATAAAGGAAATAGCATTCCATATTATTAAAGATTATGTACCAGCAAGGAGTTCCTACAAAAGTATTCCTGGCCCTTTGCCTATCACCAGAATCAAATAGGCAAGCAGAGACTCCAAAATCCCCAAGCTTAATTCCTCCCCGAGAATCAACTAAAATATTTCCTGCCTGTGACCAAAACAATGAGAAAAATATCAAACTACTAGTCTACTACACTTTGAGGGAACAACTAGATAGGAAAAGAGATACAATAATTAATTTGATATAGCCATATAGCATAGCAGTCACAGAGAAAGAGCAGAAAGCAACAGGATGCATGTGAAAGAAAAGATGGTTGCAATTATGCATTTACCTTCACGTCTCGATGTATATGCCCATGATGGTGTAGATACTCTAAACCTTTCAGGACCTCACGAAGCACCGTCGCGATGATGGCTTCCTCGAAACCAGTAGGATGCACTGATTTCATTATGTGAAGGCAAGACCCTCCAGCCATATATGGCATAACCACCCATAACGTTTGGTCCTTTGCAAATGAACAATGCGCCTTGACAACGTTAGGATGGTCTATCAGAATCATTGTCTGAGCTTCACGCATGATGTTATTCTGCGTTGACAGTAAAAAAATTGCGTTGAATATTCCCGTTAGTTATTCAGAGACGGCCGCAACCCTGGTGGTACGTAAGCTAGAAACAGGGCCACGAAACTGGAACAGAATCAGTTTGAGAAAAACTGGAACAGAATCCATGAAAATGTCAACCGGTGGGGCTACAGAGACAGTAAAAAAAATGTAACAGAAAGAATATACAGACTATTGGCACCCTTGCATCTAAGATTTGAACAGTACCCACCAAATAAGTGTTCCTTTTTTCACGGACTCTGCACAGTGCTCAGCTATCATTCAGGATCATTTTCTTCAGGAAAAAAAAACAAATCCACTTCTACCCAGGACATTCTTCTGAACATCACTGGTCCAAATAGTTCCTAAAAGCAAAGCGACACCACTCCCGGTTGATGCGCCTGCAGACCATCTAGCTAGTGCACGCAGCACGGACATCGGCACGCACAGTCGGCGACACACGGCATGATTCAGTGAACGAGACGGAAATGTAATGGCATGTAGCGTGTACCAGGTCGCTGTTGGTGCGCTCGAAGTCGAGCACCTTGACGGCGACGATCTCGTCGAGTGGCTTGCAGAGCGCGCGGTAGACGATGGCGCTGACGCCCTGCCCGATCTCCTCGTACAGCTCGTAGTCCGCCTCGTTGATCGGGTACTTGCGCCTCTCCGCTCCCCCGCCCCCCACCGACTTGTCACCCGACCCCGTCATGCTGCCGGTTTCCGATCCCCGAACCGGACGGCAAAATCCCGCCGCCGATCAGACGCCTTCGACCGCCGAACGAGCCGAAGCCCCAGGGCTGCGACTGCGAAGGAGGGTGGTCGCCCGACGAATGGGTGGTGCGTGCCTCGGACTCGGAGGTGGAACGGAAGGAGGAGAGGAAGGGGGAGACCTGTGCTGCGAAGGGCCGCGCGCTGCGGAGGAGGAAGGAAACTGGAGAGGGGGCGCGTGGCTGAAGCGGGATGCAGACATTTGGATGCAGGGATGGCGCCACTTGGTTGGGAAGGAGGCCACGGTTAGACCAAAGGACGACAGAATTAGCTAGGTTACAGTAACGCTGAGTGTAGTTTAAATTTGATTATGGTCTTCAGTCTTGCTACTAGAATCGGTCCCCAGTCCTCTGCGGTACGGAGGACATCACACTCCCTAAGTTGAAACTCCAGTGTGTCTACAGTGTTGCTACAGACTCTGTCCTTTGATACGTAGTGTGTTCCCTTCCGTCGAACACGTAACTAATTCGCAGGTTGTTGATCCATCTCAACCAAAGGTCAAAATCTTCCGTATTAATCCATTAACTAATGGTTTGCACTCGGCTTCAGAACTTGTTTCCTGGCAGGTACTCTAGAACCTGTGCATTAAAACATCTAGACCATACATGCATATGTGATTAGACTTTTGTTGTGTTTTTTATGAGAGCTTGAATTCAAAGTGTAGTTCAAATTCAGGTTATACCTATAGTGTAAATGTTTGAAACAATACATCAAAGACCAACCTTGGACCTGACTTGGGCCGGGGCCAATCTGACTATCTGAGGGGTTTCCGACATCTTGATGTCTCAAGAAAAAAAGCTGCCATCTTGAAGTCTGATATTGACTTTTCTTGTCAATACTGAGTGGTGTTTTAGTTGATTAACATCATCTAGAAAAGCTACATTTTCATGCCGATTGCTTAGATAGGGAAAATCGTAACATTATCGTTATATTGGAGTATATGTATTACACTTGTGCAACCGTTCAACAGAAGGTAAGACTTAAGAGGTCACTAACCAGGTAAGGTTTACTATTATGTGAGACGTTAGAACCTACTAGAAGGCTTGGGTGGAGCATCATACTCATACGACTTTACAACATTAAGCAACATGTGCCTGCTTTTCTCTTCTAACTCGTTAAGCCCGCATTCAACGCGCAGGTTTGGCTTCTTTGGCCTCACCGCATCAGCTATATGCTTTGTTTAAGAGTACTAATAATATGGAGGTAATCGTGTGACAGCCATCCGTTGTAGTCTAGCTGGTTAGGATACTCGGCTCTCACCCGAGAGACCCGGGTTCGAGTCCCGGCAACGGAATATTTTTTTCACCCTCATCATTTGAGTAGTAGCCACCGTTGGGCTGGGCCTTTGTGCAGCCTTCGGTTTGGCAACGGTTTTTTTTTTTTTTTTTGCATGCTCATCATTTCAGGAGTGGCCCCCGTTGGGCTGGGCCTTTGTGCAGCCTTCGGCTTCGTCGGGCAAGTTTGGTGCTCATGCACTGAATCTGCGCTGTAACGGACAAGTTTCTGCAATACCATTTTACATACAACAATAGCATATATATACTCCTCGTATTGACGCCATTGGATTAGTTAGAAACGGTTGTAAAAGGAGTAAAACTGATAGAAGAAAAATATTTTTACCCTTTCATTTTTTATTTTCCAATCTTATTTTATGTCCATATCCATCAGGTAGTTTCTTTGTTTTAAAATTAAAAAAAAAGAAGGACATCGATCAACCGGGTCTCTTTTCTTTTAATTTCATATTTCTCTTTCCTTTTCCTTCTTTCTTGATTGCCGGCCGGTCCGTTTTTTTCTTTTCTTCAACACTTTGGATTCTCCGTGTGCATATAGCACGCACATCTATGCTAGTTCATGAAAGGCATCAGTTGTGCTGTGATTGAATTAACGTAGGACTAGTGGTGAAAGTGGCATTGGTAACTTCCAGATTCATAAGGGCAGATGCAGAGTAGGATATAATATCATGAAAATAGGGCAGATACGGACTATCCGGCATTTGAATATAGATTATACAACCCTTATAATAGGATTATCCTATTATTTTAAAAATATATCCGTTGTTCACTACTCACAAAAATTGTCCTCGGTATTATTTATTATTTAGCTACTTAGTTATGATATAATGATATGTAAATTATGAGGGGAACTATTATACTTTATTTATTAATTATTGATCGTTGTAGAAAAGGCTACACGTAAGCATCTATTATCCAATCTTTTCAAATATGTTTATGCTCCGACACCTATCCAACTCTGCACCATTTTCAATATCCTAAAAAATCCATATACATATCAGTAACCGTATCATATTCGGTCCGCTCCGAATCTGACAAAAGGAATGTTTAGGATATTGAGAATGTGTTATCCGCTCCGATCTGATCTGTTTGCATTCCTACGAAGGAGGGCCTGAGGCCATTGAATTTGAAAAGAAGGGACGTGTATCTGTTTTTTTGACAAGATGAGAAAAGGAAGGTTGAGACCAAAGTGAAATTTTCATATAGCTAGTCTCTAGGAGTCTTGTAGTATGCATATTATTTACGGTAGAAGAAACAACCAAAATGCGATTTATAGACCACATAGAAATGCCAAAAGGCGTAGATCTATCGTAATAGTGCTAAAAAACTATTTGTTGCCACGGCGACGAATAGTGAACCATCGCCGAAGGCCCACCATGGCCCAAAAAGCCACTGGCGACGACAATGAAGAGATGCCCGCCGGGTTCTAGATTAGGGTTTCGGGTTTGCTGGTGGTCCTCATCTTCTCTGCAGGGCCGTCTCCAAAAATATGGGCTCAGGAGCGAAATGCATAGGGGGCCTGAATATATAAAAGGTAATATATAAAGGATATCTGAAACATTCTTTCACTCACTCAAATAACTTAAATATATATTATTTCGCATCAAACACTAATGTTGAAAGAGTAAACACGGTGCTAACATCATGTTCTACTGCTGAAAAGCATTGACCGTCTTTTTTTTCTTTTTTGAAATGAATTCTTCAATTATATCTTCATAATTAATATTTTCCAAGATATCATTTATTTTCAAGAGATATAGTCGTCAACCCATTGAGTCTTTCGTGTTTCATAGTAGAACGCAAGTAGGCTCTCTTCATAACTAAACCAGTACAGATCGCTGGATGCTGGTCATTGAAAAAACATAGCTTACCTGGGCAAATATTGATCCAAAGAGGCACAAGTTAGATGGATCATATTGTGACCGTCTCGAACCGGGGCTTGCCGGCTCGGTGAAGCTAGAACGGCATCGGGCGTGGTGTCGTGGTCGCATCAAGGGCTTAGGGTTCGTCGGCTCGAGATCTAGACGTTCGACGACGACAGTTCGGCTCTCACGTACTGTAGTCTAGTATTTTTTAAAAACCAGTCTCGTATTCAATCGCGTAGCCTCGATTCCTCGTTAATTTGGCCAAGGCGCTTAGTTGAAACTTGAAACAGCCGAACACGCAGCACAAGCATTAATCACGTATGCTATTTTGCTAATGGACAAATTAAAGCAACATTATTTGGGGGCCCTGTTCAGCCACTCCCTTCGAGGGGTCTGCTTCTCCGAGGCTTAGAAGGTGGTCGGAAGGGGTCGCCGATGGAGGTGAACGCGCTGGTGGTGAGATGGGTAGCGAGAGCGCCACCCACTAGGCAATGGTGGTCATTGGTTGGGCCAGGAGGTGGCGGTGGAGCTCCGACGGCAGTGGTGGTGGGGAGTGGGCCGGCCCCGTACAACCTTCAGAGGTGGAAGGCGTCCTGGCGCCCACGTATAGCCACGTCCACTATACTCTGCTTTCCTGTGTTATATGCGGAACATATTTCTTTTGATGCTTCGCCTGGCTATTGGGAATGATCGGCCACTGCTCGAATGAACCCACCGCTACGGCAAGGCTGCAAGGCGACCAACCACCACCATATGTAGTCGTCACAACAAATGAATCATGTCATGAGAAAAATGTGCTGACAACATCTTCCAAACATTCCTGCTACCGAAAACATCTAGAGATTTGGCGCTAGTGTGTTGAGTGGCTCCTATCTTTGTATTCTCTTTATTATGATTCGTAAACTGCGGCTAACTCTCTGTGGTTATAATTTGCTATTTTCATAATACAGAGACGTGCTTCGTATGTTTGAGAGAAAAAAAACATCTCTTGAAAATTGGTCCAGAGCCATAGGTCCTCATCCACACCTCAACACATAACGGAGACATCTGTACGGTGCATTGCCGGTAGGGAATATAAGGCTTTTGGAGCGTGAGAATTTATATCATTCACGCAGAAATCATGCCGTCCATGCGGTCCATCTCATCAATTTTAGTATTTTTGGAGTTTTAAAAAATTATCCTAATTTTGTAAAATACTTTGGTTTTAGAAAAGATTGAATGCTTGGATGGAATACGAATTGCAATTTTAAACTACGACATTGCCAAAACTAAAGTATTTTCGGAATTTGAGAAACTCCACTTAAACCTCGCCATTTAAACTTGTTTTAAATGTAAACGTTTTGCTCGATGCCTCCAGACCGGGCATTGGGCTCGCCACCCGTCAGTCACTGCTCACGTTGCTCCCTCCGCCAGAGCGGGACTCCAGATGCGGATCATGTTTCACGAAATTTCACAGAGCCCCGTTTCGAGGTTCCCAAGCGCCGGCCGGACTAGTCGTTGCTCGTCCGTGGTAGGGCCAGACCATCTCACCGAGATCCGAGAGCTGACACATTCGTTTGACATTTTTACTATATATCTGCCATGGCGCAGATCACATTGACCTATCATCGTCACATGAACCGTAATAATTGTAACATCGAACCTAAAGCATTTTTTATACAAGATCAAAAAATCAAGAAATTTTCCAAATAAACTAATATCAAAAGAATATCATAGTTTTTACAAAATACTTTGATTTTAGAAAGATATTGATTGTTTGGATGGAATAAGAATTGTTTTGAAAACTGCGCCGCATGGCTAAAACTAAAGTATTTTCGTCAGAAACTCCACTCCAAACGTCGCCAATTAAGCTTGTTTTAAAACTAAAATGCTTTGCTCGATGCCTCCAGACCATGCTCACGTTAGGCTATTTTCAATGGAGTGTCTCAAATGGGTTCCTCAAAACACTGTCTGCTACTGTTTGATATAAATGCTACACTATAGACAGAAAATGAAATAGTTAGAATAGTGATAAAGAATATGATTTGACGAGCGTGGGGAACACTGCGGACACGCTGCCCCTCCGCCAGAGCGGGACTCCAGATGCGGCCACCGCCCCATTGGTGCCCACCGGGAGAAGACGGCCGCATGGGCCCTGGTCAAGTCAACTAGTACGGATCGTGTTTCGGGAAATTTCACGGGGCCCCGTTTCGAGGTTCCCACGCGCCGTCCGGACTAGTCGTTGCTCGTCCGTCGTAGGGCCAGACCACTTCACCGAGATCCGAGAGCCGACATATTCGTTTGACATTTTTACTATGTACTATCTGCCATGGCGCAGATCACATTGACCTATCATCCCGTCACATGAACCGTAATAATAGTAACATGGAACCTAAAGCATTTTTTATACAAAATCAAAAAATCAAGAAGTTTTTATGCTAAAGTTTTCCAAATAAACTAGTATCAAACGCCCTAATTCATTTCTTTCAACCCATGCTAGGAGTAGATCCCTAGACTAGCTAGGGAACAAAACACATTCTCATGCCCAAAGAAATCCAGCTCGTCACTCACCAGGAAAAAAAAAGGGCCGAAGAGACTGGCCCACCGCATCTCCGGGCCCACCCACGTTTGAAGACGCCACCGACCACTTGCGTCACCGACCCACAGCCATGTGGTCCCACGCAGCAATAAATGCAACGGATGGCCCACCGCCAGTGCGAGGAGCCAGCTGGCGACCACTTCGCGCGCTTCGAGGTGCAGGCGCAGCTTATCTTACCGCATATCCGAGTGCTATTTACAGGACTGCCACGGCCGGCCACCGATTTCCTCGGCCCCGTCTCAGGCGGTTACTCGGATGGCGTAAACGAACAGCGTCGGTTTGAAATTTCAAACCGGATATCATCTGGGTAGACTACCAGCATTTGACAATCGAGTTCGGTGTCAGCAAGAATCTGAGCTGAGATTAAAACATTCAAGTTCTAGAATGGAGGGAAGAGGATCCATGGAGGACAGCCAATTTTACACAAATAAGGCTTTCTTCCTCCTCCCGCTCCTCGCCACGGAAAGAATTTTTCCCCCATTGTCTGTCTCTCTCTCCTCAAAGGAACACCCGTATTTCCACCAGAAAAAAAAAATCTTGCAGATAAGAATGCCAATGTTGGATCCGGGGAGTGGTGGCCCGCGACCGGGCCAAAGATGGGAAAAAAAATTTAAGAAGGAAAGAATCAGGAGACGACGACGAAGGATTAGCATGGACTATTGCCGCAAGTTCTTGGATCCCCTGGTGTAGCCGTAGTAGGAGAGGTACCACTTGACGAACTTCTTGAGGCCGACGTCGAGGTTGGTGGTCGGCTTGTAGCCGAGCTGCTCCCTCGCGAGCGAGATGTTGGCGTGGGTGAAGGGCACGTCGCCGTTGCCGGGCATCTCCACCACGTTCTTCTTGGCCTTCATGCGGAGGTGCTTCTCGAGGATGGCCACGAGGTTGGGCACGGTGACGGGCGAGGTGTTGCCGAGGTTGAAGATCCTGTAGGGCGCGGGCCCGCGCTTCTTGCCGCCGGTGCCCGTGCTCCTGCCGGCCGTGTCGAGGGAGCCGAGGCAGCCCTTGACGATGTCGTCGATGTAGGTGAAGTCGCGCGCCAGGTCGACGTGGTCCTTGCCGCGGTACACGGTGATGGGCTTCCCCTGCAGGATGTTGCGGGTGAAGGAGAAGTAGGCCATGTCCGGCCGGCCCCATGGCCCGTAGACGGTGAAGAAGCGGAGGCCGGTGACGGAGAGCCCGTAGATGTGGTTGTACGTGTGGGTGATCTCCTCGCCGGCCTTCTTGGTGGCGGCGTAGAGCGAGGCCGGGCGGTCGGTGCGGTCGCGCTCGGAGAAGGGGACCTTGTCGTTGAGGCCGTAGACGGAGGAGGAGGAGGCCCAGACGACGGCCGGCTGCGGGTCGGCGTCCTTGCAGGCCTCGAGGAGCGTGACGAGGCCGGCGACGTTGGAGTGCACGTAGGACGCCGGGTTCTCCATGGCGTAGCGCACGCCGGCCTGCGCGGCGAGGTGGAGCACGTGCGTGAAGGGCACGACGTCGAAGAGCTTGGCCAGGAGGCGGCCGTCGTTGATGTCGCCCTCGACGACGAAGACGCCGTGGGAGGCGAGCAGCGCCTTGCGCGCCTTCTTGAGCGACGGGTCGTAGTAGGCGTTGAAGTTGTCGACGCCGACGACGCCGTCGCCGCGCTTGCGGAGCGCGAGCGAGCAGTGCGTGCCCACGAAGCCGGCGGCGCCCGTGACGAGCACCGACATGCCCGCCCCCGCGGCGGACCCGGGGGGCCGCCTCGGCGCGGCGGACGCGCGGATCTGCCGCTCCCAGTGCAGGCCGCCCCAGGAGGCGGCGAAGTACTTGGAGGAGGTGTCGACGAAGGACTGGAAGCTGAGGTAGGACGCCGTCATGGCGACGAGGAAGAGCGCCCACAGGAACATGGTGCTGGTGGACGCGAAGCAGCGGTGCAGCTGCCGGTTCATGCCGCCCGCCCTCTCGATCTTCACCTTGCCGGGGGTGGAGGGGAAGAGGTCGTCCTCCAGCACCCGCATCTTCAAGGCCGCCGTCTCCTTGCCGTGCCACGCACCCCGAGTCCGTCACCGACCGACCAGGAAGGAAGATACCAATCTGATAGGCCTCCTCTCTCTCTCCCTGTCCTCCCCTCCCCTCACAACAACAGATTCTTCTTCTTCTTCTTCTTCTTCCTCGACGCAACCAGAAGCACTGCAAACACGCCGCCGCACGGCAGGGACAGGGACCCTTCAGACGCAAGGGATCACCCCGCGGCCGCCGCGCTGCTGGACTCCGGTTCCCCTCCGATTCTTCACCGACCGATCGACTATTCCTTTCTTCCTCTCCCTGAACGGATGGATGGATACAGATGGATCGGCCGCCGGATGAATGGATTGATACCCTGCTTCCTTGGATTGGGAGGGAGAGCCCGGGGAACAGAAAATTTTATTCGGTGGGAGAGGAGACGAAAGGGAGGGGGGGAAGAGGAGGGCAGGAGCTTTGACGCGCGCCTGCCTAGGGAAAGCGTAGAGGGGGACGGTGCGGCGATATAAATAGAGGAGCGGGGCCGACAGCGACGGGAGCGAGCGATGGCGCCGCTGCCGCCGGTGGCGACGAGGGTGGCTGCGGCGGGGCGCACGGGCGGCCCGGGAGCTTGTGGGGAAACGGAGGCAGCGATGACGTTGACGGCAACGCGCTTTGCCTATTTTTGGGGGCTGCGCCTGCAAGCGCTGGAGATGAGATGGGTGGGCGCTGGGCGGATGCGCTGTGTTTTGTTTTTCTGGGCTCGTCACATTTACGGCATGCGAGTTTTTTTTTTTTTTTTTTTTGCGCGTGGGCGTAAATGTGATTCGTCATCCATTCATGGGCGAGTCCACGCGTGAGAAGCAAATTTTGCTCCCATTTATTCAGATCTGAAAATATTTTGGATGTACTAACAGTCTCTACTAGTAAAAGCAAGATTGGTCTTTGTTGTTTTTTCCCCCCTAGCGTGTGGGTGTCACCAGCAGTCCAGCACCGTTCGTCGCCCGCTCCCCGTGTTGCCTTTTTTTCGCCCAATGCCAAACGGCGCCGATCCCAAGAGACGACCGACGTGAGATTCCGTGGAGATGGCAATCGTTATTCAAACCCTAGAAGGGAATTCCTCCGCTCAAACACGTTTACGATTCTCACAGTTGATTCTCGAATGGCAGATCTGAACAAAATCCCTTTTCTGGATATAATGCGCGACTCCATGGTAATATTCATATGCTATAAATTTTCAAATCCGTCAAGTTCGTCCTACAATTCTCGCACCGCTCACAAATTCAAAAGCTTCAAAAGTATATACAGATGCATTGTATTCATCACATTGTCTTGCGTCCGGAGGGTATTGATACAAAAGTAAATCCTCACAACACCTCAGCCGCATGTTGGTTCAATCCAGCCCTAGCTGATATCATGTGTAAACAAAAGCATGTTCCGGAAGTGGAATAGTGTTAGATATAATGTGTGGCTGTATATTAGTATCCATATGCCACAAATTTTCAGATCTTTAAGTCAGTCCGCATCGTATGTACAATATTCGTACCACTTGCAATTTTGTAGCTTGAAAAGTGTACATAGGCGTATCATATCCATCTCATTAACTTGCATCGGGGGGGAGGGTATCGATGCGACAGCAAATCCTCGAAACGCACAGATACAGTCTAGCTCTAGCTTTTTATACATTTCTTGCCCCTTTCGATGAAACCTAGTCAAAGACCACCTTGCAACAACATACCATCTTCAAAACACCTCTCTTGCACGCAGGTTGGTGCATCAATCCAGCTCTACCTGATATAATGTGAGAACAAAAGCACGTTTTGGTAGTTGACTAGTGATAGATATAATGTGTGCGACTTTATGCTAGTATCCATACGTCCTAAACTTCCAAATCCTTAAGTCAATCAACATCATACGGACAATGTTCGTACCGCTCACAACTTCAAAGCTTGAAAAGTCTATACATATGCATTGTATTCATCTCGTTGTCTTACGTACGGGTGGCATCGATACGAAAGCAAACCTCAAAGCACTTCCCATGCGCGTTGTTGTCCACTCTTCCCAACAAGATGGTTAAGGACCTCATAAGACAAAGGAGAGTGCCAGACATAGATTTTCGGAATACTTCTACTGGGGATGCTCATTTATTTTCCATATTGTACCTTGAAGAGGACTCGAACCTCCATGCGAGATTTCGAGTCTCGTGTGCCTACCATTTCACCATCAACTGTCAATGCCTCCCCCATTATGCTAACAATTTTGGTTTTGATGATGCTCTCCCATCACCAACATTGTGTACGACCCATTTTCCACGTGTGTGTTTTTCTCCTATTGGTGTTCATGGACCATTAGCCGGGATGTTTAAATAGTATAAGATAATAGTTAGTTAATGGCCCACTTTAGCTCATTGGACTAATGGTTAGTCCAGTGGTTACTTAAAGTTTAGCCCCTTCATTAACTGTCCTGCTTGAATGCAAATGGACTAAATTTTGGTGGTTAAACTTTAGCGTTTGGTATTCAAACATGCCATTTGCTATAACTTTTCCATCTAACAACTTATCTTTTCTTCCCTCCCACCACTTGTTCATATTCTTTTTTTTAAGTATTGATTATGGAAATGTTAATTCAGTATTTTTATAGTGTCAACTCGACACTTTTCTAAAAATTTAGATTCAGTCATGTTTTCTAAAAAAATCCAATCTTGGAATTTCCAAAAATGTTGACGGAACGTTATTTTGAAAATTCTGACCGAAGATTTTAAAATTTGCTGGCAATATTCAAGAATTTGTTTACTCAAATGTATTTTGGACTTGAAAAAATAATTATTTTCTTTCATGGTTTGATCACTGTTTAGCTATTTTGTGATTGACTATAAAATAGCACCCACCCATCGGGCACCCTGGCGTGGCTATGTCTCCTGCGCCGTTGTTGTCGTCTGTCGCACTGCGGTCCGTCTACCTCCGATCCCATGGAACCATGCTATCGTTGCGGAGTGAATGGCAGGTCAAATGCTATGTCAGTGACTCAGGTAGGCCCGCTGGTCAGTGGCATGGCACGAGAAACGGCCAATGCGAACGCTATCAACCGAGAGCCTCCCAAATCACATTTTGCCTTCGATCGGTGATCTAGCACCTTGTGATATATACAGTACTGACGAGCACATGAAGTCCCAGGTGCGGTCTTGCGGAGGTGTTGGTGGTCGAAATGCAGCTTTGTTTATGCTCCTGTAGTGCTGAGCTAAACAAACACGGGTTACGTGCAGTTCCTGGCTCCAGCTTTTGATGTATCCGTGTGATGTGAAGCGCGGACGTTGAACATTCGTCTCCACGCCGATCTCATCTCCTCCTCGGCTGTATTGTATCTGATCCCTTCCTTGTTCCGCTTGCTAGCTGTTGGGATTGGGATTGGGTGGGCTGCCCAGAGGATCCACCCAAAGAAATCAACCAAGTAGCCCGCGCCCTTGGCGTTTGCGTGCACGTCGGCCTTTTATTTCTCCTCTGGGTTTGGGAGACGTGTCTAGTGCCCACGGGCCACGGTGCCAGATCGGCGGATCGCAGCCGGCCGCCTGGCGGCCTCTACAGCCAAAACGGAGGCACCGACGGCCGCCGGCATCTTTCTCCCTCTGGGTCAAGCGTCAGTCGATCGCAAGCAGCAGTGCCCCGACAGGAGCTCTGCAGTTTATCCACACAGTCTGCAGGCCCTACCACCAATAGCACTTTGGCTCAGTGCCGGTGGCACCGCATTGGCCCTCTCTGCGTAGCTGCGCTTGGAAACAAAGGATCCCCTGCGAAAATCTACAGCAGTTCCGACTTCCGAGAGGGGGGGTCATCCCCTTTCCGGCCGTGGTCCGGTTGCTCCAGCCCGGCCCCGCCACGGCCGCGCGTCGGGGGGCAGTGGCATGCAGGGGCACTCGCCGCCGCTGCGGTTGCCGCCCCGCGCCCATGTGACACATGCCGGGGGTGCCTCCTGTAGTCCTGTGCTGGTGGGTGGGTGCTGCCGTGGTGCGCGCGGGCGGGCGGGCGGAACCCTGGAAATGAAACCTGGTGAATCACATGCCGTGAACCCTGAAAAATGGTCTGAAGCAGATGGAAATGTGAGCGAGACACAGACACGGGCTGGATGGCTTCCGGATACGCGGCCTGGTGGTGAACCCAGATCCTCCCGTCCGAACCCCCTAGACATAGAAAGAGATGCCAACTTGGCAACTTGCTCCGAGTACATTCTGGCATGCATGCGATCGCTTGCTGCGGGTTTTTACAGGTCGAATGGTGGCGCATGCCATTTTGGTCTGCACGCCTGTGCTGTGCATGGGGCATGCCCCTAATAAAGAGGCACGGTTTAGGAGGGGTACGGTGCCTAGTTGTGATCGAGCTTCAAGCTTCTCTTTCTTTAGACCAACAAGCAGCCTTTTTCTCTAGGTGATGTGTGGATTGAGATACGAATAGGGAAACGTAGGATAGAATAGGGAAATGTTGGGTGAAATAAGTTTTACGATGTGTTTAGATTGTGGGATAGAGATACATACGTGAATACGTAATAAATGGGATAGAGAATTGATGGGATGGTGGGATAGGATTTCCCTATCCAAAACAACCCCCCCCCCATCCAAATGCCACCTAGGTGTACTTACCACAGCACTAGGACAACATGGGGAGTTGCAGATGGTATAACCATTAACCACCATCCGACCGATTGGTTTCGTACCACGACGTGGAGAAACAGTGACGTTTAAAGCTAAGGTTATCTTCAGCGGTTCCTCCATATTGATTCTGTAAAATTAAATGATACATTGTTACGGTACTGTAAACAGAAAGAAAAAATAGTTGGAATAGTGATGGAAACGAAAGAACGTGAAAGCGCTGGAGACAGCCTAACGGCGGGCCGAGCAACAGGCAGGCACAAACTAACGCCAAGAAAAAGGTTATGGATTTCCTCATCTGCACCTAGCTAACTTATCCGCTCAGCGGTACGAATGAACCAGAGGAAATGATGGATAAGCTTTTCTGAGACTGACTAGCGCCTAGGTTGACGGGGCCGCGCTTGCATTGGTTTTTTTCTTTTCCGGTGGTCTAGTAAAACTAATTCGGGTGGCGTACAAGCATGGCAAAGGCCAACCGCATCGGATGGGACCGGCCTGCCACGACACCCAACGGTGATAGTGACACACTCGGGGCAACTACCAAATTCCACGCGGAAAAATCTCAGTGACGTGACGACTTGTGGCTCTGGTCCTTGGCCACCTGCCTTCGTTCTCGAAGCCTTTTGGCTTCAGACGCAAGCCCGTCGTCCTCCAATCCGGCGGCGGCGGTCGGTCACAACGGCCCAGTCCACCCTCCGTTCCGCTCCTGGGGTAGCAGCCGGCACGGTGACGGGCCGCGCATGTGGCAGCTGGTGGCGGCGGCACGTAGCGGTTCCGTTCCTGGGCTGCCACGCTGCCTGTTGTTGACTCTTGCGTGCGCTGCTTGCCTCCTACGCGCCGGACACGTACCGGTACGTGTTCGTGCGCACGCGCCGTGTGGTTCGCCTTGAACGGACGAACACCGGCCGGAGCGGGGACGGCCCATGCCCTACGCCCCGACGGCACGGCGATTCTCGCCCCTTGTGTGGTGGGCTGGGTGGAGCGGGCCACGTCCACTCGAAGCGGGCCTTCTGGGAGGGGAGTTCCTTCATCTGATGTACGAGTGGGCCGGCATGTCGCTGGACAGCCAGATTCACGGGCTTTCGCATGCCGGTAGCCCACCGCGCGTCAGTGACGGTGACACACACATGCAATGCATGCGTTCCGAGATCTTTCGCCAGTGGCCAGCGACGCCAGCCCGGGGACGGAGTCGGCAAACTCGACTCGAGCCTGTACGTGTCACAACTGGCAACACAGCACAGAGCACGCATGGCATGCGGCGGCCGCTCGCCCTAGCCCTGTCGGGCGTCGACAGATGACCAGCGCGGATAAAGTGCAATCGCGAGTGCTAAAAGTGCTTAATAAATAAAGCACCACGGCCGTCTATGGCACTCGTCGATCCATCTTGCTCTGCTGTGTGTCCGGTCCATGTACGTGCGTCCCGCCAAAGTTCCCAGTCTTTCCACTGTTGCCATTCGGTTCGGTCAGCCTTTCTTTGCATGCATGCATGCACTTCGATCTGCTTGCTTGCTTAATAGCTAGAGGAGTACTACTGTCGACGAGAACGGATGAAGATTGCTGTGCTTTATTCGCTGGGTTGGTGGCGAAGCAATGGATCGAAGCTGTCGAGATGGCATGGAAAGGGAACTACCTCCGCCGCTAGCTGCAATTCAGGGATTCAAACAACCACGCATACAGTAATCTACGAACCAGTGTATTGTTTCACAGTACGTTTCTAGTCGATCCCATGCAAACTCCAGCCGTAATTTAATTGTTTTGCCCCAACAGATCGACCGGATTGCCGCAAGTGGTCGACGGTTCGTGTATCATCTGTTTGCTATGGTAGCTGAGCAAAAGAACGGTGCGGTCACTGTACTCACACTAGCTATCCTGCTGCTTTGCAAATTGCACCTGACCAGCTATTAGCTGGCTCCAACCCCTTCTTCTCCTAGTCGACAAGAATAATATTACGTGGCCGCGCGTCTTCCTCTCCTTATTGGAGCTGGCCGACGACTGTACAACTATAACACACTACCGTACCACCAGCAGCTATTAGTGACATGTCTATACATGCTCAATGCGCACAGCCGGAGTTCACCAGTTTTAGTTGTAGGGCGGACTAGGGAGCTAGCTACACGCGATAAGATAATAATAATTTTGGATTTGGATTTGCCACGCACCACACCACGAGCTACACAACTGGCCAAAACCCCATGCATAGTGTGGCAGCAAATGATATGCTAGCCGCTCATCTAGTCGGCTGGGCAACACCAACCAACCGACCAACCAGTCTACTACTCAGTCTGCTGATCGATTGCTCTCCACAAATTAATCGACATGCTGGTTATTAACATGCATGTGACGACCGTCCTTGCTTGCAACCGTGAAGGCATGTTCCCTAATCCAGGCGAACATGCATGCATGTGTGACCGTTTCCTCTCTATCACTGTGTGTTTTTTTTATTCTCTGTCGGTACTACATCACTTTTTTTTTCTTGGACGACAGCGCATATATATTTTCCGCACGATATATCCTAATTCGACGATGCTTCGATCAAATCTCTTCAATGACCTCACCCTCACAGCTCGCACGCGCGCTTCTCTATCGCTAGAGATCTTCCGGCAAGCATGCATCTTTCGCCGTCCCCATCATATCCGTCAATCGAGTAGCTAACTAGATATCGTTTGACCCCTCTCAGATTACCACTGATGCTTACTGGTGTGTGAAACGTACAACAGTAAGCTATATAGCAAGCTAGCTAAAGAATATTTCCAGTTTCTAAAGCAACAATGAATAATAATAGCGGAGCAGGGTAGAGATAAAATTGGCACAATCAAGAATAATTAATATTGTTTGTACTGGTGGTACGTAGCATCTAAATTACTCCATTGTGTGAAACTAAAACAGAAACAGTAGTTGATGTCACATTGTATTTTATTTTTTTGGTCCAGTTCGATAAATATATCAAATTTATTTCAGTCGCCTGATATTTGTCTGTCCATCAATCAAATGGTTTTTTTGTCTGTTTTGTTAAATTACTACATATATATACAAAAAATACCATATATTGTTGCACGGTGTCTGGGTATCTGGATTATTGTGGATCCTCCTCATCTAACAGAACAAAACAAAAGGTACAAAATCCCAGATATAGATATATATACATCATCGCCTCAATACAGCACAGCGCCTACTAACTAAAGTTGCTTCTCCTGATACACGGATCGAGAACAGCTAGCTTGCTTGCTTAAAAGGTAATCCTATATATACATAGTATACGTATAGTAGCACACTGGTTGATACTGTACATATACACTCATCACATGATCTTTCATTGCCTCGCGATCTCAGTCGTCCTAGTACTACAGAAGAAACAAGGAGGAAATTGAAATTAAAGATCGGGGGGGGGGGGGGGGGGATAAAGGAACGGCCGGCCGGGGAGACTCCATCCGATCCCCCATATCGTCTTAGATCCAATTAAATTGTTTCAACCTCCATGAACGAATGATTCGACCACATAATTATTCCAATGCGTAGTTCCTCTCACTGATGCTGCTGCCTCAACAGTACTGCAAAATCAAGACCACAAGAATCCAACATTGCTTGTATTAGATGCTGCTCCTAGTCTAATACAGTACACGGATCGGATACATTTTGAAACATGCTCGCTAGCTGAAACCACTCGAAAAGAAGGAAGACTCTCAACCACCATGAGTATAGTATATCCAAAAAAATCCCTTTATCTAAAAATTATTATGTCCAAATTAATCCAGAGCTACAAGTAGATATGCATGAACATGAAGAAGCAGGAGAAGATGTTGTTGACTTACTAGGGTTCTTGGGGCGGCCCTGAAGAGTCCTCAACAGGAGCTGCATCGCATCGACCTGAGCCTTAAGGGACACGGCGTAGTCTAGGGTTTCACCCAGCAGCGTGCACCCGTCCGTCATCCCACTCCCTCCCGGCACGATCTCCCTCAGCGCCCGGGCCCTCCTCATCACCATCGCCCTCGCGATCGCGCCCGCCGCCTTCGCCGCGGCTCTGGTCTTCGGCCTCGCCCGGAGCCGCCGCCTCGGGACCTTCTTGCACGGCGGCGGCAGGTTGCATTGATCGGAAGAAGGAGAATAGGAAGGCAGCGCACCGTAGGCGGCAGGACGACGAAGCAGCAGGTGCGCGTCCTGAGGGCAGCGGCGGCGCTGCGAGAGCTCCGCCGCCAGGGACCGGCTCCAGCGCGGCGCGGCGCCCCTGGCGGCGGCGAGCGCGGCGTCGGCGGCGTGCCTGACGGCGTTCCTCCTCTCGTCGAAGCTCATGCCCCTCGACGCAGCGCCGCCCTCCCTCCTGAGCCCTAGAAACAGGTTCCTGAGGATCGTGTGCCTGAATTTCTTGGACCCTGATGGACCAGAAGAAGAGGACATGCCGCCGCCGCCGCCTACAAGGGCGCCGCTCGGTGTTGATGACGAAGACATGGAAGGCACGTACTACGCACCGGTAGCAGGTTGGTGGTGATGAATTGAAACGGCCGCCAATGGAACAAGAGTGCAGTATAACACAGCTGCGTGCTAGCAGCCTCAGAACTGAGCGTGCTAATAATCCCGCTGGCTAATTAATCGCACGCGCACAAGAGCTGGTAATGATGGTGTTCGTAGGAGGAGAGAGATATTTGTTGTGCGATGAGCTTCGCTGCTGAGAGGGAAAGGGCAAGCAAAGCAATGCAAGGGTGTGGTGTTGTTAGCGAGATGATCACACACACACAGAGTCAGAGACACAGGAGCTAGCAGCAGCTAGTGCGTGGTGTGCGGCAATGCGGGGGTAGATCGGACGGGGGAGCCTAGCTAGAGCTATATATGGCGCTGATTGGCTGGGGCAGGGAGGAGGAGACAGTGCACATGCAGGCACATGGGAGAGGTCAAGGGCAAGGCCCAGGTCCACATTGCCATGCCCGCCCGCCGCCTTGTTGCTTGGTGAATTAATACTCGGCAAGTATACATATATGTACATACTAGCAAGTACCACCAGTACTTGCTGCCTTGTGGTTATGTTATGTAGTATATATCAGCACATCTCCAGCCTTACGTGAACAGTGCACTGTACCTGAGAGTTGACAATAGCATATATGGTCATTTTATTTGCCGGGCCGGGGGCACTGTAGCTGTTTATTATTACATGATCATTGATTGATCCAGCATGCTGGGTACATAAATACTCCTATGTAAATGTGAGTGTCAAGTGCTTTGCTGATATGTTCATGAATCTAACATGCATATTTCATTTAGTCTGTTGTATCCGTCTATATTATCTGATCCGGTTTCATCCCTGTCCGAAAGAATAACCGTTGGTGGAGTTGCCCACGTGGGCATTAAAAATAGTTTGGTTAGCATGAGAGAAGGCTGACGGAACATATTCAGTGGCTGGATATTGCTTGAGACGCAGCTGCGGTGGGGAACATTACGTAGCAGTGATTTTATCGAAGAGAGTAAGTCATAGGAGGGTGGAGGAAGAAGAATAGTTATATCGGTCAATTAAATCGAACGGTTAAAAGCTTGCTTCCTTAATGTTTCCTAGGCTTATGTATAAAATAAAATAGAGTATGCATTTTCAAAGAGTTTTGGGGAGGTGGGGACCATGACCATGTAGAGGCTAGGTAGGCAATATTTTAGAGAACCCCCTTGGTGACACGGTGCAAATGGTACGATATTGCCACCTTCACTAGGCGCATGTATGATACAGAGGATAGATTGCTTGCGTCTAGGCGACGTAGGGGTGGTGATAACCTAGCCTCAATGTGTGGACCCTACTTAAAAATAGGCTTTCACCGTTGTTTCAATTTAACGAAGCACTATAGGTATGGAATATCATTTCCCGTTGCCAAAGAGCTGATCATCTTTGGTTTGCTCAGTGAAAAAAAAAATAAAGGCAATGAAATTACCTGCTGGCGGTGACACACGGTGCAAATGATAGAAGCCCACGTCCCGCGTAGCCGGCTTAATTTGGGTTTGTTGTGCCAGTGGCCACACAACTGACAACTCTATGTGGTGGCAAGATTTTTTTTTTCATGCTACACGAATCCCATGGGTCAGTGCCTGTATGCCTCAAAAAGTTTGACAATATTTTTTTTTCTTTCTAGCCAAAGCGTGGCAAGAATTTGATTGCCTAAACACGGCTAAACCTTAGGTAGGTTTGAGAAAAAAAAAAATAGAAGCGTGGCACATGCGTGTTGTTACTTGTTGAATCCTTGATACAGTATATATAAATGAACCAAAGAGGCCCTTTTGCTTTATCTACCACCAGCCAGTTGTATGATTGTGTATGTGGGACTCAGAGTATGTACGTAGTGCATATTAGAAAGGGGTTAGTTGGGCTAAATGGGTAGGATGATGATGAGCGCGAGCCCGGGTAGTATGTAGACACATAGGTCATACTCATAGCCCTTAATTAGCGGGACGGTGGGTCAATTATTATCCGATCCCCCGTATATATTGTGAGTGCGTTAGTTTGCTGGTGGCGCGCATGTGACTGCAGCATATATGCCCATGGTATGCAGTTAGCAGCTCGATCGATCGATCAGTTACTTACCCTTTTCCCCATTTCTTATTATGAACGAACACATACAGCTTGCTCATTCGTTCACATGCACTGCTGCGTGCCCCCAAATCCCGGCCCCCACTTACGTAAAGCAGGCTGCTACTATAGGTAGACAAAAAAAAATACTACCATGCATGCATGTCGTGTTTACAAGCCTCTGCTGCCGCAGCTGGAGATCATCGTACGTACCCTCGTAGGCCATAGCTATAGGTACACTACGCGTACAATTATACTGGCTGCTTTGCCTAGCCAGTATCTCTCACCTAGTCACCTGGATGGATACATACTATACGTAGGAGCAGTTGTGTATCAGAACTAGGCCGGGAGAAAGGAGGTGGATGGAGATGGATCGCCCTAGCTGGCTCGATCCTATCACTGTACAGTATCCCAGCTGTACACGCACGGGCACGTACTGCAGCAGCCAATGCAGGCAGCAATCCATGAAAGCTAGTGTAGTGACCACCAGGCACCAGCCACGGGCGGACGTGTCTACGCTCGGAACTAGCGGGGTGCGCGCGATCGGAAGCTTCTGCTGCTGCCTGCTGGGCGATGGATGGGGGCGGGCGCATGTCATGTGCCGTGTTCCTGTCGCGGACCCTGGATCGGAGCTCGATCCATCGATCGTGCGCGCATGCAGAATAGGCAGATGCAATCGCGAGTCGCGGCCGCTCGCAGCGCCCGGCGGCCGCTTGCTTTACCTCGTTTTCGCTCGAAAGCGACGGGCCGCGTGCGCGCAGGGCCCCCCCCCCCCCCCCCCGGGCGGGCGGCATGATCCGGGGAACATGCGCCAACGAGCTGTGCCCACGCCCAATGCGGGGCCGCTTGGCAACTGTGCTGTACTGTTGGGTGTTCGCCGGCCCACTACTGTACTCCTTTGTTTTTCTAGTTAGCAAGTATAGGTAGTATACGGTCACAAGCACGTATCTGCAGCCAGCATGTCTGTTGAGCTCGCAAATATAAACATATACACGCTCACATCTACGAGATTCCAATTCCACCATATATAGGGACCCTAGGCTGCTGTGCCTACCCGTGTAGTACGTGTCACGCAACAGATGCAGTGCAGAGTTCAGACTTGAGAGGTCGCCGGTAGGTAGGTCCTCGCAAAGTTCAGATAGATAATTCAGACTGTTCAGCTAAGATGGGTGGCTAGATAAAAAAACTACTCTAGGCCCTAATATCCAAAACAATTTTCTGTGGTTTCTCTATGTTATAGATTCATGTATGATTTTAATCGTATGGACGTTCTAATTCTGTCTGTCTATCTTTATTTCTATGTACGTTTTGAGAACCATGTGTTCCAAAAGAAAAACGTTAGTAGTATATATGCAAGCAATGTGATCTCCGCTGGAGAATTGAATTCTAAGACCATCTCCAGCTGATTGCCTAAAACCCATTGTTTATCACTATTCCAACCACCATCTTCTCTAGCGTTACAGTGTCGTTTTGTACTTGTACTCCCTCCGGTATCAGAAAATTGGACGTTTGGCCATGATCTCGCATACCAAGGAAGCTTTATAATGGATAAAGTTCGATACATGATCACAAAAAGATGCTAGTTTGGTTGGTCCGTAGACCACTCCTGATGCCTTTTAGTCTAGGTTCGAACCCCCACCTAAGCTAATTTTTTTTCTCTCCCACCATGCAGAATGGGATTGGTAGCTGCTGCTTTGGAAACGTAATCTTCATTGATTACCATCATTAATTGGTTAGTCCTTTGCTTTAGCGTCGATTTTTTGCGGCCAAAGAAAAAAACCCTCCGGCGTCTATTTTACTGATACCGGAGGGAGTATATTATATAGACAGTGAATATATCTGTTCCGTTGGAGATGGCCTAACTAGCTGTGTTAGAGACAATGCAGCTAGCACTGTCGGTCGCGATGCAGTGCCCATCAATGTAACGATCGTGCGCACGACGACGCTAGCTAGCCAGTACATCGGTCGCTAACAGCCTAGCATGGGTTAAACGCAAACATGCCGCCGAAACAGGGCCGCCGCTCGCGTTCGAGACGCCACGCCCACGCCAACCGATCGGTCGATGAGCACGCACGCACAGCACAGGGACGTGTCTGGTTCCAGCCGCCGGGCCCGGCGATCGAGCGGCCCGGCCGAGCTAGCTACTCTCACAAGGATCCATCAAGTCACGCGATGGATTGGACGGCGAGCTGCCTCCAATCACACGCGCACAGAGACATGCACGTCGTCGATCTCGATCAGGGTCGTAGGCGCGCAGCTCCATTGCCGTCCTTTCACCTCGGCCGGCCAGTGGCAGGCCTTGTCACATCCATGATCCATCCCCAGCTAGCCCCGCGCCTTCGCGCATGCATGCATATGCCTTGCCTGCCTGCTCGGCTGCTCCTCCCAATCAATGCGCGCAAGCGATGGAGCAACAGTGCAGATGCCGATCGAGCGCGTCGCCCTTCTTCCTCCTCTCGCTGCGGTTTTTCAGCGTCTGCATCGCTGGCCGGCCCCTGTGGCCTCTCCCTTTCAGCTTCTTTTTCAGAGATCGCGTACGTACCCAGGAGGCAAGGCAATGGCGTGGGCTCGGTCGCCCATGCTCCCTGTTTAAATTGCGGCCCTGCCGTACCAGGTATTTAAAAAGTGGTCGGAACTGCTGGCTGCAGCAGGTAGGGATCAACTCTCCCGTCGTCTCAACCGATCCTGAACCTCTGCATGCATCTGCCGGTCACTTTCTTTCTCATGCATAGTATATCTGAATCCTATGGGGGTGGCACTGGCACCAGGCATACCGGCCGCCATAAAAATCCGTGTGAACCAATAACAAATCCACCGCTAGCGTTTCAATGGAACCACACCAGTAATCGCACGGATTATGCTGCAGCGAATGGGATCGACCAGGATTTGGATTTGAAACACTAGAAAAAGGCTGGAACGAACTGGATGCATTGCATGCCGCAAACGGGTGCCATGGATCGGAGGCTTCCGTCAGAAAGCTTCCTCAGCTTTGTCCCAGCTACGCGCCTACGCTACGCCTACCCCCCCTGAGCCGATCGATCCGTTCTCAGTATGACGAACCCAAGAAAAGAGATGAATCACGAGACAGGCAGCTGAACTGACATCATATCTCTTGCGTGTGGTACTAGACGAGAAATGTGGCTGTGGTGCCTGGCCCTGCATGCCTTGTGCATATGCCGGCTAGTCTGAAGTCTGAAAAGGGCGCTGCAGCTACATGTACAGGGTCTACTATACTACAAAGCGTCCCATGAAGCATTGCCCATGATGTGATGCAGAACGGAAACTGATTGATGATGTTTCCGCTTTACTAAGCTACTATACTATGGCATTACATTAGCCTATCACCAATGGGTTGTCGATATAGACTGTATATATGCATATAGTACAAAACGATACTGTAGCGTTTCTATAGACAGAGATAAAAATGGTTGGAACAGTGATATGCAAACGGATTTAAGCAACAACACACTGGAAATGGTCGATCTATATACCGCCAGATATATAATGCATGCAAAATGAGTTTTTCGTTCCAAGAGTACTCTTCCAGACAGAGGACTACTCTGAATCGAAGACTGAAGCAACCGAACGGGGAGTAGCGGGCCCAGTCATAAAAAAAAGATTTGGGGCGCTGTCATAGTACTACTCCCAACACGTTCCGCAGCACAGTATAATCCTGATTTCTGTACCATCCAAACGCAATGCAACGCCTGGCATGTCAAGAGTAGACATCATCAACAGAGCCCAATGGCTTTCGCTACGTGGCTGTAGCATCACGCTGCAGGACAGTGGAAAGCCAGTAGCTCTGCAAGGCAAACACAGCAACAGGCCTTTGCACCCCCTTCGCCTGGTAGCTCGCGACCATTTACTCCCCCCGGCTCCTGTCGCCTCTTCTCTGTGGGTTGTGGCGTGTCTCCCTTGGCCTTCGTCCTCGCGTCGCGGTATAAAAAGAGGCCCCCCTTCCTTCTTGTGTGACGTCTCAGGTAATATAGCTTCAGCCTGGAGCTCAGGCATCTCGTGCAAAGTTGTTAGCTTAGACGTACGACGAGGGCAGGGCAGGGCCATGGGTTTGGTCCCAGCTTCGTCTGATGACACCTCTACCACTACTGCAGTCTCCGGTCCCCGTGATCAGCTCGTTTCTTCCACCTCGAGCCCGAAGGCGCCACAAGACGACGAGCGCTGCCGCCATGGTTCATGGGCTCCACCGTGAAATCTTTAGCTAGCTCGTCTCCGGCGCTATCCTCGCTGAGCTTTTTCTCTCCTATCTTTTTCTCCCTTGCGGCTCCTTTTCTCCTTCCTTTGGTGGTGCAAAGCTTTATTCTAGTTTTCTTGACCTTGCAAGGCCTTGCTCCGTATGCCTTGCGTCATTTCCGCCGCCACGCTCCCTTCCTCTCCCGCTTCATGCTTCCACGGCTTCCTACTTTGCCGCCCCTCTCTGGCCCGTTCTATCCCTCCTGAGCTGCTAGTTGCTTAGCTTGTATACAGTTTGTAGTTATTGCCTTTCTCTTATGTACACTACTAGTATTAAGTATTAACTAAGCAATGTACTGGTACCAAGTTGTATATCCTGGAAACTGGAGCATCGGTGCGTGTAGCACATATATTTATATGCAGTTGTTCTGTAAACTCAGTGGCGCGTGCTCTTGCGCCGTGGTAGTTTAATTTCTTTTTTTTTAGTAGCATTGCTTATTAATTGTTTTATTACACGGTCCCGCAGCTATATATATATGCAGTGTATACATGCATATGATTGCTTGCATATATACGCACATTATACATTTATACAGTATATATAACAGGTAGTAAGAAAAGGAAAGTGTGTAGCTAGCTTTTGTGATGTGGTAAAAGGACCACGGTTCGCACCGCAGCAGGATTGGCGCAATGTGCTGTTTGTTGCGCTTTTGCCCGGTGAAGTGGAGCCTCGAACGTGCCGCCGCAGGTCGGCGAAGAGCCGTCGACAGCCGCTGCGCTGCGCACGTCCCTCGGCCAGGCCAGCGCAGCGCGCGGGTCTCGTCAAGGTCAAGGTCCAGCGGTGGCGGTGGCCGTCACGTCGTCCCGTGGAATGAGCCTGCCACTAGGTGTACTCATGCTGACCGTTGGGCTGCCGGGCCGTGAGTGAGAACACCGGCCCTCCACCCATCCTGAGTCTGTTCTAGGTTCTGCGAATCCCAAAAAGATTCATCATAGGTAATTCACGACAACAAAAAAAGGCAAAAAGCTGCCGACCCTGGGCCACTTCTTCTTCCTGATGCAATGTACGCACCCGCACCAAAAGGACCACGTTCTCAGCGCGACCAACAGATCCGTGATGCATGATCCTTAATTGTGACAGCAGACACAGGTAACAAACCGGCAATAACCAAACGGGGCTGTGCTACGTGTGGAGAGCAGCACGTGGACAGTTACTGGAACCAGCAAAAGCACACGCAGAGCAGGGACATGCGCGCTTGTGAGTTGCGACAGCCGTGATACCACACAAACACACACACACACACACACACACACACAGGGCTAGCTCATTCGTGCCTGCCACTGTGATTCCATTGCTTCCCGAAAATATACAGCACCAAACGGTTAATTTCACACCATGGTACTGTAGTAGTAGTAGTTACATGCTGCCTCTGAGGTTTTTTTCTTTCTTTCAGTAAAGCACAACCAACCACCATCCAGGCGTACGCATGGGCAACGATGTTCTTCACAAACAGGCAAGGGAAAAATGCATGCATCCAGTTGCTGCCTTGCCATTTTAGAAGCTGCAAGTTGAATCCATTTCTCTGTCAACGTTGAATAGAGCAACCAGCCGAAACAGCGATGCATGGCTGCCAATGTCATTCTTCTAGTCATTTTTTTACAATGATCACTCGAGGATATGGGCCGGGCCGTTGAAACCTGCTGCCGCTTTGGGCTTTTTCGACGCCTTCGCAGACCGTCTATGGGCCGGTGGAGCCTGACGGCGGCGGCCTTGGAACGGATCTCCACGCAGCGCCTTGGGTCTGGGTGTTGTCGGTTGCCCCTTGTCCGAAGAAGGCCATTCACGCACAGCGGTTATACTGTTCCCTTGGCCTCGCCTGCTTTGGCTGCGAGCCGTCGTCTCGTCGGCGAGTCCCTGCCCCTGCGTGGTGTCTGCTGTGCTGTGCTGTGCGGAAGAGAAGAAGATTAATTAGTGGCTCGCGGGCCAGTGATTAATTAAGCCACCGAACCGATCGAACGAATCCCTCCTGCTCGCCGATACTATATGCTTGCACTGGCGCCAAACAAAAAGGAGGGGCTCCACGGCTAACCACTCTTTTTTGGTCCGGCCGGCGTACGGGGGCTGCCAGCAAGATGACCCGGCACGACCAAGCGCGACGCATCCAAAACTTGGCATGCGTGAGTTTGCCGATGAAACGGCAGTGACATTTTTGCCATGAAGAAATGTGGAAATCCCATGTTCGTCAGCTCGTGCGAGGGAGAGACGCAGGAGGTTTTTTTTCTTAAGAAAATAAAAGAAAAGAAGCACAAGATACTGCTGCTGGTAGTGAATGAGAGTTTGAATGCGGAAGTAGAGAATGCCAAGAACTGCTGGTCGTCACCAGCAGGGACAATTAAGGATGATGCGGTGCGGGCACACAGGGCCACGGAACAGGGCTCCCGCTCCCCGAGACCCCATGGGTGGGTGGCCGGGCCGGCCGTGAACCCGAGGCGAGAACAGAAGACTTTGGAAGGTGGGGGGATCGTCGCCGCCTCGGGCCCATTTTTAATTTGCCGGCCGCACGAGTCCCAGCTTTGCATTGCATTGCTCAACTGTGTACTATTACCAGCCCCTTGGGTTGGGCCTTTCCAATGTCAAACCTCCCCATAATCCGTGCATAGAGAAGCTAGCTGATTGTTCTTATTACCAGCATACTGTAGGAGAGAGAGAGAGAGAGAGTTTAGTGGCCTCATCGCTGCTAGTGGTAGTACTCCAGTACACCGGCCGCCCACCTAGCCCCAACCCACCTTAGCTGCCATGGAGCAGGTACTGTGGTACACCACGCCAGCTAATGCTAAATGCTGCTTGGCCATGGCCGTTGCACTCCATCTAGTCCAAGATGGATGGCAATGGCTGGCAGCAGCACGATTTTGAGCTCCGGTTGGCCCGAGTACGCACGCTTTTGACCGTGCCGTCAGCTCAGCTGGGAACCAGGGGACGCGGCCGAATCCCTGCCCGTTACCTGTTAGCTGTCACTGTGCCGCGTCCAGACGTTTTTACTGCTTCTGTAGTCCGAAGAAGACCCAGATTTTGCGTAAAAGTGTGTGACTTGCTGCTGCAGGGGGGGGGGGGGGGGGGGGGAGGGTATCACGAGCTAGCGGAGCAGCAGTTGCCCGTGCCGTTTTTGTGTCTTGTTGCACGGGGTCCCGCCGCTTTTGGGCCCTCCCCCTGCCGCGGCAAAAAGGGCTTCTGGAATCTGGCCCGGTCAAATCACTCTCGGTAAATCCCCGGGCGATGATGCGCCACCATCGCTGTCAAAACCGCACACCATCAGACGCCGGCAGGAGGCAGCAGCATCTGGATTTGGAAGCCGCGTCGGGATTCGCGCCCTCCCTGTCCAGAGAGCTCTCTGCTCCCCTGCACAGTACCACTGCAGTTAATCTCACAGTCTGCCCGTTTTAGAGGGCCTAGGGGGACCCTGATCAAATCGCAGATGCTGCCATGGAAATTTCACAGGCGCTCTGCAAATCACGCCATTAATTCGGCCTGTCCCGTCTGTCCGCGTCGCCGTCAGATCCGGCGGCCCCTTCCCCTTGCGCCTCTCGTCTCACTCTCACGGATTGACGCCTCTTCTCCACGTTTCCTTCCAGCAGCAGCCACAGCCCACAGATCAGTCGCTGTTAAATGGTGAGAGTGTGGAGCAAGACAGCCATCTCGCGTGGCCGCTGTGGCGGCAGCAGGACAGAATCCCCCTGCGCTGGCTGCCGATCTCGTGATTCGCCATCATTCCGGGGTCTGCACCGTACCGGTGGAACAGCCGTTGCAGGTCAATGCGTACCAGGCGCAACCGCGCAGCAGAGAAGAAGTACACGGCGACGCGATGAGCGAACGGTGCGTGCTACTACATCACTGGCCATGCAGCGCGAGGATCGCCCGCACACGTCATTGTTAATCCTGCAAAAGTCAACGCGGCTATAATACATAGTACGGAGTACGAGCGAGTCGTCAAGGGACTAGATCCACCCAAGGAAAAAAAGAAACAAGAGCAAACGACACCGACAAGGCCAGCAAAAAAGAAAAAAGAAAGGGTGGTGAGATGAGGTGTGAGAGGGACGACCAGCGCCATGCATCACCAGCTGCCACCTTCCCGATGACCTCACCGGAGTAACCCACTCTCGCTAATGCCATCACTGAAATTTCTTTTCTTTAACCCCCGTGGACTATAATCGTCCTTGCGAATTTACTATTCCGCCGTGGCTTCCCACACAAAGCTTCCCTCCCCTCTAGCTTGATTGGTTTCTTTGTTTGTTCTGTTGCATCGCCATCCCACCCCCACCACACCACCTGCTCCCCCCCCCCCCCGTCCGTCCCCCCAAAAAGGTCCAAGAATTAGACAGCGCTTGTCCGAAAATGGCCACGCCAAGATCCTTCCCCAACTCCTCGCAACCACATGCCCTGAAGCGCAGCGATTTGTTTTAATCATTCTCCTCCAGGCAGAGAAGATAAGGATTCATCGTCGTCTCGTTCAATAACTCGCGCGTTTGGATTTCGTCACATAGCGATACTAGTAGTCTAGTGATTGGTCCGAGCTCCTCCTGCCCACGATGAGCGGCGGCAACTCCTCGTGGCCGATGCCTCCGCCGTCGCCGTCGCCGCCTTCGTCGTCGGCGCTCGACAACGTGGAGACCAAGATCAGCCCGAGCATCCTCTTCATCGTGGCCATCCTGGCGATCATCTTCTTCGTGTGCGGCCTGCTGCACCTGCTGGCGCGCCACCTGCTGTGGCTGCGCCGCCGGCGCCGCCGCGCGCGGGAGGACGCGGCGGGGGGCGTCACGGCGTTCCAGGGCCAGCTGCAGCAGCTGTTCCACCTGCACGACGCCGGCGTGGACCAGGCCTTCATCGACGCGCTCCCGGTGTTCCTCTACCTCAACGTCGTCGGCACCAAGGACCCATTCGACTGCGCCGTCTGCCTCTGCGAGTTCTCGCCCGACGACCAGCTCCGGCTGCTGCCCAGGTGCAGCCACGCCTTCCACCTCGAGTGCATCGACACCTGGCTGCTCTCGCACTCCACCTGCCCGCTCTGCCGGAGGAGCCTCCTCGCCGAGCTCGAGCCCACCTGCAGCCCCGTCGTCATGGTGCTCGAGTCGGCGGACAGCGCGCGCGACATGGCCGCCTCGGCGGCTCGGGCTACCACAGCCGACGCCGACGCCGACGTCTACGCCGATGCCGAGCCCGAGCCCGGCGGCGGCGACACCGCGATGGGCGCGCAGGAGGAGGACGAGGAGGAGGTGCAGGTCGAGGTGAAGCTGGGGAAGTTCAAGTGCGTGGAAGCCAATGCCGCCAGCGCGGCGGACGGAGCAGGCACCAGCAATGCCAGCGCAGACCTCGGCCAGAGGAGGTGCCACTCCATGGGGTCCTACGAGTACGTCATGGACGACCGCGCCCCGCTCCGCGTCGCGATCAAGCCGCCCAAGAAGAAGCCAGCAGTGTCCAAGTCGCGCCGCCGCGGCGCCGTGTCGGAGTGCGAGTTCGGCGCGTCCAAGCGCGGGGACACGTCGCTCCGCCTGCCATTCCCAGCGATCAAGCAGCCGGACGCGGCCACGGCGAAGCTCGCCAAGGACAGCTTCTCCGTGTCCAAGATTTGGATGGTGCCGTCCAGGAAGGAGAAGGACCCCGACGCGGCCGGCGAGAGGCGCGCGGTGTCGTTCCGCTGGCCGGTGAGCAAGGAGGACGAGGAGGAGAGCGGCAAGAACAGGAAGAGCGGGGGGAGCGAGGCGGACTGGGACGTCGAGGCCGGGAGCTGCGGCGGCAATAGCGTCGTGTCGTCGCTCGCGGAGGAGAGGCCGTCCTTCGCGCGGAGGACCCTGCTCTGGGTCGTCGGAGGCCGGCAACAGAGCAGCAGAGTCGGGAGCTGTTCATGATCAGCATAGCTAGCTCAAGAGAAAGGGAAAAAAAAACAGAAATTCTTTTGTTCTCTCTGTCATCAATTTTTTTTTTGGGTGTTGGATTGTTGTAGTAGTGGCTAGTGATTGCAATAGCTAGCTGAGTAGAAATTTGTAAAACCCAAAAGCCTCTGAACTGAAGAATTCTTTCTCTCGCTTTTTCGTGTGCATTTCTTCCATTCCGGCTTCATTTGAGCAGTTAGGAACTAGGACTGAGGAGCCCCAGCCTGATCAGTAGAAGTTCAGAGCTCATCCGAAACAACTATCGAACGGTGAGCGACCATGAACTGAACTCCAAAACGATCCATGCAAACCCTCGAATCATTTACGGCTTGTATCGAAGCAAAAATTCACCAAGAGTTCTGTTTCAATTGTTTTATCTGATCCTCTGCGTTTTCTCAGCTCAGGAATTCAGAAACCCAGAACGATCGGCGATGCGAGTGCAGTCCAGGGCAGAGAAAGGAGCTGCTGCGATCATGGAAAAGGGCGTTTGGTTGGATCCACGGATTCGATCGGGCTGCTTTGTTTGTTCCTTCGCGGCGACGGGCACGTGAGCGTGCTGCGCCACCACGCCGTGCTCCTTTGTTTGCTCCTGCTTGTATCGGGAATTCTGGCAGGATGGCTTTCGCCTTTTCTGAAGCCGGAGCGCAGGCGTGCCGTCAGGTTTAGGAAGGTGGCATCTTAATCTGACTGACCTGTAAAGGAGGCTCCGCTGAACAAAGATTCTCTCATCCATCTGCCTGGATATACTACTGCCTGATTTGCCTCTCCCCATTCAGCCACCGAAGAGTTGATCAACTCTGCAGTTTGGTGCCCACATTTCTGAATTTATTTTTTGTTTCGATGAAATCAAATGTGTCTGCTGTAATTAGTGTACTGCTGCTAATTGTAGTTATTGCAGCTCCAGTATGGAGTGCAAGTGCTTACTACTGTATGCAGCAAGTGTCCTGGCAGTATGAAGTTGAGCTCCAGTTCAGGTACGATGGTTTTATGCATGCATGTGACAGAAATGGGGCTGGCCCAGCTGCTCCACAGGTGATCGCCTCTCCTTTGTCATCATCCCTTGCCTAGTTTTTTGGACGCGGGTGAGCTGTTCTTCCATCATCACCACTGCTAGTCTGCAAGCAACGGAACGGTGGCGTCCTTCAGGTTTACAGGCTGTATCAACAGTTAATGCGCTTTGTACTGCTCCACTCCACCTGACAAATGTAGATCTCGGTGTCTCCCTTTGTTTATCCCGCTTTTCAGCAAGGAGGGGGAGTAAATGCAAGCGTGCCACACGCTGCAAAAAGATTAAAAATCAAAACAGGTCAAACAACGCACCTTACGGCCGTTGGATCAGCATCAGCATCTGACGGTACAGTAGTGCAGTACGTAATTGTGTGGGACTGCTACCAATTCATTCGCAGCTGGTGGTGGCCTTGAGGTCCCTCGTGTCGTGTGGATCCGGAGCGCTCCATTGACTGCATTTACGGTCATGTGATGCTCGTTCGTCGGCGCCGTGGTTTCAGGCGAGTAGCTTAATGGAGTGATGGGCCTCGTGCTGCCTGCGTCTGCAATTCTGCATGTAGAGGTCGTAGGGCGACATCGTGGACAGGCCGGGAGGATGCGATCCAACAGTGATCCAACTCCAACCTTATAGACAGGCCCACTTGAAAGCCCAACTGTCTTCAATTTATTAGGCCTCTGAGCCCATTTCGGTACAGACAAGTTACCAGGCCTGTACGGTACAAATGGGCCTGAGCTGAGCGTCCCCTACGACCCCAGCCGTCTAATGCAGACATGCAGTAATGCTCAGAGCACATTGGACGCTTTGTACTATGTTGTCGCGAAGCAAGTTGGTGTACTATTTTGCTCTGCTGTGAGCGTTGTTTGTCAACTGCTTCTATTTTTTCACCTTTAAGCTAACGGTTGTCAACCATATATCGATATATGCTAGAAAAAGGAGCTGCACTTATACTTTGGAATATATACTTCTTGTTTTCATTTTCCCTCTTTTCTCCACCTTGTTTTTTTCACTCTTTCTGCGAGGACAGTCGATGCCCATCGTGTCCATCCATTGCTAATTTGCTACGAAAAAACCGTTGTGAAATCCCCGCTCCCGAAATCTGGATAAGCGTTACCGGCGGTTTTGGATATGCATCTGATCCGTGCCGGATCGTCAACCAAAGACGTCGCCTTCACAAAAAAGTACGCGCACCAAGGAAAGAAGCAAAGCTACATACAACGACGACTAACGAATATGCCCTCGCGATCGTCCACTAGAACAGACAGTCCCAGAGGAATCGTCAACCTGTTGGGTGGGCAGCCAAACAAGTGGGACGCATCACGAGGCGCGCTCGCGTCGCGCGGCACGGCCGATACCATAAAACACGCGGCCTCCCTCCCCTCCCTATAGCTTGCCGTCCCCGGCTGCTTCGACTAGGACGAATCGATCGAGTCAAGCTGCGCCTGCATGCGCGCGCCACGAGCGAGGACGCGCGGCACCGGCACGTCGCCGTCCGGGCTGCCGGCAGCGCGCGGGATCCGCACATGGCGCGGGGGCATATCCCCTAGCTCGTCCGCCGCACCGCGGATAGGACGAGCCCGCTTTGTTACGCCGCGCACGAACGTACACCCGGCGTCCATCGCGCCGGCCGCCACATGCCATGCTCCATCACCACCTTAGCTGGTAGCTAAGACCTATCCATTATCCCCTGTGCTATAGCAAGCATTATTTAGCGCTCGAGAACGAACAATGATGCGACGCGCGGGCGGATAGTAGTGGATAATCTCACTTGGAACGAAGTTGGAACCGTGTCCTGTCGTGTCCTGATTTCTTGGACGATGCCACGCCGACGTGAACAAGGGCTTGGTAGCTCGATGCCTGATCCATTGCATCTGTCCAGGCTCATGTGATCCGATCGATGATGATACACAGAATATGGTCCGGTGCAGAGGATATCGATCGGTCCGATTATTCGGCCACCAGCCTCCGCGCCGCGGATCACACGCGCCTTGCCTCACTCACCTCCGGATAACGAAACGGGCGCCGGCCGGCCGGACACGTCTCGTCTGCAAACTCCAAAGTGAGTCGTGTCAGAGAACAGTTGCTCAGTTCGGAGATGCAATGCAAGCCCAACTTGTCATGTCCAATAATTTGTTCGTTCCCATCGAGGTAGCTAGCGGATGGAGCGGTAGATTAGATCGTGATTAGACGTACAGCAGCCTCACTGACGATGGATTATTACTCGCGTGTCCCGTTCTCGGCTCTCGTCGGCGTCGTCACTGCACCCGGAGGTGGACATTTCCGGCGTCGCAGCCCCCAGCCATCAGATGACGCGACAAGGCCGTGCGATCAGAGAGAAGAAAAACTTGAATGACAGCTAAAAAGGCGCCTAGGCGTCATCACTGGAGCGTCCAAGACTCCAAGCAGGTAGGTACTCGTGTAATTTCCAAGCAAAGGCAGCCGCTGAACGCGGTGTTTGGCACGCGACACCACACGAACCCAGGACGCTTGCCCAGGGCTGCCGGTAACTTGGTAAATCAAGCGCGTGCGTCCATCGTATTCGTAGCCTCTGGCTGGACAACAAGGAGAAAATTTCTACTAACATCCATGGATGGTTTTCAGAAGCCGCGGAACTTCCCTTTGCAGCACCTGAGCAGAGCGGAGCAAACTCCCAGCATCCACGTACGATCAATCAGCAAAAAACGTAGTAAGTACGTGTTTGACACGCCCGGATGATCCAAACCCTTTTTACCAAATTATAAACCGCGAAAGGAACCCGGCGGCCTAACTTGGTCGTGGAATTAAAAGCACGGGGCGCGCGCCATGGCAGCCGCTCCATGTGACTGAGACGACTGGACCATCCAGTCCAGGCTCCTTTCAGGTGCAGAGAGATTTGCTCTGAACCTGGAGTCCTGGACACAGACCCAGGGGAAGGCCGCCACACCCAGATTTACTCCGGCTAACTGCTAGTACTACAGCGCGAAATGGATCAGCAACCGGCCATCTGATGCTTGGGACCGGCGTGCCCACGCGCTGCTGGACCATCCGGCCGCCGCTACGGCTAAAGCGGGGGCGGGGCGTCCCCATGGGCGGCGTGCATGGGGATCTGCCGCCGGTACGGCCGCGGTGGCCCGGAATGGAACCTGCGACGGCAACACGGCGTCCTAGATTTGTTGAGGCGGGGTTTGGTAGGGCGGGCGCGCCGTGCCACCATGACGAATTGACGAGCGGCGCATGTGCCGCATGGCATGCCATCGAACCGACGGCAGGCGATGGGGATGGATCAGGGACGGGCGGGCGGGCCGGCCGGAAATAAAAGAAAAGAATAGGAAAGCTCGCTGCCCGTGCGTTGGGACGTGCTTATCTTAATTGTCGCAGCCGGACCGACGGTCAGACCACCTTTGTTGACCTGGGGAGAGCTCTCTCTTCGCACATCGTCGAAAGATTCGTATAAACCTGTGGTAATCACCGGGTCAAAGCACGGACTTGTTTTCATTTCAGACTCACCGCTGCGCTTGGGCAAAGGTCAGGCACTCATCAGGCTGTTGGAAACTACAGCTTTGGATGCTGAGAAGTTTCCAAGCCGACAGAGCTGATTGTGGTCAGGCCATTAATTTCTCCGAACCAAGTTCCAGGCTGCTTCTACCTGCTTTATCCTATGGAGACAACTGTTCACCTGGGGCCAAGACGTCAAGTTGGTGCGTGTACAAGTACGGTTTACCGACAGCGTGTGCCTGTTGAGCCAGCATCTGAATGATGGATCGCCCACTGCCCTGCGGGGCGCTGTGGACTTTAACTGACATCACGTCTCGCGTGTACCACATCAACGAGCTCTGTAGCCTGCTAGCTGTTGGGAACAGGAGGATGAGGCCGGGAAGAAGAGAAAAGACGACCTCAATCATGGCAGCCTACTAGTACTAGGTAGTACCTCGCTACTGAATGAACCTCTCCCAATCCTAGGAAACGTCGGTTTCAGGCGTGCAGGGCGCAGACGAAGATAGAAAATGCCCTAGTGCAACTTGGCGGGGTTCACAATACTAACTAGCTAGGCCTCCCCCGGCCCCGTCTAGATCTGACATCCTCCCTCGATCCCACAGCTAGCAAGGCAGCCTGGCTTGCCGTCGGAGGGAGTACGGGGGTGGATAAGGAGCACCGGATCAGGCTCGGGCTGGTGCTATCCGGCAGGCATCCATACCGTACCGGCCTGGGATTTGCATAACGCAGGAAAGCTGAAAAGCGCGACTGAATAGGGCTGCCAAGACACCAGCAAAGCGAAAAGCAACAGTGCAAGAAAAGTGAAAGAATCATCATACTTTTTTTTTTTTTACTTTTCTGATCTCATCGACTCATCGTCAACTACATATACAGGGTTGGTCGAACACATTCTTGCATATTATGATACGGGCATATACAGGCACGAACGAAGAGGGGAAAGAAACCAAAAGGACAAGAAAAATCTGTTGATCCTGTGACTGCAGCTAAACCCTAAACCAGACGTCTGAATCTTCATCTCCACCATCATTGGTTATTGTTCCTCCCGACCCATGTGTAGTGCAGCTACTACAGTACTGTGCAGTAATAAAATGGTTTCGTTTCTCAGAGTGAACCTTCGAACGAGACCCGGAGCTGCACCGCCGGCCTGGGCCGCTGCGACGGCGCGTTGGCGAGGCCGTCCAGCATCTTGATCACGTCCACCGTGTCGTCCAGGTAGTACTTGGCCATGCTCGGCTTCTTGCCCACCGTGCATGCGAACACCTCGCTGGTGGCCGGCAGCTTCACGCCGCTGCCGGACGGGCACACGATGCTCTCGAACATGTCTTCGTCCGACCGGTCGTCGCCGATGCACAGCACGAAGTCCGGCGGCTTCATAGTTTTGACCATGGACGACAGGAGGCTCTCCACAACCACGCCTTTGCTTATGCCCTGCACGACAGCCCAAGAAAAAAAATTGGAAGATATTTCAGCGCCAGCAGATCCAGAAATTTCCAAGTGGTTGCGGACAATGAGACAAATGGATGGTGCAGTAGTGTGGTACGTAGGTTGCTTTCGAGGGACACCACAGCAATTAAAAAGACCCCAAGGCTCTTTGGTCTCGCGGATTTCCCAGTCCACAAGGGCGTGGTCCATGCGGATTCACTGTGATCCTATTTTGCGCAGAGGAGCATGTAGTGGATGAGGACTGGGTTGGATCGGATTCACTGTGATCCTATTTTGCGCAGAGGAGCATGTAGTGGATGAGGACTGGGTTGGATTAGATCAATCCTTATCCGATGCCTTTAGTTTGAAAGCTACGTCTAGTTGATCGGCATGTTTCACACGCACCCGCGGATTCCCAATTAAACAACCAGTGCGAGTAGTAGAATAATCGAGCAGAGGGAAAAGGGCATGCAGGCACGCGTTCGTTTTGGCTTACCTGGGGGTTAACCTCCACGATGTGCTGGCCTCGCTTCACCACCACGGGTTCGTTGGCGAGCACGTTTTCGAGATGGTCGAGCAGTTCCTTGGCCTGGCAGGAACCAAAGTCCGGATCCGCCTCCTGGTGGTGCCAAACTATGGCGCTCTCCTTGTGCTCGATGGAGGAGCCGTCGGTCGCCTCCGTGTACAACTGCATCACTGGCTCGGCCGTCTTCTTCCAGTCGAAGTCGGCGGCCAACCCTGAGGTCTCCCATGGCGCGTCCCTGCTCCACCTGCAGTCGCGAGATTGGATGAGCCATCACGTGTTGGCCAACGCAGTAGGAATGCTCCGTGTTAGTGCTCCTACTAGGATCGTTCTAGAAGTACAGTAGCCCTATGATTTGAAGACGGGCATAGGCATGCATCTAGGCATTGTTTTAATTCGCCATATTCCTATAGATCGAATCAGGAACAGTAAGAACCCAAACCTAAGCAAAGCAAACGTCGTACCAACAACGTACTGGCAGATTCTTCACCGGCGAAACAGTGGTGAGTGTAGTTGGAAGGTTTGTTTTACCTGGTGAAGTACCCGTGCTCCGCGGCGATGCCCAGTTTCTCGCAGGGGGCGAACCACTTGCCTAGCTCGTCCTTCCCCCTCCCGCTGACGATGAACACTCTGTTCTTGGGGTCCTCGCAGAGACGATTCAGCACAGACATGACCTCGCTGCTCGGCGCCTTGTCGATGGAATTCTCGGGCATGACGGTGCCGTCGTAGTCCAGGAGGATGAGGCGGTTCTCCGTCCTCCGATACGACGGCACGATGTGCTCGACCGAGAGCCTGCGGAAATTGGGGCCCAGGGCCACCACCTTGAAGCTCATGCCGAATCCGATCCCCCAATGCCGGCGCGAGAAATGGTCCTTGCAGGCGCGCTGCAGGTCCTGGTCGAAGGACCTGGCCCAGTAGGCGACGTCGTGGGTGCTGACGTACTTGTAGTGCTTCTCGTGCCGCAGCCGCTGCTCGGCCTCGGGCATCCGCAGCGCGGCGTTCATGGCCTCGGCGACGGACTCGACGCTCCACGGGTTGACGCGGATGGCGCCGCTGAGCGAGGGCGAGCAGCCGACGAACTCGGAGAGCACGATGACGCTCCGCTTGGGCGCGTCGTCCCCCGGCGCGGTGCTCTCCTGCCTGCACACCGTGTAGGTGTAGGGTATCCGGTTGAGGCCGTCGCGCACGGCGCTCACCACGCAGCACTCGGCGGCGGCGTAGTAGGCGGCCTTCTCGTGCGGCGTCACGGGGCCGTCGATGAGCACGATGGGCGTGTACCCGGGGGCGCCGAACCGCGCATTGACCCGGGCGCTGATGGCCCTGGCCTCGTCCTGCACGCCCTGCACGTCGCGGCCCTCGCTGCGCGCCGGGTTGGCGATCTGCACGAGCACGGCGCGGCCGCGGAGCTCCGGGTGCTCCACGAGCAGCTGCTCCATGCCCAGGAACTTGAGCCCGATCCCCTTGAACAGATCGACGTCGTCGACGCCGACCATGAGGCGGCGGCCCTTGTAGGTCTCGGCGACGCGGCGCACGACGTCCTCCGTCTCGGGCGCCGTGACCACGGACCTTAGCTGGCCCATGTCGATGCCGACGGGGAGTATCTTGACCGTGACGGTGCGGCCGTAGTACTCGATGCCGATGTACCCGCGCTTGGACTGGTAGTCGAGGCCGAGCAGGCGAGAGCAGGCGGAGAGGAAGTGGCGCGCGTAGTCGAAGGTGTGGAAGCCGACGAGGTCAGCGTTGAGGAGGGCGCGGACGAGGTCGTCCCGCACGGGGATGGTGCGGAAGATCTCCGAGGAGGGGAAGGGGGAGTGGAGGAAGAAGCCGACCTTGGCCCGCGGGAAGCGCTTGCGGAGGAAGGTGGGGAGCGCGAGGAGGTGGTAGTCGTGGATCCAGACGAGGTCCTCGTCGGGGGCGAGCACCTCGGTGAGGCGGTCGGCGAAGGCCCTGTTGGCGGAGAGGAAGGAGTGGTAGAGCGCCCGCTGGAACGGGAGGCCGCCGAGCGACGACGGCGTCAGCGGGAGGAGGTAGTGGAGGAGTGGCCAGAGGTAGTGCTTGCAGAAGCCGTGGTAGAACCGGTGGTGGAGGTCGCTGGGCAGGTAGACCGGCAGGCACGAGAAGTTGGCCACCAGGTAGTTGGACAGCTCATCGGAGGCGGCGTCCGCGGCCACGGCCGGGAGGGTGCCGATGTGGAGGACGGGCGCGGCGGCGGGCAGGCCCGAGCGGAGCTGGTAGGCGACGGTGCCGGCGTCGACGGTGAAGTTGAATCCGAAGGGCGCCGCCGGGTCGGGCGCGGCGCGGAGCGGCAGGCGGTGGGCGACGATCACGCGGCGCGGCGGGGCGGGCGAGGTGGGCGAGGCCGGGGAGGCGACGGACATGACGCGCGGGAGGCGCAGCGGCGTGGGCGACGGCAGGGGCGCCTCGTCGGCTGCGGCGAGGTCGAGGAGGTTGTGGCAGGAGAGCGAAGGCATCGCCAACCCGCCGTCCCTCCCAGTACCTATCGGTGGGCTGTCGCAGAGGTGGACCGTGCGGCGATGTCGCATGAAGGGAATCGAAGCGAAGCGCCGCGACGGGGCGAGGACGGCGTTGGGGGATTGTGGATCGATCTCGTCTTCTCTTTTGGTCTTGAGACGAAGCTCCTGGGGATAAGAACGGAAGAGCCGGGGGCGGTGGGTCTATAGGCCGGGGAAGGAGGAGGGGTGAAGGTATAAATATGGCGAGCCTGCGTGTCTGGCGTCCCGCCTGTCGTGTGGAGCGGAGAAGATGGGGAGAAAAAACGGACGAGGGGAGGGGAGGGGAGGGAGGGAGTAGGCGGTGTGATGGCCTCTGTCATGGGGCTTATCCACAATGGACGAGGTGGTCTCGCGCCCGGAAATGACGCAACTGCCCCCTGCCCCTGCCCCTGCCCACCGCGCGTTCTCGACGACGTGGGAGTGGGATGGTTGGGTCGCGGGGGAGAGTGGATAGGCGAGTGTCGCGGTCGCCTAGGGCGTGATTGGTTTTTTCGGTATCCTTGTAGTTTGGTCTGGTTGGGTGTATTTGGCCATCCAAGCTAGGTTCTATTGATATATAAAGTAAAAGTATGGAATGTTTGGTTGGTTTCAAATGCTGGCTGGGCACGTCTGAAATTTTAATTAGACTAGGTGTACTAATCGATATACATGCTTATGTGGTAACATTACCGTTTTCCTTCATCCAGGCAAAGAAAATAATAATATAAAACAGAAAAGGGAGGGAGACACGGTGAGAGAAAAAAAACAGCAGGGAGGTGAGCCCATGCGCCCACGTGCGCTGTCGCAGAGCTCGGCTCGGTGGAAACCGATTTCATCTGCGTTTTTACGAAGCCTGGCCCGACGACACTTTTTGCATCAACTCAGTCCAGACCGGAGAGAGCCATGCTGTCCATCCAAACACGGGTTATTTGAAAGATTATGCATGAGAAAGAGCCTGGCTCAATGGGTGCACCCAACCAATCACGCCCCTAACGGCTGGGTTTATCTATCTATCCATCCATCGTCCCCCTCGCACCGTATCCGCACAAACGGGTCGTCGTCGCGGTGCGGCCCGCTCCGTTGCCGTGGCCGCAGCTTCCGTTCGCCTGCACACGTCCTCGCCGTGCGCAGACGTACTTGGTAGATGGATAGGTCATACGAGTAGCTGGATAGATACTGCTGCTTTGTAATATGGCCGCAGGTTTTTTTTTTTTAATTGCCGTGATTGACTGAATGGTTGGCCACAAATCGAGTTTTTTTATAGGAGGGCACAAATCGAGTTAGGAGATGATTGTGTGCTCCAACAAATCAGGATCCTAGTAGAACCTTACGAGTACCCTTACTACGTCTATGGCTAATTCCAGCCTATCGTTTATATTTAAACTTTAATTTAGTCTACAATGTAGTGCAGTGCCATTATATGTGTTATCTTCAGTTCTTGAATGTTGTTCCTGACTAGTTTGTTTTAAAAAAAATGTGGAAACGAAAAATTCAGGATGAAATATGACATTTTTTTAGTTCAAACAGGGAGCAGGTAGCATTGAAATTAACATTACTACTCACTCTGTCCCAAAATATTTGTCGCCCTTTTCAATTTCAGAGCACGGTAAATCGTTCGTCCTCATTCAAAAAATATTTATAAATATTCTTTATTTTTTATAATTGCGTTCGTAATTGATCACAAACACAATTGTAAAAAATAAAATAAAATTTGCAAATATTTACTGAATAAGACGAACGATTGTGCACTGAAATGAAGGAGTGTGGCAAGTATTTTGGGACGGAGGGAGTAATTTTGTTTGGTTAATCGTGGTAAACAGTAGTGGATCTAGGGTAGCATGAAACTAACCCTAGATGTCTAATATTTCTCTTCTTCCTCTTTTTCCTCCTCTTTTTCTTCACCTTTATTCACGTTTTTCTTCCTATTCTTTGTTTATGCATAAATATTGTTTGGGCTCGTTGTCCACGGGTGGAGCTAAGGGTGCTCTAGCCCCATGCTAGATCTGCCCTACTCCTAAGCCCATTTAGTTTAGTTTAATAGCATCACAAGGCCTACAGTTACTTCTATTTGGAGCTACTAGTCTATCAAAAATTGCTCTCTTACGGGTTATAGTTTTATTCTAAATCTAATCCAAATATATACAATCAAACAAATTTAAACTTGACCAAATTTATATAAAAATAAAAATACTTATGCTGCCAAATATGTATTCAAGTCATGATGAGACATATTTTTATATTATATCATAGGTATAATAATACTTTATATAAATTTCGTCAAACTCAAAAAAGTTCAACATAGAAAAAATGATAGCGTTATTTTTAGCATAGAGATAGCATGCGTTAAATTATGATTAATTATTATTTTGTTACTTAAATTTTATATAATAGCATATGTTGTTCTTTTGACGTAGGTTATTGATTTACTTTATCTCTATATAATGCTACTTCAGATGTATTTTAAGATGTTATTTTACAAAATAGTAGAGTGAGGAATTGCTATGTGGCATGAAAGAGATTATTTTATAAGAGGTTATCCATAAATGGGCCACTAGAGAACTACTAAGGAAACCATTTAGCTACATGCATGAATGCATGATCACATATGGTGGTTTTGATAGCCACAAAGTTTGTGGATAATGCAGACAACAAACGTGGCAAGGTGTGATGATATTAAGAAACGCAAATGTTTTCCTAAACGGTGAATAGTCGTTGTGGAGCCATGTTGCATTTAGAGCTTACTATATAAGTCATGTAGTATTTGGATGGAAACTTGGTTTGTAATAGCTAAATTTGTGTTTGCATAAATTGTTCGATGTTGTAATTATTATGATTCCTTTGAGAATCTTATGTGTACGATTGTCCGGTTCCTCTGTTCATGGTGGCATCAATGAACATTCATGGCTCTCAACAGGACTATCGGGTTTGGCCCAACTCATACACATTGAATGTAATGAGTAGGTTTAAGTAACAGATGCCGTACTAAAGCATGACGATTACATAGCGTTAATAGCTTCTGGTCATCTTTTACGAGGCGTGCAAATGGACTAAACGGCCGTGTAAATGTATTCAATGGCCGTGCAAATGGGTTGATTGTGTAATCGCCTTTTAGACACTGGACTACATGGTAGAGCACCATGCACCGTTTACACACCCTTCAAACAGTGAGAGAAATACTCCACATCAATTTAATTTCTCACCCTTGCTGCAGGAGCCATGCTGTGGAATGATTCCTACCGATTCCTATACTTGTGAGAGTAGATTAGCATATCTTGGATAATGCGGCATGTCTAGCAAATAAGTACTCGGAAGCTACCATGATTTGTGCATGTAGTTCATTAGGGGCCCGGGGTTTCTCCGCATGTGGGAGGAACCAGCCATATGTGAATCAGCTTGACAGGTAGGAATACTCTAGTAGGCTAGTAGCCCAGCGTCGTCACCGCGTCGTGCCCATCCCCTTCTCCTTGCAGGCTGCAGCTGTGAACGGCTGCCCAATCAATGCTGCACCGCACGTTCACACGCTCGCGCGCGCGTCGTGGCGGCCAGGCTGGGCGCAGGTAAAAGTGCCGGAACCCAGTCCGATGCGTGGCCGCTCACGTGGACTCCTGCCCGGAGCCACGCCCTCGCGGGCCCCGCCGCCGCTGGCAGCTGGGCGTTGGCTGCGCGGCACCGCCACGGCCAGTCGGCCACGCGGGGTGGTGGGCATGGGCATGGGCGCCCTTTTGCCATGCCGAGTTGCCGCCGACTTGTGCGCGCAGGAGCAAAGGCTGGGGCACCTCCCCTCGCTGTTGGCGCACCGGCCTTGGCTTGGGATGAGTTGCACGCTAGCTTGGACGTGCATGCCTATCACAACGTCTCAGGCTGGCTTTTTCCAGGGGAATGGTGCAGTGCGTGCGTACAAAACGTGGAGTTATACCAACAGGCGGTATATGTCTGCGACCGAACGTTATCCTATCAGCTCATGCCATTTTTTTATTTGACGCGGTTGTTTTTTTTTTAACTTTGATTTTTCATATTTTTCAAAAAGTTTCATTACATATCATTTAATTTGTTGTCGCTTGGTTCATCGTTAAGCGAACTTTGAGTATAATTTGAGTTTTCATATGTTTGTATAAAATTTTTAATAAAATAAAGAATTAAAGTTTTTTTTAAAAAAAATCAATCACGCCGCGCTAATCCACGCGTCATCTGGAGGTACTACTACTGCTGTGTGCGAAGCGACGCAGGCGAGAGGGAGCTGAATAAACAATAAAGCTCTGGTACGCTGCACATTTGGGGGCCTCAATGAGTACAGCAAGGAGGATTATACCAGCTCTAAATTCAAATTCTACTCTACTTTATAGTATTGCACTTTACGTTCTTTAGGAGTTGTTTAGATACATCCAGTTAAAATTTGCTAAAAAATAGTTACAAGTATTAGCTAGAAATTTGGTGGGTGTATCAAACATCCGCTTAGTCTGTTTTTTCGTGGAATATGCCAGGCAGCCTCTTCTCAAAACAGGGGGAAAATCTAGCCAGCCCGTGGCAGCCGCTAGTGCGTGGGAGGCGTTCACGGGCAGACAAAAGCATTTGCCTGCCGGCACGGTGTCGCGGGAGCCGGGAGCCACCCCATAAATTGCTGAGGCGCCACGTGCATGCACTCGGAACGATATTGGCTGCGGATCCAGTGCCATTTGTGGCAACCGTCGGTTTTGAAATGGGTGGGCTGGGCAACAGCACCTGTCCCTACTGCCGTGCAGAGGTGAAGCCGTGAAGGCGTCCACGATGTATCCGCAGCGGAGGTACCCGCCGAACCGTCGTCACCCAGCGTACCGCCCCCAACCTCGTATGCACGACACGTCACGGCCGCAGCAGGTTTGGCTGGAGTGCGACGTCCCGGGAGCGACGCGCGACAAGACACGTGCCCCGCCTTGCTCACCCGGCGTCCTCCTGCGTGGCCCCTCGGGCGATCGCGTCAGGCCGTCAACGTAATCCTGCCGTATGGAACGCATGGATTCGGATAGGTATTGTAGACTTTTCTTACCAGAGTTTTTTACTAGGATCAAACGGAAAGGTCTTGGCATAAGCCCCGTTCAAGCGTGTTGAACTACGCCTTTTGTGGAGTTCCGTGGAATTAACGTGCCTCTTCCTATACTAGTAGCCATGTTCAATTACCAGTGATTTTGTGTCTTTGCGAGAGGGCTTCATTTGGTCGCAAGATGAGGCGCTCAAAACTGGTGGGAGTGGGACGGGCTTGGTCTTATAATCACTACGAGGACCCTGTTAAAGTTGCTAGAAATGAACCTGGTGTTCCTCCATTTTTCTCACTGGAGATCAGGATCAGAATCTAGTCACACTTTTGGAGATAGCATCGCTCGGGATTTCCAAAAGTGTAACCAGATAGAATGGGCCGTATTTGAATCGTTCTTCACCACCTACAAACTTGACTGTTTCCATACTTTTTAATGTAAACGATGTCTTACATTTCTTTTAGAAACTTTTTTTTTTAAAGGAGGAATTACACTGCTACAACGTGGCATAGTGTCACCAGACAGTGCATTTGTACCTTATATAGTATATGCAATTCATTGCTTTTTTCTATTTTGTGTACAGTATGCGAATAGTATTTTCTACGCTATTTTTCACTACCGAGTGACCTACCACGGACCGTATCCGCGCTCTCAATCCTATACGCTTGTTCAGTAATCAGTACGATGGCCACGGGATGGGACGGCGGAAGGCCTAGAAAAAAAAAAGGCGACTGGGTGGCGCGGCGCAGCACGCGGGGGTGCGTCCCCGCGCTATCCGTCTACCCCATAACCCGGCTGCTAGCTGATACCATCACTAGCACTGACTGTAGTGTGCAGGAGTATCAGCAGCACCAGGCCAGTGATTAGCTCCTTCGTCCGTACGGGCTGCCGCATTCCATAATACAGCTTGCGCCGCCGATCAAATCCTAAGTCGCGCGCATCGTCCACGCTGTACCGCCATGGCGCCATATAATTGTACTGTGGCACCCGATCCATATTACTGGTTCCAACTTGCTGCAAGGCGAAAACGACCATTAGTAGGAGTTTTAAAAAAATAATGTGTGCGACTGTGAGAGAGAGAGAGAGAGAGAGACCTTTGACAGTTGACGCCGCCTGGCTGGCATGGGAAACAAGGAATTAAACGCCCACGTCGCCCATCCAACTCCCGATCGGAAAGTCATAAAGCACGCGGTCGATCTGCAAAAGGCGATCCTAGGACGACCGGATAACATTATCAAATTCAAACCGAGCCGCTGCATGCATGGGCCGATCATCTTTTTGGCGCGCGCGATTAATATACTACTGCATGCTTGCTTGCTGCTACGCGCGGGGATTTTCTATACAGACAGAGAGAGATTAGAGATACTACTACACTAGTATAGGAGCTAGTACGACGTCGCCGATGTGGCCTCGGTGATCGAGTTAGGTACGGGGAAAAATCTGTGTTGCTGTTGCAGCTCAACAGTAATGTCGCCGTGGGCCCAGCCTGCCTTTGCCCGGAACGTGAAGGAAATGCCTGCAATTTTTAATGCCGCCAAAGCTTGGCTGTGGCTAGATCTTTGGTACTGTCCTTGCTAGATAGGTGGTCTACGCTCCAAATAAACTATACTGCAGCTCAGTAGTCAGTAGACACGACGGTCCGTGGTCGTCGGTGGATCGGATTAGCACTTAGCAGTGCAAGTAATCTCCGGATAAGGCTACTTACTCGCCACTAGGCATCTCACGGCGCACTATACTATACTGTTAGCAGTTCGAATAAACTATACGGTGCAGTATATAGCAGTTCTATTCTACTACTGTTAGCATTATAGGGCAGCTTGAAGTAAGTGCTCTGCTCGCAGTAATTAACTTCTCTATTTTAACACGACGACAGGCGTAGCATATTCCAATCACGAGCCCACGTCTCGACTACAGTAAAAATCCGAGTACGCATACGAGTTTTGGATCAGCCATTCAGCCTCCGAATGTACAGTCGTCGATGCTTGTTGATGGGAGCCGCGTGGTTGTTGATGTCGTCCAACCCACCCAGGCCAGCCCCGGCGTCCAACCGCCCAACGCCGCGCGTCCGTGCGAGCGGTCAGCGCCACTGAACGCGCGCGAGTTTTCAAGGCTCCTGATGACTCGTGAGCGCTCCATCGCCGGCTCGTTCCGATCCCTGGAGGAAAAGCGAGCTAGCGTTGCCACGCAGCCGCGCGGCCTCGCTGGCTTGCTGCCGCGCGTCCGGTGGTTCTTGGTCGCATAGTGGGGGCGGCCGTTGGAACGCCACTGCTGCACGAGTGCACACGTACGCGCGGTAGCCCGACCGATAGTGGGGAACTCCAGGTGGTTGCCATGTGTAAAGTGACGCGCGAAGAACCACGCGTCCAGTGGTACGTGTTGTGCCCCTCGCCGAGGAATGTCTGCCTCCTCTCCATTCTTGCTTCGAAATTGCAGTGAGATACGTGTAGCGCGCGCGATCGGCGCGAGGCGATGTTGACGCCCTTGATGGCCAGCAGCTCGGGTTACTTCCTAGTACAAAAAACAGCTTATTGGTTTGCCTTTAACTTTAATCCTCTGCAACAAACCAGACGCTGTGAGGGAGCGGGTGCCAAACGAAACTGACAGGGTTCTCGGTTCGCTACAGCACTCGATCGATCAGAGGCGCCGAAAAAGCTCCAGTGCTGACAGCACGCACGTCTGCAGGGGCACGCATCATGCCCGGCCCCGAGAAAGAGAGCAACGACGACTGCTGTGAGCAAGCGAGGGTCCGAGCACAGCACCAGCGCACTCGAGACCCACCCAAGATCATGCCATGTCGCGCCCAGGCGGCCAGGGCAGCGGCAGCGCTCGTTTTGACCCCGAACGAACGATGCTCGGCTCGCGCTCGCTGCCTTTCCCCCGCCGAAATGCCTGACGCGCTCGGCTCATCGGCTCGTGCGTGTGTCTCCGCGCCGACACGCGGCCGCGCGCGGTGGGACTGCCGGGCGGGAGCTGCACAGCATGCAGGGCCGCGCCGAACGATCGGTCAACCCCTGGTGCCGAGCAGCGTTCCCGCAGGCCGCAGCGCGGCGACAGGGCAGCCGTCCCGGCCGGGCTCGATTTCCTCCGGCCTCTGACGCGGATACAATCCGGCGAAATTAAACGACCCGGGTCCCGCGGCAAATGCCGTGTGCCGACCCGTCTGCTTGGGAATGGGCACATGCGAAATCTAGAAAGAATATTGTTGCAAGTTCGTCAGAATAGCGTCATTGGATGATTGGTGGCATGCACCCGATGCTCGGTCAGAATAGCGTCATTGGATGATTGGTGGCATGCACCCGATGCTCGGGATAATGATTATCGGCGCTCGCGGTCTGAACCACAAAAGACCTTGGATTAGCTCGCCTCCGAGAGTATAACGAGCTGCATGCGGTACTGCTGCTGCACTTGGGCGGGGTCGTACGTAGTGGAAATCGGTTGCTTTTGCTTTCTCGCAGATTTCCGGCTCATGGCGAGATCTTTGCCGTGATTCTATGGGTTTGTTGACTTGGACGTTCTGCCGGCAAACGCTAATTCGCTACCACTAACCTAGCTAGCACTCCTACTCAACTACTATACCGCAACTACTAGTTCTGAGCACGCGGTTATAATGGCCATGCCGCAAGATCTTCTTCTCTCAAGTGGCAGCAGTTGCATATCCATGACGACCATGCGGTGGATGCGCCGATCGGATCGAGGGCGGCGCAAGTGGGAGAGGACCATGCTATTTGCTAGCACGGCAGGCAGTGGCCTCTCCTAATTTACCTCCATCGGGAGGAGGAGGAGCTTTGGCAGCAGTTAGGCGGATCATGCATGCATGTTAGTTGCTTCCGCGCATTTTTGGCGCAGTTTTATGGAAATGAAGTGCTTTAGCGCGCCGCAAGACACGTACAGCGCGCGTATATCCCGGGAGATGGGGATCGCTTTAGTTATTGCCAAATCGAGGGACGCCCGCGACCCGCGTGATCTTATCCGGCCGGGCTGCCAATCCGATGCTAGTACCGGTATAGCATATCCGCGAGTCCGTACGGCATGGCAACTTGCAGCGTCAAGAAAAAAAAAATCTAAAAGAAGAGGCAGAGGGAGGAACGGCGGTCGTCGTCGCAACGTCCGGTACACACTCGCATACGGTCCGTTATTGAATGCCTGATGGCTAATACAGTAGTAGTATAAACCATCTTTTACGATATTTCACGGGAGGAGACGCCTCCCAGTCAAACTAGGACCGGCTTTATGGCCATGCCACCAATTTCCTCCAGTATTTCCCGTCTATAGTTAACTTCCACGTGCTTGACCACGCAGACCAATGCCCTGCATCTGCTCTGAATCTCTGATCGCCAGTCCACCAGCGTTCGGATCGGATTAGTTCCCACGCTAGCTATATCCAAGAAGCAGCTGGTTAATCTGAGCCCGTTGTGGAATCATTAGGTACGCAGGACGGGAGACAACAAGACCCTGAGCTACGTGTGTGTCCCCGGCACGCCGTGCCTGCCACCACCTGCTGCCCCAGCCGCCGAAGTTCGTGGAAAAAAGCGTTCTGCCCCACGGTAACTTTTCTACGTCCATGGCGACGCGTCGCGCGGTGCGCCCCCGCTGCACGCAACTGCTAGCCTCGATCATACGCAGAGGCGCAGATAGCAAAGCGGCGGCTCGGTCTCACGGCTGACGCCTGTTGCGGCTAGGATGAGGACCGGGGCGGGGACAGGAAGCGACAAGGAATGGGACAAGAGAGGAGAGAAGCTGCGTGCGTGCGTGTGTGGGCGCGCGTGACGTTACTTGCTCCGATCATACGTGCCCGCCACTACTCTCGGCAAATCGATCGATCGCGCTCCAGAGTTCCAGACAGACACGATCGAGATGGGCGGCGTAAACTAGTAGCAGTGCTCCATTATCATTGGGTCAGGTGTAGAATTACCAGTGCATGTTTGGGTTGCAGAAGCAAGCCGAACGAAGTGGTCGTCTCCTTTTGCGTTCATTATTCGGAGCTGCCATTCGACGGTTGACATATATACAGCAGGCCGCGGTAGGTCATTGCTTGTGCTTAGTAATTATCAGATGGATCGAGGTGCCCAGTGACACACGCAACGCAACTCGGAAAGGACATGACGCCTCGCAGCTGGACGAACGCCGCCGACGCCTCCCCGGCTCGTTCTCGGTCACTCGTGCCACGTCGTCGCTTCGTTGCTACCACCTGGAATTGGATCCAAAGATGGAAACTGGCTCCTATTATCAGCTACCGTAGTTGGGAGGAGCTAGTAATAGTGAGCGGGTTGTTTAATTTTTACCCGATCCAAAATAGGTTCCAGCTCTAGCGTGGTGGGAGGCTCCCTTCAGATTGGGGGCGTTTGAACTATTCGTGTTGCTATGTCTTGGTACTGCTTCGCAGATTCAGCCATTATTTATAAAGAAACCAAACCATTAGCTGCGTTCTGCGCCTTCACTTCCAAACACAACTAAATCTGTCCGTAGAAACGCACGTCACATACCGAACATTCAAAGGAGAGAACACGCACAACAAGTACATAAATAAAAGGAGCAAAAGTGAAGGAAAAAAAAGAGAGGAGGAAGCTGCACAAATCTGGCATCTACGCCACGCACAGGCACAGTATTCGCGGCCTCGATCCTATCCTATTCCTGTTTCGCCGTGGAAAAAGAAGAAGCGGATGGCGCAGCAGGGCAGCGGCGGCACGCACGCGCCGGGCCCGAGTTCCGTGCCGCGTAATCCTACGCGGCTGCTAATTACGTAGAACTGGAGTGTCAGCGGGAGCAGGGCAGTGATTGGCCTGCCCGCCCGTACGGCAACTTGTCGTCCTACAACTACAGCCAAGAACCATGAACCGCTGGCAAGGACTTTGGGCGTGGTGGGTCGTCGTCAGCGTTGTACCGCCATGTACTGGGCGCCCCGGTGAACTGGCACCAGCCCACAGACAGGCAGGCAGGCGCGCAGAGATGATACAGTGAAGATGTGGTCTCGGTGATCAGGGCAGTGAACACCGCTCCTGTGGGCCCGGCCTGTCTTAACGTGATGAAGGATATGCCTGTACTTTGTTTAGGCCGGCCAAGCATGGCAGCAGGCAGCCGCAGTTTATATTAGCCACTCCGATTTAACAATGCTCGGTAGACACGACGTGCGGTCGATGGGATTATTAGCAACGCAAAGCAATCTCCAGATAAGGCATGCATGTGAGCCCGCACTAGGTACGGTCCATCTCAATCCTCTAGGGAATGGGAGTCGATCAGCGCAGAGGCGAGGCGCGGCACGGGAGCGGAGCGTTGCATTCTTGCTTCCAAATCTGACAAGTACTCCGCTCCGCGCCAAGTAGTATAGCAGTGCGCATGATCCTGTCCTCCGCGCCAACCTCTTTTTGTTTCTTAAAAAGGACTGACTCGAAACGGACAGACTCTTCGCTGCTGCTACAGCGCCACGAATAAATGGCGAGTAAAGAAGGCCAGGTGTCAACGAACTCACGACTCACGAGAGTGCCCCTGGTGCCGATCCGAGCTGCGTGTCCCGCAACGCCGCGCGGCAGGACAGGCGTCCCTGGTCTCGATTTCCTCCGGGCGCTGACGCCAAGGAAGTTGGGTGAACTCGGCAAAATGCCGTGTGCTCTCGTTAACCTGCCCGCGCGCTGATATGACGACGCCCTCCCCGCGCGTCCGTCAGTCTGGCACTCCCGCCGCATGCGTGCGCGAAAACTAAACACAAAATATCAATTCCATGTTTCAGTTAACAAAAAGAAAGAATGGTGGCGTCGGACAACATTATCGGCGGCCAGTCTGAGCTCCTGCGCCACAGATGCCATGCCGGGAGGGATTAGCTCGCCCTCTGAGGATCAGGATAACGAGGTACTGTACCGTACTGTTGGCCGCTGCAGTTGGGGCGGGTGGTAGTGGACATCCGTTGCTTTTGCTTTCATGCAGATTTCGGGCTCACGGACAGATCCTCACCGTACAGGATTCTGTTCTACGGGCTTGGCCTGGGCGTTCTGCTGCACGGGAAAGCATCTGGATGAATTCTTGAGTGGAACGAAAGCAGTTGCGTATGTATCCTCGCAGCGTCGCATCGATCGGATCAGATCGAAGACGGTGCTACCCACCAAGGCGCGCGCAACTTGAGAGAGGACCCTGCTACCAAGCTAGCATGGCAGTGGCCTTTAATTCGCAGTACGAGTAGCATGCTAATCGGGAGGAGCAAAGTTAGGCAGCCAGGCAGGTCATGTTCCGGTCATTTCTGGCACCATTTTTTCGCGCGCGATTTAGGTATTGCCAAAGCGAGGGACGCCCTCTCGTACGTCCGCGTGATCTTATCCGGTTCCGGTTCGGCTGCCTTGTTCACCTCACACTACACTGTGCCAATCTGATGCCTATGCGACGTGCTAGGGCTGTACAGTGCTATATATACGTACTCCTAGCATAACATATCCGCGGGGACGTACGGTGCTACGACTTGCAACGTCAAGGAAGGAACCGGTAGAGATTGGGAGTCGTCGTTACTACTCGCGCATATCCCATTTACTGAATTCCTAGCTGGTGCGTGTGCTCCACCAGCACAGAACCAGGTTTTGTGACCTTGCACGCAAGGAAACTACGGTCCCACCAGAAGGGGTTATATATGGCCATGCTAATTACAGTACTACTAATGTCGTCTACACCGTCTAGAATAACCCTAGTCTAGTTTCATGCATGTAGTAGCCAAGTACTAGGCACAGGCGTCGTCAAATTACACCGATCGTGCACCTAACTACGCATACGCTGACTAATAATATTAGTGCATTTCTGAATACCGAGAGGACAGCCAGGCGCACGAGCATTCATTCTGTGTCTCCCGCCGCAGCAGTTTCACGCGGCCGCGCTTGACCAATGTCGAGCATGGTGATCTGCCACACTGACCGCGCGCTTCGACCGCCATCAGTATTCGATCGTCACATCGGGCCTGATGACTCCCGCGTTCCGTGGTATTCATCCGGCCAACTACGTACCAGGTACAGCTGATTAAACCGAGCCCGTTGTGAAATCATTTGGTACCGTGCGTACGCGCGCCGCGGGCAGCTAGCTAGGACGCGCGCGGGAGACAAGCAGGCACCCGGAGCTACGAGGTGCATGTGTTCGTTCCCGGCACGGATCCTTCTCCTACCCTCACAGGCATGGGCACAGCTCGGCGACGTCGCGGTCTTTTTGCGGGGCGGAACCTGACCCGCGCTCGGAGCAGGAGCAGAAGAGGTTGGTAAAAAAAGTGAACTGGTGGGCCGGGTTCTCGAACAGGGGAAGGAACAAGAAAGAGACCCACCACACCACCCGGGCCGGAAAGTAATTAGAAGCACGCGGTACCCGGTACGCGGGTACGGTCGATCCATGTGCAAATTAAAAGGCAATCCTAGGACGACCGGATATATAAACATTATCAAATCCAAAGGACGGCTGGCACTGCATCTCCATCACTGCATGGAATGGGCGTGGCGTGGCTGGCCTCGGTACGAGAAATGGGAAAATCCTGCAGGTTGCAGCTCAACAGTAGTAATAATGCCACCGTGGGCCTGCCGGCCTGGCCTGACGTGAAGTGAAGGCAGTGTGTGTCTGCATTTTTCTGAGCCGGCGGCATATGCAGATGTTGATGTTGCTGTGCATATGTAGACACGTACTGTACGACGGTGTGGGGATGAGATTCAAATAAATCTTCCAGATCCAGCAGGCACGGCACTGCAGACGTCTATGGATACGATGTACGTATATGCGTATCGCCTAATTTGATCGGCCGCACACCTACGCACACCCGCGCGGCCGCTCACGCAACGCAAACCAGTTATTGTAGCTTAAAAAAAAAGAACCGGTTTATGGGCTAGAGATGCAAATTTCTATTTCCATCTGTAGTTAAAATAAGAGAATCCACATGCACGGCCATTGTCCACGATGCCCTGCCTCTGCTCGCCATCAGTTAGTTTTAGTTCCCATGATCTCCAACAACAACAACTAGCTGTTAATCTAATATGAGCCAGTTGCGGATGGAGTCATGATTTGGTACGCAGGACGGGAGACACGACCCGGAGCGACGGTCGTGCCTGCTCCCGGCACGCCACACCACACCACACCACAGGCCGGTCGCCACCACCCGGCCGCTGCCGGGCCGAAATCGTGGAAAAAAAGGTGGTACGGCTCCAACGGGGACGGTACGGTGGTGCATCCGGCGCCCTGCAACTGCACGCAACAGCTAACCTCGCGTGCATCGCGTTCGCATTCGACAGTCCTATAGCTAGCAGCAGTGGAGTCCGACGCGATGGATCGGGATGGGAGGTGTTGCCCCATTAGCTGCGGGCTAGTAGTAGGGAACTAGCTAGGGATTCGGGTTGCTCGTGCGCCCGGGAACCAATTTCGCCATTGGCCGGGGCAGCTCATTGTACAAGCGCCCAATTATGCACGCGCTGCTCAACGCCAGACGACGACGTCTTGCCGTCTCGTTCGTACGTACCTGCCCGCGATCGCCAATTGGCTGGCCACTACCAGACGCGAGCTTGCTCCCTTCTGGATAAGGATTAAGGGCGGGGCAGGCCGCTGATACTACTACAACGGACAACCACCGGGCCGGGCGTATGCCCAATGAGACGCTGGAGGTGGGACCGTACACGTTAGGTGCCTCCTGTCCTGCACTGTTGCTTGCTTGGTGTGCCTTTTATCCCATCCATTTCTAGAAGGGGAGGACCATGCCATGGCTGGGGTGGGGGCGACGGACGGGCGGGTTGTTAATTGTTATCGATCGTCTCATGATTAAGGAAGGATAGGACTGCTTGATTCGCTGTTAAGGACAGGGCCGGTGCCGTACACGTGCTTGGCTACTCGATGACGAAGTGCTCGAGCACAGTGACTGGATGCCCAAGGGAACAGTAGGGGACTGTCGTGTCGCTGTGACGACTGACGACAGTTCCTCGCCGACAGTGTGGTCTGTCTCTGCGCGAGGCACGAAACAGAGGAGGTTCACTTCCCATCCATACAGGTTTTTTTTTTTGAGGGGTACCTGACCGCTTTTCATGTGACAGCTGCTCTGCTGATCAATCAACCGCACAACCACCACGGATTCCTTGGATGCGGTTGCATTTTCAACCTGATGGGCCGTTGGCCCAACTGATATTGTCTCCCATTTTGCTACTCCGATATACGTACCATTCATCAGTCCAATGGGCCCAAGCACACGAGGCCTTCACGAAAGAAAGATACGAGGTGGAAACCAAACTGAAATTAGTTTAGATACATGGAACTACGGTTTTCTAGTCCCGGGAGACCACATTACTTTAGATTTGGGCACTGCAGTGTAATTCACTCTTTATGAAATAGTCCTATTTATCTACTCCTTCCACTGTAGATGAAGTTTTTTTCATAGACATGTACGTGTCCCAAGTGCATCTCTACTAGTGTCACTAAGTAATTAATGCCGTCATGGATATGCTTGGTTTATTAACACTTTCTATACCATGTAGAAGGTGAAATCTTTAGACCATTTGTTTTTATCCATCCGTTAGGAATTAATTATTTACCATAGATACACGCGGCACCAGCCGTATTAAAAGGACCCAGAACCTCATATCCAACATTTATCTGCTTGCAATCCATCACACAAACATGTCGTCCAACAAACATAGAAGTACGTTTTACTGAGCCACAACAAATGGCCATACACACACCAACCTGTTCTTTTCTATTAAAACTTTCGAAAGGAACCTCGATCAGTTCTGTACCACGGAAACTATACAGTAAACCAACCAACCAAACCTTCTAGCAAAAACAACTTGGAGCTTTGAACAGAAGAACGAGTGAATAATCAAACTGGACGAAAACCTGTAACTGCTCACACCACTTTACACAGAGCAAAAGAAAACCCGGAGTTAGCGTCTACTTGCTATACTGAAGGAACTGACTTTCATTGGTGTCGCGACAACGAGGGGAGCTTCAGGAGAGTCAGCTGGTTGCAAATTTCTCATTCATAAAGCGGCTATCGACAATTGATTCATTCTTGAGGACAACTTTGTAGCAGTAGCAGCTCTTGAGGCCCTGCTGATCACGGTAGCACTCATGGTTGCTCTCCTTCACCTGCTGAAAGTTCCATATGACACTGAATTTGCCGACTGTAGCAACAAGGTGCTTCTCCTGCTTTCCATTCTCTGTTACCTGAGGAAGTCAATTGGATACAGAGGAACAGACATCAGAACAAACTCTGAAAATTCACAAAGAACAAAAGAATTTATACTATACATACGAAGCCAATTTATAAGCAAATGATCACTGTGAAGCAAAACAACAACCGCTTGTACATTCTTGAAATTGAACTGAACAAAGACTGTAGTGTTGTACAGTACCCAACCGTTACCACACATTACTATTACTATGCAATAAGCTGGACCTGCAAATTGCCATTACAAGCAACAAGGAATGCCCAACGTGATGTAATCTTAAAAGGTATTTTTCTTTCTTCTACATTCCTGAAGAATGCACTAAAGGTTACATATATAACTACAGATTTGAATTCTACGAATAACAGATAAGGAACATATTTATTTGGCCCCTACTTCAAACTGGTACTTCTTACTATGTGTATGTGTAGTTATGCTGTCTAAATGGAGACAGGTCATGAAAAGTTCAGTTTATGCTAGTTTTTTCCACTTATAACTAAAAACAGATAAGAGTTTGTATGCATAGAACAAAGTGTGAACACGTTCTTTTATCCAGAAACTGTTATTTAATTGGTACATAGTTATGTCTTGTGAGAATAATGTGGCCAGATTCCATTACGGTCTAGTACTATCTACAGCCAGTATTGATACAAAACCCTTGCATAGTGCAATAATGAACGGTCAGTATGATCAAGATCAGAGAAATCTAGTTATTTAGTTTAGTATGCACATATGGGTGTAAGCATTCTACATAGTATGTATGTAACAACAGGAACATCTATAAAGATGCTCAAAATAGGAGATTAGAACTTACCCATGAGAACTGCCCGCCATGGAATTTGTTGTCAGCCCCCGCTAAAATTGAATCCAGTGGAGTCAGCTTCAGCAGCCTTGGTGCCGCAATCCTATTTCCCATACGGCCACTAAACCCAGTCTTTTCTTTCCCATCTTTGTCTTTGAAGATAGTGCAGATCAGGATCAGGTACGTGTCGGTTGTGCCCAAAATCCATTTCCCATCGTAGGTGACATCCACATGCGTAATAGGGGAACCAAGCCCTGGGAAAGCCGTCTTTGCCATTCGCATTGAACTCTTAGAATATAGTCTGATCTTGCCATCCATTGAACCGACTACAATTGAGCCATCCCCGGTACTTGCAAAGCACTGGAAGTTAGTACCCCGTGAGAACTGATGGCCCTGTGACCAGTTCAGCACAGGTGATTCTGATGAGTTCACCGATAGTCTGGACTCTCCCTCTAGCGTCGCGCATATCCCACCTGCATAGCCGGTTATCATCGAGCCCCAAGAATGTTGATCCGGAGGGTTCCAGCTGTGCGCCTTTGCTGTCATTTGCAATGTCTCGCATTGTAATGTCAGTTCCATCCTTCTCGAAGCGCCACTCTGCGACAACCTTGCCGGTCTCAATATCAACATGGTGGACGCCATGGGAATGCAGAGCTTCTCCAGGGTTCATCAGCAGCATGTTGGTCTCTCCGCGCATCAGCAGCGCCTTCTTCGGCATCGAGTAGGTGCTCCCACTGCCAGCCCCGGCCACCAGAGATCCTCACCAACGCGCCCTTCCCGTGCACGCCGTGGCGGAAGTTCTTGACCACCTGTATCCCGGCGCCGCCGACCAAGAAGCTGTTGTCAAGCGCCCCAAGCGCGAGGCTCTGGATGCTGTCGCCGTCGCCGGCCTCCTCCTCGAACTCCTCGAGCAGGTCCCTCGCTGGTGCGGCGGCGGGAGGGGTGAGGCTCTCCTCGGCGTCGGCCCAAACGGCGTCGTCGGCCTCGGCGGGCTGCGCCCACGCGGCGAAGTCGGGACCGAACACCTCCTTGCGGCCCTCGTCCGTGGGCTCGACCCCGAACGTGTTGTGGAAGAGGCAGCGCTCGTACTCCACCCTGAACCGGCGGAATTCGGCGTCGGTGGGCAGCCGCAGGGCCCACACGGAGCCGCTCGCGGCGAAGTCCGCCCGGCGCTGCGCGGGGTTCGTCTTCAGCTGGAGCGCGGAGTCCACGGGCGCGGAGACCCGCGGCCCCGGGCCGACCTCCAGGAACCACCTCGGGGAGGGGGCGTTGTCGCCGGACCTGTCGACGAAGGCGTAGGTCGCGCGGCGCTCGGCGGGCACCCAGCGCGCGGAGGGCGAGGCCCCGCCGACGTGGAGGTAGAGCTTGGCGGAGGTCGGGCGCTGGTACTTGAGATCGAGCGACCTGAGCTTGGCGTCGATGGCCTCGAGCGACGAAGGGGTGGCGGTGCGGAGGAGGTCGTCGTCGCGCTGGCCCGCGCTCGCGGCGGGCTCCGAGATGGGGGATCGGGCGTCGTAGTCCTCCTCGTACTCCTCGTCTTCGTCGGAGGAGCTGAGGTCGATGTCCTCGCGGCTGTGGGAGCCGCCCATGGCGGTTGCGGTGGAGGGGAATTCGGCGCGGGAGTTTGCGAGCGGACGGGGTGCGCCGGTGCGGTGGTGGAGAGGAGATCGTGATGGAGGCGGGAAAAGTGTGGTCGGAGCGGCGTGGAGCGTGTATAAGTAGGCTGCGAGGAGGAGCGTGGATGTGGGGGCGCCGCGGGGAGGCCAGGGATGGTCGGTGCGTGCGGCGGACGCGACGCGCCCTACGCGGCGGGGACGGCGAGGAGGTTGCTTCGCCAAGGGGGTGAGGGGGATTTTTCCTCTTTTTTCTCCCTTCGACACGTAGAGGTGGGTGAAGAAGAGAACTTGGGGGGTGATGCGTTCGGCCAGGGCCTGGCGAAAGCGGGTTGAGCGAGCGTGCGGCGGAGATTTTTTTTTATATTTATTTAATTTCTTTTTTCAGAAATAAATTGGTGATTCAAAAAATTCAAATATATACCAATATTTAAAAAACGCCACAATATCCAGCGTTTTAATGACATGACAGCCTGTCTGCCACCGGATTTGCACCCCTATTACCATACCGCCGGCTGGAGCGGCGAAAATTAAAAAACGCCAGGCCATCCGGCGATATTTAAAAAACGTCGAATGGGCCGGCGTTTTTTAATTCTCCATGGCGGTATTTAAATCCTTTTGGCGTATTTTGAATAATGCTTGGCGGTATTTAAATAATGCCGGTCCATTTGGCGATTTTTTTGCTCCATGTGCATTTTTAAAAAACAAGAGCATGGCGGCGTCCCCGCCGGCGGTTTTTAAATATCGCCGGAAAACCGCCGCCGGACACGGCGATTTTTAAAAACCGCCGCCGGACACGGCGTTTTTTGTCTGCGGGGCCCACCGGTGGCAGCGTCTGCCGCACTGCCAACCTATAGCCTCCTGGTCTGGCGGATTCCTAAAAAATGCCGGTTAGTCCGGCGATTTTTAAATACCGCCGAGTGGATCCGGCGGTATAGGTCTATATTTGCAAATTTTTGAATCGCGAATTTATTTTTGCAAAAAACGAATTAAATAAATATAAAAATAAAAAAATTCGCGTGCGGCGTGCTCCTAATGTGCACTATGGGCCGAGGCCCGAGGAAGACACAAAGGCCCATGCAAACGTGCGCGCCCCACTCAGCCCGATATACGGCTTCCTAGGTCCTACCCGGCCACCCGTCCTCCTCTACACAGAACCAGAAGCTTCCCTCCCCTTCACTTCGCCCTCCGCCGCCGCCGCACCTGCAGGCTGCAGCCGCCGCGGGTGGGAGCTTGCCGGTGCCGGTTCCACGCGCCGGTTCTCGTCTGATCTCCGCGCAGGTATACCAAGACTTCTCTGATCCCATCCCATGCCTGGCTCCGATCTGTTAGCCCCTCCCAGATTTCTCAACCCTAGAAACGTATCTGTTGGTTGCTGTCTCCGTCTCCTCTCCATGCGTGAGCTGGAGCGCGATTTTGTTGTTTGATCGCAGCTCGGTTAGTTGCGGCGGTTCGATTCGAGTTCCCCTTGTGTTTCGGTGGCCATACCGTGGCCATCTCGTGGTTGAATGAGAGTTGTTGCACGTTCATATCGTATTCTCCTTACAACTGCTGTTTACCTGCGATTGCTTGTTAGTTCCGCTCTTCTGTTGAGTGACTAGAACTGGCGAACTGCCTCCTTGTTTTAGGGCTCTAGCTTTGCCAGAAAGGATAGTAAATTGATTTGTCTTCCAATCATAATTGACTACTCTGTTGTTTTGAATTTGTCATGTTTCAAATCAATCTCTAGTGGGGCAGTGCATCCGTTGGTGCTCATTTTTGTAGAGCATATTGATGACGAATCACGGCAACAACTCCTGCTGGATTTTTTTGCATTTGGTGTTCAATTGGGTGTATCGGCTTGTTTGGTTCGTCCCTGGCACGCAAGCCTCGGCCAGGCAACCGATCTCAGCCCCAGGCGTCCAAAATCGGATGCCTGAGAGCTCTGCCTGGGTCTCCAAGCTGCCTGGGCGCTGCAACCAAACAGCCCCTTAGTTTCTAATACCCACCCCTTATCCTTAGTACTCCCTCTGTCCCAAATTGTAAGGTTTTTTTGTGTTTAGAATGCATCATGCATTATTCCATGTGTGTTTTGTATATTATTGTGTCATCAACATCCATATGATGATATGAACATGGACGGAGTGGGTGAGGGCCAAAACCCCTTTTGTCCCATATATGTGTCTAGATTCATCAAAATCCATATGAAAATTGATGAGAATGTGTTCTTTTGGCAACTGTTTGGAAACACTAGTTTTAGTTAACTCCATTTTTTCCTCTCTTGACTAAATTCAGGAATTTGTTCACAATGGCCCGCGTGTATGTCGGCAACTTGGATGCCCGGGTGACTTCCGGGGAACTTGAAGACGAGTTCCGTGTGTTTGGAGTTCTGCGAAGGTCTCTTTATTATGTTTTTGGCTTTTTGCTGCGGCAATAGTTTTATGATGCTTGGTATCCCAAGAGTTTTAACTTAAGCTAATATGAAAACTTATACATTAATATGCCAAGCCATTGTGATATATGAGCTCACAAACTTATTGGGGAGGGTGATAGTTCAGAACCAATTTGATTTCACTTTACTCATATTGCTCATTGGTTGTTCATTAATACGGTTTCATAATATATTTGACTTTTCAAGAGCTTCATATGCCTGATAAAGTTTATTGGTTACAGTGGTGTAAAAATTGCAAACCTGACCATCCAACTATATCATCCGCACATAGAAGCTTTCATATTTTAGAGGTAGTTTGTAATGTTCAATGTGGATTCTCTTTCCTATCTTATTAACATTGAGATATGCTATCATCATACTTCTCATGTGGAAATGTGGGTTCTAGTGAGCTGATCAGTTGCACCTATTAGATATGGTTCATGACTTCTTGCTTTGCGAGATTGAAGCGTAGAGTTGTTTCTCATGATTCGATGTGCCAACTTCTGTTTTGAATGCAGTGTCTGGGTCGCCCGTAAACCACCTGGCTTTGCATTCATTGATTTCGATGACAGGAGAGATGCAGAGGATGCAATTCGTGATCTAGATGGTATGTAGCAGTGGCTTTTTGCTGAACTTGTATAAAGCTCTGTCTAAACATTCTTCAATTTTATGCAGAAAATTTCTGAGATGTTTTTGAGAAGTAGTTCAATCTGGTGTACATGTACACCTTGCTTCTATTTTTTAAATTGTTTGGTCGGATGAAGCAGTATTTTGATCATTATAGATTTTCATGGTTTCTAAAAACAGGTAAGAACGGATGGAGAGTGGAGCTATCTCGTAATTCCAGTGGTCGTGGTGGTCGTGATCGGTATGGGGGGTCTGAGTCTAAGTGCTACGAGTGTGGTGAGACTGGGCATTTTGCACGTGAATGTCGTCTGCGCATTGGGTCTGGAGGTCTAGGCAGTGGAAGACGTCGAAGCAGGAGCCGCAGCCGCAGCCGGAGCCCTAGGTACCGCAGGAGTCCAAGCTATAGTAGAAGGTAATCAGGTCATTCGTTTTTTGTTACTTCGTATATTTTAGCAGTGTAAATTAACTCACAACTTTATTTTTCCGACCTTAGGTGTTGCTTATATCTTTCTTTGAAGACTGATATGCTGCTTCTTAATGTCTTCCTATTGTATATTCATTATGGGCTTGGCTCTTAGGCTAGCCAAGACTGATACTTCTTTGCCCAATTGATTTTGTCATTTACCCCGCTTCTCTAATTCCTTTATTTAATTGCCTAGTGCAAAAGCTGTCTTTAAAACTACTCTGCTTGCAGAAGCTATAGCCCTCGTTATCGCTCTCCAAGGCGCCGTAGTCCTTCGCCAGCTCGTGGACGCAGCTACAGCAGGTCTCCATAGTAGAACGGCAACAAATATATGCATCTCCCTTGCTAATGGGTAAAGCAAATCAGTGAAAATTGCGATTATATGTTGCTGGACAGCTTTATAGAACTTATTATATCTTACACTTTCATATGCTGTTTTGCAGAGGTAATGATGTCAGGTACTGGTGTAGCAGGTCTAGAACTAAATCCCATGCCTGATTCCTAATCTGTGTGACAACTTGCTCCATGGGTTGGCTGTCAAGAACAAATTCGGAACTGTCGTCACCTGCATGACTTCAGTTCAGGTTTAAAACTTTATCTAGCTTATCGTGATTGTCTTGATTATGTCATTAAAGAAGTTGAGATTTGGATGTATTATGCAACTAAGACATATTACCTTTCTTCTTGTGTGTTAAAAAGGCATGTTCTGCTTAAACGACTCGGCCAACTACGGCTAGTCTTCATGGTTTTGTTCCTCCATTCTTCGCACGCCCTTACCTGCAAACGAATGTCAACCTTCCATTACTCTCTGCCTTCGATGTCTCATCGTGACTGAAATTCTGCACCGAAGATGCTACTTCGTCACAGATTAGTAACATCTTTCTCCCCCATATAGTTGATAAGGTTTGAGTGTACTGAGCACTAACAAATGCAGCTTAAGGCCATTGATTTTTCCTCATAGAACAAGAACTCCATGGCACATTTTTAATGCAGCACTCGTGATAATAAATCTACAACTCTGCATGCTGGGGATTGGGGTGAATGAAGTGTGGCCTCAGCTACACCTAGTTGGGCATATGAGGAAACCTTTACGTGCTGACTTCAGCAAGATGCACAGCCTTCGACTTCACTTGTTAGATTTGTTCCTTGTGGTTTTGGTTCTTCACATTCGGTTCCCTTTGTTCTGCCTTAACTGCAACGTGATTGAATTTCTTCTTGAATGCCGCTTCTGTTTGTGGTAAGTTATTCTCAATAATGGTGTCTGTTCTTTTTTCGCCTGATGATTGGTGTAAGAGGGACGTTTTGCTACATTTAGCTTCAATTGTAGTATAATAGTATAAATATTTCTTCTCAAGAAGATACTTGTAATTGTATGTGAATATCTTACAGATAAATGAACAAGATTCAAGGTATCATCTGTGGTTAATAGGGCATATGGATTTTGGTGAAGGCCGTACCAATGTTGCCCCGTTTGGGCTCTTCTGGGCTTGCACATCTGTGTGATTGTGCTTTTCGTATTGCTTCATATTTTAACTTTGTGCATTAATGTTGCATCTTTTTCCACGACGGCTGAGCCCAGAATTTCATTCAAGCTAGCATCTTAGCATCTTGATACCCTCTTAATGGTAAACGTGATAATATACAGTCGTGAAAGCGTTGGCATCTTGAGCCCATTTTTTATTTGATGCTTCTTATTTCAAAAATTCAAAAATAAACTAGTTGACGACTGAAGTTGCATTTATATGAATTTTGTGCATTTACAAGCGTTGCATTTTTATTTGACACGTCCTATTTCAAAATTTTAAAAATAAACTGGTTGACGATGACAGTTGCATTTATATGAATCTATCGTGCATCTACACGCGTTGCGTTTACATGTGCACAGAGGCGATTCTTTGCGTTGCATTTATCGTTTACAAGTTCATTTTAACCTTTCCCTGATCTGCCTGCAGTAACTTCCGTCGCCGGTCCCTTTCTTCCTCCTCTCGCATCTAGGGCTGGATGCTGATTTTTGTCGTGCTAAATTTTAAATAAATTTAACCATATTTGAACTGATATTAAATTTTGACCAAACAACATTTTTCTCATCTAGATGGCTTGTTTGGGTCTCGAATAAGCCATCTAGATAAAAGAATTATTGTTTGAATAAAATTTGATATCAATTCAAATATAATCAAATTTGATTAAAATTTAGTATGGCAAAAATTGACATCCAACCAGGCTCCAGCCCCATCCGCCCGGGCGCCCCGCGGCAGGACGCAAGACACGACGTCTAGAGGCGCGACGCCGCCCGCGTCACGAGCGCGACGGGGAGTTGTGCGGCCTACGTCCCGGAACCTCGTCACGCCTCACGCGGTATGCATCCGGGTCGGCCGCTACGCCCTGCGCGCAGAAGCTCACCAGGGGGTACGGCGACCAAAAATGCAGCACCGCTTGGGGTGCTTGTACAAGCGACCGTGCTTATTTGCATGTTTCAAAAACTATATTAAAACTTGAATAAAAAAATCATAAATTAAAAATATTCGTGGAAAGACGTAAGTTTTGACGTAATTTCTGAAAATGGAAATAAGCACGGCCGTCGCTTGTATAACCGGTGCGGCATTCTGCTTGTAGCAAACAATCACTGTGCTTATTTGCATGTTTCAAAAACTATATTAAAACTTGAATGAAAAATTCAACCAAAAATATCCATGGAAAGACGATGCAAAGATCTCTCTCTATATATATATGAAATTTGAGATGAAAAAGACATTCGTGTGAGGAGAGAAAAAGAGAGAATGTAATTGGGTTTCGATGGGGATCTGCAACCCGTTAAGATGTTACTGTTTTTCTTTTCTTTTTTGTCCTTGCACGGCGTTGTTGTTCGTCCTCAAATTTTATATGTATGTATATGTTTGCATCATTTATCCATTCATATTTTTTGTTGTTTTTTATATAAGTTTTGACGTAAATTTTGAAATATACAAATAAACAAAGCGGTCGTTTGAACAAGTGTTTTTTTTCATTGAATTGGGTGTCGTGTTGTCGATTTTTTTTGGATTTGTGGAGCATGAGCTTGAGAATCTGTAACAGAATAAAGTTTGAAATTAGAGAGTGGGACTGATCCTTCTGCTGGACTTAACCTTACAGTTGCCACTTGCGAGATCATTGCATGCTTGGAAGGACAGATAGCACAACAACCTCAGCACCGCGTGAGAATCTACTACGGCTGAACTTCCCAGTCCACGTCCACCTTGTTTCACCGTTCATATTTCAAACTTCTCTCTATATAGAGCGCACGAACAATGTTTTGCATCTCTAATTGGCCACTATGGTGAACATAGCCTAATGTGGCCATTCCCCAGTGGAGTAGTGGATTAACCTCCTGTTGTACCTATACCAATATTCTAGTATGCTACATGATATGTACCTGTTAGAAAACTGTCTTATTATTATCACGTCAGCTGTTCGTGACCATCATCTATAAACAAGCGGTCCACTGGCATGTCAGGCTAACTCTAGCAGATCGTCTAATCTTGTTTACATTGTAACTACCGTGTCGCTATTATTGTAACTATAGCGTCATTTTCGCACACCATGTGCCAAACTTGGTCTCGTTTGTGACTTTGTGTGTCTCCATCTAGTCTGTTTGGTAGCAAAGTTTTTAAAAAACATGATTTTTGGATACTGTAGTTTTCAGTTGCACATGACACAAATACCACAGTTTTCATATACCGATTCTTGTTTGGTTCCATAGTTTTCAACTACCATCTACTACATTTTACCTCACCCCTCCTCTCCCTTCCATCCCAGCGCGAAGGCAGCGGTGCCAAAGCAGGAGGAGACCGGCGAGGCGGAGGGCCCACACAGTCGGGGACGAGGAGGAGCGCAACGGCTGCGGTCGATGCAGTGAGGTGGAGGTCCCCCGCGGCTGGGGATGAGGCGATGAGGCGGAGCTCTACAACCACGCTCGAGGCGGTGAGGAGGAGGTCCCCCGCGGTCGTGGACGAGGCGGCGAGAGTCGGCACGCGGAGGAGACGCCGGTGGCAAGTGGCAGGGCTAGCCATGGGAGGAGGAGCAGATAGGAGAGGCCACAAGGGGCGAGAGGGCCGGCGCCCGCGGGAGAAAGATGACGCGGGAGGACGGAGACGCGTCCACAGAAGAAAACTGAAGAAAACTCCGGTTAGGACTGCAATTTCCAAAAAATACTATGATTTTAGGTAAACCGTAATATTTTAAACAGTGTTTCGTAGATGCCAACCAAACACTACTAGATCGTGAAAACCATGATATTGGTAAAAACCATAGTATTCCATTAAAACCATAAAAAAAAACTAGCTTCCAGATATGCCATAAGAGCAATGTTAATAATAAGATCCACTATGGCTATACGATATTGCCATGTCACATCTAGTAAACTAAAAACCTACCAATACAATAGCTTTATTTTGGTGTGCGCGAATACATTTAATAAATGACCCACCTCTTTCTCTCACAGATTGTCTTGGACTCCGTGAGCAGCTCGCTATGAGCTAGCTACAAATAAACAAATAAACAGTCCGTTTTTCTTCTCTCTGCATTTTTTTTTCACATCATTGTAAATTTGATCACTTGCAGCCCGGTTTTTTTCCCCTCTCTCCGTTGCTCTAATGGTTTCCTCCTCGCTGTTGCAAGTCGAGTCTCGAAACAGATGCAGCGTCACCGGGTCAAGTAGCAAGGATGCCCCCTAAATTGTTCTCTGTACTTGTTCAGCCAGGAACGACGACGATGGGTCTTGGCTGTGTGGGCCTGCTGGCGTGATCGATCAGTTTCAAATCCTATGCGACGAATAATGTCAAAATTTGAGGGCGAGGGTTTCGATTTGGCAAATTTCATGTGAAACGAGCGTGTAAACAATGGAACCTTCGAAGCCCTCCAAGTCAACGCCGTTATTAGATGATGGCTCGTCGTCCTCGCGGCGACCACTTGCGCACTCCCTCTCCTCAACACCCACTTCCGTTTTTTTACCACCGCGCTCAGCACTAATCACGGTGAGAACCGCGCCACAATCCCAGGTTTAACCCAAACCCGTCAGTTAGCGGTGAGTAATTAAGCCGGGAGTTTCCGCTCCCACGCCCTCCCGCCGCCTCCTTCCTCGAACTCCTCGCCGCCGGCTCTTCCCACCTGCGCGCCTCCGTCGACTCGCTCTCCTCTCTCCTCCTTCCCCCCGCCTCCTCCTGATCTCCAGATTCACCTCGCCGGTGGTCGGCACGTCGCCGGCGGCCGGCCGTGGCTCGGCCCTGTCTTCCAGCGCCCGCCAACAGGGGCCATCGAGGAAGCCCTCTTCGGCTCTTCGCCTGCCCGCGGCGCCGGCTTGCATCCGCCAGGCTTCCTTCCGCCCAAGCACGTCGCGGGCGGTTCCTCTCTCGCAGTCGCTGCCACCGTCGTCGCCGGCGGCCTCGTCCTCCTCTCTGGGCTGGCTCTGCTCGTACCGCAAGTGCAGATCCACACGGGCTCGGATCCGTAAGCAATGGACTGCTCTGAGGGTTAGTTCCGTTCTGGTCTTCCATTCCCGCGCTGCCAGCAGCCAAATCCAAGCCTTCGATGGACTGCGACTTGTTTGCGGCGTGGTGGGGCAGCAGCGCCAGATGGTTCTCCAGAATCTTCCGGGGACCAGCCGATCCGCCGGGGCCGGCGCCAATGAAGCAGGCCATACCGCTCCACCAGAAGCAGGCGGGGCTCGCTGCTAGCAAGCTCGGTGTAGGGACCTCGAAGAAGCACAGGGCATTCGTGGCCAGCGATGAGCGGTGGTACAACAGGATATTTGATCCGTCAAGCGACTTCATCCTGACATGGAACCGCGTCTTCCTCTTCTCCTGCTTCGTCGCGCTATTTATAGACCCCCTCTACTTCTATGTGCCCAGGATCAGCTACGCCGGCCCCAATTTCTGTGTTGGGACAGACAGCCGTTTCGCCGCCGGTGTTACTTTCCTCAGGTCGATTGCGGATCTGTTGTATGTCCTGCACATCGTGATAAAGTTCAGAACTGCGTACATCAATCCAAGCTCGACTCGGGTGTTTGGAAGAGGAGATCTTGTCTCAGATCCCAAGGAAATTGCATGGAAATATATGACAACTGACTTGGCTGTTGATGTGGCAGCTGCATTGCCTTTACCACAGGTAACTTGTGTTCTTACTTTTGTTCTTGTTAATTGGAGTATAATGTGTACTTATGACCCTTCGTGATAAGCTGGTTTGTCATGAGCATTCGCTGTTTTTCATCTTGTTTAGGTATTTACATGCAACCAAACTACCAAAGTTCATTGCGAAATTGCAATTCGTTTATTACGCGAACAAACACTAGGCACAGATATATGTTAGTGCGGTGCGGGTAATTTTGAAGACAGTAGTTACAATAGTTTTCTTGTTCAACCATCCGGGCTATCTGGAAGGAAGGCATTCCATAAAAGTTTGCTCTTGCTAAGAAGATAGCATATTCATCCACCATGAGCTTCCTTTTTAAATGGCAAAATAGATTAAAAGGCTCTCATAGATATTGTGGGGCACAAGAGATAATCCCTAAGCCTTCGCACAGTGCACGTTTAATTCAGTTATTATAGAAATTGTAAGCCCATCTATTATTCCCTTTGGAACCATTCTATACAGTTTGCCAGACATGTATATTGTTTCTTCATATCTTTGCGTGTTTGTCCTGTACATAGGTTAAACTCTAACTTCATATTCTTTTGTGTTCCTGTACCAAACACAGTTCAAACGTCAACTTCATGTTAGTTTGACAGTTGATGAGCTTACTGGCTATTAATATTGACTTTTAAATACGGAACTCCGTCTATGATGCGCATAGCATCTGTCAACTGGAAACCTAGAACCTTTTCTATCTTTTATTTATATCTCTTTTAAATAACGGCATTGCCCCTGGTACTTTTCGTTAAAACACCTAGTTTTCCCTTGCTCTTTTTTTTTGTTCAGCTATAGACCTTAGATTTAGATCCAAAAATACTAATGAGGAAAAGAAAACATTTCTCTATGTTCTCTCTGGGAATCCCGCCTATGCTGTTTCAAAAAGCTGCCCCACCCCATCCAACCCCCAAAACCTGTATGTATGGAGGGGCTCCTTTCCCGCGGGGGGGGGGGGGGGGGGTGTTGTAGGCTTCGCAAGCCAACATAGAACACCCAGCCACTCATATGGACATGAAACCCAATAGAAAATTGTTGCTGTGTAACCCTCTTCATAAGTTTGGACTTTGGACTGTACCTTTTACTTACACATCTTCACCTTTTGTGCAGATAATTGTCTGGTTTGTGATACCAGCTATAAAGTATTCCTCTGCTGAGCATAACAATAACATTCTGGTGCTCATAGTTCTTGCTCAGTACCTTCCAAGGTTATATCTCATATTCCCCTTAACCTACGAAATTGTCAAAACTACTGGTGTTGTCGCAAAGACTGCTTGGGAAGGGGCTGCATACAACATGGTGCTCTATCTGATAGCTAGTCATGTATGATATTCATATGCACTCAAGTGGTTTCATCATTCTGTATCTCGTTTTAGATGTTACATGTGACGCAAAGTGTTCATCACCTGTTCCTCTTCTTTCTTCTTTCAGGTGCTAGGTGCACTATGGTATTTGCTATCTGTTGATCGCCAGACAGCCTGCTGGAAGAAGAGTTGCAAGAATGAAACTGATTGTGATATTAAGTTCCTAGATTGTCACACGCCAAACATTACTTGGGCAAATACAACTGCTGTCTTCAGTAACTGTAATGCTAGCGATACCTCAATTAGTTTTGATTTTGGCATGTTCCAGCCTGCATTGTCTAATCAAGCCCCTGCTCAAAGTTTTGCAATGAAGTATTTCTATTCCCTCTGGTGGGGATTGCAGAATCTAAGGTATGCCCTTAGCAATCATTTTCGTAACCATGGCTCAAATTAGAGTGCCAAATGGAAACGTGTTTTACTTGTTCCTCGCATAAATGGGCCTTTGTTTAGCACACTGTTTGGACTGGGGACCTTGACAGGGATCGCATATTTCCATGTGTTTAACAAAACCTTAGGATCTTCCTTTTCTATTTGGAATTGTAAGTTCATGTTCAAGCTGTGAAAATTCAACCTAGTCTTTAGAGTAGTAATTTTTTTTTACTTTACAAGTTCTAAGTTACTACTTTAGTATATGGTTTTACTTATTTGTTATATATTGCTATAATTTTCAAACAGCTGTTACGGTCAGACTGTTACTGTGAGTACCTATCTTGGTGAGACACTGTATTGTATATTCTTGGCGGTACTTGGTCTTGTCTTGTTTGCACATTTGATTGGGAATGTGCAGGTACGTTTTATCCTCTTTATTGCATGTTTTTTATGTTGTAGAAGTCCTTTATATGTGAAAATTAATCATCGTTTTGAATAACGTATTACGTTGAACATATTTGGAGCTTTCTATCTCTTACGACATTATTATTATTTTGAAGACCTACCTGCAATCTATCACTGTGAGGGTTGAGGAATGGAGATTAAAGCAAAGAGATACCGAGGAATGGATGAGACATCGTCAGCTTCCTTATGAACTGCGGGAAAGGGTGAGACGATTTATCCAGTACAAGTGGCTTGCAACTAGGGGTGTGAATGAAGAGTCAATATTGCAGGCTCTACCTGCAGACCTTCGGCGTGATATTAAGCGTCACCTTTGCTTGGGTCTTGTTCGACGGGTAAATACTTTTACATGCTTTTGTCAATGTACATACCAAGTAAACTTTTGAAACTGCTATAGTTGTGTTATGGTTGTTTTTTACCTGAGCTTTGTTTCTGCCTATATCAAACTTGTCTATCAGTGTAACAGTCAGAAATTTACATGATATGCTTATTTATGTTCGAAGGAGCATCATATTGCCAGTATCACAAGAGAAATCTGAGGTGATTTGCTCCTCATTTCGAGGATACACTTATTGCATCATAGGCAGGCTAGTGTTAGTGGCTCCTAATAAGAGCTGCGAAAATATCTTTGTAAAATGGATGTTATGGTCCTGTTTCCATTATATTGTATGTCTTTCCAGTACACCATTCTAATGTCGCTGAGAATCCAGAATGATATTTTCTAGCTATCCAAATGTATGCAATTTTTAACCTAGGGAAGGTTCCTTGTAATTTTCACAATAAATTGATTCCTACATAGCTGTATGTAATCTTGCTGCCTCTTGCAATGTTTCAGGTTCCATTTTTCTCCCAGATGGATGATCAACTTCTCGATGCCATCTGTGAGCGTCTTGTGTCATCACTGTGCACAAAGGGCACATACATTGTTCGTGAAGGTGATCCAGTGACTGAGATGCTCTTCATCATCCGTGGAAAACTGGAGAGCTCCACAACAAATGGCGGCCGCAGTGGCTTCTTCAATTCAATTACCCTGAAACCTAGGTGATTTCTGTGGTGAGGAGCTTCTTGGATGGGCTCTTGTCCCCAAGCCTACTACCAACTTGCCATCATCCACTCGGACGGTGAAGGCACTGATAGAAGTGGAGGCATTTGCACTCCAGGCGGAGGATCTCAAGTTTGTTGCCAGCCAGTTTAGGCGGATGCACAGCAAGAAGCTGCAACACACTTTCCGGTACTACTCGCACCACTGGAAAACATGGGCCACATGCTTCATCCAAGCTGCCTGGCGGCGGTACAAGAGGAGGAAGATGGCAATGTACCTGAGTATGAGGGAGTCATTCAATTCTGTTAGATTAGATGAAGCGGATGAAGAGGATGACTCTCCAGCGAAGAATAGCCTCGCTCTGAAATTCATAGCTAGGACCAGGAAAAGCGCCTCAGAACATGGAAGAACTGCCTAAACTAAGGAAGCCAGATGAGCCTGATTTCTCAGCTGAACCCGATGAGTAAAGTGGTATACTTATGGTACGTGCGTACAGTGGTAAATCCGGACTCTGTTGTCGGACAGTTCTATCTACTGCATGAAGGAGGCTGCAAGCGAGTGGACTTGGTATGACGAAATATGAATTGAAGGAGAGGTTGCCAGTCTATCTGGATGTGAGGAAGGTTTACTTAAATCTCTACACGGTGAAGCTTCTGACTGATATAGATCGAATGAGTTGTAAGTTAACTGGTAGATGTTAGCTACGTCCATTTTGTACATTCAGGTGTCTTTATACTATATATACCTATATATTATTCGGGGGTACCGAAAAAAGAAGAGGAAAGAAAAAGAAAGGGAAGAATGCATCGTTACATCGCCTGGTACTCTGATAGCACCAAACATTGAAGGTTGTGGATACATTGTTTCTGAATTTAGAGGAGTCTGTAAAGTGCGAGGCTGGCTGGCTTCTGGCAAAGTGTTGGCGCGTATCGTTCCGTCCTGCGCTCATGTACCTGTGTGCTGCCTTTTTGAGCTGCAACATGCTGTAATGCAATTTCCTGTTGACTGAATCAATGGGGTGTCTTCCTAGTTGCGCGAAGGGCAGGCCGGCAGGCCAACACAGTCTCTCGGTTCGTTGTGTACGCTGTGCTAGGTCGTCCGCGCGTCGTACGATCGAGCTATATGTTTTGCACGCGGATTTCAGCCTATCCGCCACCGCGGTGTACGTCCGAAGCTTGGGCGCGCGTTCAGTAGGAGCCTCCTGGACGCGGATCTGTTACGAACCTAGTTGTTCGATTCAAACAACTAAATCATTGATAGACAAAACAAGTTTCTGGATACAAGTTTGAGAAGAGAAAATAGGGTGGAGGGAATAGTAATCTAGCCTAAGCTAACCTGGAGCGTGAGCTCGCCTCAAGCCGAAGCTTGCCGCCGTGTTCGTCGTCTGGTCCTTCGACGCCTCTCCCCTATGCTCGCCATCTGCCTTTAGTCTGCTGTGATGTGTTCCTTTCCTCGCCAGCCCGTTATCCAGCCCAACATACTTGCTTTTCCTCGGCCCATGTCCTGCCTTTGTATTCCCTGTTGGCCCATATGACGGGTTCCTGACAGGATCTGAGGCGGACCTACGCGGCCATACTGCATTGTTGGCTTTAGATTAGCTCCAGCTTCCGATGCATGCGACGGCGCTGCCATGCTTGCTTGCATTGGTTTCTACTCACCCTCCCCGCCCCTCTCTGGCCCTCTCTATAGCTATAGTTACGTACAGTAGTATTATGCTCTCTCTATATATATATACTCCTTGCTAGGTCGCAACGAGTGTAAGCAAACAACTCGATCACGGCGCCTTGAGCTGACCAAGAAACTTGTGGCGACGACGACGGACGACAAGCGCCTAACTATCTCCATGTCAGGCCGGCCGTATTGATGTAGAGTGCATGTACTGGCATGTTACTCATAGTTCGTGCCGCCGCGATCTGGCCTCTCTCGCGTCTCGACCGATCGCCGGATAAATGCACAAACACATGTGTGTCCTCCTGAAAGGAGAGGGCTCATGATTCTTCAGTACTGCTCTTGCATGCATATATACTCCATCAATCCCAAAACTAAAGTCGCTTTAGGAACCCGAGGCGGAAATAGCAAAGATGCGAAAAGACCAACATACCCTCCAATCCTCTGCTCCAGCACCGGACAGCGCCGCTCCGGTCTCCCCCCCCCCCCGCCCGCCACACCGGTCTCCCCGTCCACCGGCCCGCCGCAGCCTGGGGCCTCCGCTCGACGCACTGCCGATGCTGGGGCGAGGCGGCGGCGACGGAGGGCGCGTCGCGGCCGGACGTAGAGGCGGAGGCGTGGAGGAGGAGATGCGGCATGCGGGGAGACGTGGTGCGCGAGGAGGCGGCTGGGCGGGGGCGCGGGGGAGGAGACGCGGCGCTCAGGGGACGCGCCACCGCGCGAGGAGGCTGCGGGGCGGGGGCGCGAGGAGGCGACGCGGCGTGTGGGGACACGCCACCGCGCGAGGAGGCGGCCGGGCGGGGGCGCGGGGGAGGAGACGCGGCGCGCGGAGGAGAGAAGCACGAGCGTGTTCGCCACGGCGCCCGCCGCGAACGCGAGCACCTCGCGGACCTAGCCCGCCGGGAGCACGAGGTGGCCGTGGGGATGCGGCCCCGCGGTGCCCGCGTTGACGCAGATCGGCGCGGACTCTGACGCGGCGGCGGCGGCCATGCTGAGGTCTCAGAACGAATGCAGGCAGTGGCAGTGAGGTGGAGCCAAGCGGGCCATGGGGCCGTCGCCGCCGGGACGCAAGCACGCGGAGCCGCCTCGCCACCGGGGCCGTGCCAAGGAAGGAGAGAGAAACGAGAGGATAAGGTTGGAGGGATGGGGTGCCGCCTGCTGGAGCAGTGGACATTCGATGGTGACGGGTCTCATTATGCGCAGACGACATCTGTTCTGCGACATTTTGCGAGCACGAAGACGACGTCCGTTTTGGGACGAAAGGAGTATGCATGTGTGGCGGCAAGAGCAGCATAGCTGTTGCGTGCTGGGAGTTTGCACGATGCAGCACGCACATGGCAGAGGCCAGAGGGTGATAAAAGGGCGACACCTTTCCATAACCGTCTACCCGATGCGCCATGTGCGCTTTGTCACGTAGCAGGAAAGCTGCCCTGTCCGTCGTCCGTTCGCCCGTCGTCCCTGCCGGCTGCCGCCGCAGCCAGGACATCGGCTGGCCGGCCGCCTGCTGTGGCTGCTGCTCCCTCCCTAGTCCCTCAGATCCCGGGGAATATGCATTTGCATGCATGCATTATTTCGCATCCTCCGTATCAAGCTTTATTCTCTCTCGATCGCCGAGCCTTATTTCACCCCTGTCCTGCACTACGTGCAACGGTGGCTCCTCCATGACCATATATAGCTGTTCGTTCGTATCCGGACAATGGTATGGTATGGCCGATCGAGGCGGCGGAGTGGAGGGGAGGAGCTCCTGTTCCGACCCGATCCACCATGCAGCCACATGCACCAAGAGCTAGCTACTGTATGTCCGACGAGAACGGTCGTTTCGTGTCAGACTGTCAGTGATATATATACCGCATGCATGCAGATGCAGGGCGAAATGGTTGCTGCTATATATTTATTTACTGTATGTATGTATATGATGATCCTTTATCTATTATCTTGTCGTGCACACAGGGCCAGTGATGCTGTGAATGTGATAGATCGATGTACGTACTATTTATTAGCTAAGTGATGAATGAAGCAGCTATACATAGCTAGATAGGACAACACCTGTATTGCACTGTATGTCGACTTTTCGAGTTATTGTCGTTGTCGTGCCATCTTGTCAGCGGTGACAATATTTCGATTCGGGGCAATAACAATTGCATGCAACTCCAATAATACATGCACATTCAGCCCGGGGCGACACAAAGGACAAACGAGTGTGTAGAGATCGATGTCGTGCTATATATTAGTTCGTCAACTAGATATTATAGCACATCATGCTTAGTATGCCAGGCAGGGAACACTAATGATTTCTTCCCTGCTGCACTGCGATTTAATTAGTTCCTAATAATAGAACGTAGGACGTGATTTCGGTTAAGCCATTGCTTTGTTTATAGCATGATGTCGCCATTCGCCCTTTCTCGTGCTACTCCCACACAGTATGTGCTAGTAACCATAACCATACCCTAGCTAGAGCCGAACACAGTGCCCAGTGGGTCCAAAGCCTCTCTTGTTTGCTCTACAATTTCGTTGCCGCGCATTTCGTCATGCATGATGAAACTTTATTTGTCAGCTTATAAATTCATTCATTCTGCAATCTGCATGAGTCGATTTGGAGGAACGAAGAACACACCCAAGTGCAAGTACACCGCGCCAGCCGCCAGGTATGCATGGCTTCGCCAAACGCCAAGACGGTGAGAGGTATTGTCATGCATACCGCTACACGCGAGGCCCCACCACCGCCACGTCAGCCTCCCACCCGTCCCTCCGAGCTGCTCGCGGTCGCGGCGCGTTTGTCTCGGCGCACGCGGGCGCCTGCCCTGCCCTCCCTCCCTCCCTCCCTCCCTATTTCAGCGCCCCCGCCGCCGCACCGTGCCTACCAAGCCCCGCCATCAAATCATTCCCGGTTGTTTCGCCGCCGCCAGCCTACAAGGAAGTGGATTCCTCCAGAACCGGGCATCAACACACGGGCGAGGAGGGCGAGATGGCGGCTGTGGCGGCGGCGGCGGAGTGGAAGCACCATTCGGTGATGGAGGACGGAGACATTGAGGACTGCGCGCCGCTCTGCAGCGAGGACGAGGCGGAGGCGGGCTCGCTGGACTCCCAGCGGTGGCCGCGGAGCTTCCGGTACACCCCCTTCTCAATCTCTTAGCATCTGTTCCCTGGCGGCTGGCGTACAAGAATAATAACAAAAATATTTGTGTTTCAAAAAACGGTTCTTTGTTCGTGGCTCGCGGATTGCATGGGTGGTCTTGTTCCAACGATCTTGCTCGTCTGGGTGAGATGACGTTTGCTCTTTTTTTTCCCTCAGGGAAACGACTGACACCTACACAATTGCTGCGCCGCCGGGCTTCGGTCACCTGGGCGGTGGCGACTGCGGTGGCCTTTGCTCGTCTGACCTCAAGCTGCCGCTTTTGTCGGACAATCCAGAGCTGAAGCAGGATTCAGTTAAGAACTTGTTCGCACAAGAACCCCTTACTTCGGTGCTAAGTGATGGGGAACTCACATACGGTTTGCGACAAGCACCTGCAACAGCCCCGATCACTCAGGGATGCAATCTAACACAAACTGTATTCAATGGTACAGCCCTACTCCACCTTTGCAAATGGCACTTATTTTTCCTAGGATTATTCTTGCATATTCATGTCTCTTATTTTCCTTTGTTGTTGGCAGGGGTCAACGTGCTGGCTGGTATTGGCATTTTCTCTGCTCCTTACACGATTAGGGAGGCCGGATGGGCCAGCCTTGTGGTTCTGGCCTTTTTCGCCGTTGTTTGCTGCTACACCGGGCTTCTTCTCAAATACTGCTTTGAGAGCAAAGACGGCGTTAAAACTTTTCCAGACATTGGGGAGGCTGCCTTTGGAAGGATTGGCCGACTTCTCATTTCTGTAAGTCATGCTTTCTTTGGCACGAAATTAATTACGCCACAAAGTTTCTAGGATGTGTGATCAGCACCAAATCACTAACTCGGATTTCAAATGTTGAAAAACAGTAAAATCACCAATATTCAGTAGACGTTTCCAAACTTGTGCAGTAGCTCTTTTAGTGGTTTAAAGATTTTCTTCAACATTATGTCACGTGTTTTCATGAAACAGAATAGTACATTACAGTATTACACTGGTAAATGATTGCCACCGAGTACCTAATCATTTTGATGCTTGTGTTGTTTGCGCAGATCGTTCTGTATACGGAGCTATATGTACGACTCGTTTTCTTCCTTTCTCTGGCTTGCAAAAATTTCCTGTCTTGTTTATCTGATGGGAAATCACAGAAGTGCATTCTTTTCACGTTTCAAGCATCTATGTTCTTATCTTATCTTACTGCAGTCCTTTTGCGTGGAGTTCATTATTCTGGAAGGTGATAATCTAGCATCCATTTTCACGAGCACCACTTTCGATTGGCATGGCATTCATGCTGATGGGAGGCATTTCTTTGGAGTTTTATTTGCTTTTGTTGTCTTGCCCAGTGTGTGGTTGCGAGATCTTCGAGTGATATCTTACCTTTCAGGTGTCAATACTGCTCCCGTAGTCCCATCGTACTCCATTTCTCTCATTGTCATCATCAGTAATACCATGAGTATACTCATATTATGATGACCTACTGACTTGCCCCATTGTTTCTTCAGCGGGTGGTGTGTTTGCCACTCTTCTGGTTTTCCTGTCTGTTGGTTTAGTTGGTGCTACTGGCAATGTAGGGTTCCAAATGGCAGGGAAAGCAGTGAAGTGGGATGGTATACCATTTGCAATTGGGATTTATGGATTTTGCTACGCTGGGCACTCAGTATTTCCAAATATCTACCAATCAATGTCAGACCGCACCAAATTCAACAAGGCGCTATACATATGGTGTTTAACTATGTCTCAAATTCGAATTGCATTCTGGTGTCATACCTTTGTTCTTTAGTAACAGTCTTTCTGATCGTCATATATAATTGTGTTGTTCAGTTTTGCAATATGCACGGCAATTTATGGAGCTATAGCTGTTATCGGCTACCTCATGTTCGGAGATAATACTCTATCACAAATAACTTTGAATCTTCCAAAAGATTCATTTGCCTCGAAAGTTGCACTTTGGACCACGGTAACCATTACTATTTCCCCCCTAATTCGGTTACCGATGACTGATGTCAATCCTTTATGTTCGTCCATACATAACCATCACTGTATTCTTTCTTTTTTCAGGTGATCATTCCTTTCACAAAGTATCCTTACACGTCTTAGCTGCGCCTTTGGAAACTAGAGGTTTCTCGGATTACATTGGGACTGCCCCTACTCCTTATAAGGGAACGCCCGCCTCATCCTTAACCGCTAGCAGATATTCTTTGGTGATAAACCCACTGGCTCGGAGTATAGAAGAGTTGCGTCCAGCAGGGTTTCTGACGGATAGAGTCTTCTCTGTTACGCTGCGGACGGCCCTTGTCGCATCAACCGTGTGCATTGCCTTTCTCCTGCCATTTTTTGGTACGTAAGCGCCCTATTATTTATCTTTAAACATGGACAACTGTTCTTCATCTGTAGTCAGGAACCAATTCGGTATGTTCAGCCTTGTTAGCATATTGAAACATAGCCATCTATGATGTTGTGAAGCTTTCAGAAAACATGCTTGCTTTTTTTTTTTAGAAAAAAAACACAATTCAACCTGTAGTGTTGCTCATCTTGAGCGCGTTCAGAAGCTATGCAATGAGAAATGACTCTCTTGCTATTAATCAAGGGCATATACAAGAAATTTCTTTAACTTTTATTAGGCAATAATGGAGATACTTTCTAAGAACACACATGAGACCTATGCATCTTCCATTTTTACAGAGTTTTGTTTCTGTTTATCAATGTATAACATGTGATTCAGAGTTGTTCCGCACATTCCAGGTCTGGTGATGGCTCTCATTGGATCGCTTCTAAGTATACTTGTGGTATGTTGCTTCTGCCTTCTGCTTGTATATAAGTACTTAGCAGCATGATTTGGGTGCCAATTTTCTTTGAAACTGAACATTAACGGCCAACGCTTGTGCAGTGTATACTATATAGTAATAAAAACAAACGAACGAAAACAAAACTGTGAGGACATCAAAGATACTAGTTCTTAGTGACACAAAGCTAGGTAGATTCTGAAACCTCGTTGCATTTCTGAAAATCAAGGTGATTGCACTAATTGAAGAAGCACATTTCGGCTTCATACATCCGTGACCGTGACGGTAGCAGTCTTCAGACAGTCGTGGACACTGACTGCCTACCATTTCAGGCGCTCATAATGCCGGCCCTGTGCTTCCTGAAGATCGCTCGGAACAAGGCGACACGCTTGCAGGTATAAGCACCCGAATTCTGACGCCGTGTTGTTTAGACAACGTTGTAGTACTACCGCTCCCATTGACTGACACGGTTACTACTTATTATCACTCGATCTCCGTTGCCAACTATTGAAGGTCGTCGCAAGCTTGATCACCGTGGTGCTGGGTGCCGTCTGCGCTGTTCTTGGAACGTACAGCGCGATCGCGAAGATAGCCGACAGCTACTGATCGACGGGCGTGCGTCCAGGGGAACGCGTCCGGTCTGCCGCCCATGCCCCGTCGTGCCGCCTGCACAGTGCGCCATCGTGCCCTGTAGCAATGTACGGTAATACGCACCGCGTGCATAGCGCGAAGTGTATTCGGTCGGTCTGTCAATCAGCAAGTGAACCATCCCTGCCAGTACAGGGTACCATCGTGCCCTGTCAGCGGCCCGTAATGATATAAAGAGGGCCCGTGTGCCTGTGCATGCGCCCAAGTGTGTTTTATGAAGATCTCGTGTTTCTGCTTACAATGTCCTCCCGTTCCGTGAATCGAATCGGTGCGGAGACGACGCCGAGACGCGAGGACTCGCGCAACGACGTGGCGCCGTGATGGTGCCGCTCCAGGCTCCAGCGTGGTTCCACGCGTGACGGCGGCGCGGTTGGTCGCAGCGCAGCCCCGGTCGTCAGGCAGGTCTCGCGTGCTCGGCTCGGCAGTTTGTGCGTTCCAGGCCGATGGCGCGGCCGGGCGTCGCCTCCAGAGTCGGACAAAATTTCGTCGAGTATGCTACAGCCAGCTAACAGGTCACTGATCGAGCTGTAGCATCTGCTCGCTTGTGTCAGAGTCGTGTCACCGGAACCTAGCGCATCGCTGACGCACGCGGCGGGCCCGGATCGCGTAGATATATGGCGGTGATCTGATCGCGCCGGGCCGGCCGGCGGCCGCGCATCTCGTCGTTCCAGGAAAGCAACAAGCGGAAGCGCGGCGAGGCACCACGGAGCTTTCCGGGGCTGCCTCGCGTCATCGCGTGTGCGACGGACAGGACACACAAGTTGCCCGTTCCAGCAGGTTTGCCGACGGCGCGCCCGGGCTTTCCCGATTGGGGTGCCACCGCAAGGTTTGTCTCGGCCTGCCTGCGCTGCACCACCTCTAGCATGTGCGTGCGTGATCTCCACGGCGGCGGCACATGCCCGTGCTCCGCGACGCGACGCATCCTCCACTGGCGTAGAGATATCATTTCTTTCGCCAGACATGTGTGGCGGGCCGGTCAGTCCATCGATGCATCGACTGCCATATTCCTTTTGCTGGACGTGTCTCACCAATGAGTGGATTCTACTCTAATGAAGTGAAACCTACTCCAATAAAAATATCATAAATCACTTCCCACGCTTTATTTTGGAAAATAATAGTTTCTATTACTTCTTTTTTATTTTTATAAAAGTTGTAAATGTATCGTCTGGCACATTTTTTTAGAAACGTACGTGGCAACTTATGAACATAACATTCTCATTCATAGTGAGCAGCTTTTACGTACCTTCTTATGGAACGAACTTATTATGATACCTTACGAGCACAAAATTTTCAACGTTTTTAAATGCTCTATATTCATAGTTTTTTTTTTTTGCAATTATTTATAGATATACATTTCTCAACAAAATTTTATTCTACATTATACATAAGATAGTTGAACAAAAGGCTGTTTAGAGCATTTAAATTGCGGAAGTAAATTGGACAGACTAGATGCTCAAGAAAAAAAGGAGAAACACGAAAGAAAAGAAGAGGGAAAGAAAACAAAAAAAATGTGAAATCCAGATTGGGAGGGCATCGTCCGTCAAATCCGGTGCATGTGTTTTATGAAGATTGTCAGGCTCTCTCCAGTTATGCTGACAGTCTCCCGAAGAAATTTTTGAAGAGTGGGGATTTTGACGGCTTGCGCAGATCTGCAGACCTGTTGCCTGTTTTTCAGTTTTTCTTTTGACATACCTGTTTTCCCTGTTTGGTTGGACAAGGTAAGCCCAGATGGCTCGAAACAGTTTACTCTGGGAACCTTTTTTTTTCATGTATGTACATAATAAATCAGATATTTTGCAGGCTGCAGACGGGCCGAAACTATCAGCCGTGGTGAAGATCTTGAGGCCCAGCAGTACAGTACAGTCTCCACCAGTGGCCAGCAGCACATCTCCCGAACCTGCCAACTTTACAGGTTACCGCCATGCAGGGCCGCCCCGAACCAATCAATCAAGAAGAGCAAAATGGCCGCAACCCCTGTCCAGACGCCTGGCGGCGCCGCGTGGTTCCGTGGCCCACACTCCAGTGGCATCCGGGCTCGGGGCGGCTGGGGGTCCCCGTCTCAACAAGCCAGCGGTCTCCGGAGCAGCGCCTGCGATCAGCCCGCGCGTCTGGCCGCCTTGTCGCGACGCGCGATCCCATCCCCTCCCATCCTGTCGCGGCCATTAAGAGCCTCCCCTTCTCCGCGAGTCTCGAAACGTCTCTCGCATCTTCGCACCCGCTACGCAATTCCAAATCCGCACTCGCGGTTGCAGAGTTGCTGTTGTGAGTGCGAACTCGTGAGAGAGAGAGGAGAGGCAGGCGGCGATGGCGGGGGCAGTGGAGAAGCCGCGGAAGGAGCAGGAGAAGGAGGAGGACGAGCTGGTGCTGGAGGATGGAGGCATCGAGGAGAGCCCGCGCCGCAGCTTCGAAGACGGCGACGACTACAGCGACGAGGGCGGGGAGGACGATGACGACGACGACGAGGAGCGGGACGCAGACGGGGTCGGTTCGCCGCGCTCCTTCCAGTCCCGCCAGTGGCCGCAGAGCTACAGGTGCGCACGCAGCCGTCATTAACTGCTCGATTGCAGCTTACGGATGCAACTTGATTTTAAAATTTTTGCTATCTGTAGTATCAGGCTATCAGCATGATGTTTAGTGTCTTAATGTTTAGTTACTCCGTATCTAGCAGCACTGTTCTTAGCAGCTTTAGTGATGGAGACGGACTGATGCTGGTGGATTTGCCCCGTGTCCGCTGATCCCCCTGCTTTTAGTAAAGTTCTAGGTTGATGAGTGGGCTTGGTTGGATTGTCAATTTCGTGACGTGTATGGTTGGTATTTTTTGCGGCGGCTTTTCGTTTCACGTTTAATCGGAAGTGGACTAGAATTCGCACCTGGGAAGTTCTCCCGAAAGTTCGCGATAAGCCGATAAGCAGGATGGCGACAGGTTTGTGCGTTGTTTTGCCATATGACAAGTATGACACAGAGCGGACGCAAAAGACATTGGATTTGGTTTCTCCTAGCATTACTTGTATACAGATAGTGCATATAAGAGCGTGTACAATGCATGCATTATAGATGTGTTTAAATAGAGAGAAATGCTAAGCACCACCCAAAAAGCTAATTCCTACAAGATGCTTATATACGTGCAACCACCTCATTAGTACTCATTAAGCACCAATGTTTAAGTAAACAACTCATACAACTTTTAAACACCTGGTGCTAGAAAATAAACCGGTTTTTATTGCTAAGCATCTCCTTAAGCACTCCATTGTACATGCCCTAACGTTTAGCCTTCTTTACCAGATATATTGGTCAAATATATTTTATTTTCGAAATGAAGAATTGAGCCAATTATATTAAGTCGGCCGCTCTTATAATCTTATTATTGACCGAGGTTGTGTTCATGCTGGTTGGTGCAACAAGAACTTAAGAGAATGCACGGTTTCGACATTTCTGGCATCTAATAGTGATCATACTTAAAACAAAAGAACAGCAGCGGCCATAACAACTTAACAAGATTATTCATGGATCATTGTGTACAGATGATGTGATCATGATATGCTTCGTTTTTCAGGGAAACAACTGACACCTACACGATCACTGCATCCCCGAGCTTTGGTTACTTGGGCCCTTCTACAAGCAAATACTCACTCCTCGATCTTGGTCGTAGTGGCCTGGGCTCTGACCTCAAGTTGCCTTTAGTATCAGACAAGGTCGACGCAAAGCAAGATTCTGTCAAGAACTTGCCGAAAACCCTTGGCTCAATAAGAGATGAGAGGGTCTCATTTCATCTGCAACACACTGGGGAACTCTACATAAGCCAAGGGTGCAATGTGACGCAAACAGTCTTTAATGGTACGGTACCATCACTTGAATGCAAATGTGCTCAGCTTACGTACTATTGAACACGTTTGATATTTCTTTTTGTTCTTTGGCAGGGATTAATGTTCTTGCTGGTGTTGGCCTTCTTTCCACTCCATTTACAATTCATGAAGCTGGATGGACAGGCCTTGCAGTTCTAGTATGTTTTGCCACCGTTTGCTGTTACACTGGAATTCTACTGAAGCATTGTTTTGAGAGCAAAGATGGTATCACAAGTTATCCAGACATTGGGGAGGCTGCATTTGGAAGAATTGGCCGTGTGTTCATATCTGTAAGTTGTGGTATCTTTAGAAGAAACGAGTGAGACTATCTTTCAGTTCAGGAGTATGTAGAAATGCATGTGCATCAACCAAAGTTAAAATGACACAACACCTTCAAACAACTATTGATCTTTCCTGCATCAACATACTTTCTTTGCATGGGTTTATTCATATGGATCGTCGACAATCTGCACCCAACCTTGATAACTTTTGTATCTGAATGTTTGCAGTTCAAAACATGTACCTGCTTAAACTCTTGAGTCTGTTTTTTTATAATGTTGATACCTTTTCTTAGTGCATATCACATGAATGAATATGAGAAGACATTATATCCAACTATTGGTACCTCAAGGCTATTTTACATCCCCTTTTGTTTTTATTTCATTCACTTTCTGCATTAGATGTTTTCTAAATCTTTTGTTTGTAGGGAAGAAAAACTAATTGATTATTATTTTTATGCAGATTATTCTGTATACCGAGCTATATGTAAGTATCTAATTTTCCATAGTTTGTCGCCTAGTTGTTTGTTTATGGGCTAGATCACCAGACTAATCTTTCTTTTATCATGTTATATATCGGTTGCAGTCATATTGTGTGGAATTCATTATTTTGGAGGGTGATAATCTCACATCAATTTTTCCTCAAGCTGGTTTTGATTGGCTTGGAATTCATGTTGACGGGAAGCATTTTTTTGGAGTTTTAACTGCTATTTTCGTCTTGCCAACAGTATGGCTGCGAGATCTTCGAGTGCTCTCTTACCTTTCAGGTTTTGCTTCATGTTTGCATAGTATTATTAGTAATATTAATAAGCATCAATTGACTTCTCATCTTACTATTACTAATTGGAGCCTTCACGTTAATCTTTACCAGCCGCGTTGGAAAAAAAAAATCCTAGAAATTTTAGAAAAATCAGAAATATCCGGCCGTCCATCATGTAGCTCTAATAATAGTACCTTAGATCTATTATATTTTCTAAAAAAATACTCACCATGCCATTATTAAAGATGAAATAAAATAACCCCCAAATTTTTATAAAAATTACCCACCATGCCATTATGAAATACGAATCAAAATAACATCCTAAATTTACATAAAAAGTACCCATCATGCCATTATAAAATATAAATTAAATAACTCTCTCAATTTGCATATAAATTACCCACCATATCATTATAAAAGATGAATTAAAATAAACCCTAAATCTGCATATAAATTACTCAATATGCCATGCTGAAATATAAATTAAAATAATTCTTAAATTTGCATGTAAATTACCCACAATGCCATTCCGAAAGATGAATTAAAATAATCACCATTAGTAGTACTAAGGTTAAATCATATAGCTCCTAAAACTCTAACCTGTGCAAGAGCACGGGTTGACGGAGCAGTGGTTCTAAATAATTGTTATGTGTGCAGCGGGTGGTGTGATTGCAACTCTACTGGTATTCCTGTCTGTTGGTTTAGTCGGAGTCACTGATGGTGTAGGCTTCCATTCAACTGGGAAGGCAGTAAACTGGAGTGGCATGCCCTTTGCCATTGGTATTTATGGATTTTGCTACTCTGGGCATTCAGTGTTTCCAAATATCTACCAGTCAATGTCTGATCGCTCTAAGTTCCCTAAGGCATTGTTCATATGGTATGTCCGACCTCATTCCTGATTTGGTTCACCTTATTGCTGAGTGATGATTTCTTATCAAGCTGCAGTTGTGTTTTGCAGTTTTGCAATTTGCACAGTAATATATGGTTCTTTTGCTGTCATTGGCTTTCTCATGTTTGGAGAGAATACTTTATCCCAAATCACTTTAAATCTTCCGAAAAATTCGCTTGCCTCAAAAGTTGCACTATGGACCACGGTAACAACTGCCTCTTGACCTAAATTTACTTTCTCAAATTCCAGATTTTTCTTTATATTACTTAGTAATGTTTCTAATATGTTTTCAGGTGATCAACCCTTTCACCAAGTATCCTTATCATCGAAGCCTCAAATTTTCGTTTTAGAGTAACAAGGATGAATCCCTGCCTATTGCATTGCATAGGACAAATTGCTTAGACATCTGATGCCCAGCTTTACAATCATGTTCATTTCGCCTGCGCTTGAAGCAAGATTGCTTTGCGCAGATACATTTGAGTTCAGACAACACACTCACGCGCACGCACACACCCCGCATGAGTGCATCACATCTACGGATCTACCCAGCACTGTTTGGAGAACTACTCATCTTCTATTTATGTTTCTCCGAGTTTTGATATCGATTGTTCTAACTCTTTGTGGGAAAATTGCTTCGTCCTTAAATTACAACCAGATATGCCTTGTTGTTAAACCCAATAGCTCGAAGTTTAGAAGAGTTGCGTCCCGAAGGCTTTATGAATGAAACATTGTGCGCTGTTATACTGAGGACTACCCTTGTTGCATCAACTGTATGCATTGCCTTTCTTCTGCCATTCTTTGGTAAGCGTCGACCTATTTGACCTATTTTCTGAATTGTGTACTGCATCTCTCTCTATTAAAGTTTATCCTGAAAATTTTCAGTATATTGAATCAGACTAATGCAGACATACCTTTTAGGCTATTACATTTACAATTATACAGTACAAGCCGTGTTTTTTTTTCCTGCATATGATTTTATCTCTACCAATTAAGCAACTTCAAACACTATACTTCAAGAATCAACAGCCATCTCAGTTTACTGTCTTTACTGGACCCCTGCATTTCTGAACTATGTGTTGCATATTTCAGGTCTTGTGATGGCTCTCATTGGATCTCTTCTTAGTATACTTGTGGTAAGTCAGTTTTTCCTTTTATCTCGTTATCACGGTATTGAGCTGTATTGCGAGATCCTGAAGTGAACCTGTTAAGAGAAATGTTGTTATGCTGGAATGATAAAACCAGGACTGTCACTTGTTCGTCATATCTAAAAGATACTATTTCGAAACTTGCATATACATCATAATTTTTGAACTTTTTCACGAGAATAGCAGTCTTGTTTAGTTCCAGACGTACAATGCATTTTTTGGTGATTACAGTTAGCAGTTCCATACAAAGTTATCAGGCAGAACTTTCTGATATACCATGCATTGTTATGTCCTTTGTCAATTATGAAGTAAGAGGCACAGATGGTAGATTAATAAACCTATATTTTTAGATAATTAAAATAGTGACTGTATGCCTTCCATAATTACAGGCAGTCATAATGCCACCCATGTGCTTCCTGAAGATCACACAGAATAAAGCGACTCGCTCTCAGGTAAATGCCCATCAAATTGCAGTTCCCACAAAATAAATTTTCCTTCCTGCATATTGAGCTCTCAAGTGGAGGTCTCTGATGATGGTACCTGGTGAAGTTTTTTTTATTTTTCCAAAAAAAAGTTTTATACGGTTGCAACCTGCAAACTTGGTCGCTGATATGTTGTCATTCTCCAATTCCAGGTGATCGCAAGCATTGGTATCATAATATTGGGCATCGTCAGTGCAGTCCTGGGGACGTACTCCTCCGTGAGAAGTATTGTAGAAAGCTACTGAAGCTCTTTCAAACTTGTCAGCAGCGGCTCCCACCCGACTCTGCATATGGGACTCGAAATGGCCAGATGTCGCGAAGGATGAAATTTTTGCTAGAGCTTCCGAGTTCCTTGTAGACTGTTATCCGGACCACGATAGCTTACAAAAAAACTTCCCCGTCGCTTGCAATAATGTATTCATGTGCCTTTTAGCTTCTCCTTGGTTTTCCTGTAGCGGGTAGCAGGTTTCTGTGCTGTCGATTCCTGCTACTGCGTGTTGCCTGATGTATCTATCTAGTAAGCTTTTTATTTCATTCTCCTTGGCTGGTTGGACTAGTAGGTGGGCTGGCCGGCTGGGTTGGGCCTTATTATGGTTGTGTCTCCTCTAGCCTAGAAGGCCTGGTTTTGCTATTTGCTGGATTAGACCAGAGGAGGATTGATTCATCGTTAGCAGAATAGCAGGAACTCAGGAAGGGGAGCATATGTACTGGGACATTGTATAGGACCTAACAGGGTAGCACATTTTGCATATTTATATGATACGTCTAGCTACTTGGCAAGCCTCTTTATATGGTGTTGGAGAATCTTTTTCTTTTGTTATGATTCGTTGCATGCAAGCACTCGAATGATTAAAAAGGCGCCTCATGCTTTTAAGTGCATATAGGAAAGTAGTGCTGCTGCTAAAGTCTAAAGAGGGGTGTAGCACAAACTTGAAACACAATGCCAATATTCGCCCGCATTGCAGCAAGAATGAGCGAGCGTAGTGTCTGGCAGTGGAAAGCAAAGCAGGGAATGGAATTGTTAAGCTTGACAATTCCCACACGCACAGCACAAATTAAAGAAAGGGAGTGGATGGGGGGTTTAGCTTTGCGGAACTTTTCACACAAAGCCGGAGTTTGCCCCTTTTATGGGGCTCCAACTTTCCATTGGCACCTCACGTTTGATTTGTTTGTCCTTAAGGTCGGAATCCAAAGTGACCAAAAGGCCCCTCTCCCTCTATCTATCAAGTAGGAGCAGCAGCAGCAGCCAGCCGGAGAGATGGAAGAGTTCGTGTGCGTTGGTGGTGCTGCCTTTATGCAAAGACGGGCATCTTTGCAGAGTGCATCCCACTTCGCATTTCCATCTTAAAAGACAAGAGCTCTTTTGCTCATGACTTTTAGTAGTGCAATCTTTCTGCCCTCAAAAGTGGCTAATCCTTTCTCTTCCTTTCATTGGTGTCTCAAACTCCCTGGCCTTTTCTCCTTTTGCGCCCAAAAAGGGCACGGCCATGCCATCTTTTTGCCACACCCCTCACCATCCATGCTGTGGGCCCACCCAGGGGAGCAGCATGCTCTTCTTTAGCTTGTGTTTGTCAAGACTCAAAGACCTCCCCTCCCCTCTCCTCCTCCACAGTTTCCTTTTTATTTTAGACATGGAGAGAGAAGGGAGGAGGAGGAATAGATGAGGCTCTCAATGGGCAATCGATTATAAAGCTTGGCAGCTTTACTGGTGGTGGCCATGCAATTTTCAATCCGTCCGCTTGAGCTAGCTGGAGTGTTCCCCTTCGTTCCCCGATGCCATGCCATGCCATCTGTGATCTATGCACAGGTTAAAACCTAACCCTGCACCTGCACAGGCTGCACTGCATGCATCACTGCATACCATAGAATAAAAAGGAAAAGAAAAGCTAGGCGGTGCCTGATTAAAGGCTTGATAGAGCTAATCATGGTGGTTAAAAGGCGGGAACTTTATTTAGGTGCTGTGGGTGGGTGCGTGGACTATGATGGCCCCGGATGCGATTTACACTTTTACTTTGCACCAACTTTGTTTCTTCAAGCCAAGGATTGACACACACACACACACACACACACTCACTCACACGGGCAGGCAGCAGGCAGGCCATTATTCCTCATGATGCCCTGCTTTGAGTTGCGCAGAGATGCACGGTAACTTAAGCAACCGAAAAGGAGGCAAAGGATGATGCGAGGGGAGGTGAGGGGAGCTAGCTGCAACTTTGCTTGCATCTCATGGCATGGACGAATCGGCATGATTTCACCACCAAAGTGCCGTCCACTGAAAGACTTGGGGAGAGGAAAAAGGTTACTTCTTAAAAAGACATGAACCAGGAGGGGAAAAAAAGGGAGAGAGGAGCCTGGCTAGTGAAATTATGCGTGTATAAACCACACCCTTTACATTATTGGCGCTTACAGGATGGAATGATGCATGCTCGATTGGTTCACCTTTCACCCTTTCCTCAATAATGACGCGCGCGCGCACGCACAGACGCAGCGCAGTAGTTTGTCAAAAAGGTTTTTTTAAAAAGACGAAATTTTTGATTTACGTGACAAGATAGATAGCTCCCATCATTAGCACCTGAAAGACGCGGTGTTGTCGAATACGGAGTAGCATACAGATTACTACAAGAGCTCCGATCCGTTTGAGCTGAGATGATGTCGGACCCACGTCGTCAACCTTAGCCCAAACCCACGTCCAGCCCAGCCCAGCCTTTTGCATAAATCAAGCTCCACGAAATGATGGTAGATAGTTTCCCGAACAGCAGCTATATATGCATTTGGTTCCTTTCAGAAAGACAAAAACTAATCAAGACGGCAGTGTCTTCAACTGTTCCCAACAAACACACCCATCTGATGATTCTGATCTCAAGTCTCTGGTGCTGAGCAAGCTGCAGTTACGCTTAGACCGGCGACGAGTCGCCATCGTTTTCCGAAACGGAGAGCGGAGAAAGCAGAAGAAGCCAAGTGCCATGAGCTCATTAGCAGTGCTAGCTGCTGCATGTATCATCAGCAGCGCCACATGCCTTCATTCTCTTTTCAGCTACTGCTAATCCGCTATCTCTCTCTCTCTCTCTCTCTCTCTCTCTGTGAACTGGGAAAGGGAAGAAAAGACAGGAGGGCCCATCGCACTCATTATATTATGATGATGATGGTGCCATTGCCGCGGGCCGCCGGGCCGATCGAGCCGAGCCCAGCACGCATATGATTCGGCGCAGAGCAGGCGGACAAGCAGAGAGGCCGGGGCTGGATTCTCGTTCTCGGCCAGCCGCCCGGGCCGGGGCAGTGGGGATACCGTACGCGCGTCGTGGGGGAACCAGGGAAAGGAAAGAAAGCTACCACTACCAGTACCAGGTCATGCATGGGCATGGCCTCCGCCTTCCTCGCGGCGTCACGCTGCGAGCAATGGAGCAACATCGCAGCGGTAACTAACCGCGGGCGCTGCGCACCTGCTCCGATCGATCCGTGCACGTAAGCGCGCCCCCTTTTCCACGATGGGGGCGGGGCGGGGCGGGGACGGGGGGCATGGCATGGTGGTGTGGTGGCGCACGCTGGCCCGCTCGCGCTCCGATCCCCTTTTGCGGCTTGTTGCGTTGCGCCTTGGGACGGTAGCGGCCGCCCTTATGCTGCACGCATGCCGGGCTCATCTGGCGGGCGAGCGATCGAGATCGATATCGCGTTCGTTGGTTTGGTAAGAATACGACCGGCGCGTGCGTGCATGCATGCCTGCGTCGAACACAGCATGTGTCTCGGTACCAGAAGTCGTAGCGCTGAATTTTGCACGTACTCGAATGATATATGGATGCCTAAGATTTGCCAAAAAAAAAATTTCAGATGACTGCTAAGAACGTCATCATCACCGACCAGTGTCTGCACAAAGACGGATTAGGGTTTTACGGTTTCAGAGCAACTATGGTGGATTAGGGTTTTAGTTCTCCTTAGGGCGACTTGGGGGCGATGCGCCATACCGCTGCCTCATCCCACTTAACCCCTAGCCTGCAGGTGCCATCGCTGCGCCTCTAGATTCGCTTGCAGCGGCAGTCGCCGGATTTGCTCGCCTTCAGCCTGTTGCTGCCGCTGGTCGCTGCGCCCTCTCGCACTGTCGTCGTTACCGGTCTTGGGTCGGCGCGACTCCTCGTGGTTAGATCCGGCTCCCGGTTTGGGCGGATTTGTTCTTCCCCGGACCTTCACCAATCTTTGGACCGCCGTCGTCGTCGTTCGTGTTGGGGCCCTTCCTCCATCACTGTTGTCTCATGTGGCTGCTGCAATGTGGAGACGGTGGACGTTGTCGTTGTTGCTGTAGTTTCCCTAGTCGTGCTTGGGTAGTGCTCTCGAGGCTTGGTTGGTTCCAGGTGAAGTGGTGCTCTACGCCCTGCGTGCTCTTCTGGGTAGTGTTGTGCTCTCCCGTCGCTTGCTTGTGCTTTCATCGTCTGTGAGGTCCTCTGAATCAGTTGGGGTTGTTGTGGGAGAAAGCCTTGCCATCAGCGCGCGGCATCAGCTATGTTCGTAGGCATTAGCTAGCTTCCTTTCGTGGACAATGTATTGGTCACCATGCCATTTCTCCGAGTGAAGACTCGGTCCACCGTGTGGACGTTCGATGGCAGCATCCTGAATGTTGTTCTCTTCTTGAAGACGTCAATTTGGGAAACCCTTGGTTCTAGCTCTTTCGCTAGTCGAGCTTGGTGGGCTCCCTTGGTGCTTTTTGTTGGCAGGGTTATAGATCTTAGTCGTTGTTGCTAGCTTGGCATAGTGCTTAGTTCTTGGCATTGTCATTGTTTGTTCATAGAGCCGCTCTGTTGCTCCTGAACGTCGTTGGGTGACATGGTGGTTGGGGTGGCTGTATCTTTCCTTGTTTTCCTTTTATGGTTTCTTTACTCGTGGCTTAGTCTTTGCAGTTGTAATCTTTTCAATAAAAAGATTTGGTTTCCGTGTTAAAAAAAAAAGGCTACAAAACGGAAGTTAGAGAATCATCTAGGCCATCGGAGGAGCGAGGGGGCAGAGCGACGGGCCAGGGTGCTGCCGCCGGCCATGGTGGCAGAGGACGACGCCAGTAGCGAGATAGTTGTAAAATGGAGTGGAGAGGGGAGGGGGTGGAGCGTGGTGGGAAAGCTGCCGATCGAGTGCGGTGATCGACTGAACAGAACTGTCTGAACATCCTTAGCATAGCCTCCGAATTTGCAATCTTGGAAGGGCCAAATCTGAATAGTTGTCCCGCCCGCCCACTTCTCCTGCTTGCTTTGATGCGTTGGCCCCACCCTGCCAGAAGCACATACACATGCTTGCACGTTAAATAATCTCCTTCCTGTCCCCGCCTCGCCTCTTTTTCAGCTGCACGCACTCTTCTTCGCCTCCCTGTTCACCACTTGCCGCCACCACTGGAAGACTTGCAGCTCAAACCACATCCCCACGAACCAAACCCCACGCCAACAGCACGTACCCCGCTCCGCCCGTAGCCTAGCTAAAACCTATAACACCACCGCAACCCCCATCAGCCGCCCGTCGGCCGTACACAGCCATGAGAGCCTACGCGGCGGCCCCGGCCGTCGCCACGCTGCCTTCGGCCGCGCCGCCGCTGACGCCCGACGCCGCGGCCGTGCTGTCCCGCGCTGCGGCCGACGCGTCCAGGCGCCGGCACGCGCACACCACGCCGCTCCACGCGGCGGCCGCGCTGCTCTCCGGCCCGGCGCCGCTGCTCCGCGACGCCTGCATCGCGGGCCTCGCGTCCCCGCACCCGCTCCGCTGCCGCGCGCTTGACCTCTGCTTCTCCGTCGCCCTCGACCGCCTCCCCACCTCCACGGAGCTCCAGCACCAGCACCAGCACCACGCCGCCGCGCCGCCGCTCTCCAACGCGCTCGCCGCCGCGCTCAAGCGCGCCTACGCGCACCACCGGCGCATCGGGAGCGGCGGCGTCGAGGCCGACGACCACCGCGTCGGCGTGCCGCACCTCGTCCTCGCCATCCTCGACGACCCGTCCGTGGCGCGCGTCATGCGCGAGGCGTCCTTCTCCAGCACGGCCGTCAAGGCGGCCATGCTCAGGTCCCTCTCCGACCCGGCGGCCCCCGACGCCGGCGTGTTCGTCAACACCAGAGTGATGCACCGGCAGGCTTCGTCCCACAGGGAGGAGGAGGTGGCCAAGGTGGTGGAGGTGCTGAAGAGGGGCAAGAAGCGCAACCCGGTGCTCGTCGGCGACACCGCGGACGTGGACGCCGTGGTGCAAGAGGTGGTCGCGCTGGTACAGAGGCACCGCCTCGGCAACGCGCGCGTCATCTCCTTCCCCAAGGAGTTCGGCGACTTGGTCGACATGGATAGGGCAGAGCTCGTCGCCAAGATCAAGGAGCTCGGCGAAGCGGTGCGATCGGCATCGAACAGCGCCGGCGTCGTCGTCAACCTCGGCAACCTGCAGTGGCTCGTCGAGGAAAGATGCGCCGCTCCCGCTCATCAAGGCGAGCAACAGGACAGGAGGAGGGACGTGGTGCTCGACACGGCGCGAGCCGCCGTGGCCGAGGTGGCGCGCGTTCTGAATCAGTCCGGCGAAGGCGAGCACCGCGTCTGGGTGATCGGCACGGCGACGTGCGCCACGTACCTGAAATTCCAGGTGTATCACCCGGCGCTGGAGAGCGAGTGGGACCTCCAGGCCGTCCCCATCACGCCGAGGCCTCCGCCGCCGCCGCCGCCGCCGCTTGGGCTCGCTCCGAGGTTCGTTTCAGTCGCAGTCTGCATCACTCTCATCGTCTTCCCTCCTCCCATGAATCCGACAGAACAGTTTGATCACCGAATCCTATGCTTGTTTTCCTGATGATGTGACAGCGTTGGAGTCAACAGGGGCATCCTAAGCAGCTCGGTCGAGGTGTTGTCGACGGCGATGACGGCCCCATTGCAGCGGGCGCCGAGCCTTTGCAGCGCCTGCGTAGACGGCTACGAGCGCGAGCGCACCGAGATGGCCTCATCCGAGCGTGCTGCCTGCCCCGCCGAGCAGCCGATGTCGCAGTGGCTGCAGATCGGGACGCCGAGCAGCGCACGCCAGGTCGACCGCGCGCAGGTCGGTGCACGTCGTGTCGTGCCGTGCCCACGTAGTACACCACACGTCTATCTCCACTCCTGTGTCGTGTGCATACGCTCTGACACGTGGAAACTGTCTCTTTAATTTTCAGGAGAAGGCGCGGGAGGCTGACGAGCTGCGACGCCGCTGGATCGACCGGTGCGCGCAGCTGCACACGCATGGCCGGCCACCGCTGGTCGCTTGCTCCGACTGGACCGGGGCAAGTATTCTTGCCAACATGCAGGCTCCGCCGGTACGGCAGCCGGTGCAGCCTAGGGTAACGACGGTGGACACGGACCTTGCACTCGGCCTGGCGGCGGCGAGGCCGGCGTGTGAGGTGGACGACAAACTGCTCGTGAGACGGCTCACGGAGGCGGTGAGATGGCAGCCCGAGGCGGCTGCTGCTGTGGCCAGGACGATCGCAAAGGCTAGGTCCGGCGAAGGCAAGCGGCGCGGCGCGGGGAGCAAGGCCGCCGACGCTTGGGTGGTCTTTGCCGGGCCCGACGTGGCCGGGAAGAGGAGCATGGCCGAGGCGCTCTCCAAGTCCGTGTTTGGCACGGGCGCCGTCACCGTGCGTCTCGGCTGCGGCCCGCAAGCCGGCGACGACGGCGGCGAGTCCGTCGCGTCGTGCCGAGGCCGGACGGCGCTGGATCGCGTGGCCGAGGCGGTGCGGGCGAACCCCTTCCGCGTCGTCGTGCTCGATGGCGTCGACCACCACGCCGACAGCGTCGTGCACGGGTCCATCGTACGCGCGATCGAGTCCGGCCGGCTCTCGGACTCGAACGGTCGCGACGTCGCCCTCGGCAGCAACATCTTCGTCGTGATATCTCAATGGTCGCCGTTGCCGGATCACCAGCTGAGGAGCTCGCAAGAAGGTGAACCCCGTCCTTACCAGCCGTGGAGCCTGGAGAGCGGGGCCGGGACGAAGCGCGGGCCGGAGCAGCCGATCGACGGAGACCGCCGCACAAAGGCACGTAAACACTCCGCTCGGGAGCCACTTCCCCTCGACCTGAACCTGTCCATGTCCGACGATCACGTCGACGCCGCCTTAGACGACAGCGGCGGCGAGGGGTCACGGAACTCGTCCAGTGACCTCACCGTGGAGCACGAGCAGGAGTACTACGGCCAGCAGACGGCCTCCGCCAGGTGCTCGGCTGCGCCATCAAATATTTCCGAGCTCATCAAAGCCGCGGACGGAGTGGTCGTGTTCAAACCGCCAGTCGAGCTGGAGCCCCTGAAGCGGAGCTTCTCCGACTTGGCTCCGCCGGCAAAGCAGTTCGTCGGAGACATCGCGGGCGGCGGGTGGTCCGTTCATCACGTCGATGACGGCTTGCTGGGCAGGCTAACCGCCGCCGCCGCCGGTGCCACGCGGACGTCCACGCCCACCATCATGGAGGCGTGGAGCGGCGAGTTGCTGTGCCCTAGCATTCGGCAGTTCAAGCGTAGCTTGAGCACCAACGACGTGGACGGGGCGACGGTGGAAGGCAGCGGGCGGAGAAAGGACGGCGAGCTGTTCCCTATGCCGGTGACCGTCGACGGCAACTGAGGCGCCATGCCGCACGCTCCCCGGGCCCGCCGGCCTCGACGTTTTGCCTTTTTATTTGCTGGTCGTCGCCAAAATAGTGCGTATGATCTAGCACACGGTGTACATTAGTACATTCATTGTAAATTTTTCAGCAATCTCGGCTCTCTTTTGTTTTCGTTGGAGAAGTAGCAATCATAAACTAGAGACGGAAGACAATGCAATTAAGAAACTCTAGCTAGTAGCTAGTCCAGCTGGTCCTTTATTTTTTTCTCATGCATTTTACTTTGATGAGGTCATGCATGGATCGGATTCAAGTGGGAACAATCCATGGTTTCACATCTGCCGCTGAAAAAATCGTGTTGGTGTGTCTTTTTAAGGATCACGCCTTCTGGCAGCTGCATGCAGTTCATCATCAACATGAAACCAGCATATAAAATACTAGACCATGTTGATCCAACACTGCTAGTGGCCATATTATTGACAGCGTGCATGGTTAATTGGCAGTCATCATCATTTAATCACAATGCACCTGGACTCTGTTGCATGCATGGCATATTGGCAATTTGGCATGGTAAAAACACAGAAAACTCGGGGTATGATGGACTGATCACACTACCGACATACAGTACGTAGAGTTGCACCAGGAAACGATCGAGCTTGTGCACGCAGTGTAGTGTGCGCCGCACACATCGTCCTGCATGCCATTTGCCATACGGGTCGGGGTATGCGCCCAGTCAAAAAAGGGCAGGTACCGCGCGTACGCGTCGCGATGCGCCTCGGGAGGCCGGGCCGGCAACGACCGGAACAGGGCATGGGATGGCATGCAATTGCAGCTGCCGTGCCACTCACGCACGCCGGGGTGCCTCCCTGTCCCTGCGCTGCGGCTGCGCACGCCGCTGCCACCCGGCCGAGCCGAGCCGCCGCTTTATCCATCGATAGATACGCCAACCAAAAGGTGGGTGGGTGACGCGCGAGGGTTGATGAAAAGCAAAAGTTACCGCAGGCAGGCAGAGGCAGAGCGCACGCCACGCCGTAACTAATCTCGCTGCTAAAACTAACCCCTAGTGCTAGTAGTATACTCGAGCGTTGTACGTACGCATGCATCTGATTGGTTGGGAGCGACTGAGCTAGAGTGGCCTCCAAAGATTCACCCCCCCCCCCCCCCCACCTTCTCCGGCCGGCACTGTAATGTACGGACCATGCGATTGCGTTCTGGAACTTTTTTTTTTTACTGCGTGATCTAGCGTCTTTTCATGGGAGATTGTTTCTGCAGTATGTGTGCTCGTGTATTTTACTACTTGATCGCAGCATTGGAGGTAGGGATACTTGCTAGTGCTGCAGCATGGATCCGCCTAGTTGTTTAATTTAGTAGTAAGAAATCTTCCAGCTGGTTAATTTGCTTGCTCATCAGATTATAACTCGCGCGGTAACAATAACAAGGGCTAGCTCACAATGAGTGAGTGATTGCCGATCATCGCGTGATGATGAAAGAGTTGAAAATTAGGCCTGACACTGCTGGCCGAGCAAAACTACATAACAAAATCTGTGTTCTGCTTCTCCATGCGCAATGTTAATAACGGTTCCCGAATTTCCCGATCCCTACGGCAGCTTTTGAGATACCAATAAGATGCATGCATGAGGCCATACATATGAATGGACACGAACTGCTGGATGGACTGCCTTATTTCAGCAGTTAAGCTCCTAAAACAAATTATTAAGACCACCCCTGGCAATTAATTAGCCGTGCAGGGAGTTCCTCTATTTCGTAGCAGCTAGCTGGTTATCTAAAACAACTGTATGAACTGATGTAACCTTGTCCACGCAATAAAAGAAGAAAGTTTTCTGAACCTTGCCTGCCTGTACTACCGTCCTTACTTGGCTAGTCTTCCGGCGTCGGCTGCAAGTTGTTTCTTTTCTATGCCTTTAATTTGTTCAGAGAGAGAGAGGGGGGGGGGGGGGGTACCGCTAGCTGTGGCCATTTGAACATCATTCTAGTTTGGTGTACACAAGCACCGATGTTATCCCCTAGAAATGCACAAATACTACTATCCCATCATGATGCAGCAGCTGCTGCTGCTGCAGCGCATGCAGTGCGTAGGTACACATCGTGTGTTGAAATGGAAGGGAATGGAGGGAATGAGGATTTGTCGCCTGCCGTGCTGGATTGCCCTTTTTGCAGCAGGTAGGCATAGGTAAAACAGAGTAGTTAAGCGGCGGTAGCTGACAGAGACAAAACGGCTGCATGTTTAGGGATAAGGGCCAGAGGACAAATGCGCACTGTAAGTTTCGTTATAACCACTCCCGCCCTCCTGCTACCTACAGATCACTCTGCATGCATTAATATGCAAAAGTTCTCAGCTGGCCCATGTGCATGCATATGTGGTACTTAGACCAAAACAATACACACGCACGTATCACAATATTATCACTACTCATCAATCTACTGAATCGCTGGAAATTTTGTGGTCGGAAAATACAGTCTGCTCCTGCAGGCTACATAATCCAGTTTGGGATCGTCAGAGAAGAATGACTGAATGAGCAACAAGCTGAAGTATATATATAGCGACTTGATCGAAGAATATATGAAGTAGTTAATACCACAGATGATAACATAAAATTACAACAATAAAGCCGTTAAGAAATATAATGACCAGCCCCAGTAAATAACCATAAATAAAACCGACGACGGATGGAACTGAAGAAGCTTATCATATCTTTGTGCAGTAGGTGCAGCTCGGTCGCGACAAGGAGATGCAGAACGAAGCGGGTAGCTCTCCCGCTAGGTCGACAAAGGCCACAGATGGTAGCAACAAAGCGGATCGAGCGGTAGACGCCAAGGATAAAACTGCTGCATGTTTAGGGATAAGGGCCAGAGGACAAAGGAGGCGCACGTTAAGCACGTAGACTGGCTGGATGGCTGGCTTCGTTTCCCTTTGCGGCTTTGCCCACTACACCACCACACGCACCAGTGGGCAGCACTGCTACGGCATGCATGCAGGTAAAGCGCTAAACTATCCATCATCCCACAGCAAGCTTTTCTTTTACCTCGCTCGCAGGCAGCTACAACTCGTCGGAATCGACGACGGAGAAAGAAGCTGCTGCTGCTGCGTGTGTGTGCCGAATGTGTGATTATTCCACTCCATTCTTTCATTTCGTTTCAGACTTTTTTGTTGAGTGACTGAGTGGTGCTGCGCTAGCTGCTGCTGGCCCGCCCGCGCCAAAGTCCGCGCCACTGACGCGACGGCAGCTTTCTGAATTTACCAGTAGAGTAGAGTCCTCTCGACTACGGCCGGTCCTCCCCGCTTCCAGTGCCTGCCTGCCATAGTGCCATGCCGATGCCGTGCCATCGCCAAACAAACAAACCAACTCTACCTGCAAGCCCCATGCCGCCCGTATACACTGCACGGTGCTAGTGGCAGCAGCACGCCGGCCGCAACCATCAGCCAGCGCCGGCAGAGTGTGCCTACGGCGACAGTGGCAAGAAGCGGCTGATCCGCTGACGATGCATGCATGCTGCACAGAACTACAGCAGGCCGGTGGAGTCCAGCCGGCCCTCCTCTCCGGCGGTGGGGAAGATTGCATGCAGCCTCCCCGCTGGTCACTGTGGTCATGGTATGGTCATTCTCGACCACGGCTTCTCGGATCCAAATGTGCAATAATAATGCAAACGTACATAGGACCATTGGACGAAACAAAAAAAAAACTTTGAAATGTTGACGAGAGATTGAGGACATCTCATCGATTCAGTGTTCGAACCTTGGTGAGCGGCGTGAAGATATACTACTAAATCCCTCGACTTTTAGAACCGTTTGTGACACCACGTTAGCCACAACGGTTTAATTAAATAGAACGATGATTGATAGTTCAAGGGTTTCAATGGACTTGACTAAAGAATTTTATCCAAATATTTGCTGCTGGGGCTTCAAATCGAAGTTGCGCACCCGCTGCTGGGGCCATCAGCATCACATCCACGCAAAGGCAAGGAAACCTGCACACTGTCCAGGATTCGGTCCTCGCCGCGTCCTTTACTTCCATGAGAGCACCTGCATGCATGCGTTCTCGGCGCGGCCACGGGATCTCCTCCACCCAAGCATTATCTTGGTGCACACAAGCTGAAGCGAGCTTCTATGCCAAGAGCCTAATTGCTCGATCGATCAACCCAAACTGAGTGACACGAGCACGAGTAAGTAGGTACGTACCAAGTTGGAAGGATGAAGAAGGGAATCAAGATAGAAACCTACTAGCCTCGAAGGAGCGCGCCGTCGGTTTCTCCTGGTTGTTCGTCGTTCGATGCCATTCTCGCTGCACCCGTATTGACCTTTGTAGTAGCTCTCGTGTTACGGCATGGCAGCATCCATGTATTGAGATGGCCCTCACACCAGCACAATTTCTCTTGGCTTGGCCCAACTCCAAATTACAGGGATCCCAAGGACCTTGCGTCTCCCTGATTCTGAATATCATCCGGCTAGCACCATCTCTGCTCGTCACAAATCCATGCTGATATTCCGCGATGCTTTGATGTTTTGTTTTACTGCAGCTTCTAATAATTCATCATCGAGTTCAAGAGAATGGTGTACTCCATCAGTTGTACAAGCATTATTAACTTTGATGGTAGCCTGGATGAAAGAAAGATCACTTGTATCATTGGACCTGCTCATAGCGACGTCCCTGCGTATATATATGTTGAAGAACTCAAGATTTCTGAACTTCGCCAAAGAGAAGTGCGTATAGCACCTCACAGCTTGAAATTGATCATGTTCCCACGTCGATATTGTGAAGATTAATGCTCAAACTGAAGCCCAAACCTAGACAGATCTTCAGTGGTTGCTAATAACAGAGAGATCATACGTGCCTGTTGAGCGAGATACTCGCGGCCACAATGGCACGAACGCCCCGCGCATCAGCCGCAGCCACCATGCACGCGCTCTGCTCGAGACGCGCTCAGCCACCATAGTTATTGGAACCGGACCGGTAATCGAACCGGAACGAGCGTCGGTTCACTGGTTCACTGGTTCAACCGTTAAGAACCTGTTGAACCGCCGGTTCAATAGTTTTGGACCGGTTGCATTGAACCGGCCGCAAATACTTTGAACCGGAGCCGTATACAGTTTTAACTAGGTATATACATTTGACCAAGTAACACAATTATATAACCACAATCACGAGATGCATTCCATTTTTCCATTTGAACATAGTATGTCATAATTATTGTAGCCTTGCATGTTTAAATTGCAACATAATTCACGAACAGGATGGGAACGAGAGATGAACAAAATACAAAGTTCACAATCAAAGTACCAAAGTACCAAACAAGCACATGTTTATAACCAAACAACAACCAAATCACAAACAAATAATTAGTAAAATGCCCCCAAATCATCTTCAGCTTCAGCTTCATGTGGAACATTATGAGGACCTGATTCAAGAGGTGGTAGGAACATATCAAGGTCATCAGGTGTGTTTTCTTGGTTGGAGACCATGGCTTCACTTTCTTCCGTTGCATCAACCTCAGCCTCGTCCAAGTTTAACACCAAATCTGAATAAAAATACCAAGTTAGATGGTACACATGTATGCTGAAATGATATTGGTTTTAGATTTTACAAGAGTACTTGACAAGTTGACATTACCATCACTGCATTGTATACTCAATGCAGCCATATCACCACGGAATTCGTTAAGCTCTTCGAAGTTAAGACGAGGTGGATTATCTTCTACAATCCATGCTTCATTTCCCTTTCGAATTTCTTCCAAACTGATGGGATCATAATTTTGAGTAGTTCTTTTGGACCTAATGTTGACAATTTTGGATAAAGCCATGTATTATTTTTTAAAATAAACTGTACAACAAGGCAAGGAATGAAAATAAGAGGAAAAGTACCTTTGATGCAATCTCAAGTTGCAATGAATATAGACAATATCATTTAGCCTTTGATGCTCAAGTCTATTCCTTTTTTTGGAGTGCACATGCTCAAACAAGCTCCAATTCCTCTCACATCCGGAAGCACTACAAGTTTGGCTTAAAACATGCAAGGCTAACTTTTGTAAATTTGGAGCACTGCAGCCATACGTTTGCCACCATTCATCTATGTCAAAAAAATTACAGTGCTGAAAAAACAGAAATAAATGTTGCTGTATGTAATTGAAAAGCAAATGACAACAACATAGAAGGTGGAGTGTTACCGGCAAGCATATGTTGTCGATCATTTTTAGCAGTTGAGCGTCCAAAGTCACCTTCTCCCTTTCTGAAAATTCTCATCTCTCTTGTCAAATTACTTCTAAGAGCTAAATCCTTCCCAGCATATTTCTCAATGACATCAAGAACCACAGAAGTAGTGAAATTATATTTCTCTCTTAGTTCATCATTATATTGATTGTTTGGATTAAACCAAAAACCAGCAGCATAAGATTTTTATCAAAGTGCCTATCCCACCTTGCATCTATGTAATCCAGAAATGTCTTAATGAACTCTTTCTTTCTCTGGAATCTCTTCACAATTTCATCTCTTGAAGCATGGAAAGCTGCAAATAAATAGCCCATAGCAGGTCGCTCATCACTATCGACAATTCTCAATACCCTGACAATTGGTTCTGATAATTGGCAAATAATAGCACAATCTTTCCGAAAAGATTGATCTAGTACAGCTTTGGTAAACTTTTTCCCTCATGGTTCCTTGTAATATGCACGAGTTGTCCACTCTTTAGACACAACCATGGCATGAAGATCAGATTTATGCTTGTATATGCTTTGTAATGCCACAAAATTAGTAGCAAAACGAGTTTGTGCTGGACGAAGAATTTCCTGACCTTTACTAAACTTCCTCATCAGATATAGTGGATAACAATGGTTGTATATATATTTTGTAATAGATGATGCATGAGCTACAGTTGTCTTGACTGTATCCTCTTTACCAAAGTCAAATAGTATTAAATTCAAGCAATGGGCAGCACAAGGAGACCAATAAATGGATGGGAACTCATCTTCTAACCTCCTACCAGCAGCAACCATGTTCGATGCATTATCAGTGACAAAATGTACAACATGCTCTGGCCCAACAAAGTTGACTACATCTTTAAATAATCTGAACAAAAATTCTGCAGTTTTGGAACTTTCAGTGGCATCAACTGATTTGAGAAAGACGGTACCTTTTGGACAGTAAACCAAGAAGTTGATGAGGGTCCTTCTCTTTCTATCAGTCCATCCATCAGCCATAACAGTGCAACCAGTTTCTCTCCATGTCTTGCGAAAACCATCAACAAAGGATCTAGTTTCCTCAACACATTTCGCAAGTAATGGACCACGCAGCAAATTGAAATTTGGTCCCTTGTATCCAGAACACACAGCATCAAGCATTGGTTGATAAAAGATAGAATTACTTGCATTAAATGGAATAGATGCATCAATAAACCATTTTGCCACACACAAATCAGTCTTTAGCTTCACTGCTTCTCCTTGAAGCACACTCTTTATTGTAGGTTGATCTCCAGGGTTAGTTCTAGGCTTGAAGTACTTGCCAACACTAGGAGTAGTAGTGCCTCTTTTTCTTCCTCTGCATGGTGCAGGTGCAGCACGACGGGTGGGTGCTGTACCACTACCACTACCAGTATTGGAGACCTCAATAGATGCATCTTCATCTTCGCCAGGTTCTGGCCCATATGGGTGTCCCTCCTCATATTCTTCTTCTGCTTTCCTTTTCTTAGCATTCCATTCTTCGATGTGTTGATTCATTGTATACTCAACTTCAGGATCCACCTTTGAGCATGCAATCGCATTTCCTGGATACTTGGCTAGATGTTCCTCGAAGCGATGGATGCCTCCTCCTGAAAAAACCGTGTCACAGTACATGCATTTGATTTTCTTTTTTCCATTTTCAGTAAACTGTGTACAATAGTCCCATGCTGGATCAGTTTTTCTTCTTGTTTTTGCTTCTACTGGCGCGACAGCAGGCGTTGAGTTTGTGTTGCTATCAACTGGAGTTAGAGTATCTGAAGAATCTACTGCATGTGCAAAGAAATAAATAGTGAGGAAGGCAATAGAGTGCAGAACCGCAGACATGCAAGACGATAGTGAATAAATAATCCATCGATCCTAATCTAGATCCACTTCTATCCAGTATCCACACAAGCACGTACATTAGAGTTTGGAATTTGTATACTGAGTTACTGACCGTTTGCCATGCTGTCTCTGTCTGGACTCTGCTTCTGCGCGGGAGGTTGCACGTTGGAGCAGGTTGCCGCCTTGCCGGATGTCACAGTGCCACGCGCAGGCAGGGGATGACGATTGGATGAGGCGCAGCGCAGACCACAGAGGCCAGAGGGTGGCCGTCGGCCGCCTGACCGAGGACCGAGGACGAGCCGACGAAGCGCAGAGGGTTGCCGCCAACCGCTGCAGGCAGGGCGCAGCCGCGCAGGGGAGCTAGGAAGGACGAATCGAGGAGGTGTAGACGCAGAGGGTGGCCGCCGGCCGCTAGCCGCCATCGTCCGCCGCTCTTTCTCAGCTCTCAGATGCGCCGCTGCCTAGAGCTAGAGGAGTGGCGGCAAAATGACGATTGGGAGATATTTCCCCCACCCAGTGCTGCTTGTAACCCTAAAAATCGTGACTTTCCATTTATGCCCCTTGCTGGATCAGGTCCTGCTGAATAGATAGAGGGGTAACATCGACCAAACTAAAAACCGCCCGGTTCACAATGAACCGCCCGGTTCACCGGTCTAACTACAAAACCGGCCGGTTCGCCCGGTTTTTTCCGGTTCGATTGCACGGACGGTCTTTTAGCTGAACCGGACCGCTGAAGGCTCTGGTTCGGTCTTTTACCGGTCGAACCACCGGTCCGGTCCGGTTCCAATAACTATGCTCGCCACGCCTGCAACGGACTGCGCTCGCTCCGCACGCACGGCGTTCAGCCTTAGGACTAGGACAATAGCTAGGCATTCTAATACCTGTATAAATGTACAATGACATGATCAATATACAGTGCGGTTGATCAATCTCGAGTTACCACTCTCTTCAGTGCCAATGCAGTTTTTTTTTCCAACGGCGCTATTGATTTCTGTGATATCCTCTATTAGTTTTAAATCACCGGAAGAACATAGAGACGTCATATATGGCAATTGCTACGGTATATTGAAACTACCGTGGATTGTCCATTCTACGAGATCTAAGCAGTTAAAATAAGGTATTACCTCCTAAAGAGTAATATCTAAAAACAATTGAAAATAATTTATTAAATCCTAATATCAAAACAATTACAATTGAAAATAATTTATTAAATCCTAATATCAAAACAATTAGGGTAATGATAAGTGATTTACCTCAACTAACCGAAGGACGTGCCGGCTTGGACGGAATGATCGTTTCTTCTATGCAGGCCTCTGCTACGGTTGCCTCGGTGGAGACGTGACCAAAATTTTTTTTTCCGGTGTGGACCTTCTTTTGTACTGAAGACTTGTCGGTTTGGACGCGTCTTGGCTTGGACGGGTCTTCTTTTGCACTGAACGTGATGGTTCGTTCAATGTAGACGTGGCCAACATTATTTATTAAATGGTAATATCAAAACAATCAGAATATATAATTAGAATATATAATTAACTAACGGACTTGGCCGGCTTGGACCTTCTTTTGTATTGAACGTGATCGATCGATGGAGATGAGATCCATTTCGTTACTGAACATCGCGGAGTCGATGCATGGGTTCGGCGCGAGGAGCGGATCAGACGGAGGCGTGCGTGAGGATGAGAACCGGTTTTTTTCTCTTTTTAATTCTTTCCCAATTAATCCATTATATTAGTTATTTTAGTATCTCTTAATTTAACGGTCTAGATCTATTTGAAGTCTTACCTCCTAAGAAGTAATTTGTGTACCGTAGCACAACCCGTCATACATCTCACATAGTGTGCGGTAGTACCCTGTTGTTCTGAATTTTGAGGAATGGCATCTCCTCTTGACATGAGCAGTTTCCAGATACTTGGACTTGTGATGCTCAAAGCTACCAATGAGATCAAGCAAAATACCGTTACATTCCATCTCAAGTTAGCATGGCCCTTCAGCGACTTCAAACTTGCACTTGTATCTTTCCATGTGTATACAGGCTCTTGCCCCAAAATATGTAAACATGCCACACCGTACACACTGTCAACCACGTGTACTGATACATTATTGTTTGGTCATGTTCCTAAACTACTGCAGTTTTGACCTTCATGATAAGCAAATTCCTCAGCAATCTCAGTCTGTGCACAGCTCCGATAGGTCACGAAGACATGCAATTAACATTTGATTGCAGCACGAGTATTCTAGTTTCATAATTCCTCTCATGACTTGCAATTGGTAGTATTCTACCTAAGCTAGGGACAGACGGACAGTGGAAAACATAACCAAAGTTTGGAACAGAGCGGTGGCCATGGTGAGATCAACTGTACCTTGGCTTGACAGCAAGTAAACGGAGGACATGGAATCAGTCGTACCTTAGCACTGCTGCCTTGAGCCTCTTTTGATCCGGCCGCATTGAGTGCGTATTCACGAAATAAGTCAGTTGGTACTTGGTAGTCATACTGGCAAATCATTGATTTTTTTAAAAAAAAATCTTTTCCAATTTTCCCTCAAGCAGATCAAGAAAAGAACATAATACAGATGAAAGAAAAGAGAGAGGTACCACCATTCTCAAATCTGATTTCACATGTCTCAACTCTCAAGCCTGTACTCTAATACCTCGCCGCCAACGAAAATCAATTTCACTCATCGAAGTGTGAAGCATGGTGGATGCACATGAACCACTTGCCATCAACCTTCTCAAACACGTTGGTGGCCACCTGCTTCCCCCAGCTGCTGCTTCCATTGGTCCTGACCAGCTCCAGGCAGGTGACGTAGCCAACGTCACCTCTCACGTGGACCTCCACGTCCTGTAGGTCGATCTGCAGCGGGAACTCGTGGTCAGCGTCGCAGACCATCTCCCAGCTCTGCATCACCATCTCATACCCGGAGATCCTCCCTGCGGCTGGGTGCACCACGTAGACATGGTCGCCCTTCACCCAGGCCTGGTGCATCGCAACGAGGTCACCATTCTTGAACGCGGTGTAGAACCGTGTGTTCGCCGCGAGGACCGCGGACCTGCCGTCCTCCTTGAGCACGCGGAGCTCGTCCCGAAGTGTAGCAGCACGGGTGTAGTCCTCCTCCTGGATCGCGGTCTCGAGTTCACGCCACAGGGTTTCTTCGTTCGGGGTGCTGCCAGCGGCAATCTCCTTGCTTGGACGTCCTTCGGCTTCCCCGCTCTTGACTTGAGCAGCTGTGAGCCTTGTGACTCGGCGCAGACAGGTGCTCCTTGTTTGGACCCCTGCGCTGTTGACCGGGGGAATGTTACAGGATGCCTAGCATAATAACAATGGCGTTCAGAAAGGAAAAGAATTGATACTACTTATGAAATGGGTACGAGATTTTTCTTACGAAAAATGTGATTTGGGTGTATATATACTGTAATACTGGACTGGACTACTGCACTGAAGACTAAGAAGAAAGAAAGAGGAGAATAGACGAATACGCTTAATTCGATCAAACAATTCAAAGGATTGCAAGCACTCCTCAGGGCCACTAATACACCTAGGAAGACCAAACCAAAACAGAGATTACGAATTCGTCTAGGATTTTGAAAATGCTTGTAGTAGTTTGCTTAAACACTTCGCATTTAGTAGGTTCGTACAGAAAAACTACCGCATATTCAGCTGAAGGAAGAGCATCTCCTTAAACGACAGGCATAAGCATGTGCAGTTCAGGCAAGAGCCAGACATCAAAATAATCAGATCCAAGGTCCCAATACCCTAAACGCCTACTTTAGAGACGCTGAAAGCAAGTAGGACCCAATTTTGCTCAATTATTACTGCACGAGTGCTCAACTAAAGAGCATCCTGTCCTACAACTTGGTGCTAGAAGAAGTTCAGAGAAGAGGTCTCACAAGCGCTTCGCTCCAACAGGGAAGCAGCTTCCTGCTCTGGATGCTGAGGTCGCGGGAATCGCAGGTCGCCAAGAAGCCCTTGCCGGAGAGGCCGCCGCCGCCGCCATAGCAAAGGAAGGATATGGTCTTGCTACGGGAGTGGGGAACGGGTAAGGTAGTCCCTCCTTGTTTCCTCCGTTTCTTTGGGCCCTTGGGCTGAACTGCCAGCACGCTTGTGAGTTGCGATGCCCTGCACTGCAGCGCAGCACACTGCACACCGCTCATGCCAATTTTTGTATTTGTATATTTTATTATGTTTTCTGCAAAATGAATAATGATGGTCCTAGTCAAGAAATTGCAAAAGTATACTACTCCCGTCAATTCCGTCGAGTGAAATGTCAGAATTTCTATTACCGTTATTCATCATTTCTCTTTCTGTTATGTAGTTTATAAACTTTTTTTTGATTCGACGATGCTATCCCGTTAGTTGTTGCAGTTTTTTTATCGCCGAGGCTTCCACAGATGCCTTCAACGGATTGCATGCATGCGTGGGAGCCTGCCAAGATTGCATGCATGCATGGCTAGAGAATCCCATGTAGGTAAGCACAGCTTAAACTAACTCTAATCTTTACCAAACAAAATAAGCACTTAAGTAATCATAGTTTCCATTGTAAATTAAGCTGCCTCCTTAAGCACCTCAGGGGCTCCTGTCTATCTTCTGAAAGTTGATTAAGGTTGATAACTATAAAGCCCATCAAGGCCCAACGAAACGAAGAACGCCCAGCCGGCCCACACATACACCAAATAACAATCGATCGGGTATCTGAAATTCTAGGTTAGTATTTTTTTTTCCAAATCGTACTCACTCAAGTTCACATGTTAAAATTTTATTTTATTCGTGTCCAACACTCTTAAATATCTAACTCAACATTTTCATCTGACCATGCATTTTAGAAAGGCCAGTTTAACTATTTATATATAAAATGTTGAAAGAGTAAATTCAAAATGTTGAAATTGTGGATTCGTGGTGTCAAAATGTACGTGGGGAGATGGTGATTGAGAAACATAGACGAAACCAGAATGCATCTGTATCCTGTGCGATGGTGGCACAGGCCACAGCGCGGCGAATATGCAGAGGCACAGCTCGCCAACGATGATGACAGCTCGTGGACGAAGGACGACGAAGACGCAGATGAATGCGGCGGCAGTTCTGTGCACGAACGACGTGAATGCCTGGGCACATGGGATAGCGGCCGCGACAGCATTAGAGTTTACGATGGCATGGATTAGAGGGACATGGGGTTCGAGGACGGAAGGACGCGCGGCCAGACTCGCGTGGACGTGAGAACCCGGCGTCCACAGTGATTGCGCAGAGAGGCGTCGGAGGAAATGGTCTGCGGCTTGGACAGGGCCGCTCCGCCGCGGAAGAGGACGGAAGGCAGCAGAACCGGTGATTTATCCGACGTACAGGACTATACGTACAAATGAGAAATCTCAGACACCGGAAGATGCTTGAGGTTTGGTTCTTCCGGAAGTTAGATAGGATTTGCGGCTGGGCTGCACCCGGTGATCCCAGTGGACGGGGCGGAGGGCCCGTTACGGCCCACTATTACCTGGGCCATATTTAAGCCGCCAAAATTTATCACACCTTCTATATTTCGGCCCATGTTCTGTTCATTGTTCAGCTTTAGTGGGCCAGCCCAGCGGCCCAAGGAGGCACCAGGCAAGGAAGGACGAAGGCAGGCTTGCAGCCGCCGTCGCCCGGCCTCCCATCCCACGCCCTCGGTCCCGTCGCCCCATCGCCGCGCGTTACCCGCGCCCCCGGCGGCCCGTAGTCCGACGCCTGCGGCGGCCTCGCGCCCTCGGCGGCGGGCAGCCTAGCGCCCTGCGCCCGCGCCCCCGCCCTACGTGACCACGTCGCCGTCGGCACCTGCTTGGTTGCTCCTGCTCAAGAAGTATGTTGCAATCAACCGCCACACCTAAATTTTTGGGCGTCCTCCGCCATGTATGTTGCTTTTCATCATTCCTTTGTGACATTGAACTTGGCCCGGGGCTTCTGCGAACCCTGGATCCGCCAACTCAATTGATGCAGTCTGTATCTGGTTGGGTTGATTAGGCAGTGGGGTATTCTCCCTATTCTTCGCCTGACTCAGTGCATTTCTTATTCATGGAACCATCAGTAAACCTGGACCGAACCTATATGTCCGTAGAACTGGACTGCACCTATACAGTATCATTGTTTAGGGTTAGGAACAGAACTTAGAACTGGGTCATCTTAACCAAAACTGAAACTGATAAACAAAGGTAGGTTTAGTCACAATACCTGTCTACAAATTGCATAACTATTTCACAGATGTTGTATTGCTTTTGTGACATTGCTGTTTCGTGATACATGGCTATGGCGATGAGTTTTCTCCTTTAATGACACATTGTGAAAAAAATATGTTTGCATGCTTGCTGTATCCTTGTGCTAGATCTACAGAGAAGATATTTAGGAGGAACTGATAAAAAAAGAGAGGATAAACTGCTTCCCTAGGTATGGAGACAGCCAACACATGCTCAGAACCCGAACAACACACATCGTAAGTAGTTGCTCCTGAGTGCTGAAACTACAATTTCTTTGCATAGACGTTCGCTGACTACATAACAGCAGTGCAAGAGTGAACAAAGCTTCCAGACTACCTTGAGCTCTAGGGGATGCGCGATGCCCACATTCATGTACAGATTTATATGCTAATCTGCTTCATGTCCTTGCATTTGTCAGTTATGATCACCTGCATGACTATGGCTCTGTGCATTCCAAGCTAAATTGTCTGTTTGATATATTTACTGTTTTTTCAAGTGTGTTGACAAGTTTGTCTTCCTTAGGAACATGGATGCACATGTATTTTGACATTATGCATCTAATTGGCTACTTCACAGAATATGGAAAGGAGTGATTTTCTTTTTCACCGTTAAGTTTGTGTGCTACTTTTTCTTCTAATAAAGGCTTCTACTTTTTACCTGATCTTTTTCTTTGCTTATCTAGCTATATTTTTCCAAATAAAATGTTATTTAATTGAATGGAATATTTATCTGGCATGTTTTTAGTGTAAATAATCCATTTAGTATTTAGTGACAGTTACATCCGAGAGTGCACAAGTTTACTGGCTGATTGTTACATTTGAAAATGTGGTAGTGTAGTGTTAAAATTTGTTGCTTAGAAATCAGAATACATAGTGGAATTGTATAACCTTGTTTTATGTTCCTCTTGTATGTTTATAAAAGACGCTAGGTGGTCTTTTGTGATCGAAGAGGATGGATCTCGGTGGAGAAAGCGACAACGGTTTGGAGTTTGGGACGAGGAGGAAGAGGGACATCGCCATCGCCACAAGTTCTGGAGAGGAGGGGACGAGCAACGGGAGGACCGCCACCGCGTTGCCCCCCACCACCAGGAGACATGCGCGGGAATGGCGTAGAGGTGGTGGAGAAAGCCGGCATCGCCAACACACAAAAGGCGAGGAGGCGGAAGAGGAGGAAGAGGCGGCGGAAGACGGCCACAACATCACCACCTCTTGATTCGACAGAGAAGAATACCGATTCTTCTGACAGTTCGCCACTTCGTCGCCCCAAATCTCTACTTGTGGAGAAGATAACAAGCAGTGGAGATGTGTCACATGAATACAACTCGGATCCGGATGCTGTGGATGCCTATCACAAAGATTTTTACAAATATCAGAAGAAATTAGGTTAGTTTGCTTCGTTCCTTTGCCTACGTTATTCCTTTGAACTACATCTGTATGATCAGTTAGTTGTTGATTAGTAGTTTTGTCGGGTTTTATATATGGTTCTAATACATGCATTTTGCAATATGTGCAGATCGTCTACAACAGCTACCTACATTTAAGAAATGCAAGTATGCTCCAAATCTCACCGATTGGCATAATCTCAAGCAGAAGGATGCAATTTTAGATGTGGCTGGATCTGTGCTGAGTCTTTCTTCTTCCTATGGTATTAACTCTCTTTTGTAGTTTTCTTTATGGATATCCATATGTTTATATATTCATTAAGTTTACTATTGATTTAAAGATGGCAAAGAGATAAAATGTTGCAATGGTATCATTATTGAGTCGGTTAAAGACAATAGGTCTGCCATTATTGTTACAACCTCCCAAATCATATGCACTAAGACTTCAATTGATGATTGGGAGGATAACAATATTTACACTCCCGATGCCAAGGTAAATACTTAGTTTAGTTATTTCTTTGATTCTGTACTGAATTCAATTAAACTGGCATGCCATACAAATCAACAACTGCTATCCAAACTCTAGGAGGCTGCTATCCTTTCTCGAACCTCATTCTTAATCACCACAATTAATTCTATTTGCTCATGAACATGAATCTGTCATCTAGAAAGAAATCTAGAACTTAAATTCTTCATACAAACAATATATTCTGACAATATGAAAGGGATAAGTATGCTTTAGTTCCACTATAATGAATAGTCCCAATGCGTAAATGCTGCTCCTAATTAAGGACTGCTCACATCGCAACCCATAAAGAAGTGCATCGCTAGCTAAGAATAATTTGAGCAACTGTCCTTTGAACCAGGATTGACAAGGCATGTCAAAACCAGGAAGTAAAAGGACTCCGCATACCCATGATGAAAAGTTATAAAAAAAGGATTAAGTCCACTTTTGGCCCCTCAACGGTTCAGTTTGTCCAACTTTAGCCCCTCAAGTATTATTTCGGCCAAACCGGACACCTCAGCTCCGAAAACCAGCTAAACTGAAGAGTTGAGGGGTCAAAAGTGGACTTAATCCTAAAAAACCCCCCCATAGACCCACTAGGCAGCAGGCAGCTACACAGAACATGTGACATAACAACTTTGAGGGCCCGTTTGGAACACGATAACAAAAGATACTGGAAAGTAAGTAGTGGATGAGTTCCAAGTGATGCCTTCATGTTCCTTCATGGTGCTGAATAACTTAAAACACTGAACTAAGAACTTCAGAATTAGGGAACCTAGAATATATTGGTGGGCATAGCAGAAACGGATGGTTCAGTAGGTTGTAACCAACCGTGTCGAGGCAGAGGGCCAGGAGGCACCATCTCCTCAATTGCTTATCATCATCCATGTGCTGATCGGAAGGTGATGGATATTTGAGCATCGAAATTGTGCCAACTCAATACTCAATTTCTACTACCATTTGTAGCACCATCAGCCAAGAATGGCCAACTTTACAAAAAATAAAGGAAAATACAAGATTTTTTCTACTAGACAGAGGCGATTTGGACCCATCTTGTTAGGTTCATGCCACAGTAGAATTCTGAGAAGAGGCACAACTTTGTCCTGTCCCAAAATCTGGTAGGGCTCAATTCAGTGGTATAAAGAAGTGTTCTTATTGAGTGTCGACATTTACGCTCTTTCTTCTTTGTTTCACTTTCACTTGTTCTAAAAATTGATTTTGTTCTAATTGTATTTTTTTTGCATCATTTAATTTTTGGCAGTTGGTGTTTGGTTTCTATTATATTTTTATTATATCCTTTCAGGTGACGGCTCAGCTACTGGATGGAACAATTTCTGATCTGACACTGTTATGTTTTAGCAAACATTATGAAGTTGCCTTTTTTGAAGTGGTGGGAGGGTCAGAATTACAAGTTGCATCGCTAGAACTTGAGTTTTCTATTGCTTATCTTGATCCTTGAGTTTTTGTGTAGTGCTTGAAATAAATGAACATAAGAACAAGCCAAGTTATACATACAGATCATTTACTGATTGCTTAATTTAATTATATTAAATACATGAAGAGTAACCGAAGAGGATGTTATAATCCAAAAATTTATGCAAAGAGTTACTACATACTTTTCAATTATTAGCCCATTTGTGCCTTCCGGTGACTCTGTAAGGATCTTGTACCCGTTTTTCTTCTTAACACAATAATACATAGTCTGCCTATGTGTTGGAGAAAAAAATATACAGTCGCTGAAAAGATGTGAATGGGTTTGTTTGTTTGTTTGAGTTTCATGTGTGATCCTTTACTATGGACATGTATTCAATTAAATAATTTGGTGATAATGTGCTATAGGAAACTTGCTTGGCCCCATCTTGGTTTAAAGTTAAGGACTGTTGGATTTCTAAATATATCACATCTCGAGCAGCTATCTCGTGAGTTCAAAGTCAAGTCTGGCCTCATTGTTGGAAAGGTATACTTCTTTGTTCTACCTTTGGTATGCTACACTTCTATTGCATAGATTTCAATAACCACACTTTCAATAGTCATAATGAACTCATCGGCCTCACAAGCTTGTGATGGTTCTGTTTACTTTTAGAGATAGATTTGTGAGACTTAACATGTGAGCCTGGTTTGTCACTACAGCCATAATACTCAAAAGATTTAGTTTTGCAAAACTCTTAACAAAAGTAGGTGTGGTTCTTTGAAATTGGTTCTTTCTTTTTCTCGAGTACATTGGAGAGCTACCTATCATTTATATTAAGAAGAGAAAGGGTTAATAGTAATCCATACGACACACGAAACCACACTCTTCTCTCTAAATTACATCATAAACACCAAAGCTATATGTGAGAAGACGACCAAACACTACTAGGACCTCAACTACCCTCTACCGAGGGCCTAGGCTAGGTAAGAGAGACACTTTGCCCTAGCCAGACTCCACAGCCTCAACTCATCTTAGGTTAAGGTTAACTGGCTCATAAGAGTAGGTGAAGGCCCATTAAATACACATCTATTGTGATGCCTCCATAGTCCATAAGGACCATGCACCCAAGATGATTGCAGAGTTTGTTAGCACCAAGCAGTGCTCACACCCTCACAGCTCACAACACACACACTACCCTGGTTTGTACGGTGAGGAAGAAGAGAGTTCAGATTGGTTGAAACTGATTGCATTGCCCCATTGGGTGGTATAAATACAAGGGAATGAGGGGAGTAGATGTACTACAAGGTATGGGCTTTGCCAACTACTACCAACTACACCTATAGTCAACTACCAACTACTAGGCTTGTACAAATGGCTGTGTAAGCCATGCCTCTACTTCTACTAACTACTAGGGCCACTAGGCCTCTATGATACATGGAGCATGAGCTCCTACGGCCTGCTTCTTCAAGCAGAACAAGAGCACACAGATTAGCAGTTAACAGAGTTCAGCCCCTGCTGAACCTCCACAGGAACAACATCACTGGCCCTTCACCAACAATCACCTAAGGAGACTCTCGTGCCCCAGCCATACTCCACAGCCTCAACTCATCTCAGGTTAAGGTTAGCTGGCTCATAAGATTAGGTGAAGCCCCAATGCCCCATTAAGTACACATCTATTGTGATGCCTCCATAAGGACCATGCACCCAGGATATTTGCAAAGTTCAGCCCCTGCTGAACCTCCCCAGGAACAGCATCACTGGACCTTCACCAACAATCACCGAAGGAGACTCCTGGTTAAGGGCATATGTTCTGAAGACCAGTCTTTTGCAGCAGCTCAAACCAATATTCCTAGAGAAGACACAATCACACAAGCCAGTGAGGCCACCAGGAGGTGATTGATTGTAGCCATTTCCTGATCACAAAGCAGTGAGGGTGATGTTGCAAGCCTCGCCTGTGAAATTGGTGCTTGAAAGTCTGGTTTTGCGTCGGTTTTATCAAATGGCTAGTTTTGTGAAACTATTGTGTAATGTAAATATACTTACGTTCTAATGCTTATAAACTGCTTGTAGGTGTCCAGCAACTCATCTGCCGAGAGAAACGGTATTAGAGTTGGTGACATCATCTTGAGTTGCCAGGGAGAGGTTGTTTCAACTATTAGCCAGGTATAAATACATGGTCCTTATCGTTGTGAGATTTCTAATGACTTGTTTGTCATGAATTGATTTTTTTTCCTTTAGTTTGAAGGTATACTACTGGATGTTTGTGAGAAACAATTTGGGGAGGGTAAGGGTCTAAACTCTTATGTGGATGTTGAGGTAGGCTTCTATTGGCATGGTTCTGTAGTTCAGTTTATTCTGTTTATTTGCAAGCATATTATCTCTTGTTGGTACATTAAGATATCTACACTACTACTAGCCATTTTCTTGATTAACCTAGAGCCAGAATCTCCAACTATTCTTTTCCTAACATAATGTCTTATTTCTTGGTTGCCCTTTTAGTATATTGTTTTTTGTGTGGTGTGCATGTTTTCTTATTTTCAGGGTGGTTCAGTTATCAGCTAACAAAATGACACACATGCACAAAGATCGCATGCTTGTTTCAATAAAATAACTTACATAGCTAGTAGGCTGGTAATTTTAGGAAAACATAGTCGTCTCCCTAACTACCTGATGTCTTGAACTTCTTTTTTTCGATTAAGAAATTACGCTCTCCTGCTCGTTTGAAGGGAAAAAAGTTGCACTGGTAACCTGGTAATTCCATGAAAAACTCTCCTTGACTAGCCTGACATATTCAACTACTGTCTATCTTTTCCCTTGTTTCTACCCTTTAACCATACAAGAGATGTTGCACTGAATGTTCTCTTTGCAAAAGACAGTTTATGTTTACAATATCTTTTTTTAGATTGTCTCCTCTCAGGCAAGAAATATGATAGTGAACGGTAATGCCTGTTACACAACCCTGTAAACATGTGGAATAATATGTATATGCTATCTTTCAAGTATACATTGATAACACCGTCATTTGTTTTGGATCTGTTTTAAGTAAAAACAGGAGCATTACTATGTCATTTAAGTCTAGATTACATGGAGGAACCAAATAAGCTCTAGCTCTAGGAGTACTAAACAAATGATGTCTGCCATGAGGAGTCAGAGCTGCTGGTCACTGTTGTGACTAGCTTGGCAGCGATGATGCATTGCAGGCTCTGTCTTTTATGGGTTGCTGCGGTGGTGTTGGTGGATGTTTAGGGTTACTCTTCTGGGCTGCCTTGCTTAGTTCTTTTTTCGCTGGTTTCCATTCAATAACATGTGCGTCTGTGTGGTTTTGGGGCCCAGTTTCTCTCATAAACCGGGTCAACTATTTTTTTCTTAAGTGAACACCAGGAACCCCCTGCTCTCTTCAAAGGGGTTTCCTTGAAAAAATAGGATTACTAAACATGGTACCTAAGATGCCATTGTGCATCCCCATGCCTGCTTAGGGTGATCTCCTTGTGCAATATCATACTGTCCTCTGGTGACTCTGCTCTTCAGCAACGAGTCGGGCTCTGGGCAAACCTGACCATCCATGGCGATTCAGCAATGTGTAATTAACCGATCGAAGGAAAAATAAAAAATAAAATGCCGATTCAGAAGAAGAGCGAGGACGACCTGAGGATGATGAGTCGCGTGATGTGCGGTCCAAGATGATTTCTTCGGTGGAGACCATGGTGAGCCTTGAGCCAGCGACCTCCGTGGCGGCGTCGCCGAACTTGGCCCACGCGCGGCGCACCGTGCGGGCGCGCGCGGTGGTGGTGACCTTGACCCTGTTGCCGTCGGCGTCGATCCGGTTCTCGATCACCTTCTTGAGGCCCTGGGCGTCGGGCCCGACGACGACCTTCGGCGGGAGGAGCGCCTCGAGGCCGAGCTCGCCGTCGTCCAGGAGATCGCCCCAGCGTTCCGTGCGGTGCTGCTGCAACTGCATCTGCATTCTGCATCGCCGCCGCCATGGTTCCTGCAGGCTTCTTTACCGTCGATGGGTTCGTGGCGCGGTTAGTTCGCCGCGCGCGTGCGTTAGTTAGGGCTTCGGCGTGTGCGTTGGGTTCTTCGTGAATCGTGATGATGATGATGATGCAAGAAGATGCTCTGCTCAATGCGATGGGCTGCATCTATTGGGCTTTTCCTTCTGGCATTCAGTTGTCGGCCTGGAGAAAATCAAGTAGAGCTACTCGGCCAGATAGTAGCCCGCCCGCCTCTTCCATGGGCCCTTCTCAGTTCTCGGGTGGGCAGGCCTTTCGAGCCTACAGTAAGAGCATAGCGAGTTGTGGACATGTGGTGTGCCCGTGTGAGATTCTTTTTCCATTTTAATTTAACTCCCTAAAAAAATATCTGGGAAAAAAAACACGTGCACATTTTGGCTGATCAACGGGCTACTTAATTATTCGACGACTTATAAGTGACCGCTGTCCTCAACTTGTCGTGCCATGCTTTCTTGGAGATCTGACATCAGATAGAGCGATAGCCCCGTACTATTATCCATCCTTCCAGAGGCAAGGCAAAGTCATCAGGCGTCAAATGTTCAGTTTTTGTCGGTCCTTGGAGTTGGAGCTGACGCCCGTGTCTCTGACTCTGATGACCAGTAGTCCAGGAAGGACCACTCGGGTCTGCCTCTCCAGAGCGCGGGACGGGGCCTTCGCGTTCTCCGCCCGGCGGTCCAACGCTCCAGACGTCGACTTGTGGAATTCGCCGACGAATCCAAGCAAAGCAACCATGCGTTGGCGTTGCGTCCATATATGAACATGCATGGTGGTCGTCCTGGTCCTGCCCTGCCCTGCCCTGCCCCCCGTCATCGAACCTTCCTTTCCTTCCAACGGCGCCCTGCTGCGGAGCGTGTCAGGCTGGCTGGCCCACGCTCCTCCTCCGCCGACAACTCTGCTCGCTGACGGGTGGGCGGCCTTTGCCTCGATCGCATGATGGCGTTTTAAACGCAGTTGGCGGTTGCAGATTGTGGGTGGGCGGGCCGCAGGGCGGCGATGGCATTTGCTCCGGTTGGTTGGAGTAGGCGTGTAGCAGCCGCTGCCACCAACCGTGTACTGTACAGTACTCGACGCCGCCGCTGGGTGATTACTTCGGATGCGCAAGTTGACAGCCTTCCTCTAGAATCCAGATCGCTGCTTGTTCCAGTTGTGCAATACATGTTCACGTTACCCCGTGGCCAGAGATGGAAACGGCATTCGTTCTATTCTCAGACCGGTTCGCAACAAGCTGTCTAATAACTTTGAAAACAAAAGCCCCAAACTACCAAAGCCATGCATGGAGAAGAGTGGTCCACTTAATTAGCTTGCTGGTTTTAGGAGAAATAATTTTGTGGCGGCAAAACTAGCTAGGTCACGCTGATGCTGCCGCTGCTGCTGCGGAAATGATCGGTACGTGCCGCTGCTGCCGTGCCGTCTCCCCGCGGCCAGAGTGGTTCCGGTCCCGCGGCAACTGGTTGTTGTTTGCCGGAGGATGGAGACGCTGGGCTGCGATTCCTGTGCAGAGGCACGCGAATAAAGCGTGTGCCGCAGTTGGATTGTTTGGATGGGTGCCGTGCTACCCGTTAACACATGACAAACAGCTAGGAGAAGGCGGATGTGCCAAAGGAACGCATATGGTTAGGTGCACTCGCCAGAGGGAAATATATGCCAAAGCGACGTGTGCCGGCCTCACTCGATTCCAATTGTAGCATGGATGCTGCTGTTCCATTCAATTTTGGGTGGGAAAGCATCCACTCCGCTCTAGCTAGGCCTGGTTTAGTATAGCATATTTTCCCCTTCTCATTATTCCTTTTATATACGGTGAGTTACTATCTTGTATGACCATGTGGAGCAGAGCTTGTATGTAGATTTCAAACGGTCGATCAGACAATGTGCATATATAGAGCAGACATACATATGGTGTAGGGGAACTTTTCGGGCTAGAAATGCATTGTAGTTAATGGAACTATCCATTTTGTGGTCGATCTTGATTACTAGATTGCCAACTTCTTCTCCTGATGATAGGAATCTTGATTGGTATAACTTTAACCTCCCTCTTATTTCATACAATCAATTCGAAGAATACACTCTAGAAGTGATACACTATAGAGGGGACATGCGTATGGTGTTGGAGTATGCAAACTATCGTTTAGTAAAGCCCCTATGAGAGCTTTGCCAAACAGACTCAAATATGAAAGCAAATAGCTAGCAGATAATCTAAATAACACCGATATAAATTCTACAGGTAAAATTTTTTTACTCTTTTTGCTCGATTGCATCCAAGGCACAATAGCGAGAAGAAGACTGATCGGAAGGTAGAATATTTTTTATTTATTAAGTCTTTCTGGTGCCGCCTTTATAATTATCTAATAGACAAATGTGAAACCATTCTCCCCAGCCTTTTCAAACAACACAATCATGAGAATAATAGAGAAAATCGAAACACTGTTTTAGCATGAAGCTTTTCTATTCCAAACCAATACTCTCTCCGTCCCAATTTATAGGTAGGTTTGATTTTTTGACATTAAGTTTGACCAACTCGTCTTATTCAAAAACTTTCCAAAAATATGAAAAAAAAATCCAATTCATAGTTAAATTATATTATATGCTAAACTAAATCGCAATGAAAATAAATGGTAATTATATATATTTTTGAATGAGACAGCTAAGTCAAACCTATTGTTCAAACGACCTGTAAATTGGGATGAAGGGAGTACAACTTCCGTTGGTTGGATGGATTATAACCGTTAACTCTTCTATTAGGATGGGTTACATAATGAATTCCTTTAGGGGGGTTACTAAATGAATACGGAGAAGATTGATATCATGTTAGCAATCTATGAAAGACAAACAACACAAAAAAAATTATACACAAGAATAAAAACACAGCTTATTTGAAAGAGATATTTCAACTAAAAAATTCTTTAAGGCAACACGGCGGGGTTTTGTTTGAATTCCTTAACCATTGGAGGCATTTGTGTCTAGCTCCACGGGAAAATAGCTCACCCATACAATTTGTTAATTTGGTTAAAAAATCTTAACCATCTCAGAAAAATACACCATACATATAGAAGTGAGAAGGACAACATCTGTGTCGAAGCCGCGGTCTAAACCGAAAGCTTTTTATGAAACACTAGTATCGAATCTTAGGAATCTAGAATGCAAACCATTCGCACACGATAAAAACGCGGTCCCCCGGTTTTTCCGGACCGTCCAGCAGGAGACATGATCCAATTCGAACGTATAAGAGCGCAGGAACACCAGTCAAACCTGACCTGGCCTGGTTATTAACCCGGCCCTTCCGTTGGAAAAAAGCCTCGCGAGCCCACCAATAAAGTCCACAGCGATTTCATTTCTTTCCTCATTTCCATCAGCTCATCACACACCAGAGCCCAGAGACCAAGCAAAGCACGAGGGCGAAACAAGAAAAAAATCGGAGCTTTTGCTGAGCTGTGCTAGCCCGCGGAGCGGAGCTGTAGCCATGGAGCGGGCGGAGGAGGTGTCGGCCGCCGCCGGCAACGGCTCCGCGCGGAGGCCCTCGACGGCGCCGTCGGCGCGTGTGTCGATCTGGGAGTCGGTGCGCGCGTGCGGCGTATGGGGCAGGGAGGTGGACAAGGCCGAGCTGCGCAGGCAGGTCGTCATGCCGCTCCACCTGCGCCGCGCGGTCGCGGCGGCCGTCAAGGCGAAGGACGAGGCCGCCGGCGTGGCGGCGGCGGCGGAGGGCGCGGCGGAGGGCGAGGGGGAGGCGCCGGCGGTGGCGCCCTTGGTGGTGTTCGTGAACTCGCGGAGCGGCGGGCGCCATGGGCCCGAGCTCAAGGTGCGGCTGCACGAGCTCATCACCGAAGAGCAGGTGGGTGACGACATCGCGATTCGCCCCCAGTCCCCCACGCTCGTGGGTGCAACTCCGCGTCCCGAATCTTACTCCTTGTTCTCCCCCATCCTACTACGCTCTCGTGTACATTCCTGTCGCTTTGTCGGTCGCTCTCTGAGGTCTGAGCTTGCAAGTGACGCTCGTGAGACTCCCAGTGGGATTTCACGGCGATTTTGACGTCGGAGGCGCTTTTTTACTCGAATTTCCGTGGTCTGGTGACACATCCGCGGTAGTACAATGGTACTTTACAAACAGAATGAGCGTCATGCGATCTGTGTGACGTCTCTCTAAAGTAGTAAAGCTTGCACGGATCAGTTCGATCGTTGCAAGTTAATTTACTAAGCCGGCACTAACTCTTTTTTTTTTTTTTGGAATTCCCGTGATACTACGAAGGCAGAATCACAGAATCACCTTAGATCGATGGGTACTTTTGCTGGTTAGTTCGACAGAACAAAAACCAATACTCGCATGCTAGTATTTGATTTAAGATGCCTCAAGAAAAAAACTGTTATTGTTGGATGATAAATGCATAATAAATGCTTAAACTGTTGGGAAGGTTGTAGCTGTTTGTGTCTCACTTCTTCACATGGCCTCGGATCTGAAGAGATGAAAATATTCAAGTAGGTTGGTACCTGGCAGGGGAGGGATGGGAGACATAAATAGAGATCATGTGACATCATTATTCCGAGGTCTCTCAGGGGGAAAGAAAAATACAATCCTTTCAGGGTGATGGCCGATAGGTTCCAGAGCGATGGGGTTGCCTTATTTCTTAGCTTGACACTTCCTTGAGACAAAATCCGAGTTGTCAGGCTATGCTGATTTTGACGCTGCTCAAGTATATCTTTCTTATGCATAAAATCCTGTGGAACTTGATGTTAACTTGCTGGGTTGCTGCCGTAACTATGCAGTATAAGACTATAAGAGGGCTAGAACTGATGAAAAACTAAGGCTAGAAAATGTATACAGTTCGATGACCGTTGCTCTTGAAAGGTTGGTTAACTTATGTAACATGTTATTACGGTTCAGAGTATGGTCGAAAGACAAAATTTTCCCTATAAAAACTCTAAACTTTACTCTGTTTTCTTTTTGCAACTATTAATTGTGCAATCATGTTATGCACTGAGAGCGTCTTTTCTGAGAATGTTTTTTGAGACCCAAAACTTTATATTTCATACTGACACAAATGTTTTTTTTCCAGGTCTTTGACCTTTCTATTGCAAAGCCTTCAGATTTTGTTCACTATGGTTTGAGTTGTTTGGAGAGGTTAGCTGACCAAGGCAATAACTGTGCGAAGGTTGCTCGTGAGAAAATGAGGATTGTGGTATGTGCTTGATGCCTTTAGTTGATATTGCATTTTATTATATTAACAGTTGTATGTGTATCCAATTTTGTTTCCTATCTGTTAATTTGTGAAAGGCTACTAGCTAGAGCCTCTGCGTGTTGTCCTCATCACTAAATGAATTTCTGCGATATTTGGTTACACATTATCTTCCAACTACTTTGTGTAACATCCATGCACTAGTTTTTCCTGGCAGGTTGCTGGGGGCGATGGCACAGTTGGTTGGGTGCTTGGATGCCTCTCGGATCTTTATAAGATGAAAAGGGAACCAGTTCCACCTACAGGAATCATTCCACTTGGTACCGGAAATGATCTTGCTAGATCATTTGGATGGGTAATGACCTAAACATGTGCTACTTTTTTCTGTAACTCCTTTCTTTTCATCCAAACAACTAATCAGCTCATGCACAGGGTGGTTCTTTCCCCTTTGGTTGGCGCTCAGCCGTAAAGCGTTATCTCAGCAAGGCTGCTACTGGTCCCATTTGCCGTCTTGACAGGTGCAATCTTTGTTGGCACCTTTAGTCGTACATGCACACTCAAGTTCCAATTTGTTGACTAGCTCCCCTTATCTAGGGGAAAAATGATTATTACTGTAGAGTAGCTTGTCTTCAATCCTGCCTAAAGGAAACTTGTGATACAATCTGCTTATCTGCTACAAGTTTGTTGGATAGTGCGAAGCAAATTATCACTCAATATAACATGCGCACATCTTTGTCATGTTTGATTTCTTAGTACGTGAGATGCCTACTTCCTCTAGATAGCGAGGATAATGTATCGAGATGTTTATGTCTATGCCTATATCTGTAGCCTCAGGCTATGGTATATGCTCTATACATTCTGTTACCATGCAGGCATTTCATCTGTTCCTGTGCTGATAACCTCTATTGTTGTCCATGTAGCTGGCAAACTGTAATTCAGATGCCGGAAGGAGAAATAAAAGAATTGCCATACGCACTTAAGAAGGTGGAGCCCTGCAGATCGGTTGGAGATCAGCCAGGTTTTGACTATGACTTCACCTGGATTTACAACGAAGGCTTTTATTCCCAAGCAAGTTGGGGTAGACTAGAGCTGAAACCGAATACGAAGCTGCCAACGAGGGATCTATATGCTCATGCTTAAATATTAGTCATATTACTGCTCCTTCATTAAACTCATTTCCTCTTATTGAGTTTATTTGTACCTTACATGCCTGCTAAAATTGCAAATTATAACAGAAAAGCTGAGAAGTAATGTTAGAACAAGACAGTAACATAAAAGCAATCTAGTTGCTTGTTGAAAAGGCATGTGAGATTGTATTAGAGTATGTCACAGTACATTTGGCCATTCCGATTTATTAAAAGGCTAATCTAATATGATGCAGGAGAACGGCACGGAGTTACATGAAAAGGCTTCTTTCTATAAAGGAGTATTCTACAACTACCTTAGCATTGGTATTTCATTGTTTACTTAATCAAATTATTTCTCTTTATTATGGTTTTTTATCATTCATTTAAAATGATTGACTTAACTATTCCGTTTAACTTTTTTTTTTCTATAAACACAACTAGAGCATACGTTATATTTGCTAGGTTTCATCAAGAATCCGAAACTAGATTGGTGTTTTAGACTTTTAGTTATTACAGTTTATGCTTATTGTTCAATTTGCTATTTACTTTGAACAGGGATGGATGCTCAGGTTGCATATGGTTTTCACCATCTTCGCGATGGACAAGCCATATCTTGCACAAGGACCAGTCGCAAATAAGGTGATAAAAAACCTCCAAGGGTGTATAATTGTTAATGTCATTTGGCTTAAATACTTACTATATGTTTTGTCATTATTACTACCTCGGTCCTAGAAAGAACACAATTCTACCTTTGTCCTAAGTCAAACAATCTTAAGTTTGACCGAAAAAGAAAAAAAAGGGTATAATTCAAGGCTATATAACTTTTGAAGAAGGAAAAATGATTCAAAGACTTATTTGTATGCACATGCTGTTTTGTTATTTCATTTTCTTTCTCATAGTCATCTGGTATCTCCCAACTTGCATGGGACTAAAAGGCTTTGTTGTTGTATAGTCATTTGGTATCTCAAATTCATGTCTTGTCTAGTTATGTGACTCAGTAAAGTGGTTCTGCTGATGATCTTTGTTGTGTTAACCTATGCAGTTGATTTATGCTGGATATAGCTGCACTCAGGGGTGGTTTTGTACACCTTGTACAGCAAGTCCTCAACTAAGGTTAATGATATTATTTTTATATGAACTCTTCTTCCATTTCTAAGCTGCTCAAATTTGTCTTGCCACCTTTGCAAAGCTCACATAATGCTTTGCTTATGCAGGGGGCTTAAGAACATTTTGCGACTTTACATTAAAAAGGCCAATTGTTCTGAGTGGGAGCAAGTTCAAATGCCTTCAAGGTAAGTTGCTGATTCCTTTTAAGATTAAACAGGTACACTATAGATCCTTGTGATATTCTGACACTTTATACACGAATTTCCATGTAGTTTAGGAATGAGTTTCTAACATTGGAACCTATACTTATGCTCCCCTGGTCATATTTACATGTGCTGACACTTTATACACGAATTTCCATGTAGTTTAGGAATGAGTTTCTAACATTCGGAACCTATACTAATGCTCCCCTGGTCATATTTACATGATGTTGCGGTCTTTCAGGAATAGTACAAGAATACTTGATGTTTTGCATGCCTGATGTGTTCTGTTCCAAGTTTGCATCTGTTATTGCTCAAATAAACTCTTGCATGCGTCCTTTCGGTTAACTGCTGCAGATATGCAACCTTGATGCTAGTTACTTCTAGGGACCAAAGTACCTTAATTTCCGCTTAGCCTATCTGAAACATCATCTATACTGGCAAGGTGGCCTCTGCAAATAGCATGGCTAGACTTGTAACAATATTGTTTATTCATCATCATAATCCTTTTGATTGTAAATATAAGTTTCTTGGATATTTGGTGTAAGATCAAACCCCTTTATTTAAACAACTCACGAAAACCAGGAAAGGCACAAAAACTTAATACTTATAATACAAGGTATACATAATTGAAGATGAATCAGTACAACTGTGTTATTACAAACAAATTTTCTATAGTTGCATCGGATTTCAGTTTTGGGATAATTGTGCTGGTAGCAAGGTTATTATTTTCTGTAATTTAAATCAGTTGGTAAATAATGCTGGAGAGGAAGTGCACAGGTTGGATTTATATATTTAATTTGTAGAAAGTATTGAGCATGCTTGCTTGTAGCCGGGGTGTCCTCTAGGAAAATTCTCAATTATAATTTCAGTGACTACATATATGCAGTTAGTTTTAGCATACCAAGGCAAGTACAGTGTGAATGAATCTGATTTGCTGGCGCAATGCCTGGCTGTAATGGACACATGTCTAGCTGTAACCATATGGCTAACAATGTTTTTAGCTGCAAATAATGTATGTGGAGCTTGTACACGTCTGTTACTAGTTTACAACTTCACTGGCATAGTCACAGCTATATGTGTTCAAACATGATTAAGACTATATTATACATATGTTATTGTCAAAAGATTCTAGTTTTACTAATTGATATTTGAATGCCTTAGAAACTCGTCCTAAGCTTCGAGTATTACCTTCTCGAAGACTAGAATTATGAGTAATAAAAGATGTTATTCAATGTCCAAGTGGCACCAGGCACAGAATATGTGAGATATAAACACTTCAGCCCTAAATGTCACGAGAAATATATGGTACCTATCCTGCACAAATTGTTTATTGACCTTGTCAGACTCGTATCCCCAGGCACATTCTAACAGGTATGAGTATTGCTTGTGAAAGCTGGAAAATATGTCTGGTCGTAAGTTTGTAACAGATGCTAGATGAGCACGCCTCATTGAGAATTGTTATCTAACTGTTTACTGGTGTGCTGTATATCCCGGAATTACACTCACGTCCTTTTCCCTGACAATGCAGTGTTAGATCCCTAGTTATCTTAAATTTATACAACTATGGCAGTGGAAGGCATCCATGGGGTGATCTTAAACCTGAATATCTTGAAAAGGTTAGTACTTTTCTAGTTTGCTTGTTCATGTGAATTGCATATGATTTCGTAATTTTACTTTCTTCCTGAATACGGGCCATCTAGACCTTTTGAGGACTCCAGTAAGTGCCTCAATGTTGCAATATGGTATAGAAGTGGATCACCATAAGCATTGTTTCTCTAGGACCATTGCTGTTTTTGTGTGTGTGCACAGTGTGGTGTGGCCCTTGGTGGGTGCTGTGGTGTGTACGTGTGTGCGGAGTTGCATGAATCACATTAGACTCTTTCCTTAATATAATGATAGTTCTCTTGCCTCTTCAATAAATAAATAACTATTGCTGTTACTTTGAAGAATACAACTTAGCTAGAATCATGCTGCTAGTGGTGGTACTTGTACAAGGGTTTTGCTTCTTTTGTGCACAATGTAATGTGATGTTGGTGTTCAATACTGATTTGCAGAGAGGCTTTGTTGAAGCTCATTCAGACGATGGCTTAGTTGAAATATTCGGTCTGAAAGAAGGTTGGCATGCTTCGTTTGTTATGGCTGAGCTTATCAAAGCAAAGCACATTGCCCAGGTGCTTATTTTTTACTGCCTTTTTTTCCGCACTAGTTGTTGGCAAAAGATTTATCTGTTAGGATAATCAGAACAATAAGCAACTGGCTTTGCTGTGATCACTATTTTTTTTCTGTGGGACTGGGACACTCTTGATGTAGGTATTTATTTGCTAGCCACAAAATTATTTGGTTTGCTAAGGTTTTAGAAGTTAATAATGGGACTTACTTTAACTGATATTCTTTTTGCAGTGGTAGACTAGTCTTGGTCTATGTCCCAAATGTTTCCTTATGCTTCTTTTTTCTACTGTCATTTTTAAGTGGACCATGATCCAAACTCATTTTCTGCTATAGGCTGCGGCTATCAAATTTGAAATGAGGGGTGGCCAGTGGAATCGAGCATACGTTCAAATGGATGGAGAGCCGTGGAAACAACCACTGTTTCAGGACCAGTCAACCATTCTGGAAATAAACAAAGTGCCTTATCATTCTCTCATGATAAATGGCGAGCAATGAGGTTTTCCTACGTCAATCAGGTAAAAGCCCTTAATGTCTGCCAAGCATATTTTTTGCTGCTCTATACATCATTTAATTTTTCTGATATCCCTTCTGATCATTCACTTGCATTTTGTACCAGGGCTGCGTTCGTAGATCGTTAGGATTGTGTACAGTTCAAGCGCAGCGAGTACTAGATTCTTAGAACTAAGTGGGCTGCAGCGAGAATGCATGTCCATTGCCCTTTATCATGCCATGGTCCAAGTCATGGCCGGAGCATGATATGGCACCATGTATTGTTGTATTGTATCATACTGAGTTGTTGTATCCTGATTTCTTTTGAAGGGTAAGAAACAAGCTTAATTTGTTGCAGGCGTAAGTGCGTAACGTTGTGTGTCAACGTGAAAGAATTGCCAAGTGGGAAGTGTTTAGGTAGTTAATGCAACCAATATTGTTGTAGCTAACAATTTGTTTTGAAGGATAATCCTAAGGCAAGCTTGCAATAACATTGAGCATCAATAGTCTAGTATTTTAACTGTGAGATGGTCAAAGTGGAGAGAATTCCATATTTAATTTGACACCATATACAAGCGCTCCAATACAAGTTGATGCCGAATTTACGTGTCTTTTGAAATGTGATACCTGGCTTATGAATTTTTCATTCCTGGCAGGGCCTAGCTATTTTATCATCTTTTTCAGATTTTATTTTGTGATTGCACATGGCTTACATGCCACGAATTGCCATTGGTGTTCGATGCCAAAATATCAAAGAAACAACAAAATGATATATAAAGATCAAAATTATGCTAATTCTATATAATTTATTGATCCACAGATTGGAAAATAGTCTCCGTGTGAGGACAGCTCCAAATTTCATTAGCCAAATAGACATTTCCCCTCACTTTTTTTCTCTGTTTGACACAAACATTCGCCAAATGATGCAGACGGCAGACCGGACAGATATCGTTCCACAAGTATGCCATATCAGTGCTTGGCGGTGTACACCTGTCTACAGGCAATCTGACTACCTTGCCAGAGTTGTGTACCAGGCATGAATACGAGACCGTCGATCTGGGCATCTCTAGATACAGTGTGTGGTGCCCCCTACACATCCTTAATAGTTCATATTGTGACGCTCATAGTTTGAGAAAAGATTTTTTTTTCGAACAATATATATCTATTACAGAACACAGATTAGTTATGGCACAACAGACACTAAAACATCGCATCAAGGTTTTCACCTAGTGAATCCAATGCTGAAAAGATTAGAGCTCCCACAACGACATGGCTTTAACCAAGCTTGAAGATTCTACCGTTCAAAATGGCCAGAGGTCACCCCAAAGTGACCTACGGGCCTGAAAATGCAAGGTAGGGTTCTTGCTTTGGGTGACAACTACACGCTCAAACACGCCTTCAGAGGCATCACGTTTAGGTGGCACGGCATACATCCATCTGTACTTGCTTCCCTCTTCGAATTGGGCTGTATATAATCCGGCCCCAGCCTCCTCCAAGGTCCGCATGAATCGTTTGTTCCTCCTCTGCTTCTTCACTATCATGGAACAAACTTAATTCATGTTCATCTGAAGCATATGGTACCAGACTGTCCCCACCATGGACGGGAACCTCTTCGTCTTCCTCGCTTGGAAATTGTTCCTCTGATAAGAAAAAAGCAGCAACCAGAAACATGATTTCCAGAAACTATGTATACAAGATGATTGGAGGAATAAGAATGAATAGATATTACCATAGTCGATGATAAGATCTTCTGGCTTTCTCTTGGCACTGGCGCTCTTTAAGTGTCTCAAATTTCATGCCATCAAGGGGCCAAGCTTCCCTAATATAGATAAGGAATTCTTACTTGCAGTCAAACATATGCATGCAGGATCACATGGTATAACTTAAACAAAATGCCCTAATGCAAACGAATGTGCAGAACAACAGGTAATCTGAAAAATCTGAACTTCAAAAGGCAGAAGCTCTTACTCTGGCCTTTTGCCCCTTCTTAAAGCAACATAGCAAAATTTTTCATCCTCAAAACCACGTAAAGGCACACCTTTGGACCTCTGCAGCCAATAAAAAAAGTAAGATAAATAAAGAAAACTAGTGGCTACAATTTTCTAGTCTTGTTAATAAGTCGAATACTCTCGGAAGCCTACACTAAATCCTGAAAAAGGTGTACATCGATGCTGTACCCAAAAGTGTTAAAGCACTGGGTCCTGCATCAGACACCACAACTTTAGAGATACTGCTTAAATGTGTGCAATAGCTGCAATATTTGCATGGATTCAAAAGCACATGTATAAATGTCTACATTATAAAAAGCAAGACGAAAACAACAGCATAGTATCTTTTATCTGTGGTGTATGGAAAGATTTTTTTTAAAACTCTTATTAGTGACTCAGAGTTAAGAAATATAAAATTTTTTCTTACACAAGGCGAAGCAAGCAACCAAGAAAAGATAAAGAACAAAACCTTGTAGACACGCTGAGATGATGTCCTCTCTAATCTCTGGACAAAGTGACAGTACTTGTCTGAATTCTCCAATGGACATTTACCATCATGGGGACACTGCGGTTGAGATCAGAATTAGTATTGTTACTTTACTGGAGGCATAATAAAAATGAATATCTGGTTCCAACTTACAGGTGCAACCACAAAAGACCCATTTTTCAAAGAGGCTTCTTGAGAAACGATGTCCTTCGTATTACTTGGAGGACGGCTTGAGGATTTTTCAATTTTGCGACACTTCTGGAAAACACAGCTTATTTCAATAAAATGCTACATAACTCAGGCAATATGTGAAAGATTTGTATAGGCGCATTTAGTGATTAGAGCTTACTCTCTTTTCCATCCAAAGGATATAAGAGCGCATTTGGCTTATGATCTTTGCTCCTTGAGGTGTCCCAGGCTCTAACAAAACCTAAACATGTAATTTCTTCAGATACAAGAGTAACTGAAAGAGCATTCCTCAATCCCCCCACACACACGCAGGTACAGTGAGAGGGGGTCACTATACCAGAACATCGCTTGTCAGATCCCAAAGCTGGCGCACTATTGTTATTCGGTCACTCAAAGAAGGAATCTCCCCAAGTGCATAAGACTGCAGATTGAAGGAAGATGTTATTCAATAAAGGTTGAAACATTAGGATCTCCAACCAAAGCAAAATGAATAAAATGACATGTGATCTGAAGTAGTTCCACAAAAGAATACTGCTCACTTGACCACTATTATGACACGAAACTGCTACAGGAGCAAAAGTAAATATAACTTACTGATATTACAAGATCATGCCCTCGCTCATGTTTCTCTATGTTGCGGTTCAACTCTTGGATGCTGTCATAGCTGTGAATAAGCGGCAACCCCTTCAAATCTATAGATGTTTGCCACATAAACAGTATACTTATCATTATTCCAGGGTTCGCAAATGAAAAAGAAGAAGAAAGCAACTAACACTATTTGGGTGTTTGATATTGAAGTATCACCATGGCCATCCATGTAAACAAAACACTAATGAACTTAACTATACTATGAAAGTGCAAGACTCGGCCTTACACTGGATTTCAAATTAACTTTATGGCACACAGTTAGTCGCTGCATTATCATTTTGCGTTTCAAGATTTAACAGTAAGCCTAACATTCCTACATGATTGCAAGTTGCAACACGTATACCCCTTCAAAGTTCTTGAGAGTCAGCCAATGAATTGGATGACCAATATGAATCGAACCATGTAGGCAAAAGCAAGCAGTTAAGCTTACTATCAAGAAGACTCTGCCCTGCTCTCTGCATTTCCTTGGAAGGCTCGACCAGGTTAACCCTCTCTATGGATTTTGGCCACACTGCCCTCATTGCCCTGCATTCTTATAGCAATATTAAGCCTGTGTAAAAAGGAATTTGCAGGAACTGGTGTAAACCAGGGCATGCTTACCAAAGCGCTGAGCTTGGCCCGGCACCAAAATCCAGCACCTTGGCAGGCGCAAACTCTGGCAACCTCCGTCGAACCTGCAAATCCACGACACAGCCCATGAATGTGTTACATCAAATAAATTCAGTCCACTGAGGACGACAACAGCAGCAAAGGTCTGGTGTTTTTGGACCTCGCGCAGTACGCGGTGGCACGCGGAGTAGATGGCGGGCATGCGTGACGCAACGTAGGCAACTGTCTCGTCCTCGCGGTACCGGAGGCCGGTATCACCGTAGGCCGACCGCAGCTTCCAGCGCGCCGCCCGCTGCTCGGCGCCCGAGGGCGCATTGGGGTCGTCGAGGAGCGCGCTTCGGGTGGCGGCCGCGGCGAGCTCGGCTCCGGTGCCCTTGGCGCGGTCAAAGGACGCCGACAGCATTAGCACCTTGCGGTTCATGTGCGCCTTGTCCTGGTCTGCGTGAGCGGAAGGGGTCAGCAGGGGGACGCAATCCGTCGAGCAGGTGGTGTGCCAAGCGAGTTCAGTGATTACCGCGGATGTAGCGCTTGATGGCGCGGCGGAGGGAGAGGGGGACGAGGTGGATGCCCTGAGACTGTTTGGCCGCCGTGCGGAGCGTCTCCGGCGTCAGCAGCCGAGGCGCCGTCTCCGGCAGGAGCGCGGCCGCCATGTCTCGTCTCGTCTCGTGGCGCCGTGGCGGCGCTTGGACCGTGACTTCCGTGAGTGACGCCGACGCACGGACACAGGGTTCTGGAACTGGAACGGCAAGTGAGCAAAGGCTCAGGCCGTGGCAGTGAGGAGAGCCGTCCGATCGGATACAGGCGGCACAAGGTCAACGTGAGCGGCTGAGGTCGTCTGTATCAGTCGTCTATGATACGCAATAACACTACAGTGCTATCGTGAATACAAGGGGATAGTTAGGATACTGATAGGCCAATGCAAAGTCATACATTCATACAGACAAACAAAGTATAGAACACCTTCTTATTACCTTACGCGAGCTCATTTGCGTGCTGAGTTTTATACAATTAGATGAGGTGATATATTAGCGTTTTATGATGTGAATCATGTGATACATAGTTAATGAAAAAACAGATAAAATTGCTTTCGTCCACATAAAACTCTATGTGCCATGAGGCCTTAGCAAATCAAATAGAATTTCCAAAACATCTTATTAGTGGTGTGGAAAGTATTGTTTCTCATTATGAATTATAATAAGTCATTTATCTCTATCATAAGGCCTATGTTTGGCTTCTAAGAATTTAGGAGAATCGAAACGTGACTAAATAGTTGAGCTAATAATGCATATGGATTAGAATCCATAATGTCACATCTGTATTAATCCAAAAAATGAATTGTTTGAAATTGTATCGTGAAGTTCTTTGCTCTCTTTTCCCCACCCAAAACTCTCAAATTCTCTTTTCTCTTGTTATATTAGTGGAGAATAAGTAGTTATTGTAATGAAATTCTAATTCAAGAGACACAAACAGCTCCTAAGATATATTTGCCATAATTTTATTAAATTTATAAAAAATATATTAACACAAACAATATCAAATAAATGTATGGTATATCTAACAAAAATAGTATGATGTTATCGATATTTACACATTTTTTATATAAAATTGATTTAAGCTAGATTTTTTTACTCAAACCGAAGCTAGAATCTTGCTATTACTAATTAATTGGACATGAAACACGTAAAAAAGATAATTCTTAGAAATGATCACAAAAATTTAAAAAAGTCATTAATTCGCTATATTGTATTAGTCGTAGACATCATATCTATATACTTTCTAAAAATGTACGGGTTAGATTTCTAGGATGTATATATATTAAAAGTTGATAGATAACTTTAATAATAGCAGTTGTTAATATTTTTGTTATTTTTTATTACAACATATTTTGTTGTTTAGACTTTAGATTTTTTTTATCTGTGATATATTAAAGGTGATTATTATAACTTAACCTCCATAATGCCATGGTTGATTATATTCATCTTTTATATATAATGGCAAGGTGGATAATTTATATCCAAATTTAGGGAATTATTTAATATATTTTCATAATTGTTTGGCGAGTATATGTAAATTTAGGTGTTATTTTAATTCATCATTTATAATGGCATAGGTGTGTAATTTATTTGCAAATTTATAGGGTTATTTTAATTCATATTTTATAATGGCATGGTGGGTAATTTATATGAAAAATTAGAGGTTTACTTTAATGGTATTTCATAATGGCATGGTGACTAATTTTTTAGAAAATATAATAGATCTAATGGCTAGTATTATTGGATACTACTCGATGAAAGACCAGACGTTCCTGATTTTTGTGGGAATTTCTATGATTTATTTTTTTATAGCGCGTTTCGCAATTTGTGCTTCTTTTGTAATCTCTAATTAGTAATAGTAGGATATGATAAGATAGTATGAAATAACCTTTATATTTAATTGTGAAAGATGATTTGAAATATCCCTGAATTTCTATTATATGTACCTTTATATGGGAGTTAACCATTTTGTCGAACTGAGCATAATTTTGGCTTCGTGTTCAGCACTAACATTCTCCTAATGATGCACTCCGGACAGATATTGTTCCACAATTACAAGCAGTGACATATCTGCACCTGGCTAAGCTGATGTACACTATCTACAGAGTCTGCAGGCAAGCTGCTTGACTTTGTCAGAGTTTTGTACCAGGCGTTTAATGGAGCAATAAGCAATTGGCAATTGCCGTGTCTACACGCGGGAAATTGGTCTACAGCTACGGGGCCGTCGACCTTGGCATCTCCGGAGACACAGAGTGTGGCGCCTCCTGCATCCTCTGCTCGAACGAGGTCCCAAGCTCTGACGCCGGCGACGAGCCGGCGTTGATCATCTCCGAGGCGGTGGAGTTGCTGAACGGGCTCATGCCAATGCCTACCTCCTCGCACTCGGCTTGCGCCGTCTCGTTCGCGCCGCGGCCGCTCCTGACCGTCTCGCCCCATCTCGGCGTCTGGCTCCCGTCCCTGACAGACTCGTCGTTCCACGTCTTGAACGTGGGGCACCTGGGGTCCTTCCGGTCGAAGTGGCGCAGCCACGCGCGCAGCCGCCGCGTGGAAGGGCTCCCGGAGATGGACTTCTCCACCGCTCGGACCTCGCGGCGCTCGCTGTAGACGAAGGTGACGAGGTAGACGAGGAGCATGAGGCCGGACACCACGCCGGTGATGAGGAACAGGCCGCCGAAGCTCCGGAAGCTGAGGTTGGAGGAGCCGACGGCGGCTCTGCCGCTCTGGCTCGGGCACGCGCCGGGTTCGCCGAACCACTTCTTCTCGATTCAGCGCCATCTCTTCCGTTTCCGCCAGCGCGAGCACCGCGCGCGACACGTCCGGCGTCATCGGGCTGCCCATCGGGAACACGAAGCCGAAGCCGTCGGTCTTGTACACCGGGCCGAACATGGTGTAGCCGTTGCAGTACCGCGACAGGAAGAGCTTCAGGTACGGGATCTCGTCGAACACCGCAGCGACGCCGCCGTTCGCCGGGCCCTTGGCCAGGGCGTCCGCGTACTCGGCCGCCGTGCTGTAGCTCTTCATCTTGGCCTTGTCGAAGCCCATCTTCTGTAGAGAGGCCTCGATGAAGGAGCCCTCCTGGTATCCGATGCGGTACCCCATCCGCTGGATCTCTCTGACGTCGGTCACCGCCGGCTGGAGCTTCTGGACCGTCAGCATCGACGTCAGGCTCGCCGTGTAGCTCGAGGTCAGGATCAGGACGACGAACACCCAAATGGTCACCACGAACCTCGACAGGTTGCTCTCCAGCTTCTCCTCTGCAAGTTTCCAGGCTCATCAGTCTGAATTTATCAGTGAGCTCTACTATAGTAGTAGTAGTAAAAAAAAAAGGCACGATTTCGCCCGTACTGTGCGCGAAGACGAGCGTTGAGAAGGCGAAGTAGAAGATGAGGCCGAACTGCTGCCACGGCGTGCCGCGGAACTCGGGGTTGATACGGTGCTCGATTGCCCACACGACGAAGCCGGTGAAGCAGAAGAAGGCGAGGCTGGCGAGCCAGAGGCTGGTGGTGAGGGGGCGCAGGAAGATCCACATGCTCGTGCTCGTCTCCGCGCGCACTGCCACCACCATCGACCACCCCGAGTCGGTGAACGGCATGCTGAAGTCCACCTTGCCCATCCTGGTCGCCGTGATCGTCACGTCGCCGACGACGATGTCCGCTGTCTGCACACACCGCCGGCGCGCGCGCGCGCGCGCGGCATTGTCAGCTCAATCCTTGCTCAAGCGTGCATGGTGCAGCAGCTGCTGTGCAGTGCATACTGACCTTGTTGGGCACCAGGGACACGAGGTTGTCGTAGGACTCGGAGCTGTAGGGGAACGGCACGTACTCGTAGTTCACCGGATACGGCATTCTGCGCATGACCGCGTCGAACACGTCGATGCAGTATCCGGTGACGTTTGCAGGTCCGTTGGTCCAGTTGCCTCGAACTTTCACGAAATCCTTGAACCCATGCTTCACCGGCACGGCGACTTGGAGCTTCTGTCCATTGGGCGACACGACCCAGCCTTTTGGCTTCGTCGGGGAGGACACTGAGTCGCCTGGCCAGATGATTCGCTTCAGCTCCTTGGAACTGTTGGCGCGCAGGGTCCGCGTGATCCCAGCCTCCGGCGTCCAGAACCCCACCGCCCTCGCGCCTCTCCCGACGACGTTGACGACCTCGTATGCCGGCGGCTGCAGCTGCCCGTCGACGAGCCTGAAGTCGCCGGCGAGGCCGTGGAAGGTCGTCTTCCGCACCGCCTCGAGAAGTGCTGCTCCGGTCGCCGACACGCCGAGGCGGTCCAGGTCCGTCACCGCGGTGCTCTGGCTCTGCTGCGGTGTCCGGAACGCCGGGCTGGAGACACCCGCCGCCTCAGCGGCCGCCGCGATCGCCCACGCCGTGTCGTAAGACCAGAGCATCAGAACGGTCGGGTCACGGGCGTAGAAGTCGGCGGCCGGGCTCACCCGCCGGAGCCTCGCTCTGAACCGCGCCGAGAAGTTCTTGACCTGGTCCGTCATCTCCACGTACGGCCGGAGGCTGACCACCCCCTCCATGGCGTCGATGTCGTCAGGGCCCATCGCGTCCAGGAAGCCGCCGAGGCCGTCCGTGGCGATCCACACGTAGTCCGTCGACATCATGCCGGCGTCCCTTGCCCGGCGGAAGAACCTCGGAGCAAGAAACGGGCTCATGTGCACGACGAACACGCGCGTCGGCATCGCCATGAAGCGGTAGAGCACGGCGTCGATGCGGTCGTCGCCCGCGTCGCTCGGCACGGCGGCGCGGTCCACGATACGGGCGCCGACGCCCTGCAGCGCGTCGGCGAGCGCCGGGAGGATGCCCGACCCGTAGGGCGAGTCCTCGTAGAAGACCACCGCGGCCTGCCACGTGAACGCGGCGAGGACGGCGGCGACGGGCGCGGCCTGGTAGGAGTCGTTGACGGCCGTGCGCACGAAGAAGGGCGTCTGCGCGGGGGAAAGCGACGGGGAGGTGGCGGAGTAGGAGAGGACGGGGACGTGCGTGCTGTTGCCGAGGTAGGCGACGAACTCGGCCTCCGCGGACGTCGACGGCCCGACGATCGCCTGCACCTGCTCGTTCTTGATCAGGTCCACCGCTGCATGACAGAAGGAATGCCACTCAAGTGTCAGTGACGAAGGAACAGAAGCCCAAAAACGTCTCGGCCCAAAGGAGAATTGGGCCCTTGGGCTGCCAACAAAAAAATCACTACGGTTCCTCCTCCTAGAAGTTCCATACGGAGAGGAATATTTTTTGTAAAAAAGAAAATGAACGGAATATGGCTTTATTCGCTTGGTGACCGAGGACTGTAGAAAGAAAGCCAAAGCCAGATTCCTGGACACCATTTTTACTTGATTTCATTTCGCTGACCACCAGACCTCAGATTGCTTGGCTAGCAAGCAGTCTTGTGTGTCGATCCCCCGGCCCGTTGACTGCTGACTGCAACGGCTCTAGCCTCTCCGGTCCTCTACAAGAAACTGGGATTTTTCCCATCGCAAATCGCAGGACGTGTAGGAGTGCCGTTCTTCAGAATTGACCGATGAGGAGTACCTTGCCATGTTGAGGCGCGGTAGTAGCTAGATCGATTAGCGGCAGATCATGGACGACTAATCACAGCTACTGACAGTGACAAGTACGAGTATATAGCTAGCCCGGCCCGGCCTGGCCTCTTCACAGGACCAGGACCAGGACCAGTGGCGTGGCGTCCCTCTCCATCCTCACGCTGTCGTACTGCTATACGCCCCCTCCAGTTTTCCACGCGGAAAGAAGAGGGGTTTTTGGTCTTCAGTTATCATGAAATCAGGCGCTGGAGCCTGACGGTGACGGGGACTTGGTTTGTGACCAGCGACGACAGAGACGCGCGTCACCCAAAAGTACTGTATAGGTTCTGAACCTGTAACAAGTACTACTTTCTTTTTTGAAGTAACGATCGAGAGGTGGTTAAAAGTGGTACTGTCGTTCGTCTGCCACGGTACTAGCTAGCTACTTGTGGTAAAGTTGTGTTAGCATGTTGGGAGCATATCATCTGCACCTGTATTATGTAGCAGCAGATCATTGTGGTAAAAACTACTAGAAGCAGTATCATAGGAGTGGATCTAATCGGTCTCTGTCTCGAGCGGCTTTCGTGCTTGGACTGAAGTCTAGCCATATTTGAAGATTCGGTCCATCAAGTGGCTCGCAGGGCACGTGCCTGCCTCGATCGGTCCTCTCGGAGAAGGAACACCCAAAGCAGCAAAGAAGAAGACTAGTCACAAGTCTGACTTTGTGAAGAGAGCGAGAGGCAAGGCCAGCCACATGCGTCATTATGCATGCATGACCCCCTAGCTTGTTGTTGGTCTCTGAATACATTAAACGACAGCCAGACACGGACAGGCACCTACTGTACTGGGTACCGCTGATCCGGATGAGTGATATGATGGAAAATCTAATGCGGCCATGACGACTACGTACTACCGATGGACTAGCAGTGCAAGTGGCAGTTTAATTAGTTATTGGTAGTTGTTGCAGCCCGGATTATATTGGTGGTTACGTTACGTGCTGTGGCCCAAATCGAGGATCGATCGATATCGATCGGAGTAAATTAATTAGTAAGTTTTTTTTTCTGCTACCTTTGTCTTTTTTAGCATATCTGATCTGATGGGAGTCACGGGAGGCGGACAGCGTGGCGTTTTCTAAGTGCAGTGCAGTGCAGAGCTGTGTTAGTTGGAAACCAGCTGAACCGATCAAATATTATGAACCTGCATATATATATCACTTAATTGATGGTTCGTCGGTGTTGTGTGGACGGTAGGTCTGCTACACGCGAGGACGCGAGGTAGAAGGCGACCCCTCACGTTAGAGCGAGTTGCAACCAAGGCTGAAAGCAACATCAAGGGTTGAAGGTAATTTAAGGGTCTGATTGGTATCTCCGGCGACGAACTCAAACCGCACCGCCCGGGGGAGAGATGACAAGACGGTCGGAGACGCGACGCAACGTGACAAAAGCTTCGCAGCCACAAGGAACGGACCTTGAGATATGTTCGATCATCATCAGCTCGATCGATGTCGAGCAGCTGGCAGAGCCGCCACAGCAGCTAGCCAAGTAGCCACTGGTGGTTGTCCATGGCTCATGTGTACTCATAGATAGACGACCACAGTAGAGGACTGGTACGTGGTTTGGTTGCACTGCGGTTTCGGTTTCACAGCAAACCAGCAGCAACCGATCGACCGATAGATTCCACTCTCTAGAACGCCACAGTTAGATACTACTCCCTCCGTCCCAAATCGAAGGGAGTTCTAAACCTCAACCTCGACTGATGCCATGCATGCAATGCAATTATGCAAATCTGAGTTCTGAAACGAACTGCCAGCAAGAGAGCGAGCGTACGTGAGGGGAGAGGCTTCCAGCGCTAGCAGGCTTAGTAGGTAGGGCTCACCTGCAGACGCGGCGCCGACGACGGCCCCGCCCGAGTCCCGGAAGCTGAGGCGGACCCTGGTCCTGGACCCCGGGTGCGTGGCGTAGTAGTCCTCCACCGCCATCTGAATGCCGACCTGGTGCCGCTGCCCGACCGGCGACGACGACAGGTCCAGGATGACGCCCACGCGCACCTGCGCCGGCGGCTCATTATTCTGCCGCTGCGCCGTGGCCACCTGCTGCTGGCACCAGAGGAGGAGGACGACGACTAGGCGGAGGTGGAGGGAGGAGAGCGAGAAAGGAGCAGAAGAGCGCGGCATCCCCATCTACGACCTTAGCTAGCTACCACTGCATGGACGACAGAGATCGATGGCTTTCTGCGAGTGGAGATCGATGCAGGTCTTGCAGACGCACGACGCGCGCTCGCTGCTCTGATGCTGCCTACCTGTACTGATCTACCTACCTAACTTGGGGCCGGCGCACCGGATTTATACACCGGTCCGGTCGAGCCCGCAACCGCCAGAGCAGGCCCGAGAGGAAGAATCTCTCGGCGAGCGAGACTGCGAGAGCGAGAGGAGAGGAGACGACGTACGTGATTTAGGGGTGTCTGTCGCATAGCAAAGCATTGGTATGGCGACGTTTCTAGCTCTAGAGAATTCTCTTAATTGACTTGACCTGCTGCGCTGCGCTGCGGGACTTGGATGTGCATGGTGTGGGGGCACGCATCATCAATTTGACATGTACTTGTGGTACGTGGCAGCAGACCGGCCGTCGTCTAGCCTGGTGCCCGCGCGGAGCGCTAGCTGTTCATGGACAGCCGAGGACTCGGACCCGGGGTGGTCGTCGCGGGACCCCGACGGATGGGAACGGATCCAACAACAATGGGGACCGGGAAGAACTCGGCAACCAATGCCATGGCGGCCTCGTGTTCGCTCTCCCGGCCTTGGTCTCACTTGCTTAAATTAAATGCCATGGGGACTGCCTGCACCAGATGCGCTGCACAAATGCAGACACACAGCAGACCGACCGGCAATGCAGTGCTTGTAAATATCGACCTCACTACCGGAGTAGTTGTACGCGCTTGGACGACATTTTCATTCCTATATGTCTGTACTGTACCCCGGAAAAGCTACGCCCTAGACTAGTAGGCGTAGTAAATATTGACCATATAGAACAGACTTCTACGACGAAGGACGAACGAACTGATCCGTCTGATCGGCCTCTCGTTTACCTACTACTGTGCTAGCTGTTGGAAAATTAAGCAAGATACTTACAATCTGTGTTTGGAAATTGGGACCTGAATCCTGCAATGTTCATATTTACTCTATATATAATATAAGATAGGGTTGATTAGCTCTCACGTACGTCTCAAGTGTTCAGACCGCCACAGCTCATCTCTGCGGTCTCTACTGGATCGAGAAGGTGTAAACTGGCGTTATTAGAGGCTCTCTAACAGTAGGCGTTTCTCTTCTCAAGTTCTCATCTAGGTAGTATATAGAGGAGCAGCACCAAACATGCATGGACTCACAGCAGTGGCGGATTCAGAAATGAAGCAAAAGGGAGGCTATTTGATAGAAGGCTAAAAAATTGATAGTGCTATAAAAATGCTTTTATCTTAATACATCCAAGCATATCTAGCTTAGTATAATATCAAGTTTCATCCAATCATCACCAAATTTATGAGACATATAGTATTTTTTTTCTTAATTCACAGCTAAATCATATACAATTATTTTGAATTGGTTCATTTATTTAAATGTTACGAGCCAAAGAGGAAGTGTTTCAACTGCGCGCTCATCACAAGTTGCAAGTGCAGCTAAAAAACAGTGCTGCAAGGGGCACTACTGCTGCACTCACGTCACAAGTTAAAACTTAATTATCCCAGGCTAACCGCCTGCCTGGAACAAGAACGAAGTAGAATGACTGCTTTCTGCTGAGACAGAACTGCTGGACGGGATACATCATACACACACGAGCTGATGAATATCTAGTACTATTACTTGGAGCTGCATGGACTGGACCGGGGCTGCAGCCTCCCCAGCCCCGGTCGCAGATCCGCCCCTCGTCTGACAGGCAACACTTGTTAACTGAACTCTTGTCCTCGACAGGAAGAGCAACAGATGACGTTTGTCCTCATCAGAGCGCACACAAGTCAGAATTGCAGAGAGAATCTTCTGCTACGCAGGAAGGGAAGCTGAGAAATCGCTGATTGCTGTTGGCTATGTTAATTTACGTTCTACCAGAATAGGATATTTGTCAAGTACTGTATACCTTACCTACTCGCACTCGCTGCAAGATGTACTGTGGAGTATCGTAACAGATCATTAGATTTTGTAAGGTGCGTTTTCAAAACTAGAATAGTACCAAGTCGAAAAGCTGAAGACAGAGTATCTAACTAGAGCAGAAATTGTCATCGTTCTTCAAATAAATAACGACCTAATACTTATAAGAGATATGTGCATTTAGTGTAATGTAACTGAAATGATATCAACCAACTGCATGCATAGTTTTATTATTCAGACATTTGTCAAAGGGTGGTGGAAAGAGAGCTGCAATTCCCGGCTGGTTGTCAAACTTCAACTTGACACAGCAAAGTCAAAATCTCGTCATCTGGTTTTCCGATCGAATTCAACTCACTTGCTTCTCCAGAAATTTATTTAATTTGTCCGCTAGGTTTACCTGCCACTTCAAGCCACTCTATTTGTAGATTTTTTAAGGTGGAAGGAGAGTGGACTCAACGTCATAGATGTTATGTTACTGGGGAAAATATTTGTGATACTACAATGTCAGAGCTCTTGCCACCTATGCTAGGGGCAAACAAATTATGAATAAATAAAGATAAAAACATGAATGCAAAGTCAACTTGTCTGTGATAAGGGCTGTGCTACGGTACACACGTTGCCTCTTAGGAGGTAAAACTTCAAACAGATCTGGACCATTGAATAATTAAAAAGTAAAATAATTAATATAATAGATTAAATGGAGAAAAAGAATAAAAAAAAGGAGAAACTCGTTTCTATCCTCTCTCTCACGCCTCCCGGCCTCCCGCTCCGCCTGTTCCGCTCCACCGCGCCAAACCGCCCAACCTCCACCGTACAAGGACAATCGTATGTTCCAAGGACAACCGAGATTAGGAGTCATGCCATACGATAATTGCGTACAAAAATGCTATTTCTTAAAGGGAAAAATCGTGATGATACGTCCAGTAAAAAATGCATATCATGTTTGTTATTTAGGAATTTTCATGTTCACTGACAAAATGGATCACGTTTCCAACGATCGGTCACGTCTCCATCGACCGATCACGTTCTGTACAAAAGAAGGTCCAAGCCGGCCACGTCCATTGCTTAACTATGCTGATCGTTTTGATATTACGATTTAATAATTAATTTCAGTCACGTCTCCAACAAACGATCGGGCAACGAAAACGTTCAAGGCAAAAGAGGACCACGTTCCACGTTCTGTACAAAAGAAAGTCTAAGCCCACCATGCTACTTAATTATGTTGTTTTGATATTAGGAGTCACATCGAACAAACGAACGGAACACAAGGCAAAAGAAGACCACATCGGCACGTCTCCTTCAAATCCGGCACCGTCCGGTAGTTAGTTGAGGATATAAAAAATATTTTTTTTATTTTCGGTATTACTTTCTAAGAGGTAATATTCATTTCAACCATTAGATCTAATAGAATGGACGGTCCACGGTTGTTTCAGTGTACCGTAGCAATTGCCCTGTGATAACATAGTTTCTTTCTTAATTTTCCAATGCATGTATAACTTCCGTTTTCAAGCCATATGCACGAAAACAAAACATAAGATCTTGAAAGTTCAAGACAATTCAGAACAATCCCCAAATGGCCAAATCTATGATGATAACATAACACACACTGTAGTCACTTTCCTCCTCCTTACGACTGAATTTAGTGCTTTCATTTACACTATCAAATAGTACAAAGAGGGTGCTTAGTCCAGCAACTTCCGTAGAATATCCGTGTTATAAAACCCTGATGTTGAATTCATATCTTGAAAGCATCTAGCTATCCGTCCACCCATCCCACCGGTCAAATTGTACCGATCCAATTGGTGATGACAATAAAAGACATTGATTTTAAACAGGACTCCTTTTCCATGATTTTCTACGACATGGAAATCCTTGTCTTTTGACGTGGCTTTAGTTGTGAATCAACACATGCGCTTTCAGCTTAACCTTCTAGTTCTGATGTTCTATATCAAACCCCAAGTAACAGATCACAACTGTGGTGAAAAGCACCTTAACTTTTCCCCTCACCTTTCGTCATCTTATAATCCTGAATAAGACTGGTGAAGTGACCATTATGCTGCCAAAAACGCGGTTTCCATGGAAGTGTATATTTTCTGACCGGAGAATGGCAAATGGCGATCAAAGCAAAGATGGCGACAGAAATTCTTAAATGAAGAGAATATGCTGTTTTAACGTGATAGAAGGGCTGGGTACAACTTGTCTGATGGGCACTTGGAACTGAATTTTGGTGGACCGGTTCAGAGTCTCTCAGCAAACATGTTGTTTACTTGGGTTGTTGGTAAGCCACTCGTGAGAGATTCCTCCTGCACTGGTACTGTTGTTTATCTGATTGGCTGCTTGAAGCTAGGCTAGTTGCTCCATTCTCTCAAGTCCAGATAGATCGAGCTTGTTTCAGAGATTTACCAACAAAACTGACTAATACAAGGCCTTGTCTGGACGCCTATTGCATCACTTACAATTGTAGAGAATTGTTTGTTCGTCTGTTATAGGAATGCAGGGTATTTATTAGCTTAGAATGTGAATGAGCTTCCAGAACACTAAGGCAGACAAAAATTGGGCCAAATTTTTAGTGTAACAAGTGGCCCAAAAAGGACAGGTCTAGCATCATCCACAGCACAGGGTGGCCCGTGGTCTGGCCGGCCAGCCCAAGTTCACCACACGTCGGCTTGCAAAAAAGGCGAAAAAGTCTATTGACCTCCCTCAACTATTGCCGGAGAATGTTCTGAAAAAATTATTGCCGGAGTATGAATTTCTTGTCCAACTCTAACAGCAGACAATATACCTTCCTTAGCACTTAGAACTATTCAAACTTCCCCGCTCATCCTAACCCCCACCCCCCTAATAAAAAGTCTGTCTACACTCTACCGAACAATTCATTTTTTTTTTGAGCAAAGAGACTATGGGGGACCTCCCCCACAGTAAAAAAAACTTTTATTGACAGAACCAAAGGGGTCTAGAGAGACTTATAGTGCAATTATAGCCACCACACACAAAAAAAAAAAACAAAATAGCCTGCAGCCTACCACAACAGGGACTGAAAACAAGAGAAAAAATTACAAAGTTTGTAGCCATGAGTAAACACTATTTCCAGTTGCTTCCTTGAGCCGCACACTCTGAAGCTTGACCTCTTCTTTGAATCTCACAATCCAAAGTGAAACTGAGCATCCTGATTCTCAAAGATCTGTTTGTTCCGAAGCTTTCACAACACCCACATAGCAATTACACAAATTCCTAAGAAAAACGGCAAGGGCAAGTCTTACCCAACAATTAACCTTGAGATGGAGGGCCAAGATTCACTCAATAAATATAAATCCTACCATGCCCCCAAAACCCGCCCGCAACGGCTCTCTTCCTCAGTGCGCTGCCGACCACGCGCCTTGCTCCTCCTTGTGCAGCCCCATCTCCTCCTAGCGCCCAAGCTACCGCCCCTTCTACGCTAACCTGGCTTCGCCGGGGTGGCTAACGACGTTGCCCCTGCCTCCAGTGTCAGCCCGGCTCCGGCGGTGTCCCCGCCGCCTCCGCCCCCGCCCTGAAGGTTGGATTGACGCCTAAGAGGGGGATGAATTAGGCTTTCTAAAAACTAAGGCTCCTAAAACTACAAGCAAAACCTATACAAGATAAATCTAGCTATGCGCAATAAGGTTTTGCTAAGTGTTGCTAAATCTACCGTGGCTAAGTCTTGAAACCTAGTTTCACCTAAAAACTAACCTATCAAGCTAGTCTAGAAATGTAAATATAAGCACACAATTGCAAAAATATAAATGCGGAAGCTAAATAGATGGGTAGAAATATGCAAACTCCTGATGACGATGTCGGCGATAGCATACGATAGAGACACGGAGATTTTTTCCCGAGGTTCGGGGAGGCCAACGTGCCTCTACCCCCTACCCCTCGTTTGGTGCCCCCGCAGGCTTTGCTCTCGCGCAATCCTCAAAGGAGTATGGCCTCGCACCACGCAAGGGTGGATGATAGCAAAGTGACTTCTGCGGAAGTCAAGCAACCACGGTCAGATCTCTAGATATCCCCGGTACACACGCACACGAACCCTTCTCTCGCGTAGTTTGCGACTATGGCCTCGCCCACGCAAGGGTAGAAGATTATCGGGACTGTTAGGGTCTTCCGAGTCCTTCTCGTGGAGCTACCCCGCCGTCTCCACTATGGAAAACTTTTGGCCAACGTGTCGAGGGCCTTCTCCCTCTCACAAGGAAGCAAGGTGGCGGCCACTCCACACTCCGGAGGGTCTCGCAAGACTTACAGCCACACTTGTACACAAAGACGTGCACGCAGTCACATAGGATAGACAACAAGGCCTAGGACAAAGATGCACTAAGCAGTAGCTATGCTAGGATATGTCTAGTTATGCTTTACTGATGGTTGAGCTCACAAAATATGTTCCTACACTTCAAATGGGCATAGAAAATGTGTCTCAACACTACAGTAATATTAAAAGTCACCAACCATATATTGTGGAGGTCAGTCAAGGGGATATATATAGGACCAAGCCTCAAAACTAGCCGTTGAAAGCTTTCTTCCCTTTTCTGCGTACTCAACAGACCGTCCGGTGCGTGTAGTTACTAGGCATTAGAGTCAATCATTGAACTGACAATTCGACTGTTGGAGCCACCAGACCGTCCGGTGCGTGTTGGAGCTTCGGTATTTAACTTGTAGTGCTCTCGGTCTATAACGTCCGGTGGCTCACCGGACCGTCCGGTGCATTGAAGCACTGGGACGCGGTCTTTTTTTCATCGTCGGCCTAGAACGTCCGGTGGTGGCACCGGACCTGTCCGGTGTATGCAATTTCATCGGTTCTTGTCTTCTTCAATCTTGACCTTCTTCTACTCGCCGGACCGTCCGATGGGGCACCACCGGACCATCCGGTGCCTGAAAAATCCGATCCCGCTGACCGGTCAGCGGGACCGCCGTATCAGGAACTTTACACTTGCATTTTAATGAAACCTTGAACCTTGGGTCTTTTCTTGAGCCTTTTAAGTCCTTTTTTGATGTGTTTGTATTCGAAATCTATCTTTTGTATCTTGAAAATTAAACAAAAACACTTACACACACATTAGTCCCAAAATGGTACGTATTGTCACCTTAACCACTAAAATCACATTAGAGAACTAAGCACAAGGCTTAGGGTCCATTTTCCTTACACGTCCATCGCCAGCTAACTGAGGCAGGTGGGGCGGCAAGGCCAGGCGGAGAAGACGCTCCCACCGCCGGCATTAGCCCAACTGCCCTCCTTCGCCACCCGCGGCGGGCGCCGCCTCGATCCACTGCCGCCGCCGGGCCGCCTCCTTCCCGGCACCCCCTTCTAAGGTCAGAGATGACACAGGTAACCCCTATCCTAAACCCTAAGATTATATCCACCAATGCGCCCATCAGGCCACACAAAGAGCCGTTGGATCAGTGTGCTCTCTAACTGGTACGCCTGCATTTAATGTTTGGGCTGGTGGATGCGTGTACTGGTGACCATAGTCTAACCTCGCCGGGCCGGAGTTGGGGAAGATGGGTTATGTGTTGTTCTTAGATTAGCTAGAAAATTCGATTGCTGGAAGTGTACGAAACAATAGATTGATGTATAGCATTTCTCTAATAAAATTGGTTTTGAGTCGCGTAATTGTTTTTCAATTTAGAAACACCATATAAAATTGTTAGACCATGAAAATTGCCTTCAAGCTTCCAAAAAACCATAGAAAAATCCTGAGAGAGATACATAAGCATAAAAAATACCAAATAAAATATTTTGATCTTATGAAAATATCTCTAAAAGAATTCAAATATATATTTTGGCTATCAAAATATGGGGAAATACCCATATCTAAAAAAATCCCAAAATATTCGAAGCGATGTTTAAGGGCATTTTTGAAAATATTAAAGAGCCATAATTTTCGAGACAAACATCCAACTTAAATTCATGTCGCACTATTGTATTACTTACAAAGCCTTAAAATAGGATCCACCCATGGTATACACTAGAAACCATTGGGCCGCACCATCTTTTGAGCTTATCTCTATTTAGATTTGCTTCATCTGGTTCCTCACTTGTTAAGGCCCTTACTCGATTCTCAATCTTGTTTTTTGTATCATATTATGCGCAGGCTTTGGTGGATTATTAGGACATTGGTATTAAAGATCCTATACGATGGTGTATCTGTCCATTGATGCGAAATACGTAAGGTCCATCTGCTTGATTTTTTTTTTATCAATATTGCCGCCTATTGATGTAAATGCAAATAGATTATTGTATTGTCTTATCTTTTGTAGAAAATGTCTTGATAAATTTCCACCCATTGGATTTAGTAAGTTTTTGAAGATATGGTGGTGGGTCTCTAAATTTTGGTATTTTAATTTGGCCATCTTTGCAGCAATTTGAGTATGTTACTTCACCATGATTATGCTTTGTTTTTTCTTGTTCCTTTCATTGAACCAAAATATAGCTTCACAGTATTTGCACTTGTATTCTGGTTTTCCAAGGTATGATCTGTCAAGATATGATTCTTTCATATGCTGGATGTAATCTGTCGAAAAATTAACCATTCCAGAAGAAGCTTGTTAAGTATACAAGCATAATTTCTTGTAGTTTCTCTCATCTTTTTGTTCCATTTTTCGTTCTTGTGTTTTGATTCTTTGTTCACGTCTTTTTTTACTATCCTGATCTAAAACATATGTGTTTTCTAAATTAACAGTATGCGGTCTTCTCTTGCATGGGTAGGTTTCATTTGAATCCAATATATTTCTATTTGAACGTTTAGCCATTTTTGTTTCTGAAAAATATTTGTCACATAATTTATTAAAGATAAAACAAACAGAAGAAAAATTATAATTAGTATATTAAAAGAGGTAGAAAGAGTAAGAGAATAAAACAACAGTTCATAATTAAGATCTTATAAATTTTTTATGTACCGTGTATTGTGAAACTAAATAAATATAGATAAATCATGAAGCCAGTTTCGTACGCTTGCACCAAAGTTTAAAGTATCAATTGCTAGTGCTAGTACTGTGTGATATTTGAAGTTTATAACAGCAAGGCCATATATCATCTCTACAATGTTCGCTGAACATAGTGAATTTTAATGTTTCTCATTCTATTCATTCAATATTTACATAAACTTTTAACCAATGCACATAATAAAGTATGGAACTTAAGCTATGAAAAAGTTTAGATATCTTACTTTTTTTTCCCTGAGTTTCTTCTCGGATTTTGAGGTTATCCTGTATATATGCATGATATTAGTTATCATGTGTTTCGTGGACTTAATTTAGTGAAGGATATACACAGATAGATATCGTTTTATTCAATTTAGCAAATTAATCCTCCTGGTTATCACTACGCATATGAAGAATGAAAATGCTCAAAGATGAAACGGCAATTAGAAATCTAGTGCACTGCTTCATATTAAAGAAAAGGACTATTTACTTGTAACCAATGCACATGTATTATTGTTTAAACCCAAAGTTTGTCCAGTAATAATGCAGTTAACCACTCCACAATCAATTCGACATTTGCTAACAGTAAGCAGTAATAGTGGAGAGTATTTTTTAAAAAAAGAGATCGATTTGGCTGCATTTATATTAGTTGGCTCCAAAGTACAGACACAAAAGATGAGAGAAATTAGGCCTTCAAGGCACGGTCGAGTGGGCGCCTGCTGCAGGAGGTTTCGCGCGGAACGGCGCGCGGTGCAGAGGCCAGCCGTAAAGGTTCCCACTGTATACCCCGCCAGATCCAGGGGAGGCCGGCGCGTGGACGCACCGCGGCCACCTCGCGTGGGTCGTCTTCCTACGCGGTGGGGATGCTGACATCGAGCATCCTCGCCCGCCTCGGCTACCCTGTGCGCGGCGACGGTGAGGCGCCTGGCGGCGTCGTGGTGGCTGTTCCTGTGGCTAGCGTCGCGCACGCTGACCGCCCCCTGCACCGGCTTATGGCCTGCGGAGAGAGGCCGTGCCGCCGGGATTGAGTAGCCTCGCCAGTGGAGATCTCGTGGATGAGGAAAGGTGGAGCTGCGGACTGGGGCCAATGCGCTTCGTCGCGTGGCGTAGGTCGAGCAGCTGGCCGCGACGCAGGCGTCGCGTGTAGGTGGAGCTGTGGTGCCGTGTGCGTCACCGGGCCGCCGGCCGGGGCCAATGCGCTTAATCGCGCCGCACAGGTCGAGCAGCCGGTCGGGCAAGGCAAGGGCGGCATCATCGAGAATGCTTGCTACAGCCGATTTTGGATCAAGAAACAAACCCTAAGTATACGAATAAGAATCACCGTACCTTGTGTTTCTTTCTTTTTCTTTTCTCGGGGGAGATGGGAGTTCGGCAAGGAGGAGTCGATTGGGAATACGAAGGGACGATTGGGAATCCAGTCGTTCGGGATTTATCTGACGCCGGAATTCTCTAGACAGTTCGGTCCGTCCATAATCGATCGGACGGCTGGAATCAACACAGTGACTCCAACGGACGGCTGCTGACTTCAGCGTGACGTGGAGCGACATCAGCAGGTTTTTGGGCCCCCGTTTCGTCTATAGAAGATTGGATGGCATTTTCTCCAAGAACATTTTTGTTTAATTTAGAAAATTTTCCCTCTCGAAGATAGAATATTTTAGCAAAAGAAATTTCATTGTAGCTTGGAATATTGTTACATAGAGCTAGCATTTTTTATTTAGGAGAATTTTTTATGAAACATTTTCCTATAAAGCTAGACCATTTTATATTATGTAGATTTTTCTAAAAATAATTGTTCTAGCTCCGTGAGAAAATTTCCCAAGCATTTTGAGAGGAATGTCTGATGTTTTGGATTGATGAGGAAAAACTAGCTTAATTATTTCATCATGTTTGTTCTTCAGTAGAAAGTTGTTCCGGCTTAAAAAAACATAGTTAAATATCCTAGCAAAGTAATAAAATGATCCACTAGTTCAATCTGATGTCCTAGCAGTTTATTGGTTTTACCCAAATTATTACTACCTCCGTTTCTTGACTTAGCAGTGACAACTCACCGTAGCTGTGTAACAAAATATATTTGCAAAATATACTTCATGGCGAACGAATATGACAATTTCAACCATCTAAAAGACTAAAACATTATTTAGTGTAAAACATATGGTTGCTATATTGCTACACTAAAAAAAAAAGGTTGCGTCAAGTAAAGGAAGTACCGAGTGTATAGGGGTACTAACTCGTACCAACATCAGCTATCTTTGCCTGATATCATTCGCCGGCTAGTCATGTTGGACTTAGATCTTTATTATAGATAAAATAAAACAATGTTTAGGCTCAGCTTCGTCTATGTTAAGTGGATGGTGACAGATAAAATAAAACATGCTCGATGATCTCACCGGAATCTGGCTATATCCATACAATACGGAGGCGAAAGAAAGCTGAAACTGTCCAGATCGGATTATTACTAGCATGAGGTCACTGCCGAGTGCCGACAGAAGCCAATTGAGACCAGTACCGGTTGCTGGCCTGCCACGCCCCCTAACTCCACATCGCACACATCTGAAAGAACGAGGCGCCCCAAAACATTACTCAGCAGCTAGCCACTGCCAATATCTGAAAGTATATGAACCGTGCATGCTAAAACATGCTGTTTAGTAGATGTACTTTTTCTGGCCTCGTGAACGGAAAGTACCAAGCCATTGCAATGCATTAAACAGAACCACAACAAACATTAAGGTCGCACATTACATAGGTTAGTTCATCATGAATTTGAAGGACAACTAAGACAGATACAATTTAACAAATGAGAGCTCCTGATCACCAACAAATATATGGCCTCTAATTATTATCGCGGCTTCCACCCCGGCCTGTGCGGCGCCTTTGTAGGATCTCCTGCTGCAGGCTCATGAAGTACTCCCTCACAGTTTCAGTGACATTGTTGAGATCCATGAGGATCATCTCGTTCTCATCCTGGAACCTTGTCCACTCCCATTGCTCGCGCTGAATCTTCAATTGCTCGCATTGGATCTCAATTTGCTCTTTTTGCAAAGCTAACTGCTGCTCCTGAACATGTTTGTTGTCAACGGCCCATTCAATCTCACGCTTGTGTTTGATCTCCCTATTTGTTGCCATTCTTTCAAACAGTGATAGTGCTGCAGGCTCCAAATCCAACGGTGCAGCAGAACTTCGTCTTTTTTGGCGCTACCAATTGCCCTAGGAATCTCCTCAGGAAAAGAACAGTCCGAGTTACGTTCTGTAATAGTATTATCAGCAGATGGGGCAGCATCTCCGGGGGCTCTTGCCCTACGCGCGCGCTCGGCCGCGCAGCGAGCGCTCGAAGAAGCCCGCACCTCCTTTTTTCTTCCTCCCGCCTCCTTCTTTCTCTCGCCCCCGCCCCTCCCGCCGCCTCCTGCCGCCGCCTCGAGCGCCGCCCGTGGCCGGCGCCTCGCCGCTCCACCCGCCGCCCGCCGCCGCAGGCTACCGCAACCCGCCGCGAACCTAACCGCCGTCACGCCCCCGCCCGCCGGCCCCTCCCAACCACTATCTCCCACCGCCGGTCTCTCCGCCGCCCCACCAACCACCTCCACCGCCTGGCCGGCCAGCCTCCCCCGGCCCTCCCTCTATGGCCGGAGGTGGAGGAGATGGAGGTCGCCGGTGGCCCCAACCCCGGCAACCCGAACCCTAACCGCCGCCGCCCGGGAGGCCTCCGGTGCCTCGGCACCCTCGCCGCGGCCTCCCCGCCCGCCGCCCCGGTCCCGTCCCGACAGCGCCACGTGGCAGCCGCTGGAGGGTGCACGCTGGGCGGGCCGTCGAGCGCGCGCTGTATAAGGATGGTGAGCATCTCCAGTCTTGGACTTAATCCAGTCCTCCACTTCCGAGTGTTACGTAGCATATGCCAGCAATGAAGGAACTGGAATGGTTTCCCACCACATCTCTCGGAACAGGGTTTTTGCATCTTCAATCTGCAGGACGAAGCCACGTAAATAAATGGGCTGCGTATCACAAATGATAAATTATTGAGTACAATAAGATTAAAAAATTACCCTATCGTCTTCGGTTTTGCCACTCTGTGATAAATCATTGAGGCGATCGATCTCTGCCTTCATGCTGCCGAAACGGGCTGTCTCCTTGGCTATGAGTCCCCATCTGTGAGACAGATAATCTGACGTGCGCTTGGTCCCTAATTGGATGTTGTCATTGTAGTACGCGGTCATGCGCTCCCAATAGGTGTCAGAAGATTGATTTGCACCTACAATAGGATCTCCGCTCACATTAAGGCATGCAGAGCACAGAGCTTTATCTTCAGCTATTGTGTGCGTAGGGATCACAGAGTGTTCGTGGGCTTCTGGCTTGTCGTTCCACGGTTGCTCCATGGCTTGGGGCGACCAATGGTTGGATGCACTCCTGCAGCAGCAAGGAGTGTGGGAAATAATAAACAAGGATTAGGTTCAAAGGATATAGTAATCGTTTTGTTACTTATAACTAGCAAGTTGGCCCGCGCTAACAGCGCGGGTAGCTAGTCTTTTTTTGGACATATTGCTTTTATTTAAATTAATGGTATTTAGTTGTTTTTTAATTAGTTTTTCCCCAACTATATATCTTGTTTTTCTAGATTTTACTTTTTACTGTATTATTTTTTAAATATATCTTCATTGGTTAATTTCTTTTTGAACAAAAATATTTATATATTTATAAATTTATATATGTTTGTATATTTATCAAATAATAGTTGGATTGTATTAAATCCCTCTATTCCATTATAAGGGGTATTACTTCTTTTTTTCCGTCCATATTCATATATATGTTGTTGAATACACACACAACGACATACATAGAATATTGAATGAATCTATCTAAAGCCTATAACCCTTACAATTTCAAAATAGGAGTACCTACATATATTCTTATAAATAGCATGTGCACCAAAGCGGTATGATTTGATCCTTGAATTTTTTTAATATACTTCCTCCGTTTTATGCCATATCAAAATTAGTTATATTAATTGTACCATTACTACGTTTCAATAAAAATGGTTTGAGACACTAATTTAGAGCGGGGGGTATTGAACAACTTGTAAAATAGCATGGTTGGCCCACTTAGTCTATGTGTGTTGTTTCTATAATCAAATTATCAGATCTAGCTTATTTAGATATATATATTGCATCTATCATAAATTGTAAGGGTTTTAGCTCCCATCAATGACGGTGGTATACAGGTCTGCTCATGACGTGTTCGAACGTGGCCAATCCAAGGTTGTCTTGACAAAGATCATATATATAATTACTTTTTTTACCGAGCAGTATTGAGTCATAACATCATTACATGTTTCCTTTTTTAACATCAGCCTAAAACTTATATAAAAACATTAGCAAAACTATTTGTACTCTTGAATGGATTTTTCAATATCTTGATAATAAATGTTTCTATCACCAAGTCAAAGATGAATAGGCCAAACAAAACAACCCTAAAACATTTGCTATTGCTAGAAAGTTCATAATTTATCTCTCTCTATTTCAATGTCTGAAGCCAAGCTCTCTCTCTGTTTCAATGTCTGAAGCCAAGCTCTCTTTATCGGCTTTGACCGGTGCACCTATGTGTTCTATTTTGGATTTAGGCTTTGGCTATCTCTAATAGAGAACAACATCATAGACTGCTGGCTGAGTCATGAAATTCGACAAGGAAAGAGAAAGCACGCATCCATGCGCCCCCTCTTCTAATATATTAAGAAATTCCACCACATGCTATTTATTCTTTGGTATCAATTTATGGCAAAATCTGTTATAGCTCATGCCTTATATATAAATTCTTCAGTAGTGTATATACTTTTTTAGAAAAAAAAAAGTACACATATTCATACCAATTAATATTGTAAATTTGAAACATTAGTTGGGATTGTGGACTTTTATCATCAATGGCGGTAGTGAAGATCATGCTTGTTTTCCCCCTCAAAATTTCGTTTATATTTGTCATACTTGAAGCTAGTGTATGTATATATATGCCACCAACTGTATAGTTTTGTTTTTTAAACAAAATGCAATGCATACACCTATGCTCTATTGCTCTAAAATGTGGTTGCATGATGAGAACACATCACTGTTGGGCAGCAAAGAGCTTGATCATCCCACCAGTAAGGTAATGTCACGTGATGAATGCTCACCTGATTACGCAATGTCCGGCCAAGTCAAATGGGCACCGTTTCTTTTCAACATCGTGTCATCGCTTGCACTTAGTTGCACAAAGAGATTGTGCTATAGCTTTTTCTCCAATTCTTCAGCTCCATCTCCATTTCCTTTCAATGATGAGGCCATCTTGGTTGTCCCATATCGTTCCATGGTTGTCACATATGCTGCTAGGGGTGCCCTCTCACACCATCTTCATGGTGTTGGTGGCCATTTATTTAAATTAATATATATTGCCATTGGATGAACATAATGTTTAATGGTGGATAATTTTCTCGTTTCCATTTCAATCATCTCTCTTGCTCTAATTGTTGTTACTGGTAAAAGACTAAACTAATCAGCCATATTGTGTGCTAGCTCTATAACTGCTAGTGTTTTCCACCAGAAGATCAAAGGGTAGTAGCCGAAAAACAAACAATATGCTTTTTTTCTCATAAGCCTAGAAAAATGCTTTTTTTCAAGCGATGTATCACAAACGTATTGACATAATCATCACTCTAATTATTGTTAGTTTCAAAACACTAAATTAAGAAGTCATATTTTGTGCTAGCTCTATACTTCACGGTCAGTGTTTTCTGGTGGAAGATCAAAGGCAGTAGCTTGAAAACCAAGAATATGTCTTTTTTATTGTAAGCCTGAAAAATGTTTTTTAAGCGATGTATCACAGGTGTACGTACCGACACAATCATCTCGCTCTAATTATTGTTAGTAGAAAAAGACTAATTTAAGCGGTCATATTGTGTGCTAGCTCTGTACTTCACTGCTTGTGCTTTCTGCTGAAGATTAGAAGGTAGTAGTAGAAAAATAAAGAATACGTCTTTTTTAATAAGCCTCAAAAATACTTTTTTTCAAGCGATATATCACAGTCATACCAATATAATCCTCAGCAACTCGTGTTTTGTTCGCCTGCGCCACTAACTTTCATCATTTCCAAAGCACCTCCGTGTTTGATTAGTATAATATAGTAATATTTAGACCCTCTCGACAAACTAATATCATAGATTTTTCTCTTTATTTAGTTGTATTTGATATATGAATTAACATAGATTTTCATATGTTTCTAAAATCCGACAGTGCAGGATGTTGTCTTTTGTTCTCAGTGTTTTATTTTTCTTTTGTTCTTAGCGTTTTATTTTTCCAAATTACTCCTGCTCTATTTCTTGGAGCTGAGCTATATTTGTTAGGTTATGTCTAATCCATATTCTATCATTATATTTCTACCCTTATGATACACCATATGTCCGATCCATATCTGTTTTGTACTTCTTTCCTAATCTCTAGGAAGCCGTATTCTATTAGTTTGATAGCTTCAACGATTTGAAGTAGGACACCATGTCCGATTCACTCTAACGTTTATATTCTTTCCTAATCAAACCAAAGTCGTACCCTATGTGTCCAATAAATTTCAAATTGAATTTTCTACTTTATGGACTCTTAGGTGAATATGAACCATTAGATCTTCATAAAATCGGACGGTAGAGGGTTTTTTTTTCGATTAACGTAGGAATTTTTTGACCCTCTCGGCGAACGTGGTTTCTTTTAACACTTCTTTATTAATATAATAGATAGATTGTGCATGGAATGGAACCTAAATTTTACTTCGAGGCATTCACAGTACAAGCAGGAGACGACAACGGCAAGGCTACCAGGAACTTGCACAAAATCCAGAAAATCGATATGAACAGGGACAATCATTTCAATGACATGTAAATCAATTGTTGAACTACCAAAACCGTTGACATTTGGTTGTACATATCATATAATATGTTGATGGAAATATTAGGATCTACTCCTACTTTAGTTCTAGGTAAACAAGTGGAAAATGCAGGATTTGTAGAACATGTGGAAGCAGTAGCGTAGTAGCAGTTCAATACGACACGACAACAAAGAGAAGGATGAACGACAGCATTGATCTACATGTTTCATGGATGGCGGCCGGCCGAAACTTGGCTGTGGCAAGGATGGACGACATGGACTTACCTTGCTGGTGTGGAAGACGGGCCAGACGAGCTTCGAAGAGATGCCAGTCCGGGTGGATCTACGTCTTGCTGCGGCTGCATGGAACCGGACGGCTCTGTGCTCGCCGAGCCTTCGACGGACCCTTCACGGCGGTATGGGCTTGAAGATGGGCGGCCGCCGTTGGAACGGCCTGTGAAGGCCGCGTCGTCTGCGGACGCCAGGTCGTCGCCGGCCACGGAGCGCCGCCTTGCTGCTCGCCTGCGTCGGGGATACTAGAGCGCCGCACGAAACGAGCGGGTCGGCAGTTTGCTTGGGCCTTTGCACAGTCTTTTTTTTTCTTTTTCTTTTGAAAATTTGCGCGGTATAGGGTAGCGAGTAGCGACGGTCATTTGCCCCCATCACTCCGCGCCTGCATAGCAGAGGTAGATATAGCTAGCCTCGTTATGGCTCAGCTCGTTACAGCTCGACTCATTATACTAACGAGTTCAAAATATAGCTCGGCTCGGTTCGTTAGTCAGTTTGTTAAGCTCGCGAGACAGTACAACAATATACATTTCAAACATGTATAGTGTATAGTATCAAAAGTATTACCAGCTATATACACATTAATAACACGACTTTATTCACTTATATTAGTGGTTTTAACTTCTATTATTGAATCAAAGTAAGTAAATATGTCACTATTCGACTCGCGAACTAGCTTATTTGGCAATATGCGCTAGTTTAGATTGAGCTGAAATGCTAGCTTGGCTCATCACAAAATTCAAATAAGCTGAGCCGAGCCACTCACGAATAGAGTCAAGCTGGTTATCGAGCCATCAGTTTTTTATCCACTCTACGCACAGCCCTATACGCATTCTGCTAAGATCAGTCTAATTCGTATCAACATCAGCTAGCTTTGCCTAATATCATTCGCTTGTTAGTCGTGTTGGACGTCTTAGCTCTTTATTTTATAGATAAAATAAAACGATGTTTCGGCTCAGCTTCGTCTATGTTAACTGGATAGTGACGAATAAAACAAAACATGTTCGATGATCTCACCGGAATCTAGGTGTATAACCATACTACCATACCCGGAGGCGAAAGAAAGTTGAGAGTCAGTTTCGAAACAAAGTTTTCAAAACCCCAGTTTTACAATACCATAGTCTATCAAATATCATGACAAAACCATAATTTTACGATATCATGGTCTATCTAGCACATGTTTGGAGACGTAATATTTGACCTCACTTTCTCCCCGCAATGGAAACTTTGGTTTAGACCAAAAATTTTTATATCTCCAAAATACCGTGGTATCGGTAACATCATAGTTTTATATACACAGTTCTTCCAAACACTTTTTGGCCTAAATATTATGGTATTCTCAAATACCGTAGTACTGTCTTGAAACTAAAAAATACTTTGTTCCCAACAGTTCTGAAATTGTCCACGTCGGATTATCACTAGCATGAGGTCACTGCCGAGTGCCGACAGAAGCCAACATAGTCCAGTATTAATAGTTGCTGGCCTGCCACGCCCTCACTCCGCTTCACACTCATCTGAAAGAACGAGGCGCCCCCAAAACATTACTCAGCAGCTAGCCACTGCCAAATCTTCGTTCAAATGCAGGAGCGTGGACGACACTAGTATACTTAACCTGTCGTCGTCTCCAAGGGCTCAGAGACAGACGTGGGCGTTGCCAGTGTCGGACAAGCAATGTCATCGCCCAGTATATAGACAGGTCGGCTCCCAAAGGGCCGAAGCGGCGGAGCGCAGCAACGATCAATCGTCCTGGACATGGAGAGCAGGCAGAGGCGTTTGGCTTCCTTCGTCGCACTGCGCCTGTTGGCTGCACTGGTGGTCGGGCACCTGGCCGCAGCGGCAGCGGAGACCGCCCGCGTCGGCGTCATACTGGACCTGGCGTCCGTGGCCGGCACGAGGTGGCAAACCAGCATCCGGATGGCTGTGGAGGACTATTACGCCGAGCACGCCAATTCGACCACCAGCGTCGAGCTGCATTTCAGGGACTCGTCCGGCGATGCCGTCGCCGCCGTTTCTGCCGGTGAGACTTCGTTCATCTTGGATTGGATCGTCCTGTTCTTGTCACTGCTTCTTGGTCTCAGTGACTAGCAGTCGTTAATACTACTAGTGCTGTAGACGTCGCTGGACTGGAGTGACCGGTGTAGAAATACTAACTGAACTGTACTCTGTACGTTTGTCGCTTGCAGCGGTGGACCTGATCAAGAACGCGCAGGTGCAGGCCATCATCGACGGGTCGACGACGGCCGCCGAGGCCGAGTTCGTGGCCCACATTGGCGGCCGCGCCCACGTCCCCGTCATCTCCTTCTCCTCCATCCTCACGAAGGCGCCGGAGACGCCATTCTTCGTGGCCGCGGCGCCCGACGACTCCATGCAGGCCGCGCCCGTGGCCGGCGTCCTGGCGAACTTAGGCTGGCGCGCGGCGGTCCTGCTGCACGAGGACTCGCGCTTCGGCGCCGGCATCGTCCCGGCGCTCGCCGACGCGCTCCGGGGAGTTGGGGCCGACGTGGCGCACCGCGCGGCGGTGCCGGCCGACGCGTCCAACGACCGCCTCGACGCGGTGCTCTACCGCGCGTCGGCGATGACGACGCGCGTGCTCGTCGTGCACATGCGCCTTCCCCTGGCCATGCGGCTGTTCCGCCGGGCCAAGAGCGCCGGCATGATGTCCGAAGGTTACGTCTGGATCGCCACGGCCGGCGCCGGCATGGAGGAGGTGGACACGCCGCTGGGCCTCGAGGACGCCGACGCGGTGCGGGGCGTTGTCAGCGTTCGCCAGTACGTGCCGCGCACCAGCAAGGCCGATGACTTTGCGAGACGATTCAGGGCGAGGTTTCAGATGGAGAGCGACGGCGACCCAACGACAACGTCGACGTTCCGGGCGTACGACGCCGCATGGGCGGTCACCGCGGCAGTTGAGGCGGCCGGGATCTCCGGCTCGGCTTTCGGACCACAGCAAGCAGGCACGGGGCTGACGGAGCTGGATCAGCTCGGCGTGTCAGCCACCGGCGAAAAATTGCTCAAGGCTCTGCGTGACACCGCGTTCGATGGGCTCACCGGGAAGTTCAGACTGCTGGACGGCCAACCGCGGACGACGCCGGCGTACGAGATCGTAAACTTCGTCGGCGACGGGCAGAAGACAGTGGGGTTCTGGACCAGAGAGTCTGGGATCTCGCCGGAGTTGGCCGCCGACAGCGGCGAAGGATTGAAGCCAATCCTTTTTCCCGGCGTTGCTGAACAATCAGATGGCCAGATCCCGAAAGGGTGGGCGTTCTCGCCGGTGGGGCAAGAGCTGGTCATCGCCGTGCCGGTAAAGCATGGGTTCCAGCAGTTCGTGCACGTGTACAACGACACGACGACCAACAGGACGATGATCTCAGGCTACTGCATCGACGTGTTCGACGCGGCCATCAAGGCACTGCCGTATCCGGTGTACTACCGGTACGAGCCGTCCTACGGCATCGGCGTCGTGAATTCTTACGACCAACTGATAGACCTGATTCCGGAGCAGGTGAGCCAGCTCGGACAAATTTCTGGCAGCGATCGATCGCTATGGACACCACGCGTTGAATTGCTAGTATTAGCAGTACTAAGTACTATAACCATGGATTGAGTTGGTGCTGCAGAAAGCTGACGCAATCGTCGGCGATGTGGCGATCACGGAGAGCAGAATGGCGGAGGTGGACTTCACCATGCCGTTCACGGAGTCAGGGTGGTCGATGGTGGTGGCGGTGCAGGCGCAGACGGCCACGGGCATGTTCTTCTTCCTGAAGCCGCTCACCCCTAACCTCTGGCTCGCCAGCCTTGCCGCCTTCATCTTCACTGGTTTCGTCATCTGGATAATCGAGCACCGGATCAACCCCGAGTTCCGCGGCACGCCGCTGCAGCAGCTCGGCATCATCTTCCACTACTCCTTCTCCACGCTCGTCTTCGCGCACAGTAAGCTGTCTCCAGCCCCAGTCTCTCTGGTTCCCTAGCTTCCACCGCCACGAAAACCAAAACAATTTCTCGTTGCTGTTGCGTGCGTGCAGGGGAGAACGTGGAGAGCAACCTGTCGAAGTTCTTGATGGTCATATGGGTGTTCGCCGTCCTGATCCTGACGTCCAGCTACACGGCCAGCTTGACATCGATGCTGACGGTCCAGAAGCTCAAGCCGGCGGTGACGGACGTGAACGATCTCATCAGCAACGGCGACTACGTCGGGTACCAGGAGGGTTCCTTCGTCGCCGGCGAGCTCCTCCAGATGAAATTCGACCAGAGCAAGCTGAGGAGCTACAGCACGCCGGCCGAGTACGCCGACGCGCTGTCCAGGGGCTCCGACAACGGTGGGGTCGCCGCGGTGTTCGACGAGGTCCCGTACCTCAAGATCTTCCTCTCGCAGTACTGCGACAGCTACACCATGTCCGGACCCGTCTACAAGGGCACCGGCCTGGGATTTGTGTTCCCGAAAGGGTCTCCGATGACGCCCGAGGTGTCGCGTGCCATCGTGGGGCTGACGGAAGGGGACGACATGGGGCTGATCGAGAGGAAATGGTTCGGTGCGCCAGGGTCCTGCGGCGACTGGGGTGGACGCCTCCAACGCCAGCCTCACCCTGTGGAACTTCAGCGGGCTGTTCCTCATCACCGCCGTGGCCTCCTCGCTCGTGCTCGTCATCTACCTCGTCATGTTCGTCTACCGGGAGCGCCATGAGCTCCGGGCAGCAGAGCCTGGCTCCGGGAGCGTGTCGCTGAAGCGATTCCGCGCCTGGCTGCAGCACTACGACCGCAAAGACATGTCGGCTCCGCACTTCAAGCAGCAGTCATGGAGCGACGACTACTCATCGTCCTCGTCCAGGAACGGAAGCAGCCATGGGAAGAACAGGGGGAGCACAGGGCAGGAAGGAGCCACAGCCATGCAAGATTTCAGCGGTCCTCTCAGCGACCACTCCTGCATGGACTCGGCTTCGCCACAGGAGCGGATGGGGGAGGCAGGCGCGTCCACTGAGAAACGCTCGTCTACACCGGAGCGGAAGACGTCGCTGAAACTTTCACAAAACACCGAGGAGAGGAAGAAGCTGCCGTTGTCACCGTGAATGTGTCCGTAAAGCAACAAATAGTAGTACTCGACAGGCGGTAAGCTCAATGATTAAGAGCAGAATACTGGCATTCATTAGGCGCAAACAATGCCAAATAAATAATGCAATTAATACGACGAGTAGATTGTAGTAATTCGTGGACGAGTAAACGTAGAGGACGTCTTTGGGATGTACACAAGAGCTTCCAATCTTGTCTTAATCTCAATTAAACTTGTGTAATGTCATCTCCAAATGTAATCCCTATGGCACTTAGGGGCCATTCCTAAGCATTATATTCCTCCCAAGGCCTTGTTCGGTTATCTTGGTTTTGGAGAAGATCGAAGGGATTAAATCGAACGCCCTAAATATTTGTCTTTCCGCATCAGCTCTCCTATAATTCAACTCCCTATGTTTTAAACATGCCACGTTAGCAATCTGAGCGGTTGAGCCCACAATTTTCATACATCACATCAGCACGTGAATCCTTGTTGGCTATCGCTCGCTCAGCTTGGAACGAGCGGCGATGCTCCTACTGCTCGCTCGGTGGACCTAGGTAAGGTGTTTTGTTTTTCTTTTTTAAGCATTTTTTTACAATTATGACATAAAATTATAAGAACAAAATTTATACTAACATAATTTATGCTAACATAATATATGCTCATGATAACAACTTTAAAACGTATGGTAAAAATTATGACATAAAATTATGGCAACATAATTTATACTAACATAATTTTATCGTAATTGTATGACATAAAATTATGCTAACATAATTTATGCTTAATTTTAGGATGTAAGTTTTTATCATAACTTTGTGGTAAAAATATTATAACATAATTTATGCTAGCATAGTTTACGGTAGCATAATTTATCATAATTGTATAACATAACATAACTCGTTGGTATAATTTATTAGTATAAAATTATGCTAACATAATTTATTCTCGTGATCATAACTTTAGATATGTTATGCTAATCTAAAGTTACGATCATAACTTTAGAATCATAAGTTTATGATAATTTTTTTTATATGATTTTAGAGTGCACGAAAAATTATAAAAAAATAGAAAACAAAAATACTCACCTAGGCCCACCTCTCTGTGTGGTGAGGGGAGACGTGGACGTCGGGGACTAGCGTCGCTCGCTGGGGATGAATCCAGCGAGCGCTCACTAAATAGGCAGGCCCATCTCCTCGTCCTCGTTTCTTGTGACGATTTTGGGGGCACCATGCCATCCTGGCAAAAAATTCTATGCGGCAGTGCCGCACCCCCGCTGCCGTGCGATACCGCGTGATCATCCGACGCGTGTCCCTCGAAGTTCTCTGCTTCCAAGTTCCGCTATGTGTTTCGGAGCCGGAAAACGAGCCTTTCGAAGCCTCCGTGGCTGTTCCAGCCGCAGACGAACCAAGCCGAGCCAGCGTGAAGCCACGTTCCATGCTCGAAAGCCTCCGCGTTCGTCGCTTTCGTGAGCCCCTAGTAGATTAATCATTAACGCCGTCTCTCCCGCCTGAAAACCACATGAACAAATCAGTCCTTAAATCAGTCCTTCCGTGATCGATGCACTCCTCATCTTCGAGTAGAAAGCAAAGACTACATCAAATCGATGCCGAAGTATGTCCTGATTGGCCTAATATTCATAATCTAGTGTTTTGATACAGCTATCCTCGATGGAGGATTCTGCTGCAGATGCCGAACAATCGCGCGTAGGGTGATCAGAGCATGATCCATACTTTTCTTCCATCCACGACTGCGACTATGATAGATGGTGATGTTGTGACTGCGCCACAATCGTCCGTTTCCTGTCCACCATCATCGTTGATTCTGCAGAGGCCGTGGAAACAACAGCTCATTGTGTTTCACCATCGAGATCATCTTTAAGGGATGTCTGAAGAGAACGCACCAATTGATCAGGTAATTAAATATATGATAAAATAGAATATGAATCTAGTACCCTTTTTTGCTGTATCATAATTTGCATTTTAATCTTGGTCTTCACGGTATTGCAGGTGGATAATAATAATAATGGTGAACCTGTGATTATACCAGAAATTGGAATGTTTTTCAAATCAGAGGACAATGCATATGAGATATATAATTCATATGCGAAGAGTGTTGGTTTTAGTACTAGAAAGGCCACCGCAAGATACAGAGCAGATACGACTCTATATCAGAAGCACATAGTTTATAGCAACTAAGGGCAATGTGGTCAGCATTCATCACATGAAACACTAAACAAAAATGCTAATACAAGGACATGGTGTGATGCTCGTGTTCAGTTCAAGACAAGTCGAGAAGGAATTTGGACAGTGCAAAAGGATTGTACTTGATCACAACCATTATCTTGGCAAGTCCAAATAAGGCATATAAGTTGAGGTCCCACCGTCCGAGAGGCAGGAATACAGCCAGCCTCAGCCTAAGTGCGTGAGTTTTTCGAGCAGGTGGTACGGAGGGGCAGTGACCCAATTCTTTCCTAGCACGTGTGCGCCAATAATGCTCGGTTCTGTTTTGTATTGCTGCAGAACGAAGGCTAGTCCTGAAGATCGAGACATTATGTAGTATAAATCGACAACACTGTTCATTTCTGCATCAAATCGGTAGGCCAGATTGGTGCCATTTTGAAGCCGGTCATCCTTGTGAACATCGAGATCTTTAGTGTTGAATCGGCAATGCAGCTCAATTCAGCATCAAATTGGCAAGCAAGATCAACTGAATTCTGCATCAAATGGATGATACGCGACAACTTGCGGCGTGACGAGACCAGGGACCCGAAGCGCAGATCGGGGCAGGACGGGACGCTATCAAATAGCCGTGCCACGGGTAGCACACCAGCAAATAGGGGGAGCAGCCTGACACCCAAATTTGAGGTAGATGATGAATGGTGATACAGTTCGTTAATAAGTGGACTTTTGGACTGTGTTTTTCTCTCTACAGACATTAGATTGTGCAATGCCATGCCTAGGCCTAGACCGTGCAATGTCTTTTCTAATCCCAAACTGAGCAATGTTGGGAATGAAAAAACATTGGAAAACTGTGAGTTCACATCACATTACACAAGTTTAAGACATCACGGCGATCCACAGTTGTATTACTGAACAGATCAACCAAACACATGTTATTTCACGTACCTGCTATATACTTTGCAATAGTGGCTGTCCCCAAGTCAGAAAAATCAGCGGGAACCAGCACCTTTTGGTCAAATATAACCATAAAACAGACTAAACTTCTACCAACTGGAGCTTTTACAGCCCGTTTGGATGTTGGCATTGAGACCCAGTATTCGGAATCGGAATTGGTAATCGTGAATTCTAGCTGTTTGGCCCATCACGGAATTGAGAAATGGAATTCGGCCAAATTCCAACCGGCATTCCCCTACACACGCATGCGCTTCACTTCAATACCGAGCCTCCTGCCTTGGTTTTCCTCAGGAATTGGCCCCGAGGTCGAGCCTGTCAAGGTCCATCTCCCTCGCGAGCGGCTCAGTCTCCCTCGCCGGCGGCTCCTCCCGCGCCCCCGTCTCCCTCGCCGGTGCCTCCTCCTCACGCGGCCATGTCGTCCTCCCTCGCAGGCGCGGCCCCGTCGTCTTCTTCGCCGGTGACTCCTCCTATGCCTCCGTTGCCTCCCGCGCCGGCGAAGCCTGACACGGCCCCGTCTCCCCCACCGGCACCTCCTCGCGAGGCCCCGTCTCTCCCGCGGTTCCAGTTCCTCGCGCGGCCTCATCGTCTCCCGCGCCGGCGACGCCTTGCGCGATCTTCGTCGTCTCCCACGCTAGCACCTCCTCGCGCGGCCCCGACTCCCGCGGCGGCGACACCTCGCAGGGCCCCGTCGTCACCCTCGTCGGTGACGCTCCCGCGGCCCCGTCGTCGCCCTCGCCGGTGACGCCTCCCGCAGCCCCCTCTCACCGGTAACATTTTGCTGGATTCCAACCACAAATTCCATATCCATCCAAACGAAAGATTTGATATTGTAACCATTTCCTAATGCTGGACTGATTTGGAATTGGTACCAATTCAATTCTGAGGGCTTGAATTCCAACATCCAAACGGAAGCCTTAGCCCAATCAAGCGTATCTCAAGTATATACAGTTATACACCATCTTTACCAACTGGACCAGCCAGTTTAATCCCAAGCACTTGGTGCCAAAGATTATGTGTAAACTTGAGCATCAGCATCCCAAGAAGCTAATTCAACCAAGGTTTGTAACATTAACCACAAGGAACAGAAAACTGACAAAAACTTGGTATTGACTCAGGTTTGCACAAGTGAAGAGGCAAAGGTAGTATTTTTCAGCTCCTATCACGCATACAATTGTAACTCGATATAGTGCCTAACAACAGAATATTGGACACATCCCAACCAGGTTTTAACTCTTTCATCCACTAATCCGCAACCGCAAGTTCTCACCTCATATGAAGCTTTTTACTAGAATTAGTATAGCCCTCAACTGAATTTCGTACTTTGGCTTGACGCATGAAAATACAACAGAGTTCACTAGTATCACAGGATTAACAGATCATGTATGTACCTGCACTAGAAATTATGAAGTAGTCATTGTTAGAGATCGGCGCGAGATAAACGCAACGAGAAAGATGAAAACCAATCATAGAGACACAAGGATTTAACGTGGAAAACCTTTCAAAGCGAAGGAAAAAAACCACGGGCACCACCGCTCCGGCCCAAGCCTCCGGCGTCGGGCCTCTGTTACGCTCCCCAACTTGACCGCCTCATAGGAATTTAGATCACAATTCAACAGTCATCCAGAACGGAACAATTTGCGGTCCATGCTGATGGAAACGTGGGTAGTATTGGCTTGGCATGGTTGAGTGACGGCGAGAAGAGCTATAATCTATCTATTATATTAATAAAGGAGTATTAAAAGAAGTCATCACGTTCGCCGAGGGTCAAGAAATTCTTACGTTAATTAGAAAAAAGAAAAGCTCTCCACCGTCGGATTTTACGAAGATCTAACGGTCCATATTTAATAAAAATTATATCAGATCTATATAGTTTCTATGGTTACAAATAAAGAAACCATCTATCTATTATATTAATAAAGGAGTGTTAAAAGAAGCCACCACGTTCGTCGAGAGGGCCAAGAAATCCCTACGTTAATCGGAAAAAAGAGAAGCTCTCCACCGTCGGATTTTATGAAGATCTAACGGTCCATATTTAATAAAAATTATATCAGATCTATATAGTTTCTATGGTTACAAATAAAGAAACCATGAAAATTCTAATTGGTGAGCGTATAAAATATGGACACTGATTTCCCTTTCCTGAAATAAGTGTTGCGTTTACTTGGCGCATGCAACATTAATATGAGCTGTCGTACATCGTTTTGAATTATCATATACTACTTCTGCCTCTCACGGACTAGCACCAAAGTTAGAACTCCGTAGTCCAATTCACTGATCCAAGTCCATGCGCGACACAAGCTAAGTACTCACTCATCCATGCACGCATTCTACTGCTAAAAAGCTACTGATTTAAGTTAAAAATACATATGCTACAATTAGGCACGACGGATTTTCATAGTGCACGGACAAAACGCAGAAAGAAAAAGATGTTCACGTGTGTTAATCTGGTGAGAATGCGAGATCCAAGAAAAATACAAGAATATGCGATCGACTACACGAGGACTATTGTGCACAGCGATTATACACAATCGGCAATAAGCTCATCATATAATAAATACAACTACGAAAGAGAAAATAAAGTATCCCATTGATTACTATGATTATTCAAAGGTATAAATTAATGCTAAGGACCCGTTTATAATGTAGAAATTCTATAGTAAACAGTTCAATTTCACGGTAAAAACACAGAAACATATAATTTTTTCCATGTTCCAAACATGCCCTAATAATATACCATATAGAAATAAAAATAGCCATATAAAATACAAAAAAAAACTCTTCACCATCTGTCAAATTAATATGGAGGTATTTAAAAAGTCACCACACTCAATATTACCAGATCAATACAAAAAAATAACAACCACCTACATCGTTATATTTTATTACGATCTAACCATCCATACTAAATCAAATATTAATACCAAATACCACTAACAAAAAAGAGAAAGACATTTTTGGATGGTATCATCATCCATTAATTCAAATACTTTTATTAAGACAACGATCTCTACAATCTAGCATTGTTATCTTGATAATAGATTATTAGAGATTACCAAATTAACTAAGAAAAGAAAAAAAACCTAGAACATTATATTTTTATATATATATATGTATATTTATTTATATATATATATAAGGGCATTTTATCTAAATATTTTGTTCAAATACTACTAATAACAAATAAATATTAACACCATTCGTTATAATAATTCAACGATACCGATTTATCTAAATATTTTAAATTAAATTTAAATAATATAGAGATAAATTTTGCAACAGTTATCCATCATTATTGTTAAAAACGGTATTAATTGGTCAGATTTACCCTGTTAGTTATTGAAAAAACATGATATGACAACAATATAGTGGACCCAAGTTATAGTTAGGATAGTATAATTATCATAATCTTTAAACATAAAAAAGAATGTACATAAAACTCTTATTACTATTACTTTCATTATACAAAATCTATAAATAGGACTCCAAAATATCAAAGTTAACATCATGTGTATGTATCTACAATAAGAAAAAGACATCCAAAAAACCAAAGTTAATATTGTGTATATATATCTAAAAGAAAAGAAAAAAATAGATACGTAAGGAAAGAAAATGACAATGAAAAAAGACACAAAGTCTCTATTTGATCGAGTGAGTTGGCTCACGCAACATAAATCTACAATGGTTTAGGAAGCTTTCCACCCTTCTAACATTGAAATTGAATGGTACTAGGCCACATGTGCCTCGGCAGCCCTGCGCTGGGAGCCAAGCCATGGAAAGAATGGTCTCAAAAGCTATTGATTTGTATTTTCCATTGTCAAACTAAGCGATGGGAACCCTCCATATGTTAGAGATTAGAATCCTCATTGTCCGCACAAGCCACTGGCTAAATTATACGAGCCTACGAGTTCACAACTTCTGTGCACCAATATAACAAAACAACAATGCCTATGAGGTTGCTGAAGTGCACATGGCACACATCATATGTCTCAACAAGAACACAACAATTGCATCTTCATCATTCTTGATGATGATGCTCTAGTGACATTCAACAAATGCCTCCTCAATATGCTTCAATAGACATTTCTCTATTGATAAGTACAAAAGATGTAAGAAAATATAGTAATAATATATATGAATTCTATGTGTTCAATGGAAGTTGGAAGTTATAGTCAAATATGAAAAGCTAAGCACATTGGCATCATTTGATGGATCAAGTTATAGTGGAGCATAGTGTACTCGAGTAATGAATAAAGGTTTAAGGCACCAATTAGAAACAAAAGTGTGGTTGTAACTTTGACTCAACAAATGAAGAGGTTAGAGCCCACAAGGTTGCATAAAAAAAGAATACAGTATTATTACTTAGAGGCTACACACAATGGAGTGATTAAAGTTATAAAATTTTCTCATACTGTCATATGATAAAACTAGCTATGTCACTCTAATAATGAAAACAATCAGAGCAGAGGCAAAGACAATAAAAATTTATGATGCAAAAAATGTTGTAGGCAACACAAAGATATCTTACTTGAAGATCCACAATATAAAATAAGATACTTTCTGACTATGAAAGATCCAAAAGTTAAGAAGATAAAAGAATACCCAGATGTCAATGATGAATGATTTTATTTGATATGAACTTCTCTTGCTTGCGACCAACAAGAGGAAAAGACAAGGTTAAAGCCAAATAACGTATGATTTTATTTGAGTTGTCTTTTCTTCCTCAAGTTAATAAAAAAATCCTTGAAAAGATCCTAACAATAATGCAAACTCAAAGCATGCATACTTTTTGGTATTGCTTTTCTTTTAAACTTAGGTGTAAATTTACAACAAGATGTAACTGAATCACTTTATTGAAAAAAGAGAACATTGTGAAAACAAAACATTTACAATTAGTAAAAACTATGTACATCAGGGAAAAATATTATGGTAACGAATTAGAACATTGTGGATAATGTTTATAAAATATCTCTTAGGGATACTTAAAGCTAAATAAAACTAATAAGAAAATGCATAAACAAATTTTATGGTGGAATTGATAAAAAAAAACTAATTTGATATTGGTACTATTTTCTATAAAATGTTTATAGTTGATATCAAACAAGGATAAAGTGGACTATATTTGCAATTGATTAACAATATGGAAAACTTATTTTCAAGGACCAGGTCACGCTAAGTTGTTACATATTCAATTATAAAACACCATCCCTTATTCATGTTTGGATACCATACAAATTATGATAATGTATAAAATAGTTATTATTTGGAATATAAATTAAAAATCATAGTGATATTTGGATCCTAAATCAATACAATAAGAAAAATTATAATATTGCTAAATATCTTAATATGTTAGCTCATGAAAATAAGTTTAGAAAATAAAATCTAGGAAAAAAGGTGTGTGGTTGAGGACCAAGAAAAAAATAAATGCAAACATAAGAGTCCAGAAAATATTTAAAAAATATTAAATTTAATAAAACCAAAATAAAAAAGAAACTAGCTCGTCACGCTATTTGCGCGGGCCTGCTAGTTTCTCCAAGATAGCAGTGATCTCAGAAGAAGCTTATTAAACATGACATACTTATTAATTGGACCCGCAGTTTATTAGTTTGACCATCCAGGAGACTCACTCCTGCGACATAAAGAGTTTATACAGGGCCAAAATTAAAGGCTAATACACATCACAGCAGACAGGCCACGGTGCCGCCGACTCTGTAACGCCTGGACTTGTGCCTTATCATGCTGAGCGCCCCTCTGCGGCCGCGCTCAACCTCCACACCGGTGAGCACCACGAAGGTCTCCACACTCAGATAGTCGTTGCCACGGGACCAGCCTCTGGGAGCCAGCTCGAACACCGTGGCGATGCAAAACTTGCCCGAGCCCAGAGGCAGGAGGAACTCCTGCACTGGCACCCACCGCTCCGGCAGCGCTGGAGCGAGCTTGTCCCGCACCTCCTGCAGCACCGGTGGCTTCGTCGACGACGCGGCGCCAAGGTCACAGGCAGCAAACGGGCTGCCCTCAGCCTCAGAGGAGAAGCCGAACCAGAGCGCGAGCTCCGGGGCGTACTCGACGCGTCCACAGAAGGGCAGCGCCCAGTTCTGGGCCTCGCTCCACGCTCCGCCGCTTGTCGTGTCGAAGGGGAAGGTGCCACCGCCCTTAATGGATATCCATATCTGCGTCTCGCCTACCACCGCATAAGCTTCGATGCCATAGGGGTCCCTCCCGTTATGCTCATAACAGCGTCTGCGGTATTCTTCGTACACCCCCGACTTGCTGCCTCTGCAGTCATCGTAGGCGTAGGGAGGCGGCGGGAGAGAGCGCCAGTACCATTCGTCGTTGTAGAGGCCCCTGCCGGCGCGGTGGACGAGAGCCTCGAAGGAATGGTCTTCTTCCTCCGTTCCTGGGTTCAGCTCGAGGAGGTACAGCGCGTCGTCCGCGACGGCGAGGGAGACGAGGGCATTCTTGGGCGCATGCGGCTCCGGAATGGCGTGAAGGCCGCGGAAGGCGCCGTCGTAGAGGAAAGTGTGTCCTTGCTGGTCCATGTAGACGATGACACGATGTCATTGCTGCTGCGTCCAAGGGACATCAAGTGGATGCTGCCGATGTCCGTTCAGGGGCTCGTAGAAGGATATGGCGGCGCGAGGCAGCGGGGCGTCCTCCGTGATTATTACGACTCTCTGCTTGTTGTTCGCCGCAGCATCGGCTGCTGCCAATGCCTCTTGTGTCGTTGGGTAGAAGCACCTCCAGGGGTTGAGGCGGTGCAGAGTCGAGGCAGGTTGGCGAGCGACACACCTGTCGACGATCAGATTCACGGACCGGCGGCTCATCTTCTTGACCTGTCTAGCTAATTCCCTTTCCTCTCCCAAACAGAGGGAGAATGGTCTAGGTTATTTGTCGATTGATGTCTATAGTCTGGTAATCACCAAAGAACAAATGTGTGACTTTTGCAGTATATGACATTTTAGTAAAACGAATCTCTCGTCTTGCGAAGAGGTAGAAGAGGGCGAGTCTTGAGAAGAGGTAGAAGAGGGCAAGCTAACCCTAGCCTAGCGAACAACCCAACAGATGCGCCCGCGGCCGTGCCGGTGGACACTGCACGCGCAGTGCGCAGACCGCAGAGGGGAGGCTGCGAGGAAGGAGTCACCCTCGCCCGTGGTGAGGGGAGCGGAAGATGTCGTCTGTTCCACGCCTCCGCCTCTGCTGGGAACAAGGAATCGGGTGGATGCCTTGGAACTTGGATAGATGGAAGGGCCCACAATGCAGCTGAAGCCCGCAAAGCTTCCGTACCTTTAGTCCTGCGCGCGGCCCATATACAGCCCAAGATCACAAATCCTGCAGGGAAGTTAGCAGGCCGTTCTCGCAGTTATAGCAGGATCTTTTTTTATTTACCTTTCCATCGGAATTAGTATTTGTTGCCTGGCAATGCCTATTCATAGACAAAGTTTTGGCATCCATACGTTTTGGTAAGACAAAATAAATTGTAGCTATTAATTAATTTAAAATCTATATGAGTAAAATACACCGTCGGTCCCTGAAGTTAGCACGTTGTGTCACTTAGATCCCCGATGTTTGGAAACCTTAAGTGCGGGTACACAAAGTTGGCTTTTGCGTCATCTAAGGTCCAAATGGGTACAATACCAACCTGTTACGTCTACGTGGCCTTGCAACGCTGTTCCAGGTGGGCACGCTCCAATGTGGGGCATTTATGTTAGCCCCTCTCCCACTCTTCATTTCTCCTCTAACTCTTTCTCCTCATCCTCCCGCCGCGCCCCGCTACCTCGCCTTCCCAGCTGGCCGTTGCGCCCTGCCTTCCCCACCGCTGGTGCCTGTGTCTCCCTGCGTGCAGGTGCCTGGCGGCGACGCCGCGCCGAGCTCGCCACGACCGCATCCGTCCTGGCTTGCGACTCGCACCTCGTCTACTGCACCGCACCGTCACTCTATGGCTCTGCCATATCGTCACCTGCGGTCAGTGTCAGGGAGCGGTCGGCTGCGGCGCGCTCGCACTGTCGAGGATCGTGGGCCTGCTCCTCATATGGCGAGCGCGGCGGTGTGGGGTTGGTGGTGCAGAGAGCGTGCGTCAAGGCGGAGGCAAGGTGGTCATCGACTTGTCCTCCTCGGCGGAGTATGACTTACTGGCGTCGGGGGAGCAGTCTGCCACGACAAACACCGCGTCCTCGTCGGTGGCGACGCGGTCGATGGTGCTCGGTGGTGCAGGTAGTTGAGCCTAACGGCGACGTGGAACGCCACCTGCACGTGCAGATGCCGGAGAGGTGGACGAGGTAGGAGTGGTTGAAGCGCATCAGGATGACCACCTCGCCGGTAGTGGCGGCGACCTTCGCTAGCGGGCCTCCTGCTCGCTGCCTCTCCCCTTCCCAGCCGCCTTCCCCAGCACCCTCCCCGAACCTTAACGCTTGACGTGTTTCTGTCGCGCCTCGAGGCACCGGCGGTTCTGCATCTCGCCGTCACCGCAGCTGGCACCGCGGGGGGGGGAGGGAGGCAGGGCGTGGCGGCTGGCGATGGGAGGATGAGGAGAGAGAGAGTCAGGGGAGAGAGGAAGAGTGGGAGAGGGGCTGACATGTGGGTCCCATGTTGGGGTGGGCCCACTTGGAACAGCGTAGACCTAACGTGTTGGTATTGTACCCATTTCGGGCCTTAGATGACGCAAAAGCCAACTTTGTGTGCCCGCACTAAGGTTTCCAAACATCGGGGACCTAGGTGACATAGCGTGCCAACTTTGAGAACCGCCAGTGTATTTTACTCGGTAAAATTTAGAATTGAACCAAACATGCCCTCAATTGAACTACCGAAGAGCTTTTTTGTCTGGTTTCCTATTTACTGGGCCGTAGGTTCTGCAAGTTGAGCCGCTGTGTGCATCCTTCTTGCACAGGGTTTTTCTTTATTTTCTTTTGTTCAAGCGCCTTCCTTGTTCTTCTTTCCATTTTTTATCTCTTGATTCTTAAATAATTGATTTTATTTCGTGTCTATTTTAAATAAATGATCGCTCAAAAAATACATTTTGGTGGACAATCTGAAAAAAAAGACTCTGCAAAATTATATTTACGGAAGGTTTTAAACTTAAGCACTTGAATTTGGAAAGTTATGGTGTGCACAACGGAGCAACATATGATTATAATTTTTATACAATTTTTGACATATAATTTTATAGCAACATATTAGCACACTTTGTCCATATCTCTTCTCGCGGTCACATTATATGCTTTCCAGAAGCAAAACAGTTATGTTAAATATGGAAAAAATTAAATGAATGAAGTTAGAAAGGAAAACGAACCTAACTACCCAGATAATGTGAGGTCTTTTTTTTTTTAGGTGGATATAATGTGAGGTTTTTTTATCACATCCAAAACATAGTGAACACTCACTTGTCTTGATTTTCGTTGGTTCCCTCACTTACCGGGTGCACACAATAGCACCTTACGCCACACTAGGCCGCGAGAACATCCATTGGAGCCTTGAAGCCTATCGTGACCCTTGAGTAGGCCTTATAAAGGCCTTAGATTTGGCCTAGCAAATTTAAGATCAAGGATTGGGCCCTAAAAACTATTGAAGATCGGTGTTATGCGGTGTAGTCGATATTGAGGTAGTCGGTGGTGCTATTGTGGAGGTCGTTGCTGTAGTGCCCATGGTAGCCTTGCTGGTGTGTGAGGACTGCGGAGACAACCTTCATGGAGCTGTTCATCTTTTTTTTTTAATTGTGCGCAAGTTCTCCTTCCCCTGGAGTCGTAACCTGCTTGCATAGCTCTAAGCATTGTGGCACCTCTGTGCTAAAGGGCGGATCCAAGCGATCGGTCCCGAGAGAGAAATGCTCTAAACACCACAGACCTCATCCCAAGAAACTCAACAAATAAGACAGGTTTGGGGGGGGGGGGGGGGGGGGGAGTTTATACAAGTTCCTACATCGGAGCCTGCGCTTTGTCTTGAGCCAAAGCCTGCCGCTACCGTCTGATTGTTTTGATCTATGTTGCTGTGACGGGTCCTTTGTATCACGCCATGGACTACGGCAGGCCCACGTTGTATCCTCCATTGATTGTTTTAGCCCAACATGCAGCCCGGTGCATGACAATATTCCTTTATTATTATTATTACACCGCATGACAGTATGCTAGAGACTTCATACGGCCGAAATATTCAGCCATGGAAGTCGTCCCCTTCTGCGTGGTGGCTAAAGCCATTCGCGTGTTGATGACGGCGCCCCGGGATTGCGACGCAAACATCGCCTCGATCGCAGTCCAGGCAGCGGCGGCGGTCGGCAGCAGGGCCACGTGCGCGAGGATCTCGCGAGTCAGCGACTGACAGCAGGAAGTTGAGAACCTGCTGGTCCTTGACTACCCAGAGTTCATACTCTGGATTGGTGACATGTTCTTCCTTCTTCTCCGTCTCGTCGTCCTTCTTCTCGGCTGCCTTCTCATTGACGATCGTCTTGGGCGGCACCGGTGCCGCTGGGTTGAGGAAGTGCGCCACCTGCGCACCACGAAGTGCAGATAGGACCTGTGCCCTCCAAAGCGCATGGTTGTTCCTTGCGAGCTTCTCGGTGACCGGCTAACCGATCAAGGATGCAACAGGGAAAGCGAAGGATCCAATGGCGGCCATGATGCAACTCGGCAAGGAACCGAGCTCTGATTACCATGTGGAAATGAGTATAACGTGATACCCGTTGGGGTTCACGGTTCCGTGTTAATATAGCCGGAACAGCCCCCGACGTGCCTTGTACATCAAGAGAGCGATTAGAGTTACAAGGTAGGAAGAAGCAAGAAAGGATACAAAGCAGCAGATGATCAATCACACGATCAATCATGCTAGCCTGCTATTCTACCTTAGCCTTGCACTACAATAACAAGGAACCGTATACGGAATCATATACAAGAATTTACATACCTTAACAATGACAGCATTATCCCGGCCTTCAACACCCGTCCACGTCGCCGCGGGAAACCTTTCCAATTATTCCACTGCAATTGTGATCACGACAGTTACATCGATCGGCGTTGCTTTCCTGTTGTTTTCTCCAATGTCAAATGGTGAAGCTGCAACGAAAAGGAGGGCATAAAAAAGGAACACCAGTCGGGATTCCCTTTTTCTTTTATTCGGAGCCGATGAGAAAGCGAGAGCTTTATTCTTTTTTTTTCCAAAACAAAGATGGGGCGAGAGAGACCATGCATGGGAGGTTTTCATCAGCAGCCCCGGCCATTATAATACTGCTACCAGCTTATAAGTAAGTACTAGTACAATATTCAACTACTCTGGTGGGGACTTTAAAAACTGCCAATCTAATCCCAGAAAAGAAAACCCTAATGACCGTCGGAGGGAGTTCACTGACATCGAAAGATAAAAACATGTGCATATATATGCCGAAAGCACCCGCCACTAACCAAATACGATTCACAGATCTTATCGACACTTGAAAAAGCAAGTGGCAGATCTCTGTCACTCCCATTTATCCATCCATCGAGTAGCATCAGATTTTTATGATGCATGCGGATGCCATGCATCTTTGCTACTACGCAGTGCACAATCGCTAGGTGAAAAGCTAGTTTGGGCGTTGTGCATCTTTGTTTTTTTTTACTCGGCTATTTGATTTCCGTTATTTAAAACCCCCTGTTACAGTAGGGTAAATTATGATATGGTCCCTACTATATCATCGCTGTGCTTTGTTGTGATGCCTCCGGCATTACAAAAGCCTTGACACGCAATTAGATTAACGTTAATCAAGGATTGGACTTAATCATGCTTAGAGAAGAGCAACAACTAGACTAGTAAACCACTAAGTCAAAAAAAAATTCAAGTTGAACATGCAAAGCTCTCCGATGCTTGGTTGAGACATTTATATATTTTCATGCAGTACATCAAATACAAAAGTTTTAGTTCAAGATGTCGCCTTCAAATATGCTAATTTGACCAATTTCAAAATCAGATGTCAAGGGGTACAAAAGTTCAAACCAAACTAGGTTAGCCTATACTCAAGAAATTTTGCTAAGTCTAGAACTGACACTCTTTCTCAAATTTCACTCTGAAATTACTTTCGATTTGACTATACAACTTCAAAATCTTCCTTTGTATAAAATGCAATTAAACTTATCACCTTTCAAATACATTCGACTGATTGGATTTTATTTGATGCTTCAAAAGTTAGAAACAAGAAATACTCTACACGGAGTAAACGTGCATTTTGACCAAACCTCTGAACACATCTGTGTTTGTATTTCAAAATCTATTGTGATTTAAGCTAAACTTTATATATCAAACTTATATACAATTTGATGAGGAACAGCTTTGCTGATGTGAGTGTTGACATGCATAAAGGTTTGCATGGTGTTTTAGGTCATTTTCCGTCTTCTAGTGAAATCTGTCAAATTAGGCCTGAGGGGAAAATTCAAATTTTGAGCAACCAAAAGACATGATCATGCAAAACTTTGTATATGAAAGTTGTAGGTGATGAAATTGTGAACAACATTGGTAAACAAAACTTTCCATGAAAATGCACCTAAAATAGACTATTATAATCTCTAAGCTGAGGATTTCACTTGGTCAAACTGGGGTTACAGCTTTTGAATTCAAATTTCTCCAAAAATTTGAACATAACATGGGACCAAAGTTTATACAAGAGTTATAGATTATCGAGTTTACAACAACATTTGTATTTTAAGTTTGGTCTAATTCGGCCCCTAAGATCTTTATTTTATCAAATTTCAGAAACCTATCCCCCGGTCAAACTCCATTTTCCTATTTTCGAGATTATTCCATTTTTCTGTGCCAATGACGAGGGGGCCCCACCTGTAAGGCCATTGGATTCCTGCTCATGTGGTTGGGACACGTCGCACCGGTGGGTCCCGCCTTCGTCCGTCTCCCCGAACTCGGTCCAATGCACCGTAATCCTTTTTCCCCGCCCGGTCCCACCTGTCGGCGTCCCACGGTCCACGGACCGCGTCCACCCGCGCGTCGCCTTCTTCCACCTCCCCTCCCGCTCGCCCACGCGACGGGCGAAGCCTGCCCGCGCCGCTGCCATGGGCGCCCGCACGCCCTCGCGCGGCCTGCTCTAGCCTGCTCCCTCCGCGCTCTCGCGTCACCCACTCCACTCCCATCGCCCTCTCCCTCGGCCTCCGCTCGGCGCTCCACTCACTGCCCCCTCCACAACAGAGCTTGCGCGCGAGGCCGCCATTGTTGGGCTTAGCTCGAGCTCACGTCGCTCCATTCCCGGCCGCCTACGCTCGTCCCCGCGCTTCTCCCTCACCCCGCCGAGACGCTAGGCCCGCGCCGCCTTCGACCCCGTCCCGCGCCGCCTTCGGCCCTCGCCACCGCCTCCTCCACCCGCCCCGAACGACACGCGCAGCTGGAGGACCCCTCTCTGGGCCGTCCCCTTTCCTCCACGGCTCCACCATCAGAGTCGCCACCACCCCGCGTAGCTCAGGCGCCCTTCACTCCCTCGATCCCCCTCTCCCTCCGGCCGGAATCGACCCGCGCAGCCCCGAGCGCCGTGCGCCACCGCCGCCCGGTTCACCGGCGTTCCTCGCGCGCTCCGGCCTCCCCGCGCGACGCGACCTTGGGGTAAAGAAAGCCCGTCGCCGGGAACACACTGCCGGGGCGGCTCGGCTTCAACCCCGCGCCTCCACGCGCCGGCGCACGCGCGCGACCGCGTCCCTGTGCCGTCCTCCCTGGCCGGCCCAAGGTAGAAGAAAGAGGCGCCACTTTTGCGAAACCCCCCTGTGTTTTGCCTTATTTTGTTTCCATTCGAGTCACTGTGTACTGAGTCATGGAAATATTGCATGCAGGCCCCTGAAGTCCATGTTTAACTGTGTTTGGGTCCCTGGTCATTAGGATTCTCGATTTAATGCATTTTATTAAGCTGAGAACTTTGAAAATTCATGGTAAATCAAATAAAAATCAGAAAAATACAAACTAAGTTGCATTTTTATCATTGTTAAGAGATCTATCTGCTGAGTATGATGGTTGAATAGGAAAATACATTTTTGCCGCTGATATTGTGCATGTATGAAAAACCTTAATAAATAGGAAATGTGGGTTAAATGAGCTTCAAAAATTATGAAATATGGGCAGAGGCCTTGTTAGCATGTGTAGGCTCTGTATAAATTTTGGTAGCCCTAGCATTGACTGTTTAATTACTATTTTGCCCTTGTCTTGTATTTAAGCATATATTTAACTTAAGAAAATGTTGATATGGTGAAAAATGCTCAAGGTGACTTCATGGGCTTGGTATGAGCTCTAGGTTATGACCATAACTCCCTGTTAGGGTAGGAGGTTGTGCATGTCAAGTGTAGGCACAGATTTGAAAATAGTAGAAATAATGCATATTTAATTGAATAATAGAAAATGTGAGACCAAAATATTTAATAAAAGCCACAATAGATCATATCTGATACATAGGGGTAAGTGAGTCTTAGCAACTGAATTGGGGACAATGTAGTTCTTAACTACTGTTTTGAAATACATATGGGAATGCTAAGTCGGCTATATGGAAAATAGATGTCTAAATAAGTTTTGGTCTTCTTACGCTAAACAAGCTTTGGTCATTTTACGAGAATGAACGATAAATCACTAAGCACCCCTTGTTATTATATGTGGTAAACTAAGTTAACTTTAGATAATGGCTTGTACGATTTCTTAGTATTAAACAAATTTCGCCTCAACATGCATAACTTTAGTCCATAAATCATGATTCACCGCATCGCATCTACATCATAAGCAAGCATTGCACTAATACATGCTCAAATTGCACTATGTCATGCATATAGATCACGCGAGCGAAGGACACCCGCCGGACCAACCAATCGTAGAGGAGCCCGAGGAGGAGCTGCACCAGGAGCCGGAAGACTAGCAGCAAGGGCTCGACTTCGCTCATTAGGCAGCTACTAACCCTAGTGAGGAAGGTAGGCAGGACCATGAATTCCCCAGCTAATATTATCTTGATTGATGATTACGCATCCACATTAGGAGTTGATTGAAAACCCTTGCATTAGACTCCCTGGCCGCCCTGGTCCTAGCACCTATATCTAGAGTTCGTAGGACGAGTTGCCTAGAAATTGCTAGGTGCGAGTAGACACGAGTGAAAGGAGTCACTCGTCGCGTAGGTGATTTCAAAAATTACAAAACTTTTAATATTGGGAAAGTAATATTATTCTCATGATTTAAATGGAGACCGGGCGGAGAATAATCTTATTTTGTGGTGTGCGTTGTTGTATCATTTGGATCCGCCCGAGTCGATTAAGGCCCGTTCGCTGTTCACCTATTGGTCGGCATAACATTGCTAGATTGCTTAACAGGGAAAAAGGATCGGTGAAGTCTTACCTGGGTTTGTCCAGAGTTTTCGAGGCTCCGCCCATCCACTTGCCGTAGGCCGATGGGCCCGGGGGCGCTTGTACTCGAGGGAGGGCTGACCCAGGGCACTGTGGTATCGCTCCTGAGGGAGCACAACCCGGGGGTTAGGTGGGGGCGCTTTGAATCTTGGGACAAGACAGGTGGAGATGGGGACTATATGTGGGAACGCGATAGCTAGTAAGCATATACCCTTGGCATGATAGTTATTCCCGAGAATTAAAATCGATTCGAATCGCTGATGCTCACCAGGTGTAGAAATGCCAATACATTTGACGTTCAACGTAGTAACTACTTAAATATATCATATTTATTATTCATGTTTTCAAAAACTGCATGCTTATGCTATTGTGTTGCTTACATTTCTGCAGGTTATTATCATTACGGAGTTATATGGAAAAGATGAATCTTGTTACTCTATGTTGATAAATCACTGTTTAAAATCAATGGCTAAGGATCCACATGCTAGTAAGCAAGCTTTGCGTCAGCCGTAAGCCATTCCATTAAGGGTTTGCCCCCACCTTTTGAGTACAGGTACCTATGACATTTGGACAAGTGCTTGGAGGGGGATAGTACCGGTGGGCTCGGTGCTGCTCGCCTCGATAATCATTTCATGAAGACTACTAAAGTATTTTGTTTCCGCTGTGAGATGTTTTTGAATTCGCTTCCGCTATCTGATTCAAACTTGCCTTTCGTATGGCATTAGGTTGAAACTTGGTTTTTTTATTTCGAACCGGTTTGTAAAATAAGTTTATCTATACTATATTCAACTGTCTGAGATGATGTAACTGTTGTGACTCCATCGTAGGCTGATATGTGTATGATGTCGGTTCCTCTGGAAAAGGGTAATATCGGGAGCCGAATGACTCTCGACGGACGACCGGGTTTAATTCGGCCTAATTGCACTGCAAGTCAGAGGTGGTAGGTGTACTCGGCTCGGATTAAATCGGCGGTTCCGCCGCATTTTTCTAACCACCGTTGTTTTTGGTCACCGTGTTTATACGTTCCTTGAAGTTTCCCAAACCGCCAAATGGTACAGGAAGTGTGCTAACAATTAATTAACATCTTTGGTGCTTCTGCGTTCTCGCCTCGTGAACATCTGCCGTCCTTTTTGTTTGGATCGACATAAATTACCCAGTCCTGGTAATTAATTAAAAGGTGTGCAAAATAACACCATCACTGCCACCGACAACACACAATACTGAGAAAAGAGGTAGCTCAAATGTCCCTGCTTACTCAAATTTGTAGCTGGAAAAGAAAATGGTACAGCGGCATTTAACTGCGCGATGTTGATGGGAAGGGTACGCCCAGAAGAAGTATCACTTCATATGTACTGTACCTGCCAGCAAGACGCGCAATCACGGCCTTGTAGGTCTTCGTATGAACCATCTGGCGCTGCCATTACCAGTGCCGGAGTCTGAATAAAAGCCCACACCTTTTGTGTTGATTGTTGGCAAGTGGTGAAAATCAACACTGGTACTTTATTTCTAAAGAGCCCCCTTTTCTGTTGGTGTGCAAAGCTGATCACCTTTTTAATGCTGGTCATGATGATGATAAAAGTAACACGGTGGCGATCGATGATTCTTAGGGGCAGCACAGTAGCAATACATTACATTGGCGTACATACACCATACAGTTAGGTAGCCCAGCATCACCGTCAGGAACTTAATTTACCGCGAAGAATACTCCGCAGTCTCTGCATGCAAGGCGAGGCGATCAGCTGATGCTTGATGGATTATTGAAAGAATGACCTATATTCGATTTACGCATGGCCGCAGGTCTGCGACACCACCAACTTTCGGCAGGAATAAGTAGTTGCCGTACGTTCTTTAATTAATCTTCGGACCAATCTTGTGATGAGATATGGAAACGCCGGGAAAGTCGTGTGCATATAGGAGTACAAGCTCAGCAGCTAATGATTGGCCGCGAGACATTGAGAGAATTTGTATGGCGGCCTGAAGTCCCCCCACATGGTTCCCCATCGCTATCAGCCGTGGGTCTTTCGGCAGTGATCATGGCTGCCCGCTCCAATCATCTGCTACTACTAGTAATTAATCCGTGTCAACGTCCCGTCTCCTCTCCGCGTTGCATTGCACTGCATCTCGTTCTCGTTGCACCCTGCGGGTCAGGGCGCTCGATCCGTCTCGGCGGCCCGGCAGGCTTTTTCCAAGCAATTTCACCACGGCCTCGGCACCGCTGACGTGTCACCGTGACAACACGTGGTCCCCACCCTGACGGAAAAAGTGAAGAAAAAAAATGACCCGCGGGTGGGGGCCAATGCGAAGGCGAAGGGAATGGCAGGGACGGGACGGACGGGCACACGACCAATGCGACGCTCGGCCCATCCCCGTCGTCCTGTCCCGTCCGTCCAATCCGTGGACGTGGACCCGGTTTCGCCAGGGCCACCACCACTTGATCGCTCGCTGCCAGGGTCACTTACTCACTGGTGGTTCCGTTCCGCCGCGACTTGGCAATTGGCATGCATGGCCCGACACGACCCCGTCGCCGGCTCGACCCACCGGCATTGAAGCGTCCGCGCCGCGCCAGGCGCCACACCGAGACGGGGCTCTGCGTGCGTACGCCCGCCGTTAGCTTCCTGCCTGCCTCCTTCCGCGCGGCCACGAAGACGGGGCTGCCGGCAGGGGCGGGGGCTGTGGAACAGAACGGGTCGGGTCCGCCCGAGACGGCCGCGGCATCGTTGCGTTGAAGCCTGGCGTGGCAGGTCGCCGGCGGTGAGCCCTGGCTGGCTGGTTCAGGGAAGCAGCAGCGTGCGCGGGCGTTGACGATCGATGGCGTGCTGTCCCTTTTGCCGGGCCCACGGATATTCGCAGAGGCGTTGACATCTGCGACCTGTCATATCCTAGGCGCAGGTCGATGTTGATTTTTTTGTTTTCAGAATAGAGTGTGTATCCCTTTTCTGCTTCTGGAAAGGGGGGAAAAAAAGGGGGAAGAGACGGCGGTTTGATCTCTTCGTTGGGAGTTTGGTGAACGCACGTATAGGTACGTAATACAGTCCAAGAGTCCATGCGTCCACGCGCCATTGATCAACTGTTTTGGTGTTGTTACACGCTCAGGGGCAGTTGATCAGGTCAGCTGCTTTTACCATCGAGCACCAAGTAACACCCTACCCTATCCGGCTATCCCACACACCGAGATTTGACTCCACCGATACGGTTCTCGTCGCCGTAGCTCCAGTCGCCGGGAACAAAAAGAAAAAGGTCGGGGGGGTTTTCTGACCTGATCCAAGGCATGGAAGCAGGAAGGGGTCAGCGGTTTGATCCCTTCTCCGCAGCAAACGCTGGCGGGACCTCGGTCATCAGTTGATTCTGGTCACGGGGATCGCACGCGATCTTCAGAAACGGAAAACTTGCCCACCGTTCCTGAAAACCGTTGTCAGAACCCAGTAACTGTAACGATGAACTCAAGTCAATCACGTTCAGTCCGTGAAAAGGAAAAAAAATAACAGAAAACCCCCCACAACCTGGCTTTGAGATCGACGTGGTGTTTTTCACAGCGCTTGTGTTGTGTTCCACTGATGATATTAGCTCCAACCCCGAGGCGGCGAAACAACGCATATGTCAGCCGTGGGCCCGTCGGAAGAAGGAGAGAAGCGCGTAGGTGTAGGCTGGTAGGTGGTGGCGGGATGCGCTTGGTTGTGCCGTCGCCTAGCTGGCTTTTCTCACCTCGCCACGTCCCGTCACCCCCCTCTTTTTCCACGCCCGGGGAATCCCCAGTACAGAAGGCCTGGCACACTGCTCAACCCCCAACCAACTTGTTCGCGCTCTGCTGCATTTTGATTTGTTTTTTGTCTTCAAAATTCACGAGTGTATCGGGTGGCGGCATGGCAGGTACCGTATCGGGTGGCGCCGGCACCGGGCAGGCGGCGGCACGGCAGGTATTGATAGGAGAATTGTAAAGAAACATTATTGGGGCTCGGATGCCGCCCGTAGCGCCCCGGTAGGACGTACGGAGTAGGAGAGAAATACTAGCACAAGCGGGAGGCAGCAGTGAGTCCCGAGCCCAATAGTACTCTAGTTGGTTAATCGCGTGCGGATCCCGAGGCGGCCGCCAAGCAAGCGCGGAGGCCGAAATCCACGGGCCGCGTGAGGCCAGTAGTTATTGCACTGTGAATCTCGATGCCACGGGCAGGGCGGGGGGCAGCGCGCGCTTGGTCTCGAAACTGTGACGGTGACGAGGTGATCCATCCTGCTTCCTGTGCGGCGGCGCCGCGATTCCCTTCTTCGAACAAAGCAAAGCAGAATCCTACGGCGATTCCAACAGCCAAGTCGCAATTGACAGCAGCAGCAGGGGTGGTGGAGGACCGGACCGGACCGGAGCAACGTTCGCTGCGACGTGGGGCCCACCAGATGCGCGAGCCCCAACAGCCCCGGTTCCCAGCCCCGCAGCCGTCGCCGAGAAAATGGTTTTTAGAGCTCCAACGATGATGATACAGCAAATAATGCACTCGCGCGGTCGATTCGGCAACCGACCTCCGTTCAAGAATCAACGAAAAAGAAACCATATGTTAATGGTAGTGGATTTAATTAACGCCTACACCTCCATGATTACTTCCTCATTTTTTTATTCGTCAACTGCTTGGTGGATTCTGATTGCACTAACCATGCAGTTAATTTTCAAATAATTTCCCTCGGAGTCGGGTGCGCCTTCCGCTGTGTGGACCGTTTCTCTGTGTGCTCGTCCAAGATACGAAGATTAGAAACAAATTTGACCACTTGAAGCGGTAGCGTACTTAGTATAAACCGTTAAGTATACCAAACACACACACAACTGCGTGATAGATTGTTCTTTCGTGCTCTATTATGACACACGCCTTTCTCATGCTATGTGTCATTTCCGTCCCTTTTTTTTTTCTGTCGACCTAAAAACAGACTAGCAGAGCAGAGTATTAGTTTTGTATCCGAAGACTAGTTCAAGGATGTCATTGGAATTTTGGATCGGAGATGTTCGGCTGTCCGCGAGATTTTATATGTTAACACGGCCGTATATGCGCGGTACACCAAAATGGTGGTGGGCACAACAAATGTTAGATTAATACTATTCGATTTCTTGCGAGGACATGTAACCACCTGGATTCAGGACTTCAACAAGTCACAGATACATGGCAAGGTGCTCGTATTTTACATTATGTATTTATACTCTATAAAAGGCTGTGTTGTTATCTAGTGGTTGATGAGAGAAATGTCCAAATAACTTTATCTATCTCAAGATCGATTGATTGGCTCAGTCTCATCAAGCGATCATAAAGGTTTTATGTGTGTCTGTGTGTTTGTAGGAGCGAGTGTGATATTTCAACAGCCTAGCTCGTTGACCCAACTAGTAAGTGTACCTCATTTAGTGTTAGCCTTTCCATATTTTTGCTAGGATGATTTAGATAGGGCTCACCTACTGTCGCCGGTTTACAACGGCAAGGAGGTCCTAATGCCCTCTAGGATTAGATAACAACTTGGGTTGCAAGATGAGGAAGCGAATAAGAGAGGGAAACACATGAAGACAAAAACGTGGAATACAAACACGACTTATGTTTCTAATAGTAGAAAGCAAATCAACATATCTCAAGAGGATCATTGGACAATAAGAACCTACCGCGCATTAAGCGTTTCATATTTGAAACAAAAAAGAATCCAAATATTACGACCGTTTCTAGGAGGAGAATAAAAGATTAGATTTCGTAACGCACCGCTGTACATTAAGGTTATACGATGCATGAGTGGATAGCCGTTTCATGTCTAAAATTGGCTGCATCCGTGTAGGAAATTCATTTCAAACGGGAAGGAAAATATTATATGCCAAGCGTATTGATGTAGAATAGAGGTTCCAGGACACGTGCGGGGAATACGCTACACATATGAAATTGGCAAAATCTAAATTGGGCATCCGTTCCCAAAAAGGAGAAAGCAAAGCATTGAATTTGTTTTTTTTTCTCAAGGAAAAGCATTGAATTTGTAGCGCGACTTTGACGATAAGGTTATATCACTTCTTGACAATGAGGTTGCAAGCACACGCAATGCTAGTAATATTAGTATGTTGAGAGCACGCCAATGTGTGATGATAGCACCCTTCCCTAGCGCGGAATAAGCATTGCATTTCAGCCCGCGGAACACTAATCCTTACACACCAATCCGGCAATCCCAAATAAAGACACACAGTAGCTTAGATAGGGAAATGCAGTTTCGCAGACAGTTTGGACCAAATAAAACAGGCATCTCCGCAGGCGCAGAACCGGGGAAATCCTTTGCTGCCTGGGCCCCGCCCGCGCGGCCACTCGTCTCGTCCCGTCGGCTATAAAAAACACTCGTCCCTCTCGAACCCGCCTTCCCCTCCCAACCCAAACAAAACGCCACGCGAAAACGTGACGGGAGCGCCCAGCCACACCAATCCACCGGCGCACGCGCACCGTCACGCGAGCCGCCTCCCCTGCGCTCCTCCCGTTTCGCGTCCTGTCTCGTCCGCCGCGCGCGCGAAGGGCACCCCGATGAGGCCGTACGGGCCGCCGAACTCGCGGGCGCCGCAGCAGCCGGGCACGCCGGGGCGACCGCGCCGGCGCCCGGATCTCACGCTGCCGCTGCCGCAGCGGGACCTGACCTCCCTGGCCGTGCCGCTGCCCCTGCCGCTCCCGCCGTCGTCCGCGCCGTCGTCGTCGGGCTCGCTGTCGGGGCCGGCGTCGCTGGGCGCGCCCACCCCGCCGACCTCGGCCGGGTCCGCGCCGCCGAACCCGCCGCCGCTGTGCGAGCTGGAGCGCGTGCGGCGCATCGGGAGCGGCGCCGGCGGGACGGTTTGGATGGTGCGGCACCGCCCCACGGGGCGGGCCTACGCGCTCAAGGTGCTGTACGGCAACCACGACGACGCCGTGCGGCGGCAGATCACGCGCGAGATCGCCATCCTCCGCACCGCCGAGCACCCGGCCGTGGTGCGGTGCCACGGCATGTACGAGCAGGCGGGCGAGCTCCAGATCCTGCTCGAGTACATGGACGGCGGCTCCCTGGAGGGCCACCGCATCACCGACGAGCACTTCCTGGCGCACGTGGCGCGGCAGGTGCTCAACGGCATCGCCTACCTCCACCGGCGCCACATCGTGCACCGCGACATCAAGCCCTCCAACCTGCTGATCGACTCAGGGCGCCGCGTCAAGATCGCCGACTTCGGCGTGGGCCGCATCCTGAACCAGACCATGGACCCCTGCAACTCCTCCGTGGGCACCATCGCCTACATGAGCCCCGAGCGCATCAACACCGACCTCAACGACGGCGCCTACGACGGCTACGCCGGCGACATCTGGAGCTTCGGCCTCAGCATCCTCGAGTTCTACCTGGGCAGGTTCCCCCTGGGCGAGAACCTCGGCAAGCAGGGCGACTGGGCCGCGCTCATGTGCGCCATCTGCTACTCCGACTCGCCGCAGGCGCCGCGCAGCGCCTCCACCGAGTTCAAGAACTTCATCAGCCTCTGCCTCCAGAAGAACCCGGCCAAGCGCCCGTCCGCGATGCGGCTGCTGCAGCACCCGTTCGTCGCCGCGCCGCAGCATCAGCCGCAGCCGCAGCCGCAGCCCCTCGCCGCCCCGCCGTCGTGATGACTCTCGCCACAATTCCAACCAGCCGATCGATTTGACTCCCCCGCCGCCGCCGTCAGTGATCCGATGGGGGAGACGAGACGGGTGGATTATTGCCGGATTGGTTGGCTGGCAATGAGATGTGGGAATTCATTCAGGCTCTTGATCCATTGTTGCTGCTGTCGCTCGCTCCAGGAACTATTAAGTACTCGTCTTAGCACTCTTTTTCCTCCTCTCTTGATCCTTTTCAATATCCATGTTCTTCTTCCAAATGATGATCATATAATATGAGTTGTTAAGAAAGCAATCGCGTTCCATTTTTTCGCTATATATATATATCAGTCACTGCCTCATCACTGGGATGGGAAATCGTGGAGTGGCTGGTGGTGGTGATCGACCCATCGGACATACTCCTGGTGGAGAAGATGATGATGACATCACCGGCATGGCAGCCTTGATGCTGGCTTCTTGGATTCCGTAATCCTGGATGGATTGGGCGGATCAAATCTTCGCCCATTTTCTTATTAAATAAACCAAACTAAAAATAGAGGTAGACGGTGAAAAAGATGGATCAAATCTTGAAAACGAGAACCAAATCGACTTTTATTTTCCCCCTCCGGTGGTTTGCGGGAACTGATCCGCTCTGTTCCTTTATTCTCTTCTTCCTTGGTCTTGTGCAAGAACGGACGGCTGCCGAGGCTGGCTGGCTCTCGTTTTGCTCTCGCGTTTGCTTCTTTTGGGCCCCTCTGCCGTGGGAGGCACCCCTCTGCATGCAGCATGCTTGGCGTGCCATCCTATTATTTTTATTTTTTTCCACAGTAGTAAAAGGAAGCATACGAGAGGGCAGAGAGACATGGAAAAGCACGGCAAAGGAAGCGAACTGCTGTGCTGGCTTGGCTGCTGTGCGCCGGCGCTCTGCCGTGTCTCTGTGTGTGTGAGAGGAGAGGGGGGGTTTGCTTGGAAATGGATAGATTTGCAGGCCTGAGAAAGGGGCGGCACATAGGAAACGGATCAACGGCACTTCCAGGTGGGCCCGGAGGGACATTGCCCGTGTGTTCCTCTGATCTGACGAGGAGGGGGCCGTGTGAATAGTGTGTGTTCGCAGTGAATGGAGGCACGCCCTCCTCATGCCCTGTGTATCCCGACTGACCTGATCTGAGAATCTGAGATGAGGTGAACGTCCCCCCGGGGCAAATTCCAGCGCAGGACGCAGAAACTGCTTTGGAAGTTCATTCCCTGCCAGTGCATGACGGGGTTGCATTGCATTTGCATGGGAGGAGAAGCTCCCTGCGCGCGAGTGCGTCACTGCTGCCTGACGAAACAGCTACGATAGGATGGAGATGAGAAGTGGTATCGCGCACTAAAATACTAAACAAGTCGTCGTCGGAGTAGAAGCTGTGGTGTGTTTCGGGCCGCGCGTTTGGTGAATTTAGGCTCTCTCTCTCTAACGGAAGTCTTAAAAGGATTCTTACAAAAAACTGCAGAAACACTGTTTTGCACGGTAGTTGACGTGACGCACGGAGTGGAACGTGAGGAGGAACGAGAAATGTCGTTGGCGATACAGTACAGCTCCGAGTGTGCTGATGACGTGCAGGGAGAGCGTTGGTTAACGAACGGGGCCGGGCGACGGCGTCTGGATTGGTGGATCACCGTGCCGTGCGGGGGCGGCGCTGGGGTTCCATTCCATGGGCCATGGCTCGTCGCTCTGGGAGAGGGACCCAACGGAAGGATGCCAAAAAATCTCAAAAAAGTTGGAAGGGAAAAGCGCAGAGGGTAGCACAGCGCTAGCTGCAAAAAGGCCAAGCGTAAGCGTTGGTGAAACGAAACGAAAGGTGCGGTGCCTGCCTGAGCCTGAGCCTGGCACGGCGCGTGCATCGGTGGCGAGGAGCAGTGGAAGCGCATAGGCCGTCCTGTTCCTGCCGCGTAGCCCTGCCCACCGTTTGGAAGTTTCGTCTCGGCGACGGATCGCCGGCGTCACCGTATCTACAGCACAGTGTACTAGCACTAGCCCTGGGATAGTACTGTACTCCTAGTAGGCGCTGCTCGGCAGGCAGCTCTGGCACGAGCGCCATTGCTGCTGCGTCATGGGGCCCAGCCGCCCATGCCATCCAGGCTCCTCCGACCACAGGGCAGGGGGGCGCCGCGCGAGCGGGCACGGGCAGCAGCAGGAGGAGGTTTTTTTTGAAACCGAACGAGCGAACGTGATGAGGTGAGATATTGAGATCCCATCTGGCATCTGCCCAGCCGACCCCGAAGCGCTCTGACCCTGCGGCGCTGCCTGCCAACCTCGTTCGGCGACGCGATGCGGCACGCATTTTTCTGGGTGGGCAGCTCGCCGCTCTGCCTCCTCCTCATCTTCTGCTCTGCTGTTGGTTGGTGATTCAGGGCCATGTGTCTCCCGTGCTGTCTACACCACCACCAATGGGTGCTTGGGATCTGGAGCGGATCCCTAGGCATCAAAGCGGAGCGCGCCGCCGGCACCGGGCGGGCGCGGGGGCCATCTCGCGTCTTTTCTTCGCTTTCTTTGCCCCGAGGATGCATTGACGTGGTGCACGAGACAGGACGCCGACGGGAGGGGCCTGGCGTTGGCACAGGACAGGAGGCCGGGGACCAGGCTCTGGTCTGGGCCTCACATATGATAGCCATGTCACATCACATCGGCGGCCAAAGCCGAAAGCCATCCTCTCTCTCCCCCCGTGCCCGACGGCCGTGCTGGGCACGGAGGGTGCAGTGTGTTGGTTTTGGCGCGTTCCGACGATCGACGACGGTGTCCCCGCTCGCCCAGCACGCGTCCAGAGCTCTCACCCTCCAACAAAGCCGTGCGACCGCGGCAACCCGCGGCATAGGTGGTTCGCGGCGATGGGCAGAAAGGCCGGCCGGCAGCGGTCGCGCTCGTCTTGGCTTTTGCCGACCTCGGCGGGGCCTCTGCTCGCGAAGGGTGAGCGCCGAATGCATCGCCTTGCATGCGTGCCTCAAATCTATCTCTCGTTCGTTGATTCTGCGTTTGATAGTTTCACACAGGTCGCCGGTTCTGACGAGGACAGCGGGAGGCCTTGCCCGTCTCTGCCTGTCGATGCAGCGCATCCAGACCGTGTGGTGCGGCTATGTGGACAGGATTACAAGCCGCCTAGTGCCCCGGGGACACGACACCAACTTTTGCTTTTGCACGCCCGAGAGCAGACAGTTTCGGGAAATGTCACGATGCTCCAAACACGTGGTTGCTGGCTGCCCTTCCAGCGCCGGACACACAGAATGTGAATGTCATGGTCCCGTGCCGTCACCAGTGGCCTCGGCAAGACGAACGAGATCCAAACCATGTTCTCCTGTCTCGTCCTTCCCAGCAGTAGTCACTAGTCAGCATTTACACACATTGTGGAATGCGGATTCCAGCATGACTTTAGGGTAGGACAGACAGACAGTCGGTACGGTACCCCGATTTGTCTTTGAAATTTCGGTCCGTTTACACGATTCAAATGGAGTTCCTTTTCTTACAAAAAAACTAAACGCTGCACAGTTAGTACTGGTAGGACAGCTTGATGCACAGCCGGCATTGCCATGGCGCTCTGCTTCTGCCAGAGCTCCATCGGTTAACAGCGCTCACACACTCGTCTGCTCAGACCTGGGGGGATACAGATACTCGTCAGCTCAGCAGCTAGTAATTAATCTTCAGTGGTCAGTTCCTCGGCGATCGACCAGCAGCTAATAAAAATCTTCAGTCGTAGTTGGACCTCCACGCTGGCATGGCGGGCTGGTTCGCGTTCGAGCCGTGGTGCGGCCTCCCAGCTAGCGCTGGATCGCTGGACGCGTCGTGTCGCGGCTGCGACGAGTGGAAGGCGGCGGAGCTGCGCATGCCGCCGCGGCCGCTCAAGGGGTTGCAGAGGTCCATGCTGTCCTCGCCGAGCGCGCGGAGGCGGTTGAGCTCGGGGAGCACGACGGTGGCGAGGTCGGGGCGGTCCTTGCGCCGGAGCTCGCAGCAGCGGAGCGAGACCTCGGCGAAGCTGTGCGCCTCGTCCAGGGGCCAGTCGTGGACGGCCGGGTCGAGGAGGTCGGCGAAGGTGCCGCGCTCCAGGGCGCGGCCCACGTGGTGGGTGAGCCCCATGGGCGGCCGCGCCGTCACGATCTGCAGCAGCATCACTCCCAGCGAGTACACGTCCGACTTCACGCCCAGCATCCCCGTCTGCTGGTACTCCGGGTCGATGTAGCAGAAGGTGCCCGCCGCCGACGTCATGTGGCACTGCGTCACGCTGTCCGCCACGGACGGCGGCACCAGCCGCGCCAGCCCCACGTCGCTGATCTTGCTCACGTAGTTGCGGTCCAGCAGGATGTTGCCGGGCTTCAGGTCCCGGTGCACCAGCGGCTCGGGCTTCGCCTGGTGCAGGAACAGCAGGCCCGTCGCGATCTCCGCCGCGATGCGGAACCGGTGCTGCCACGGGATCACCGGCCCGCCGCCGCGCCGGAACAGGCAGTCGTCCAGGCTGCCGTTGGCCATGTACTCGTACACGAGGCAGCCGTACTCGGGGCAGGCGCCCAGGAGGAGCACCATGTTGGGGTGCCGGATGCAGCTCAGCACCTCCACCTCCTGCTGGAACTGCGACCGCCCCTGCGCCGCGTCGGGACGGAGCACCTTGATGGCCACCGGCGTGTGGTCCAGGTGGCCCTTGTACACGGGGCCGTACCCGCCCTCGCCGACCTTGCGGGCCTCGTTGAACCGGTCCGTGCCGAGCTCGATCTCCTCGATGGTGTACCTGCGGTACCGCACGGGCTCGCGCGCGCCGGCGCCCATGGACCGGAACCGCTCCTCGGCCTCCTTGAGCGCCTTCATCTCCGCGCTGATCCGCTTCTGCGCCTCCAGGTCCGCCACCCGCTGCGACGCCTCGGCCGCCTCCATGGCCGCCCGAGCCTTGGCTTTCTCCTGCTCGATCAGCGCCATGGCCGACTCCTCCGTCAGCCGCGTCTCCTGCGACCGCTGCTCCTCCTCCATCTTCCAGCGCTGCAGCTCCATCGCCTTCTGCTTCGCGCTCAGAGCCTCCTTGCACGCCGTGCTGTACATGTCCATGGTCTGCTTCAGCTCCTGACGCAGACGCTTCATCTCCGCCTCCATCTCGTCCTGCATGCACACCGTCGTCATTTGATAGATATGCATACCTACCAGTTCGTCCACAAAAAAATGTGTTTCCTTTGATCGTACGGTACCGTAGGCTGGGAGCACCACGAGGAGGTGCTGGTCTGCGAGTGCGACGTGCTGTCGTTGCCGAAGGAGTCGCCGCCCCACCTGCTGGGCGTGCGCGACGCCTCGAAGCTGTGCTGCTGCTCGGGGCCATCCGACCCACTCGACAGCCGCGGCGGGTACCGCTCCGTGCTCCGGCGAGGGGCGGAGCCGATGAACGATATGTCCGACGACTCGGGCAGCGAGAAGTCCGGGAACGCCTTCCGCACCGATCCCCCGGTAAGCCCCGTCCTCGCGAACGGCGACCTGTCCGTCCGCTCGAGAGACAGCTCGATCATTAACTCGTTGCCGGAGACAGCTCGAGAGTTGGATGGCGCGGAACTCACATGATCTGGTTCTCTTGAAACATCGGTGTCCCGGCCACATCAGCTCTTGACGGAGGCGGCGGCGTCCATTTCTGCGCGGGCGCTTGCTCGTGCTTGGGCCCCTGGATCATGGTCCGGAGCGGCGACACGGCCGGCGCCTGGCGGACGGCCTGCCGCACCGACGTCACCTTGCCGCCCTTAGTGACGACGTACACTGTGCAGAAGTCCGGCGCGGTCTTGGAGATGGTGCTGCAGATTTCCGCCTTGAACCTTCACAGAACATGCCAGGATGCCTCTCTCTGTTCAGAGACCTCGACGGTATGTTCAAGGAATGACATATATGGAGAGGGGGGGCATTTCTCACCGGACGAAGCCACCCCTGGCGGTGGCGCCGACGACGAGCTTCTCGATGGCGGCGTGCGCGGCGAACTCGACGATGGACTTGGCCACGTCGTGGTCGTCCAGTACCACGTCCTTGCAGTGGATCTGCGTACAACGATCACGTATCACACATTCACACTTCACACCTGCAGGCGTCGTGAAATTGCACCGTATGTGACGCTGCGGTTACGTTTCATGCGTGCGCGTACGTACGTCTTTACGTGTGCAGAAGCAGCGGAACGGGAGGAAGAGGTCCTTCATCTGCGGGTCCGTCGGCTGCTTGTACCCGGCGGCGTCCTCCACCCCACCTGCACGGCCGCACGCACGCCGTCGTCAGAGCACACAGAAGCTGACGAGAAAATTTCGGCCAAGGTCATGGCAGGAATGCTCGCCTGAGGTGCCCTTGGCGTTGACATGGACGAGGACGATGGTCTGGCCCTTGTGGACGAGCGTCTCGGTGGCGTACTTGAGGGCGTTCTGGCTGTTCTTATCCTTGTCGATGCACACCGCCACCAGCGGGTAGCTGCCGCCGGTGTCGCCGTCCTTCCCGTCGCTGTACTTGCCCATCCCCTGGTCGATCGAGCCTCTAACGCTAGCTTTTCGATGCTATTTCGGATCGATTTGAGTTTGACCCCCTATGATTTCTAGGCTAACTTTCTACAATACTGATGTTAGGAGCACATCCCCTCATCAAAGGTAACGGTCTTGGGGCTTGGGGAGGGGTGGTGTACAGAAGAGGATTTTGGGGGCATCTCATTTAGATTTCTCTACTCATGTTCTTTGACCTCTATTGACTATAATTAGAGCGGCTTCGCAATGTTTACCATGTTCGTTTTGGGGGAGTCAGCCGATTCGACGGGCAACCACCAGTTATCCCCGTCCCATTTTCTGCTAAGCAGGAGGTAATTAGATGGTGGCGGATAAGAGATGATGTGGATCTCAACCTATTGTGAGTCCTTCAGAAGAAACCTTCTGTTCTGGACAAGGCCGATGCTGCCTCTTACCATCACCTACGACTTTAATCAGGTGCATCCCCATGACCCCATGTTTCTGGTGCAGAAATGACGCTACAGGGGGCAAGAGTAAAAAGTGACACCGGAGATCTTCCGAATTTCAACCGATGGTGTAAATGCCCATTTACAAAAAATTTACACTGTCAAGTTAATATTTACATTAGTTACACTTATCATGACACTAACAGTAACAAGAACGTTCATCTGGCGGTACGCGTGGGCACATGCTTATCTGCTGCTATCAATCGACTAAATAGTCTAAGTTACCAACCACAAAAATGATTGATGTCTTGTCAAGACAAATTGATCAGTACGCAATTCTTTGTGTTCACCAGGAAGTTTACTTGTCTAGACTAGAAAGTTGTCTATCATATGGTATATCACGTCTTCTCCGTCTGAATTAATTGGATGGATCCTAACCTGCAACCATCATAAGCCCACAGGAAATGCTTACACTTTCTTCAAACTGCAATGCTACATTTTTATACAATCTAATGAATCCTGCATATTCAATCATATGGCAATACAAGGAAGTGGCATATACATCAAAGAAAAGGTTCGCGGATACTAGAAACAATAAGAACATTTCAGATTATTCCGACCTAACAGGTAATTTGTCATAGTACTTGGCAGTTCAACTCCCAATTTGTGGTTTAGTTGTACCATAAATTCATGGTTGGTTAAATGACTGCAAGTGCAGCTGTCAAAGAATAAGTGTCTGAAAATGGCTTAAGTGGTACTCCAATCTTACCTGAATGTTATTATGGGCGTTGTATCTTAGCCAGCTGTTATGAAAGCATACATCTACACGTTCCCAGGTCACTTGTGTAAGGCCACGGATCATCAACTCTGTAATAACAGACGTCTTAACACAAAGCCAGCAGAAAACCCACTGCTGCAAAATTTCTGATTTGAAGCATGTGCAGTGTACATCTTACCCTAATTGGTAATCTTAATTAGCTAAGCTTATTAATTAACAGGCAGCATTCGGCAGCATTTCAGTTGGCAGCTTCTCAAGCCTTTATGTCATGCAACTTTAGTACTTTACGCAATATCTATCAGAGTAGTTATTACCTTCTAGGCTGTCTGCAGGTGAATCTTCGGCAGACTCCTCTCGACGATGATCCCCTAAATTTCCTTTTTCGACATTAATTACATGAGGATACTTTTCATCATTCACGGTTAACTTGAGCTGGGAAACAAAGAAAAGGGCACATTATTAAAAGATGTGGTAAGGCACAAGAAGACCTTCATTGCCTCTTAGTAAATAGGAATGCCAGTTTACCTTTGGTAATTCATGCTGACGCCGAATTGATGATGTTCTCCAGCCAACTATATCTATTACGATAAGTTAAGGGCACGAGGAAACAGATTCTTTCAACTGTCAAGGGGGGAGGGGGGAAAGTCCCCACCTGGATTTATATTTCCATCATCATTTTCGCCCTGAAATGGCCTATTAATTTACAAGCATTAAGGGAAAAACAGGCGGGTCAGGGACCCCTTTTAGGGGCCATTACACCAATTACACTCCATGCGCCAAACAATTAGAAAACAGATATCTTTGACAGTGAACTCATAAATTGATGCAATGCATAGAAAATTGTAGCATCAGTAGGATACGATCATATGTCACATTAGCATAGGCAACATGGCGTTTGAAGGAGCGCAAAGCAGACCTGCATAAAGCAACAGTGTAACGAGGGATGTTTGAAGGTAACATATGAATGTTAGAGATTGCTATCACTTGGTGCAATTACTGGAACCGTACATGAATTTTCCGTCATCAGCAATCTTCAACCATTCTTAGGAGAAGTGGAGGCTTCCCATCATCCCTGTCTGTGAGGAATAGATGTTTACCAGTTCTCCCAACTATAAAATGTGCGGCTTCTGCAGCAGTTCTCTCCAAAAGTGGGACACCAAAAAGAAAGGGGAGCTGAAAGGAAAACACAAATATAAAAATGAACAAGGGTCTTAGTTACTGTCTTGCTGATACTGTTTTGTTATTGAAACAGACATTACCACAGTGAAAATTAACAAAGGAGAAAGAATGTCAAGGTATTCAGGAGTGAGAATGCAAATTAGAAAATGTCTGGGTTTCTGAGCTATTTGTCCATGCTAATATGACGAAATCACGAAAAATCGAAAATGGATAAGAGCTATATGAGACAGAAGGGTCAGAAACTCTAGACTCATTGAGCTTTGATGAGGTGATAAAAAGGACAATAATAACATAGCATAAGTAACAGGCATTCACAACTGCAAGTAAGCAAATAACCACGAAACTTACTTGTTTATTCCACCTTGAGCCCAAGTGTGGTGTCGCAGATGTAATAAAATTGATGGGTTCTAAACCAGCTATTTTACCACAGGCAGGAAATTTTTGCTCATCAAAAGGCTTATCATTGTTCACGGTGGTCTCAAAAAGTTTTCCGATTGCATATCTTGTTACTAAACCGCCAAGCGAATGAGCAACAAAAGATATCTTTCTCAAGTTTCTTCTCCTCTGAACAATTTGTCGAACCTGCATGATATATATTGGTTTCATCTTGTACGCTTCCAATTAAAAGCACAGTGCTATATTTACCATATGCACAGTACTACATTGCTATATTTAAAAGCACAGTACTAATATGACACTTTTACCATATTTACTAGATTATTAAAAGCACAGTACTCAGCTATGAATTGGCAAAGGCCAACGGACACGGAAAATGAATCTATTAAAAGGCAAAGTAATTGGTTTAGTGAAGTTACTAGTTTGCTGTACCTCCTCGGCAAGCCTTTCACCCATTAGGTCAACTCCATCATATGTTAATTTTGAATGGTTGCTCTGACTACCTGCAGTCAAGAAATAAAAATACAAGTACTCTTACAATAGCACACACTGGTTTACGTTTCACTACTCAGGTCAACAAGAGTGCATAGTGGAAGTTGAAATAAACTTGACAGTTGACAAGGCAAACAGAGTAGCATGAGGTACCCATAGAAATGACATAACATAATTGTACCTTTAGACTAGATTGCATCGCACATCACTCCCATTTGCATAATAATTTCAGTGAACTCAAATGAACTCAAACTATGACTGTAACCTACTATATCTTGTGCTTACTAGCGTTGCAAAATTTTCTCAGGGTCTGCTTTTAGAATAACACTGACATGCACCTGCAGTCTGCAGAATTTTACCTTTTACAACTGTCCTATAGTGACACCAACTCACAAGATTCAGTCACATCTGAATCTTTGGCAACCAACCAAAATCATCCCGAACTTCGATTTTGTTTTCTCTATTAAGATTGACTACACACCTCTATGTTCTATACCCTCCTTCCGTCTCTTTGAAGGAACCGATTCAACGTTTGCAGTGACACATTACACCCATTTTAAATGGAAGCGCGCAGCTAGTACAAAGTATGAATACTCACGATGCACGAAGACTTTCCCCGGCAGTCTCTTCACAAACTGCTCTGCTGCAAACTTCCAATCCGCCGAACTGATAGGCCACAAAATTTGCTGAAGTAAGAGTTCCAGTCTAACATCTAAAAGCAAAACGAGTACGCACACGGCGCGCACACACACCTCCCGTACAGCCCGTTCACCATGACGACGAGGTGATCAGCCTCGTCCCCACCGGCCTCCTCTTCCTCTCGGCTCCTGGCGGCCTTACCCTCAGCGTCCGCCGTCTCCTCCGCCTCCGCGGTGGGCTGCGGTAGACGCTGCGACAGGAAGCACCGCATCCAGTTCGCCAGGTCCAGCTTCTCGCCCCCCGTCCGCGGCTTGCGCCCGGGCAGGAAGCCTAGGTCGAGACCAAGCCCCGGCTGCGGCCACCGCGAACTGCCCCGGCTCCTGCCTCGGCTGCGGCTGCGCGCCGGGGGAGCGCTGGGGGACTGGCCCATGAGGGACGCAGCGGCGGCGGTGGCGGGGGCGGCGAGGAGGGGATTGAGAGAAGGCGGAGGCAAGGGAGCACGTGGCGGAAGGGTAGGATCTGGAAGACGCGGGCATTTCCCGGTTGGGTTGGCGTCCCACGTCAGACGGTTCTCGAATCGCTGGAAAGACTAGCGGGCAGTTGGCCAGCTGCTCTAGAAAATCGACGACAGCGATTGGCGGGCGGAATCTTGTCCGGGCGCTGCGCGAGAGGCGAGGGTTTAGGTATTGTTCGCTCGTTCGGAGCCGCTCGTTTGGAGCTGAGTGGCGATCCGCTCTAGAAGAGGGAACCGTTCTCACAGGGAACACTTGTCAAACCGTGTAAGTGAGTTTTTTTTCAATCGTTGTTTATTTTTTTTATCTCTTTCAATATTTTTCTTTTTTAATGTGTATCAAAAAATTACGATAAAAAATTATTATCCTAACTTTCTTCCACTTCTATCTAAAACATAACTCTTTTTTCTTTTTTTCGATAATTTTATTGAAATATAATTTATTAGGATAACTTTTACGCAATCATAATTTATCACGATAATGTTATATAAGCATAACTTATCACGATATTTTATATAAACATAACTTATTAGGATAATTTTATGAAAGCATAACTTTATCACGATAACTTTATGAAAGCATAATTTTATCACGATAACTTTATGTAAGCATAACTTATCACGATAACTTTATGAAAGCATAACTTTATCACGATAACTTTATAGAAGCATAACTTATCACGATAATTTTATAAAAGCATAACTTCATCGCGATAACTTTATGGAAGCATAACTTATCACGATAATTTTGTGGAATCAGTAACTTTATTACGATAATTTTGTGGAATCAGTAACTTTATCACGATAATTTTATGGCAAACGTAACTTTATTACGATAACTTTTACGTAACTTATATTTATGGCATAATTTTTTTACAACCTATATATAAATGTGGTCTTGTTTTGTTTGTTAAAAATAAGAGGATCGCAGATATGAAATCAGTTTAGTTAGTGGACATCTTAATTAGGAGTTATGTAGAAAAAATAAAGTTAGGAACGTTCCGTTTCCATGCATGCAGTGTTTAACCAACCGAATGGAGGAACCGATGGAGCCCACGACACTTGGAAAGCGGCATCATGCGCACGGCGCTCAGGAGTAGAGATGTGGGGCCGCGACAGCGACGTGAGAGGAAAAGCGCTGAGACCACGTGCACGTGAGGCCACTGGTCTGATCGCTCGCTCAATTCGCTCATAACGAGCGCTCACGAAATATACAAGGGACCTCAGTGGGAGAAGGAAAGGAATTTCAGGGTTGCAAATAAAAAGTTTGTGTATGACGTGGCATTTGGTCCTCGTTTGGTCATCCTAACAGAGGTGTCTCTATCTCGCTGGCTGAGTACAACGATATAGCCCAAATGGATGACCAAATTGCAATTTGATCCTCTGTTTGGTCTTTATTGTTGTACTCAACCGCTTAGTCCAACAAGACTAACCCTCTGCAATGGACCTTCTAGAATCTGGACTCCATGTGTGCCTGCTTTGCCTGTTTACTCTAGGGGTCTAGGATCGGGTGCTCTCTTGGAAAGGATTTCTTCTGTCCGTCCTAGACTAGCCCGACGAACTTTGACAGCATTGAGGATCGGTGGAGTAGGGCGGAGTCTCTTCTCCCAAGAGACCGCCGGAGAGACTTCAATGGCGTCTTCATCTACACCATGTGAAACATTTAGAAAGAACGCAACCGGAGGATCTTTGAACACACCTCGCTTCCCTCGCTGCAGGTAGGCGTGAGAGTTAGAGAGAACTTGTCTTTGTACAGGGCTGCGACCCGCTTACACGATCCGAGCTAGAGCCCTTCGGTGGTTTGTTTTTATCGCTCTCTCGTGTCCCGGTGTGCCATGAACCGGGCGTACTGTGTTGTCTGATTTTTACCTCTCTTAATGAAAGGCAGACCTCATGCCACTTCGTTTAAAAAAAAAGTCCAACAGGACTATCCCACTTCCAATTTAAACTCCACTCCATTTGATCTGTGTTGGATCCTCCGGTGGAACACGGTCTTTGTAGGCATGCGCCACAAAATTGGCTACTTGGTTAAACTTGGCCACTCGTCTGGTGCTCGATTTCTTTTTCCAGAAGATTGATTTCCCAACCTCTTGCTGATTCAACAAAATGTCGGTTCCAGCATCTTTATTCAAACTTCACTCTATCTATAAAGAGTTGAGTTTAAAATACAAAGTGAGATATAAGATGGGGATAGAAGACTTGGTGATAACAAACTTATAACGACCATTTCCTACTATGGATGCCCATACACGCACTCTGCTAGAAACAATCTTAGGGCTCATTTGGATCTCTAGAATTGGAATTTCATTTGTTCTCCACTAATATGAGAAAAAATAGCTAATCTGAGAGCTTTGGGGAAAGAGAGCAAGGAGGCAGGGGTTCACAACTTCATGATATAATTCCAAATAATTCATAGGTAGATGAGAAGAATCACTTTCTCTTGGATTAATACATATGTGGAATTTGATGGAACGATGGATTCCAATCCACATGCATAATTGGCTTAACTATTTAGTCACATTTCAATTCTCCTCAGTTCTAATGAAAAAAACGGGCCTCAGTGTTTTTTGTTTTTCGGCTTTACCTTAGCTAAAAACATCTATGAAAAAAAGGATAATTAAGAAAAGTAGGCATAGGAAGGCCATTAGAAGTAAAATCTTTGACTACTCTTTCGTATGGCAAAGTTAGTCAGTTTGAAATAACCTCCAATAAAAATAACTTGCATAAACGATGCACATTTTTTTCTCAACCACAATATCATTACGACAAGACCAAATTACCAAAAAGAATAGAGAGCCGCCGCACCCATAAGGATGTCTTTTTTTTTTCATTATTTGCTTTATCTCTCAGCCATATACCTCCTAGCACATGAGATAATGCTTTAGGTGGCATTAACACAATTGCTCCATTTTCAATGGAAGCATATTGTTATTTGGGGAGTACTAAGAGCGCTATATATTCTTCTACTTATAATGCGGCCAATGATGGCATGATACATAGCCTGCCAAATTGATGGTAATACTGTTTTCTATTTTTATGAGAAATTTTAATATCTATGTTATTTTGTAAACAAGCATCATAAGAATTAGCGCTGTGACTTTTTTGGAACCTGATGTTAGTAATAGTAAGCTAGCACAAGCACAGGCAGGCAGCCGGCACTCATAAAAAAGATGAGGTTGTACTTCAAACAAGTTTAGTTGCTTAATAAAATAAATCATTTGTATACAATGGCATTTGAAATTTGGTATAAAAAATTCCATCCGTTTGCGTATTTGCTAGTATCTAGGTAGCTCGAAATCTTTTTATTCTATTTGTAAGTGGGTTTGTCCACGATTCAGCGCAATTAGACCATTTCTCGGTGGTTCCCAGCTACTTATGGACTCAAAGACAGACTATGTTTTATTTCCATAGGGAGGCTTAGAATCCAGTTACTGGATGGCGTTGCAGGCCGCAAATTCACTTCAAAATTAGCCATCGATGTCGGCCTGAAATCAAATCAAATCATTATCGGATTTCAAGAGAAGGATAATAACTGGGCCGCTGTCTTTTGTGGTCACCAAGGCCTGGGAGGCCCAATAGCAAACATGGGGCCTTGTGCTGTCGTCGGGTCTTGAGCTTCCAATTGATGGGCCAAGCGTATCATCTACTGACCCCAAATGTTGTGTTGCTGTTCCAGACGAGTTTTCTTTGCTCGCCATGCAGGAAATGTTGGAGCGGTGTCCTCTGCATTGCATTATGCACTTGCAGGAGATAATATAACATTGCTAATTCCTCAACGGGCCAGTCGCACCATTACACGAGGGACTGCAGCAGACGAACCTTCCACGCACACGCAGCGCGCGCAGGCACCGACTGACGAGCCCCTCGATGTTAGATGCGGTCTAGAGTGAGGCACGCACAGCCACAGCCACAGCCACATGAACGCATGTGTAGTGTGCTCCCACGCCATGTCAATGCTTCTCTTTCCGCAGAACTCTTGCACGGGAACCGTTAAATTAATTACACTGGCACCGAACAAATCGCACCCCAAACTAAACCCCCTTTTCCAAGCGTTTACTTGAGCTGCAGGCTGACCGGCCACCAGACTCCGATCCATCCTAGGCAGGCATGACTCGGTGCTCCTCTGGCGGCCTGAGGCTTGCATAGATTTTGCCCAAGCTGTCAAACCGACCAATGGAGTCGAGATTCGAGACTCGAGAGGAACAATTACGCCAGCACTGTTCGTACACTGCCAGCCGAATTATGAAATCGCGCAAAGTCAAACGAGGCCGGACACGGCGCCCTGCCTCGGTTGATCGCGAGTTGCATGCAGTTGGCCCTCAATGTACGTGCCCCCATCACGGCATCACATGGCATATGGTTCTGCGTCGATCGGTCGCCATGTGTATGTAGGCTTGCAGATTTAATTTGCAGATCTACTATCTCTGCTACTTGATCCTGCCGCTGATACAATAGTAGTAGTAATTACTCGTAATAACCTTTGTTAACGGCAGATGGGTTTCTTAATTGTCAGCGATGCTCGAGTATATAAGGACCAGTCCCTCTCGGCATTGGCCATTACCAGCATTTCTTACACAGCTTAGGAGCTACCTAGACTAGTGTACGTAGCTAGGAGCTGCTGGAACACCGGTCTCCACCATGGAGTGCAGCTCAAGCACCCGGCTCTCGTGCTGCCTCCTCCTGGTCGGCGCCGTGCTGCTCTCCTGCTCCCCCGGCACGGCGGCCGCGCCCGCCGCTCGCCGGCTGCTGCAGACGTGCCTGGGCCAGGACTTCGACGTGCCGCACGCGCACCTCCGCGCGCGGAACAACGTCCGCCCGCTCAAGTACACCGAGGAGCTCTCCGACCGGGCGGCGCGCTGGGCGCAGCGGTTCGCGGGCAACTGCGCGGCCGCCTCGCCCGCGGCCGGCGTCAACGTGTTCCTGGGCTCCGCCGGCGCCACCTGGCTGCCCAGCGACGCCGTCACGGCCTGGGGGGAGGAGGAGCAGAACTACGACTACGGCTCCAACTCCTGCGCCGCCGGCAAGGCCTGCGGCAGCTACACGCAGATGGTGTGGCGGGACAGCAAGGAGTTCGGCTGCGCCACCGTCGACTGCGCCTCCGGGGAGACGCTCATGGTGTGCCACTACGAGCCGCAGGGCAACCTCATGGGGGAGAAGCCCTTCTGATCGAGTTCCCATGATCCCATCCCATGGGGAGGGGCCGGGAGCTACCAGGGCTCCTCATGATCAAGAGCTATATACCATGGATGCACCCATCTATGGTGCCAGTATTACCACCGTTGCTAATCATGTTTTTGCGCTGTTTTGAATTTCTTCTCACACCTAGCTAATTGAGATGATACGTATGTAGTATTATATGCCATGCATGGGAAATGAGAGAGTGACGAGCGTATAGGTTTGTCCTCGTTTGTTTTGTTCATGGCACCACCACATAAGAATCAAATCTGTCTCCTCGCGTATCTCATATACTTTTAAATTAGTTAGTGTTTCGAATTTCAGTTTTGTGTTAAGAAATGCGGATCATACATGTTCTGAAGTTGACCTACTATGCCAATTGCCAACACGCACAGAATGCATGCAGCAATTGTGTAAGCATTTAATAGTCTCCCCATCTTCCATCTCACAAAGAATGCGCTCCTAGTTTCGTCCCATGTCAAATTATTTTGTCCCGAGTAAAATTATATTGAGAATTAAGCAACTTTACACAAAAAAGAAGCTTTTTTTGAATAATTTACACAAAAAAGAAGTTGCCAATATTAACTATCTCAAATAAATATCATTAATATATTCATCATGAATTATTATATTTTTCATAACATATATGTTTAGTGTCACAAATTTGTAAGCAATGTTTGACCATGTTTGAATTTGGAAAAATATTTGATCAAATTATAAATTTTTTGTTTGTAGGCTTTATTTATGCCCCAAATAATACATACAAACAAGAAATTTATTATTTGAATAAATATTTCATCAAATTCAAAAGTTTGGCTTGGTTTGGCTTGGCCAATGTTGGCCTCAATTCAAACAAGCCCCTAATTCTCAAGGGTCAGTTTTTAGAGCTCTTTTTACTTTTGTGGAAATTGATTTTCCGAGAGAAATGTTTCTATATGATTATCTAGGATGAATATGAAGATGATAAAAAACGATTCTACGCATATAACTAGTTTCTTTCCAGTGCCTAGCCTCTTATAGTCATACTTCATCTGAGAGAACCGACTTCATAGAAGAATCTATGATCATTTCTCCGGTAGTCTTCTATAGAATTAGCCTGGTGCTGCTTTGAGAGTTCTATCAAACAAGCCTTAAATCTGTGTTTGAGAAACATGAAGGCTCCACTAGGATTTGGCGTGAGGTTGCACAGAGCTTGTGGAGTCCCATTCAGGATCCTCGTTCCGGTTCCATTGATGGGCTGGCCCACCAGAAGGTCCCTTGTGTCTAGTGTCTATTTTGGTAGGATGGGCCTTAAAACTAGCCACTAGGCCCAGTATGTATGAGCCCTTAATTTTGCATCGAGCAACTGGTATAAATCCATCTTCGATTCTAGCGATTTCGTCCTACTCCTAGCAACAACTTAGTAAGTGCCAACTGACGTTAAGTGAAATCATGATAAACATGGGAGGGAAGTGATGTCACAAACGCACAAATTTATACACGCCAAGTATGGATCAGCAGAAATAATGCCTGCAACATACTGATCGGTGTCTCTGATCAAATCAGGCAGATTAGAATGTCCCGGCTGGGCGCCGGCCGGCACACGCCGTAACGTCCAAATTAAGGAAAACACGATTCACTGAGGGCGACGGTGAAACATACGTACTCGACTGATTTGATTTACGGAGTACATCGTTCCCCCAGACGTACGAGACGCGGCCGCTACCCAAACTTGCTAGAAACTGGTCGCCACCGGCATTGCCAGCAGAGATGAAGTTAGACGAGACAGCGAGAGAGCCCCCCACCACTCCTTCCACCGCCGCATCCCGGAAGACCCCGCCGGCGGCCAGCGCGGCTCCGGCGTCCACCATACCCTCAAGCCCTGAGACTGGTAAGGCCCCCTCCTCTCTCTCTCCCCCGCTGCGGAGCCCTTCCTCCCGTCCCGCTTCCTTCAGGGGAGGACGAAGCGCCTTCGGTGGGCGGATGATGCCTCAGAGGAAGACGATGGTTCTCCAATGTCCTGGATGGAGGGGATGCCGTCCTACAAGGAGGCGCTCGTTGGCTCACCCCGCCGCCACGACTCGGGCCAGGCTGGCCCCGCCGAGCCACCGTGCGAGGAGACTCGTGACGCAAGTGCCGCCGTGGCCAAACCCAGGCGCAGACGAAGGGGTAAGCGTCGTGCTCGCCGTGGATCGCGTCACACTGTGGCTGCTGATCCGGTGATGCCGCGCCCTCCGGAGGTTGTGCAGGTTGCGCGCGTCCCAGCGCAGCTTCGGTTGGGGCCGGTCAGCCGTCGCAGGGTCTCGCCGCCGGACACAGAAGGGTGCAGCGCGTGTTGGCCGCGGACGAGCGACGCCTGGCACCCAGAGGGAGGCCGTCCGTCCCCGCGCCACGTGAACCGCACCGGCTGCCCGCGGAGCTGGCGGACCGCTGCCTCAATTGCCTCTCGTATGGACATCGCGTCGCCACCTGCAGACTGCCGACGAGATGTTGGCGGTGCCACGGGTTCCGCCACCTCGCCAAGGACTGCTGGGGAGCGCGGCGCCCGGTGCCGGTGACGGCCACAAAAGGCGACGTTGTGGGTCGGCGGGCTGGAAAAAGCCGCCGTGGCTGCTCTCCTCCGTCCAGTGATGCTCCGGCTGACGGGGATGGGCAGCGCCGGTTCGTGCGAGCTCGCCGGGGAAGTCCTCCCACGCCGCAGGGCTCGCAGGCCGAAGGCCCCACGCCGCCGCCCTCCCCGACTGGCCGACCGAGGAGCGCGGTGGCGATGGGATGCTGCTGGATGTGGATCTCATTGGCCTGCCGCCGGGCCACTTCCTCCTGAGGCCGCACCACGCGACATGCATCGTCGATCGCGACGAGGACATCGCGGCTGAGGAAAACCAGCTGTTTTCCGCCGTGGACTCCACTACCGTCTGCGCGTTGGAGGCTGTCACTGCCGCCCTTCGGGCCATCCCGGGTGTTAGCCGTGACGGCCTTACGGTGAAGTCGTTCTACCCCCGACAACTTCCTAATTCTACTGTCCAACGTCGTTGAGCGCGATGCGCTAATTCGGGTCGGCTCCATCCTGGTGGGCGACGCTAGGCTCACCCTGCGGCCATGGACGCGACTTCGACACGCCGAGCCGGAGGATCTCCTCTTCAAGGTTGATATCGCCATTGAAGGCATCCCGCCACACGCCTGGAGCCTGGAGACCGCAAGAAAGATCCTGGCGCCTTCCTGCTGGGTGGAGAAGCTGCACGACACGTCCAGGACCAAGGCGGACCTCTCCGCATGCCGTCTCACGGCTTGGTCTAGCAACCCGTCTAGCATTCCAAGGACGGTGACGTTCGGGGTTGCAGAGGAGGAGCGACGGGTGGTGCATGACGACCCCGTTCTTCAGCGCCCGTTCGACCACCTTCCGCCATATTCGCGCAAGAAGGTGATCCTGAATTACGCGCTTATTGTGCACATCCGGAGCATTGAGGATCTCTCGCCGCGGGAGTCGTCCTCACCGTCGATCTCTCCACCTTCATCCGACGACGAAGACTTCGACCCCTGCACGCGGGGGAATGGACATCCGCGCATCCAGGGCTTCATGTGCCACCGGGGGGTGGTGGACGGCTGCAGCCCGGGCGTGTTCGGCGGTGGTGGAGGTGCCTCCGCCTCCGGCGGCGGGAGGCGCGTCAGCGACGTGGGGCCTGCCACGACAGTCGATGGCAATCACGTGGTGGTTGGTGATCGGGCGGGCTGTTCAAACACTGAGGGCGTTCAGATTGCCCCGCTCGAGGGCCAGGGCTGCTGCTCCAAAGCTGCGGCCGCTGCCCAGTCAAAGGCGTGGGAGAACGAAGACCCCCTTCTTCTTACCATTCTTAGCTCAACAACAGCTCGGGACGGCCCAACGGCGCCTGACCCCATGCTTTTTGAGGTTGAGTTGGGCTCGTCAATTGAGGCGTGGCAGGGTCGGGTTGGGCCGTTGGAAGGTGCGCCCCAGACACAGACCTCCTTCGCCTCGCCGGTGCAGCTGCCGCAGCCGAAGATGGCGGATGCTTTTGGACAGTCCTCACGTGGTTCGGTGGAGGCTGTCCCCATGTCGTGCCAACCGACCGAGACAAACGCAGCTGGCGCGCCAGCTGACGCTGTGGACGAGCCGCTTTTGACCCTGGTCACAGCGTGCTCTCCGGCGGAAGGGGTGGTGCATGAGTCACAACTTGACGTCAACCGCCCAACGCAGCTCGACGAACCAGACATCGAAGAGTTCTTCTCATCCCTCCAGGTGCCGACGTCCTCGCTGCTACCGGCGCCTACGCTGGAGGCCGCCCCTGAGGTGGCTGGACCGCCGCTGCGAAGCAAGAGGATCGCGGCACAGAAGCTGGCCGGGGTTCCCGTAGCCAAGAGAGGCGAACTGGTTGTCATGAAACGTCTTGGTTACGAGGTCTCAGTTCCTTGCCCGACAGAAGACGAAGTGAAGAAATACAACTCCATCTATCATGGCTCCATGGCAACTGGGCATAGGGAGGCCATCTCGGAGCTGATCCCGGAGCTGTTCCCGGCGAGACACAAGGGTGGCCGCCGAGCAACAGCCACGACCGCATGACTGCGTGCGGATTTGCTCCCTAGCTGTCGTCCCTGATGGATAACTTGAAGCTCATTTCCTGGAACGTGCGCGGGCTGAACTCTAGGGCGCACCGCGACAACGTACGTACGATGGTAGACAGTATTAGGGCGGACATAGTCTGCCTGCAAGAGACTAAACTTAGCGTCGTGGCTAGTGACGCTGTGTATGCAATGTTAGGAATGCATTTCGTTGACTACGCCTTCCTCCCTGCGACGAACACAAGAGGCGGAGTTCTGATCGCCGCGAGAGGGCTGATGGTCGCACTGCACGACGTGCATCTCGGTTGTTTTTCGATCACGGTGCATGTCAGCACGGAGGATGCTGAGAGTTGGTGGCTCACAGCAGTGTACGGGCTGCAGGAGAGCCTCGAGAAGGTCCATGGGCCATTGTTGGTGACTTCAATCTCATCCTTGATCCGGCCAATAAGAACAACGACAAGATCAACAGGAGACAGATGCGCCTGTTCCGGCACTGCGTGGGTGAACTCGAGTTACAGGACTTACACTTGCACGGGCGTACTTTCACCTGGAGCAACGAGCGGGAGCGGCCGACTCTTGTGAGACTCGACCGGGTGTTAGTGTCCTTGGATTGGGAAGAGCTCCACCCCAACTCGCTGCTCCAAGCCTTGTCTTCCGATGCTTCAGACCACTCGCCGCTCCTTCTGCAGACCAATTTTGGTATTCAGCGCAAGCCGAGGTTTCATTTCGAATGTTTTTGGCCAAAGCTAGAAGGCTTTCATGAAGCCCTGGTCAGAGGCTGGGGCACGGCGAGGTCCGGAAGGGACCTTTACCACCAGCTTGATGATCGGTTTCGCAGCTTGGTCAAGGAACTGCAGAGTTGGTCTGCTAGGCGAGTTGGCATGATTAAAGACCAACTCGTGGCCGCAAGAGAAGTCATTCTTAAGCTTGATCGTGCACAAGAATCCAGAACCTTATCGGACGGCGAACTCTCCCTGCGCGCGACCCTGAAGCAGCGAGTGTTGGGGCTATCCTCGCTCGAGCGGACCATGGCTCGCCAGCGTGCCCGGGTCAGGCACCTTTCTGAAGGAGATGCAAATACGAGGTACTTCCACTTGATCGCGCGAGGAAAGAAAAAACGCATCTTTATTCCTGCTCTCAGTGTGAACGGAGCTCCGGTCGCTGGCCATGAGGGCATGGAGGCGGCGTTTTTTGAGCACTTCAACCTGGTGTTTGGCTCTTACGCGCAACGCGGACATAGGCTGAATCTAGGGGTCCTGGGGTACGAGGCAGCTGATCTTACTACTTTGGACTCGCCATTCACGCCAGAGGAAGTTTGGTCAGTCATCAAAGAGCTGCCGAACGATCGGGCACCGGACCCAGACGGGTTCAATGGAGCGTTCTACAAAGCTGCTTGGCCGGTAATCAATAAGGATGTGATGTAGGCGATGAATGCTTTTCACGGAGGGAACGGTTGTGGCTTTAACAATCTAAACAACGGGCTGATCGTACTCCTACCAAAGAGGAACGACGCCTCACAACCGGCTGACTACAGGCCGATAGCAATGATTCACAGCTTTGGCAAACTGATCTCCAAGGTTTTAGCCACGCGCCTTGCTCCCCTGCTGCCGAATCTGGTGTTCTGTAATCAGACGGCGTTCGTGCGCGGAAGAGCACTGCATGACAGTTTCAAATTTGTTCAGAGCGCGGCTGTGTTCTTCAGAAGAAAGAAGCTACCAGTGGCACTGCTCAAAATCGACATATCCAAGGCGTTCGACACAATTTCTTGGCAGTTCCTCCTGGAAGTTCTAAGCGAGCTAGGCTTTAGCAGGAGGTGGAGAGACTGGATGGCGATCCTACTGTCCACCGCATCCTCTCGAGTGCTGCTGAATGGGCGCCCAGGCAAGGACATTGTCCATCGCCGTGGAGTCCGGCAAGGCGATTCCTTGTCCCCCATGCTCTTCATCCTTGCCATGGATGCTTTCAACCGGTTAATTATTAGAGCCGGAGAGCGAGGCGTACTTGCGAGACCAGGCTATCCTGATGTTAAACACCAATGCAGCCTGTACGCTGATGACGTTATTATGTTCCTTGGCGCTTCTAGGCTGGAGGCAGAAAGGATGAAGAGACTGTTGCAGGTGTTCGGGGAGGCCTCGGGGCTCATGACCAACCTGAGCAAGTGCTCCATCTCCTTCATCAATACTGAGACAGAGGTGGCTGATGAAATGGCGCGCGTGCTCGGCTGTTCAGTCGCTCCCTTTCCGATCAGGTACCTCGGACTACCTCTGAGCCCGGGGCCAATCCCCAAGTGAAGTATGCAAAATCTTGTAGATGCGGTGGCAAAAAAACTTCCTGTCTGTCATGGGCCGCTCATGTCGAGAAGCGGGAGGTTGGTGTGGATCAAATCAGTTCTCACAGCAATGCCTATCTTCGCCATGATGGCCAACAAATTGCCAACCTGGGTGAGAAAGGACATTGACTCAATCTGCAAGAAATTCCTCTGGGCCGGCAGTGACAGTTCGGTGCGAGGCAAATGCCTTGTTGCATGGCCAGTTGTGACCAAGCCAACAGACCTCGGTGGTCTAGGTGTGCTTGACCTGAAGTTACTCAACACTGCTTTGCAAACTCGGTGGTTGTGGTTACAGCGAGCTGATGAGAATAGGGTTTGGTCCGGTCTGACGATCAAGGTGGCCGCGGAAGTGAGAGCTTTCTTCGAGGCCTCGATCTTCATCAAAATCGGCAATGGACGTCGAACTCTCTTCTGGCAAGATAAGTGGCTCGATGGCGAGGCCATCTCTACTATAGCGCCGGACCTCTTCGCTGCAATTCCAAGACGCACGACCAGTTCTTTAACAGTGGCAGACGGTCTTGCGAACAGAACTTGGGTCAGAGGGATTTCGGGGGCCTTTCGGTGACGATTTTGGCGCAGTATCTGTCCTTGTGGGATCGGCTAGAGCACATCCATCTGCGAGACGGAGAAGAAGATTCAGTGGTCTGGAAGTGGTCGGAGAAGGGGGTCTACACAGCAAATTCGGCCTACAGAGCGCTTCATCTTAGTTCTCAGCAGTTCCCAGGTCATCAGCTGATTTGGGACTCCTGGTTCCCGTTGCGTGTCAAGCTCTTTCTGTGGCTCGCTCACCGGCGTAGGCTATGGACCGCGGATAGGAGGAGAAGACACGGCCTCGACGCACACGACCTCTGCTGGCTCTGCAACCAGCGACCTGAAACTTGCTTCCACCTGCTGGTCGAATGCCGGTTCACGATCGCCACTTGGGAGGTGATCTTCGCCCGCGCCGGCCTGTCCTTGCCAGCAGTTGCCGGCTGCCAGGGACTCTTGGACTGGTGGCGGCGGATCAGAGAGTGTTGGGCTCCTCCGCGCAGGAAAGGCGTGGACACGTTGTTCGGCTTGGTGTGTTGGACCGTGTGGAAAGAGCGCAACGCCTGCTGCTTCAACGGTGACCACGCAAGCTTTCGCTGGAATCTGGAGGCTGTGCGGGACTCGGCGCAGCTATGGGTGCTCGGAGGAGCTGTCAGGCTTGGCGAGCTAGGGCTGTCCTAGTTTCCGGCTGTCCTCGAGAGTTAGCCGTTTAGTTGTCAGGTTGTGAGATATCTCCCAGTGTGTTCCTGGTTGCGGTAGCCGTGATCTACCGTTTGTAAACTTTCTCCTTGCTTAATTCAATTACATGCAGTTCTCCTGCATGTTCGAAAAAAAAAAAAGACGCGGCCGCTCATAAATACGGAGTATTTAGTCATTTACACACGTACGTGTACGTACGCTAGATCTGCTGCATGCACCTCAGATTCAAAGGTGATCCCTGCACTGCACATGACAGTACACGTACTGCCAGCCAGCTCGATGGAGCCTCCAATCTCTCTCTCTGCCTAGGTCTAGCTAGTACGGTCGCTCGCCGACGACGTTGCCCGGCGGGTAGTAGTTGCAGGTGATGAAGACGCCGCCGTCGTCGCAGTCCACCCTGGCGCATCCCACCGACGTGGTGCGTCGCCACACGATCTGCGTGTAGTGCCCGCACTCCCGTCCCGGCGCGCAGGCGTTGGCGGCGTACGAGTAGTCGACGCCCTCGGCGGCCCAGTCGGTGACGGCGTCGGCGGGGCGCCATGCCCCGCCGGCGCCGCCCCAGAAGATGTTCTCGCCGAGCGCGAACTGGCCGTCGGGGAAGGAGTGGCGCAGCGCGCAGTCCCCGCGGCGCTGCGCCGCCCACCAGCGCGCGTACGACTCGAGGCGCGCCGACCACGCCAGCGGCGCCTCCCAGCGCGCCAGCCGCACCAGGTTGTGGTAGTACAGGAACTCCAGCGCGTCCGCCCACGCCGCGCACCCCGGGCACAGCGACGCCGACGCCGCGTACACCGTCGCGTTGCGCGCGTAGTACGGCGGCGCGGGCGGGGAGGGGCGTGCTGGTGGTGGTGGTGGTGGGAGCTGTTGGATCGCTAGCGGGCGCAGGCAGAGAAGGGTTAGGGAGCAGCAGAGGAGGAGCAGGGACGACGGCGCGAGTGGTTTCATGGCTCCTCCTGCCTGTGTGGTGTGGGCGGCAGGCGGCAGCAGCTGGGGCCTCGGGGATTATTGAAGCGTGCGCAAGCGCAAGGGCCAATGGAGGGTGTCACAGGTTCGCTTTGTCGCGGCCACCCGTGAGCCGGCGAGTGGCAGCAGGTACCTTGATTGCTGATGATACCCGCTTGCCTTTTTGTCGTCTTGAGTTGATAAAAGACCAGTGGTTTATGGTGCTGCTGCTAGATTTGTCTGAATGTGTTAGTGGAAGAATCAAGTTACTGTATCTCCCTTTTTAGCTCGAGTATTTGGTTGGTTAGTGTTAACAGCGGTAACTATACTATAGGGGTACTTCAGGGCCAGGGTTAACCATTCTGTTGGATGCAATTTCTTGGTGAGGAGCGGAAACAGAAAACCGACCGGATTTCGAACTTTTCGATTGGTTTTTCGGTTATTCGGATTGAGATTTCGTTTTCAAATCGAAATGAAAACGAAATTCGTCGAAATCCATGCGAAATAGCAACCCTGCTTCAGGCAGATGGACTCCTGACGCACGGCGGATGCTGGTTCTAGACGCTTCCCTTCCGTGGTCACGAGCCTGCAAAGCTGATGTCCCGGCACGGCAGCCACCAACTGCCAGCCAGCGAGGAGGCCTACGCCACGCGTCCGGGAATTTCCCAGCTCTCCCGGTTCCTGGACTTCCGGTCGATCCCAGCTCTCAGAGTCCCAGGTGGGCCCAGATGTACGCCTGTACACTATGGTTGGGCGGGCCGAATATTGTTCCAAAAAAAATTAGTTGTCCGAATGCGCAACCTGTACACTTTGGGCTGAATGCACGTGGGCCCAACATAGTGTTAATTCACAAGAAAACATTTTAGGTTCACAAGATAAATGTACAGCACTACCTTGACGAGAAAACGTTCCACCTTCATGAACAAAATACTCCAACTCCCCAGAAGACGCTACTGCCTACTGCCTTGATGAAAGGATTCTCTAAGTTCAGAAATACAATGTTCCAGGATTACACAAAAAGTTCTAGCTTCAAAAAACAATTCTCTAACTTAAAAAAAAAAGACCCTTCTAGCTTCATGAGTACGACAAAGATATTATACCTTGAGGAAAATAATATTTTAATTTGAGCAGAGAACATTCGTAGCATTAGAAAGGAAAATAAAGAGATTAAAGAAACAATCATATTGGTCCAACAATGTATAAGAAACGAGTCAATTCCCACCGTCACCAAGAGTCCAAGAGCTTCCACACACAAGGTGCATTGCTAGATTCGTCCTTTTGGATCAGGTTCCTAAGACATGTATGTGACTCAAAAAACCTTCCATGGTGGAATACAGATCTACCTTGCAGAATCACAGCATAAAAGTCATTTAGAAATGCATTTTTGTGAGTTTGGACCTAAGTGGCACAACTTTACACATTTAACAATCCTCATGCATTTATCTCTAAATAAATTAATGAATTAAAAGCAGCCGTTATGGGTCCAACATATTGTTGAACATTTGCATTTGCATTTAACACAATTCACCCTTTATTATTGGTACGTTGATTAGCTGAGCACATTTTAAAACCTTTGCGTGCGATTGCGTGGGCAGAACTTTTCTGTTTTCTTCATCAAATAAAGCACGCGCGCGCTCGCCCAGCTCAGCTAGCAACTGCCAGAACAAAAATCGAGGATTAAATTAAACGAGGAGCTCCAGTAGTTTAGAGCGTGATTCTAGCCGGTACTAGTTAGTAAATTCATCTCATCCTGTGGGGTTCTCTCTTTGCACGATTTCATTAGGACACCGCTTACCACTTCTAAAGTCACATGCTTAGAGCTAGCTAGGAACCAAAAGATAACTATTTAATTGTTTTACTTCTTTCTCCTCCAATCAGCTATTCTAAACATAGTCAACGTCAAATAACTAGTCCAAATAGCTTTTGTTGGAGACGCCTCTTAGGTTGTCTGCAGCGGAGCGTCTATATGGATCGTCTATAATACTACTTTGACACTGTAGCGCTACTGTAACCAGAAAGAAAGATAATTGAAATAGTGACAGGCAAGATGAACAAACGCTCTACTGAAAATAATCTTAGCAAGGTTTCTTAGGGCACATGGAAAAAACTAGAAGACACACCATGGATCGGAGTTCGGAGAGGAGGCTATGAGTTGAGCATGTTTAATGTGAGGAGTGGCATTTGCGCTGGAATGGGCGGCGGGATATATATTTCTGCTGTGTCTGTATATGTCGTGTAGCCGCAATCACTCCTCCAGTATTTGTGTAATGCGTATTTGTGTAATGCGTTGCAGACTGACCTGATCAAGTGATCTGTGCAGGCAGGCAATATACATACGGACATTATTCCTGTATACTGTATGTCAGCTCAGCACTCGACTCGAGTACAAAAAACACCCCTCCATCCATCGGATCTACGTAGCAGATGAAAATACTCCCTCCAACTTCTCTTTCTCACGCACACACATACGTACACAGACAGATTACACTTGTATATGATTCTCTCTCTCTCTCATCTATTGGCCGGCTCACAAGACAGGACCGGCGGGCATCATGATATTCTTACTGCATCCACTTGCCCTAATCCGTACTGAGATCAGCGTACGCTGTTTGACTTGACCTCGAAACTGCATTGCGTTGCGTTTCGATGCTCTGACTTGTGAGATCAAACGGCGGCTGTTCCAAGCATGTGGTGGGTGACGAACTGACGATGCTCAGATTCCTTCCGCGTTCCAGGACGGTCGATCCCGTCCAGTGTCCACACGGCCGCCATGGCGTGGCACTGGCAGTATGATTGTTGGAGCAGCCGTCGCCTACTATACTGTACTAGTATATAGGCCGCGCCGCGCCGAGGCAGCAGTTGCCGCCATGGTGGGTGACGATGATTGATCGCCGATCGATCGCTCAGAGTGCAGTGCAGGCGCATGCAAATCGGCCACGGCAATGCGACGCATCATGGAGATCGATCGATCGATCAGGAGATGAATGCGCGAGGCGAGGCTACGCACGGCCCCGCCGGGGACCTGGCAAGGTCATTAAAGATGATGGAGTTGGGTGGCGCGGCGGATCGCATCGGATTCCAACAGCTGCCCATAACGCGCACGTTCAGAGCAGAGCAGAGGAGGAGGAGGAGGCCCAGCAGGCAGCGCCAGCAGCAGAGCAGGCACAGGCAGCAGCTATGGCGTCTTCTTCCTTCCCCAGCCACATGCACGCTGCTGCGCCTTGCATCCTGTGCTGGGTCATCGAACAGACAGCTCACTCGCTGGTCGTTCTGGTCCGCAGTCAGTTGCTGCGCAAACTAACCCGGCCAGCCAACCACCAATCCGGAAGCCACCACCAAAAAAGCCACACGGCAGACACAAAAAAAGTCATCTTTACTCATGGCTTTACTACTAGTATAGTACTCGTAGCTCTTTCAAGTAAAGGAAGATCAGCCGCAAATGCAGTCTGTTGATCTGTTCCAGGACAGAATGCCAAGTGTTCAGCTGCACAGCTGAAATGCAGTGTCCTGTCCTGTGCAATGGAAGGGAAGGTAAAAACGTTCTCCTTCTTCTGTTGGACACCAGACAGATAAATTAGCTCGATTTCATTGCAGTTTCCCGGGTCCTACCAATAGCCAGCCTCACAATGTATATATAGATATAGATGTCTTGGCACTTGGCAGGGAAAAGAATTAAGCAAAAATGTAGTAGGAGGAAGCTAGAGGAACACAGCAGCAGCAATAACGCACTTTGTACACTTGTATCATCGTCTCGATATAGCAGCAACCAAGAATCAATGCGACAGCAAGAGATAGGCAGTTGCTGCGCCATGCCGGCCGGCCAGCCACCTGTGCGGCGACGGAGAGCGGCCGGGCGGCCGGCGGGCTGGCAGGCACTGCTCCAGTAAGCAAGCAAATATAAATCAACACAACAGCAGCTCTGCTCAGTAGGGGCGCACGCCGACGTAGTTGCCCGGCGGGTCGTAGTTGCAGGTGATGAAGATGCCCCTTCCGTTGTAGCAGGTGACCATGGCGCAGCCGACGCGGCGGGTGTCGCGCCACATGATCTGCGTGTAGTGCCCGCACATGCCGCCGTAGCAGCTGTTGCTCCAGTAGTCGTAGCGCGGGCGCTCCGACAGCCAGGCGCCCACGGCCTGCGCCGGCGCCCACCCGGTGCCGCTGCCCCAGAAGAGGTTCTCGCCGTAGGGCCCCGACGAGTGCACCAGCGCGCAGTCGCCGCGCCGGGACTGCGCGTACCACCGCGCGTACCCGGCCACGCGGTCGTCCCACGACAGCGGGGGGAGACCCATCGACGCTCGCGCCGCGTTCTGCTGCGCCAAGAACTGGTACCTCAGGTCCCCGCCGCCGCCGGGGTGGGCGGCGGCATTGCCGACCATGGAGAGGAGGAGGACGCCGAGGACGGCGGCGGCGGCGGAATGAGCGCTGCAGCTGGGACGACGGACAGAAGAGCTGGAGGAGGAGGAAGCCATGGCAGGAGGCGACGCTGAGCTGTGCGTGGTTTGTGCCGCCGCTGGCTCTCAACCTGGCGCTTCATATAAACACAGTACATGGAGAGAGGTGGTGTTGTTGGGGCGGGCGGGGGAGGCCCGCATGAGCTAGCCATGTTCCATAATGATTGTGATACATAATAATAAGGCGCTGGGTGGAGGGTCTACCTAAATGTGCGCCGCTAGCTGGGATTCATTTCAATCAGCACCTAGCAGTAGCAGCTGCTGAATTATGGGATCGGAGGCGCAGATTAAACAGGGGCACCAAAAGTCTCAGAATGCCAGCCAGCCAGCCAGCCATTTGGGGGAGATGTTCTTCAGATGAAAAATTTGAGGTGCTTAATCTGCGGCCGGAACCGGAACCATGATGGATGAGCGAAGCCGAAGCTAGTAAGGCTCGATCGACGTCTCATTGTTTCATTCATCAAAAGAGAGAGAGAGAGAGGCCCAGTCCCTCTTTACAACTCAGCTTTGCTGTCAAAAACAGTGATATGTCGCGCGGCGATCGACCCACAGCTACCGTCGTCCCTGCAGCCTGCACACGTAAAGCAAGCAGCTTTCTCGCTTGGCGACAGAATAGCTGCAATGCAGCACCACTGCTCGAGTGATCCTACAGTAGTGGAGCACTAGTCCTGTGCGAATGTAAATTTGTCCTAGCTTGTCTGTCTTCTACCATCATGTAAGTATGATTGAGCTGCTTGTAGTACTCCTGCCATGCGTTATGCTAACTTGCTAAGGGTTTGTTCGGTTAGATTAGGATTGAAGTGGATTGCAATACTTCAAAATATCACTTAATACCTTTCGATCACTTTGGGAGAGAGATTAATCGAACAAATCTAAGGTTAGAGGGTACAACCCCTCTCCCCTCGTGTCGCTCTCCCTGAGCGACCCGGGGGTGACGCGCCATACCGCTGCCACAGCCCTCCAAACCCTACCGTTGCCGCTGATGGCGGTGGCGGCCAGCTCTCTCCTCCTTTCGTCCTCTGCCCTCGTACCCCACACACATTTGCCACTGTTGTTCTTCCCAACCGCCAGCGCGCCCCCGACTGCGGTCGCCGGATCCGGTGTCCTGGGTGGTGGATCCGCTCGCCCCCGGGCTATTGCTTGTCGCCGCCGCTGTTCTTCCTAGTCGCAGGAGTGCCTACATGCGGCCGCCAGATCTAGTCCCCTAGGTGGCGGGTCCGCTCGCCCCCAGGCTACCAGGACCCGTTGTTCTCTCCATCGTCGTCGTCGTGTTGCCGGTCGCGGGCGGGCACAGCTCCACCTGCCGCGACTGGATCCGGCCCCCGTCTTGGGCGGACATGTCCTTCTCTGGACCTTCACCAACCTCTACTGACATCGTCTTTGGACCTCCGTCGTCGTCTGCATAGCCGGCCAGTTGTTGTTGCTGCAGGATCCTCCCGCCTCTTGTTGCTTGAGGTCGTCGTCGATGTTCGTGTTTTGGCCCTTCCTTCGTCGTTCGTGCTTGCTACCTGTGGCTGCACTGCGATGTGGAGATGGTGTCAGTTTCACTACTGGTGGTGGTCTTGAGGCTTGGTTCCGGGTGGAGTGATCTTCTACACCCTGTGTGCTCTCCTAGGTAGTGATGTGGTCTCCCATCGTTTGGTCATGTTTTCATCATCATCAAGGTCCTTTGGGTTGCTGGGGGCGCTGTGGTGTTTAGGGTGAAAGCCTTGCCGTCAGCGTCGGTTGGTGCTGACAACGGCTATGTTTGTGGGCATAGCTTCCTTGTTGGGGGCGTTGTCATGGTCAACATGCCATTTTTCCCGAGTAAAAACTCGGTCCGCTGCGCGAACGGGCGACGGTAATATTTTTTATGGTTTTCTCTTTTTGAAGATGTCCATTTGAGAAACCCCTGCTAACTCAGCTTGGCCAGGGCCTTAGTGCTCTCTGGTTGCAGTTGCAGGGTTGTAATTTTAGTCGTTTTAGCTTGCATGGCGGGTTGTTTTGCTCCTGGGCATTGTCATTGCTTGTTCTTGGAGCCGCTTTTGTTGCTCTTGGACGGCGTTTGGCGGTACGGTGTTTCAGCCTTCGGGTGTATGTATGTATATTTTTTTATGGTTCGTAAGCCATTATTTACTATCTATAGTTATAGTTTTTTCTGTGCTCTTGATGAAAAACATGCCGAGGAATGTTTGTGAAAAAAAAAACAATACCTAAGTAGTCTGAACCGCCAGCTGAAATTTTTGACATTATTGTACGTCCAGTTCTTGCCGGGTTCTTTATATACAGTCAGTCAGAGGACAACGAGGCAGACATGGTAAGAAAGACCATGTGCATCTGATCCTGTTCTCCAAGTAATCCCAACTCTGTATCTGCAGTTCTGCATCGAAAAACATTTCATTTCTTTAGGAGCCAAACAGGCACGACATTATTCAGAACCAGTCCTACCGAACAGCCATAAGTATCACCCTAGCAGGTGCAGGACAGCACTCCAGCAGTGATCATGCCCGGATTAAGGTCTCTGCTAATCAGGTTGGTGCGTACCTACTGGCATGCCAAACATGCCAATCATAGCCTGCCAAGGGACGCCGCCCAAGATGCGCCGGAACTAGAGGGTCGATGAAGACTTTTTCGGCGTAGTCGTCGTCGCCCCCTGCCCTAGCTGCACCTGCACAGCGCACGAGTATGACAAATTTGACCTTCTCCTTCCTGCGGTTGGGTGCTTGTTCTGTGTATGTGATGGAATCGATGCAGATCATTTGGAGGATATAGCTGTACGGTTAGGAGAAGACAGCTCAGTGCATGTTGGGTGTTTAGAATTTAAATCGCTCGGATTTATGCGGCAAATAAAGGAGCTGATGAGTGCGAAGCTGTGAGCATTATCACACCATTATCCTGCCTTCGGAGGATATTATTAGCGCATAATCAAACTATGGCCCCTGAAAGAGTGCGCTGATTAAGATGGACGGATGTTTTTATTGCTAAAAGTTCAAATTAAAGTATAGAAGATTGGATAGGTACGGTGGTCTTGTCTGATCGATTGAACTGCTGAGTGTGAGGCTAGCTGTGAGGCCGTGCTCACTGGAAGGCTCAATGTACGCACAAAATATATAAAGAAGAGTTTGAAATATAGACAGTTTGATTGGATGTCTTTTTTCGTTATCTTGCTTGCGGAGGAGTACATGAGATTAGCACAAAATTTATCCGTCTATGTTTATGATTGTACATGTGCAAAATTTATACCGTAGTAGGATTTAGTTTAAAATGCACGGACGGGTGAACTCAGCCGGAAAGAGTGCTGTGATTAACACGAGTTCAAGCCGTACCATGTGTTTTTTATTTGGTACTTGCTTGCCTCTCCGCTTCGCATCCTTCTTTTGTTGGGTTTTCTGCTCGGTTAACCACTTAACCTGGGAGTGGGAGTGCAGGAATTTTGAGAGGAAACAAAACAATTGAGAGCAGCAATTCACTTATTATTCACCTTAAATTTTAGTGCAAGGCAGAAGCGAATAAGAAATTTTTTGTATCCGGGGCCTGACACGGACAGCTTAGAAAATCATGGCTGGCTAGCTGGGCATGCTTGATTTGCCTTCTAGAGCACGAACAGCGGAATTCAATGGAACATGAACGGACGGTTGGTCGGTGCCCCCCCAAGTCCATGTATGAGTTGGGCCGACGGCGATCGGCAACGAAGCAGTTGAGTGGCGGCGTGCCACGCATACCGGCCGCCTGCAGGCCAAATTTGTTGACGCGGAGGTCACGTTTGTCTGTCTGCAGTATGCCTGTGTGTCTCTCACATTGGCTCGCAAGTGAAGTGCCATTCAAATCCATCGCCGCCGTTTAATTTTATTCCATCCATGTATATGTAGTACGTAGTATATTATTACGAAGCAGATTCACAAAAAAAAAAAAACGATGCAGTAAAAAAAATGGGGTACCCACTTTATCCGCGAGACAATGTTTTTGACACAAATAAATTGACCTGTCGTCGATCTCCGTAATGGCAGAGATGACCAGTGCACGTACACTTGACGCTGCAGCAAGATAATTATACGCGCGACATAAACATGCACGCCGGATGCGCGCAGCGGCGTGCATGTGGTCGTCTCAGTAGGGCCTGACGCCGACGTAGTTGCCGGGCGGGTTGTAGCTGCAGACCGCGAAGGTGGCGCGGCCGCCGGCGCATGGCACGAGCGCGCACCCGACGGCCGTGGTGCGGCGCCACACGACCTGCGTGTAATGCCCGCACGCGGCACGGCCGCGGCCGCCGCGGCAGGCGTTGGAGCGGGGGTCGTACAGCGCGCGCTCCCGGACCCAGGCGCCCACCACGGCCGCGGGCGTCCACCCGGCGCCGCCACTCCCGCGGAACAGGTTCTCCCCGTAGGGCCCGTGCGAGTGCACCAGCGCGCAGTCGCGGCTCCGCGCCGCCGCGTACCGCCGCGCGTACGCCGCCAGGCCCTCGTCCCACCGGAGCGGCCGCACGCCCACCGCGCGCCGCGCCGCGTTGTGCGGGCGCAGGAAGCCGGACGCCAGGCTGCTCGTCGCGGAGGCGTCGGCCGCGGGCGCGCCGGCGAGGACCAGCACCAGCACAGCGGTGGCCGCGGCCATCACCAAGGGGATCGTCGTCGCGCGGCGACGAGGCATTGCCTTCTGCTTTTTTTTTTTTTTGCGCTGGATTTACTTTGGATCAGTTCGCCGACGATCAGGTGTAGAATTGAAGTAGACCTTCGATCGTCCCTGCGATTTACGTGGTGTATTTATACGGGAGTTTCTTGCTCGGGTGGTGCCGTGCGTGGTGGAGGTGCAAAGCGGATGAGTGGTGCTCATGTTCCATGGCGGTTGGCACCTGGCGCTGGCAAGAAAATTGAGGGAGCGAAGGTCCACGCGGTAGCACCGCACGCGAGTGTGTGCATCCATGTTCATTGTGACTTTGTCGAGTTTTTTTGTTCGTGCCGTCTTGCATACATTGTGGTAGCTGGCTTCATTTTAGGGATATAATATGGCTGTGCTTAACTGCGTATAAAATGTGTTAACGTAGAATCTTTGAGGCCTCACCTGAGACTAAAAATGTTGGACCATCGGAGAGCAGCACGAAGTACGAACTGCATGCGCCGCATGATTGATCATGATGAGAAGAAACAAAAGCTTACGTACGTGTTTTCATCCTGGATTCGCTTACGTGTCCGGTGCCCCGGCAATAAGAATGGGCCTTCGCAGGCTTTACGTACCGGAATTCCTTACGTACCTGATTGGGCTTGAAACGACTCCAAAGCCCGTCCACTAGGCCCACTTCCAGATCACCAGCCCACAGCCTCCTTGGGCCACCGAGAAGCCCCACCTCACCGGATCGCCGTGATCTCACGACGGCACGACAAATCAATGTTCCAACATTCTCCCATAGTATTTTCTTCCACATCTTTTTTCAGGCAAAACTTAGCATTTTTCTGAATTATAAATACTAACTTTTCAGCTTTGTCTTTTATTCTGACAAAAAATTTTCCACAGCTTTCATTTATTGAAAGTTAAAACTTATACATCCAACTAGTAGTTAAAACTTATACATCCAACTAGTACAAGAAATAATTATCATGAAAATTTGTACAATTATATATATATTTTACCATGATAAAATTTTCAGTACACTTATTAACACACTTATACACATTTTCTCATAACAGGGACTTATATTTATTATAGACAAAATGGTTTTTTGAAAAAATATTTTTTTTGATAAGATACAGACAAAAAAATTATTTTTTTGAAAAAATATTTTTTTTGTCTGTATCTTATCAAAAAAAATATTTTTAGAATGGAGACACAAAATTGGTAAATTAAATGCACACCGAAAAGGAAAAGGAGCAGGGAAGAAAAAGGAAATAAAAAATAAATGAAGGGAAGCAATGTGGGGTGCAAGGGATTGTTCATTAGAAAGGAGACTAATGAACTATTAGCCACCTATAATTACATGCTCAACTGCATTTTGGCCATGGTCGTTGTTTCGTTTAGCCACCAATCCGCATGCAAATGAGCGGTTAGTATTTCAACCAAAACCCACAGGGCATGGGTGACCTATGGTTTTTAAATCGCAATTCTTGTGGTACCGCGGGGCAGTGGAGTGACGGGTTATAGCCAAGTCTTTCCTATATGTTCCATGCCCACATAGAGAAAGTTGAACACGCATAAATTTACGTTCCGTGAAAAATATCAGGACCTATATTAAAACATAGTCTTTTATAACCAAAATATTAATCAATATGTGCACATATATAATTTCAAACATTATATAATCCTTTCTTAGCTTTTATCTACATGTCTCTGTACTCCTAAATGTGGTTTTATTGGTTAAATTGACACTGTTTAAATAGTTTGCGTGTGAAGAGCTAAAGGACAATAAGTACTATTTTATACTACACGAGGAGTCATCACACACACATGAATATACTAGGCACTAGATACAGTCTAATCTACACTACGATTATCTAACAAAATAATCAACACTCCCCATACAACACATAGATGCCTAGATGGTAATGAACATCAATGAGATGATCAATATGTAACCATATATATGTCCTCAAATCAAGGTTTAGAAACAATTTTGTGGCACGACGGATGCTCTTGCCACACTATAAGTGTTAACTGCACTGCTATAGCAATAATAGCATAGTCAGTGGTTTTTTTTTCCAACCTAGCTCCCCTCAAATCTTCTCCAATACCTGTGCAACGGAACAAGCACATAGTGTACAAAACACTGTAGCGAGGGTATTTTAATCATTGGGTGAGGTTGGTGCCTCAAGAATGGACGATCCAGCATGACAGGTTCCTTCGACACGACGGAACCTACCCTTACTGCGATGGCAGTGATCAAGAATGACAAAGTTCCTATAGATTAGGTAAATACAACCCAGTAGTGTTTTCCTCAAAAGGACGACGAGAGATTTGTGACAAGTTTTATTAGAAGAGAGAGGGGGTCAAAATTAAAAAAACAAAAGTAAAAAAAGAAGAAGAGAAAGCGGGGCAATACTACTTCCCGGCCAAGAACCATAGTGTTACGCAAGAGATATATACAAAGGACAAATGCTCGTTCAAAATAGCATATGCAGCAAATAAATAACCAGCAGTGTATATTGATTAATTAATAATTCGCATTCATATATATTGACAGCAAATTTATAAGATCGATCGAAACCAAACATACATATATGCCAACTATGCATTGGATCTTTGGATGAACTATATGTAGCTCTAGAATTGTACACACCATGGATTCGACATGCATGACAGAGAAACCCTATGATCATTGATCATAGCCGCCTATCACGTAATCGTGCAGCAGACTGCTGTTAATGGAGTTTCCTTGGAGCTGATGATGGCCGGCCGCGGTGCCATAGTCGCAGGACGCGGCCCACGTCGAGAACTTCTCGTCGGCTCCGGCGACGGCAGCGCCGTCGGGGCACTGCAGCTCCGGCAACGGTGGAATATGCCCGCCCTGCGCCAACCCGCCCACCGGTCCGTACTTGCTGTACAGGAAGTCGTATAGCTCGTCGTGGTGAGGTCCAAAGCCGGCGCCGCCGTAGCCGCCGGCCATCGGGACAGAGCTCATCTCTACGCCGGCCGTTTCAGCCTCCGCCGATGGGGAGTAAAACCCTAGCTTCTGCCGCTCGAAACTTCCCGGCGCCATGTAGTCTGCACCGGCGGCAGAGCTGAGTTGCTCGGCTTGGACTGCCGCCTCACCGGCGCCGCCAGCGCCGAGGCTCTGGTCGACCAAATGCTGGGGCTGATGCACACTGACAGTTGTGGCCATGGCGTCGGTCGGCAGCGATGACCCCGGGAGCAGCTGCTTGTTCGCGTGCAGCAGCGCCTCCAGCTTCGGCCACTGCTGGGGCGCGGGCGCGGCGCTGTGGTTGTTGGTGCAGACGAACGAGCCACCGTAGATGCCTTGGAGGCGCATGTGGAGCTGGATGCGCTCGAGAGCCGACGCGCTTAGGGCTTGCGCGGCCGTGGCGGCGCCGCCGCCGCTGTTGCCGCCACCGCTGGTGCTGCACATGTTGCCGCCCCCTGCGGCGAGGTAGGGATCCTGGTTCGCCCTTGCGCGGCGGGACGGCGCGCGCTTGCCGAGGAGCTTCTTCTTCAGCTTGGTGTTCCAGTAGTTCTTGATGTCGTTATCCGTCCGCCCCGGCAGCTGCGCTGCTATGATGGACCACCTGAACATGAACCATAGATGAGCAACAGGCAATTAGTCTAGACTCTAGTTTATTGTATATATGCATGCTGCCATATGCTTATATAGGATATGGTAGATCTAGTTTTGTTTTCTAAAACTACTAATTAACGATGTATACGCAATAAATTTGTTCAGAGATAAGAAAAAAGAAGAGGAATTTAAATTAAAGTAGTAGATCAGGTGCATGCACATCCGATGAAGCTTGCTTGGTATGGTTAGTACTAGTACCTGCTTCCAATGCTAATGTAGAGGCTGCAGATGATGTGCTCCTCTTCTTCTGTGAAGTCTCCATGCTTAATGTTTGGCCTCAGATAGTTGAGCCATCTCAGCCTGCAGCTTTTCCCGCATCTCTTAAGCCCTGCAACAAATCGATCATATTCATATACACTTCAGAAAATTTAAATCAGATCAAATTAACACACAATCAGTTCATTCAGAATCAGAAGGCAAACAAGGAAATTGATTGGCGTGCTACTACAAGTATATATAGCTACTCTAGTACAGGGACAACACCTGCAGGGAAGAATATATAATGAATAACCTAGATATACAGAAAATGAATTCTAGCATATAGGAAAGGAGCTTGATGGTTGATGTTACACACACATATAACTGCTACGTAGTATTAGTTAAGGCCTAGCTTATCGCTTGTTTTGATTTCATGTACTTATCATGTTTTCCCCGGCTCGTACGTATAGTGGCTAGTATTTCTTAATTGAGAAAGGGAGGAAATGGCTTTCTTCTTTATCGATCTACTTGATGCTCTCTAGCTAGATCTCTCACCCCACGACAAACAAATAGATCAATCGATGATGGAACAACAAGCATCCTTTCATAAAATAAAACCATAAATCGATCTTTTACGTATTTTAATAGGAAACCGCGCATATATATGTCTTGGATTACCAAGATGACCAATAATCAGAGACATGCATGTGATACTAAAAGTCTGTTGGGGATCTGCCGGTTCTAAGGCAGAATTAAGGGGAAACTACCAACTAATAAAGGGGCGTCGATCTCTGGAACATGAACATATAGAATCATATCATCGATGGATACAAAGGAAACGGAGATATGTATCTTTTGAAAAAAAGTCTGAATCTGAATCGAATGAACATAGAGAGAGACCATACACTAGTACCTAGTATATCTAGCTATCATCTCTACTGCATCTGCATCTAGCTATCCATATTATCCATGCTAAGCTAGCTGCTGCACCATACATATGACAAGACTAGTCCATACATATGCAGATAGGCAGTAGCACACGGATCAGAACGAACCAAAAAGAGGTAACGGTCGAAGCAACCAAACACCAAAGAAACGATTGATCGATCAGATCGATCAGATCAGCACACACCACATACTATACGTACCAATCTTCTGCGGCAGCGCGATCCAGTTGCCGCCGGTGCCGTTCTCCTCGATGTAGGCCTTGAGCTTGGCGTCCTCCTCCGGCGACCATGGCCCTTTCTTCACGCTTGCCTTGTCGCAGCACGGCGCTCTCCCCATATGCCTCGCTCTCTCTCTCGATCTCTACCTCTCTCTCGCTGGATCTTAATTTGACTACTAGCTCGATCACACCAGTGAATCTCGCCTGCGATGCTGACTAGAAGTTGCACTAGTGAAGTCAGCTGGCAGGCAGGCAGGCGGATATGGAGGTGCGTGTTTGTTGGCTAGGCAGGCAGGTGGTGCGTGGTGGTGATCGATGCGAGCCGGGGTGCGATATATGGAGTCCGGAAGAGGCCAGGGAGGTGGCGCCGAGCTTTATAGCCGCGCGGGGAGGAGGGCGCCGGGCCGGGTGATGACCACCGGCCGGCGGCCTGACACCGCGAGAAAAATACGAGGGGTACTGATGCCTCTGCCTTGCGATGATTGTTGTTGGGTCCAAGCTAGCATAAGATCTTCTGTTTACTGAGGGAGTGTGTGCTGAATTGCTGCCCACCAATTCTCTCTCCTCTCTCCCAGAAGCACACACTTACTATCGTATGCCGGTCCATCAACTCACGTTCTCAGATGGATTAGCTATATATTACTAGAAGACTTATATGTTAAAAAACTGATAGATAAATCTAATCATAGTTTTAGAAGTTGGTAATTTTAAAATATATAGATTTTTTGTTATTTTTTTTTATGGTAGCATACAATGGGTAGAAGTTTGTGTTTCAGTTTAACATTTAGGGCTAGTTTGATATATGCCCCATTTCCTATAGAGATTGGATGGGAATGGAGTGGGAAAAAAAAGGATTTTTGACGCTATCTCTACTACCCTCTTACTTGCAAGTGCTCAACCTCGCCAAGTAAGGATGAAATCACCATGCGCAAGCAGGCGGCTGGTGGGTCTGTCTTCCCTTAGCTTCCCATGTTATCTTTATGTGGTGCACTTTCTAATATCCATCCTTTAGTTTCATTTTACCTTTCATAGTGACAAATGTGGTATTAATTTACATATATATTTACGGGTTATATTATCGTAATGATATAGATGAGTAATTATTCTGAAAATGGAATAGATCTAATGGCTCAAAGATTTCGAACTACCGAATTGATGGCTCCATAATGGCAGAGCTGAATATCGATCCATTTTCCTAACACGTCTCATAGAAGTTTGATGTAAATTAAGGCTTAAAAAGTCTATGTATATTAGTACATGACGCGGGGAAGTACAAGGTGATTATCCACAGCTGATCGTCTGCTTGTTTGGTGACAGAACTCTTTGAACGCGCCCGGCCGGTGGCTTTTCCCTTGCTGCCTCGCCTACCTTTCTACGCAGTATATTTTATGGCCGAGACATCAAATCGGCCACTGTTAGTCTGTTACACACTTACACACCATTTCTTCGAGACTGTGTGCATGCATCTTACCCCACGAAGACCCGCTTGATGAGCTTCCAAGTTATGCCGGGATCATATGAGCCCTTGAGACTTTCAGGCCTAACACCCACGACCATCCTGCAGCTGCAGGGTCTCCGCAGCCAAAAGCTTCCCTTTTTGGTTATTTTAAGCAGAGCGAAGATGTCGTATGGGCTGGACTGCCCATGCAGTGAGACTTTCAGGGCACCAGCTTTGAAATTGCGTTGGCTTACCGGTTACTGTTTCAAACAGCTCATTGACCATAACATATTATTCAAGTAGTAACCGGATCAGACCAAAGGTAGTATATGTTTACACACTAAGTACTGTACTAAAGGTAACAGCTGCGATGCAATGAGCTCATAGATCGTCAGCTAGATGTTGTTGTGTCTGAAACCGTGTCTACAATATATATACGTGTTGCTACGACGACAGATCGAGAAGCTTAACACACAGTACGAGCTGAGACGGTGGATGTATATCCAGCTAATTAATAAAAAAGATTTACAGTAAAACAATGGATCATCAGCTGTTCAAAAAGAGCCTGCTTGATTTATTGATACACGCGTTCATCTCGATCGCGTCACTATGCGTGTGGATCGCAGGAAAACACAATCCAATCCGTACGTCATGGACGAACGATGTACAGTTCTTCTTCGCTTCATACATTGAATTCATAGATTGTTGAAGCCAAGTAAAAGTTCGTAGATCACGTACCGGAAAAAAGCTAGCAGGACAGGAAAAGGTAAACAAGAAATGGTGAAGGTGAACACACATGCATGCATACAAAAATTCAAAGGAACAGAGTCACGTACTGAAAGTGGCAAACGTAACTGAGAGACCAAAAGAAACGTGGATGACTGGGTCACCTGATTGTACATGTGCAACAACTGTTGTATATATGTAACGTAACCAAAGGCATGGCCATATATCATCAGATGATGTATATATCTATAGTATATCTGCCAACATCTTCAGTTTTCAGATATATACAGGTTGATCTCGGTTCGTTGCAGACTTGCATGCATGTGCTCTTTTGTTTTTGACCATCTTCTCCCGGTCCTCCATGCTTCCAGCTGCTTGATTTGTTTTCTTCTTGCGCCACCTAACTAGCTTGGAAATTTCTGTACGGCTATTAAATGCTATACACAATCTATCTATTTGGAATTCCAGTATACTACTAGCTATTAGAAATTAAATAATTAACAAATGTCAATGCCATGTAACCAATATATTCCAAGAGGTTGGCTGCGGGTAACCATCCAGATTTACAGTGATACCCAACAACTCTAACTAACTGTGATCATTGGACAGTGATACATACAAAACCCTCGCCAACAACCTTCCAAGTGAAAGGAATTTAAGGAACACCAAGGATTTAATTACACTAACTTGCAATGTCAGGCTAGCCACAGGCAGCTGATTAATTAGTACGTGTCTTCCATCTCTAGCTCCTACCGTCTTTGAATTAACAGCTCTGGTCACTCACTGCCATGCAGACAAGTGGACAACGTGCCCTCTCCTAATTTATGCACCAGGAGATGGCTCCAAACAGGAAGACGTTAAGCTGGAGAATTAATGCCAAAGCCACTTTACATTGGAGATAACCACATTGGCGTGAAAACTCCAACAATCCATTGACCTTATAATTTGCCGGATTAACAAACCAACTAGTAATAAGAGGTGCTGAACACCCACCGACAGTGGGGCACACACCAGTGACACCACTCAATCAGAGGTCACTGGCCCCACTGTCAGTAGGTCAGAGTAGCAGGACGTGGTCGAGTAGATGAAGGCGAGTGGGCCATCCACCTTTCCCAAAAGGCAAATCCAAGTTAATCCTCCTCAAGTCCACAGGATAGACTTGATTATAACCCAAAGCAGGATGGCTTAAATTAAATATGCACCCCATAGGGTAGCGAGGGAGAAAGGATTGGGGGAGTCATTTGGTATTTTCCCGATTGTCATTTCCTGCAGCGACATATTCCCCATGGCCCCTTTGCACTCCCCATGCCTGGCATCAGCAAGATGAAAAAATAAAGGATCAATAAAGCAGTAGTCTTAAATCTTGGAGGGGAACTGGGGTGGAAGGAGATGAGCACAAGGGAAAAAGGCTAGGTTGCAAAAAAGGCAGTTGGAATAACAGGGGATATCCATCCTTTTGCGAGCCTCATTGGAGTGTAGCATTTGAATGCATATGCACAGTACTTCACCTAAGAGGCTGTACCCCAAGGCAAAGTACATGAGCCATGCATGCCTCTTCTCTTTTCTATAATAACTTAATCATAAGGTAGGTAAAATCAATCAAAGGGCGGCCTAATTCTTTTTTTTACTCTGCCACATTGACACATAATAAGGTAATTAATTTCCACCCCTATATATATATCTTATCAAATCCGCGGTGACGCAACTTTATTATATAGTTATATATATGAAAATTAAGTAAAATATAAACGGCATTCGTTCGGCAGAATAATCCCCATCCATATTGGAGTACGTTCTTGGGACGGCACTAGCAGGCTAGCAGCATATATAGTAGCACAACAACCCCGGCACGGCCACGCAGTCACAAGGTGGACGGCCGTGATAGAAAACTATGCTACATCAGCTGCTAGCTAGCCCTCGATCGGACAGCTCGCGGCCAAGTTTTGTTGTTCCGTGCCGTCTGCGTGTTGTTGAACGACGGCAGTCGACAGGCAGCAGCATATATGCATCCATGCAGACCGATGCAGGGCGACCGATCAGATCAGATCGATCAACGGAGGCCGGGCCTAGCTCACACCGATCGATCTGCTTGTCGCCCATCGATCGGCCATCACCTGTCAATTAATCTGTTTCCCCAATCCACCAACCGCTCTCAAGTTCAATTCTGCCCCGATGATAGATGGACAAATTAATCTAAACAGCAGCAGGGCGACTGGACCGGACGGCTATAGCCGGGAACCCTACCCCGCCGTTAGGGTTCTTCCATTCATGTGATAGCCCTGGCAAATGGTCATAGGGCCGGCCGGCCGAGATAAGCTGCATGCATGCATGCAACGCGGACTTCACTGTCGCCTGGGCACAGTGCCGGCAAGATATCTGTATTAGCGCCGGAAAAGCAAAGAGTTAGTTAGCGACTGACGACGCTGGCTAATTGCTTCAGCCGGAAGCTCATCTTTTTTGGTTTGACCATTAGTTGCTAGGCAGCAGACTAGCAGGGCAAGAAGAGATCAATGCAAAACAAAGGAGCAAGCCGGGGCCGGGGCTGTCACTGTTTCTGCACGTACGTTTGTTACCTCACGACGACGACGACCGCCGTACCCATCTCGATCGCGATGGATCGGTCGGTCGGTTCGGCCAAAACAGCTAGCGCATCCTGCCTCTGCTCTGAAACCTGAGTCCCCCAGTGCACTTGCGTTGCTGGTTTGGTTTCGTGTCAGCTGCGCAGGCGGGCGGCGTAAGCTGCTTGACGTCAGTGCCTGCAGGCCTTTCCTTTTGCATGCCCTGTGACGCGAACGGCAGGGGCAGGGAGAGCTCCGGAAGCTAGATGATGAGGCGGACGGCGACGGCGAGGTACGGTGGCCGCGGCTGCCACCCTAGCTAGGAAGAAAGGGTGGTTGGTGGTGGCATGTGTCGCCATGGGACCGGTACCGTGCAGTGCTGGCCGGCCGGAGAAATCTCACTTGCATAGCATTCCATTCCATTCCATTGGGGCTGTCCCTGTGAGATGATTCCTCTCTGCTGGTAGCGTTGCGTTCACATAACACGGAGGAGAGGAGAAAAGACTCTCGGGCTCTTCTCTCTCTCTCTCTCTCTCTCCAGCTTAGTTGCCGCAGTGTCAAATTCTGTCTTTTCAGATGCGACCAAGGGAACGGATCCAAGCGTACGCCTCACTATTCAATTCCGGGTTTTCTGAACCTCAAGCCCCTCTAGCTGAACCAGGAGCAGGAGCAGACGACAAGGGGAATTGAAGTGAGGGGAATGTGCAGCAGGATCTGCAGTTTTGAAATCTTAATTAATTATGAACTCTGACATTGTGGGTTGCATTTGCAGGAGAGGACCAGAAACCTTGCATTGGGGTGGGACATACAGTAGTACTACTAGTATGTTTAATTGCAACCAGCTCATTTAAGCCAGCTGTTCGAATTTATGACACCGGAAACGTTGAAACGGAGCAATCGTGAAGATGGACCTTTGTTTTCCGATGTTCTGCTAGAAACTGGCTAGGAACTAGCTAGGAGGGAAATTGCTCAATTTCATATAAAAGATGCAAAAATCGAAAAGAATTTCCACTTTCCAAATGGGGCCTAGAACTTTACTAAGGCCCCGTTTGGTTCATGGTTTTTTCATAGAAAAACCAAAAGAAACCAAAACTAAAGAAAGGGAAGTAAAAATGGTGTTTGGAACATGGGGAAACATCCATTCCTTTTTTTTTTTGAATACTATAGCTCCTTCATGATTTCAAAGGAATGGAAAAATCCACTTTTTGCTCTTGTTTTGTCTAGCTGGTGGAAGCGTGAGGCACAGAACCTTCAATTCCCATGTTACTGTTACCAAACATGTCTTTCAATTTCTTTCCTGTGTTTTTTCATTTCTCTGTTTTGCTACTACACGCATATTTCTTTTCCGTGTTCTTTCCTATTACTTTGTTTTGCAATACTTCGTTCCAAACAGAGCCTAAACTCTTGGAACTAGTCTGGTGAACAGTATCCTTGAGCTCATGACTCATGAAGTCATGAGATTCGTGTTGCGACGGTAAGCAAGCTTTGGCCCCCTCTGGAGCTGTCATTTCTACAATGCAATGGGGTGTGCAGACACCTCCTACACGTACGCTGCCAAGTTTATCCCTTCTTCCTCACATCGTAATTGTATTCTGCGAGCGTGAGATCACTTCGCTTTATGCCTGGCAATGCAGGCGTGCGAAACATCACCACTACGATCAAATGGACACGGACAAGAACCAAATAATCACTAGATTTCTAATCAACCAAATTCCCAATCACTTATCCATTTATATATATACTCCTGCACGAACCCTAGCTAGCCTAGCTGGTGTCTCTGAACTCTGAAGAAGCAGCCAAACCGTGTCACACCTACTGTAGTGACTATCCATCCGTCCTCCAATGATTCGCCACGCCATGACACAAAACCCCCGGCCTCTTCCCTGTCCCGGTGGAGCTTTTGACTTGTCACCTACGCGCACAAACCATGGCAGGCATCTCAAGGAACGAAGAATTCAGTTCATCAATGATCAATCCATTCATGAGTTGCTCTTGTTCATATCGATTCAGCAGCGCAAAGCAACACGGAGAAGAGAACGAAGACGAATGGCGGCCCGTGTCATTTGTTAATGTGTTTGACTTTGAGTGCAATTTGGTGCTCAAATAATTTAGTGTCTGTAGCAGCTAATTGTGCGGTTTGGTAAAGAAGTTGTAGAGTTCTTTTGTATCTTTGTTAGACAGGTCCTTGCAAAAGGGTAGGCTAATCAGTGAGTGATGATCAGGCAGGAGAAAAGCACGTTTACCCTAAAGTGCCATATGAACCATGCGCGGCCTAAAATAGCCCAGATGCATGCTGCTATATGATATGTACAGTTGATGAATATCATGAGGAATAGTGAGTTCGAAATAGATGTCAACGTGTGCCTGCAAGGTCAAGTTACTGGCTAAAAGCATGATGGGAAAGAAAGGTGTAAAATAACTATCATTGTTAATCAACTATGATCATGTAACCTACAAAGAGAACAGATAACTGGGCCGGTACGTGAAGACCTGCAAATGGGAATCACGGAATGTTCCAAGAGACAGGCATCACACAGCGCATAAATTCATGGAGCAGGGCTACCTAAACATCCTTCTCCATTATGTCTGCAAATTAGCGCGAGATAAACAGAGGAGGTTCTGTCTGTCCCAAGAGGATCCTTTAGCTTTAATTATTAGCGTGCACTGCCACGGCTCTTTAATATTACCAGTCAAACCGCATCCAGAAGAGCGAAAAATGGAGCCAGCAAAGGCATGCAAGCAAACATTGTGGCTGGATCCATGGCCTGTTTGGATATAGTGACTTGATCCGATCATTTAGAACTGAGAGAAAAATTAACATTTTCTCTTCAAATAAATGGGGATTGGGCACAAGTGCTCTTCCAACCACGACAGAAGTTCCGAATATATTTTACACAGGCGAAAGTGGAACCAGGGCAAAGCAAATATATGAGCGTTCAAATTGAAAGTGATGAATATATACAGGGGAAACAGTATACAACTCTTATGAACTATGTACAATCTAAACAAGGACATCTCTAACCATGTTCGTTCCATCTCTAATAGGACACAATTTGTATATGGGGAAAAAGGGTAACTGTGTCCAGTTCTGCGTCATGCCTACTACTGCGCACATCAACCATGTGCCAGCCAGATGAAGCAAGTCAAAACTTATTTACATTACAGTCCAACAGTTGCCATGAAGACGATACGCTATAGAGCATACTTGTTTTTAGTGGAAGGCAAATGGTAGCCGGCTACTCCAGGATAAAAAATATATATCCTGAAACATCAAACATAAACGTCAGTTTTTTTTTTTTTTACTAATGATCATACAAGGAACACAGAAGCCCAACAGCTGACTCACATTAAACATGTTTTGGAATTTCGACAACCAAAATTTCCTTCCATGAAGTAAGCATTTGGTAAATAATCTTGGAATAGGGTGGGTAAACTTCTGCCAAGACATTTGAAACATATTTACTCCATATAATCCGGTTTGAACTTTGCCTTCCTCTGGTAATCACTATATTGGACGTGGTAACACTTGCATGACCTCTTTATGGCTTCTGAGCCTTTACTTCACATTCATTGCAGCGGCCATTTTCCTCAACCTTTGAGATATATCAGTAAAGGACGGTCTCTCAGCTGGATCACTGGACCAACAGCTTTCCATCAGCCCCTTCCATTCAGGATCACACCACGAAGGGATTTGAGGCCGTAGAGAATCATTCACAATGCCCCCTATAAAATGGCATTACAATAAAATCACTTCAGTGGCATAATATCAACAACCATTGGCGATATATTTATGATTACAGATTCAAAAGCACAACACAAATCCCCTATCTGTAGTATGTACTGGATATCACAATGTAGGACAATTCCACAGTTTACTATCTTGTCATTGACCTGTCCAGTTTTACCATGCATGGCAAGATAAGGTCATGCTATCACAGAAAATCTAAGAAAAGAAAAACAAAATCTGTAAGTGCACCACAATTACACTATACACAGGGGGTGTTTGGTTTGGGGATCCACCCCAATCCTAGAAGAGGTGGTGATGGATCAACCCATTCCACAAAATTTGGTGGGATGACCCCATTACTATAGGGAACATTGGGCCTTACCAATAATCTCAGCAGCACGCATATCAGAGTATGGTTCTTCCCCAGTAAGCAGCTCCCACATGACAATACCAAATGAATAGACATCAATCTACAAGATACATAAAAATAGTTTTTTTTGTCAGAACACAAAAAGTGGACAATTGTTTTCTATGGTCTATTAAATATGCTTACAGGACGAAGCAGTCTTACCTTCTCTGACACCATGTTACTTTTCCCACTCAGAAGCTCTGGTGCCATCCATGGTAAGGTTCCTCTAACACCACCAGATACCAAAGTGTGCTGTTTAACCTTTGATAGTCCGAGATCGCCGATCTGATAATGAAGTATTTGAGTTGGCAAACAATCAGGAGAAGATATCCACCACTGCAACACGAGTTCCCCAGAAAGAAAAGATATCAAGGGGAAAGGTTGGGAATCAAACCTTGCATATTGGTCGCTGCGGATCCCTCATGTTCACCAGTAGATTCTCACACTTTAGGTCAAAATGGACTATATTCTTCCCATGCAAATACTCCATACCAAATGCAGCATCCATGGCTAATATTACTCTCTTCCGGCGATCAATTGTCCTGCACAAGTGTTTTATTTTAGAGTTAGATACAGGAGAAATAAAAGATCAAACTTTTCTTAATCCATGAATTAAACAAGCAAGACCTGTCCTTTTTCCTCAGAAACTGTTTGAGAGACCCATTGATCATAAACTCAGTCACGGTTGCTAAGCTTCCATCCGGACCGTCACGAACTACACCATAGAACGAAACCACATTTGGATGATGAAGTGAGCTTAGGATCAGAGCTTCTTTCCAGAAATCTGCAATCTGCAATTCAGATAGAGCCGAATTAGAATCATTTTGCACAGTAACACACGTTTAAATTTAATTTCTCCTTAGTCCAGCTGGATAGCTCAAAATAATGTTCAGAAAATACTGTGAAGAACTGTGAAGAACCAATACTGTACTAGGTGAGTTAAAAATCCAAAACTACCAATCCTGAAATAGAAGGAACTAACAGGAAAAGTAAACATACCAAACGCTCTCTCTCAGATGGTCTTCCAGCAAAGCAACTTGCTTTTATTCTTTTAACGGCAACATCACATCCCCTCCATTTACCATGATAGACCGACCCATATGTACCTGAACCAAGCTCTCTAATTTCCTCCAAATCGTCATTTTTTATAGTCTGCATGATCCATACACGGTATAAGTGGAGCATAAGGTAAAATTCACATAGTACTACACATGAGGAGGTCAGCAAACGCACCTGCAGTCCTTTAGACAAAGCCTCAGCTTCAGCAGTTGTAGACTCAATTTTGGAGCTCTTCTGCTGATCAATGCTTCCATGAAAATCAGAGTCCTGATTTGCATCTGTATTCTGCAGAAGAAAATAATTTGAGTGGAGAGTACTAGGTAGTTTATGCTCAACCTCGAAGCATTACTTACACCAGCAGTTGCCTCATCCAACTTCTTTCCATTATCGTCATCATCAAGAACAGGTGAAACAGCAGCATTAGCATCTGATTGGGCTATCCGTGTCTCAGCAGCATCCTCCAATGCTGCCTTTTTAACAGAGGCAATCAACTCAGGAAGGAAATTGAACCTATCTTCTGAAACATCACCACATTCCTGAAGTGTTGTAGCCCCAACTCCTTGTTGATTTGTCCTGCTTTCATTTTCAGTTGGCTTCCCCTGCTTAAGATCGACTTCATGTACAGCTCCAACATGTTGGGGTAAGGTTGGTTCATTCACAGCATGCAGCGGAGTTGTTTCATTCACATTTCGAGTAGAGTTATCATCCTCTGGGCCTTCAATTTTCTTCATGGTATTAGCATCCAACCTGGAAATTTGATCAGGGAGGGGCAATGCAGAAACAGCTACTTTGCCGTCAACATATGATGATGACATGGGTTCAACATATGCTCTTTCAGGATGAATCTCCCTCAACGGAGCTCCTGGTTGGTGCTGGATTGATTCAGGAGCAACAAAAGGCTGAACATATTGAGCAGTAGCTGGATTAGACCTAGCACCAAAAGCACTAGTGTTTTCCATTGCAACAGGAACATCATGCCCAACAACTCTATATGGTATGCTGCCACCGGGAGGAGCCCATGGGTTTGCTATTCGATCATATGCAGTAAGACCTGGTATCCTCAGGACTAATGTCACCTGTATTTCTAACAAAGTTTGTGTTAATACTCCCATTTGGAATTGGCAGGTGTGGGGAATCATATGGTGAGCCAGTGTGAACAGGGCTGTTTGCTCTCCTCCTCAGAGATTGAATGGGTGGTAAATTCTGCTGCATTTGGTAAAAGGAGTCTGCCCCATATGTTGAAGAATGATTGTAATGCTGACCAGGGGATTCTTCGAACCCTGCTGGCTGGACATACGATCCACCACCTCCAACTTGTTGGTTGTGATATGTGTCATTTATGAGCTCACTGCTGCCATGGAAATAGTGAGGACTCTCATGGCTAGAACGCCCAAGAGATGCTGAATGCATCTCATATACTTTGTTTGGTGCAAATGCTGAATTTACAGAGTTGGTGTCAACAATGTATGGCTCAATCACTCTACCATTACCAGGAAGATGCAACCTTGGATCCTCGTACCGTTGATGACTTTGGCTGGTATGGGCATGCCAAACTCTGTCGTGAGAATGTGACTCATTATAGAACATGGGAGGATGACCGCCATTCTGTTCTTTCACATAAATACCATTTTCCAATCTAACATCTTGACCTCCAACATATTGCTCACCAGGGCGGCAGCAATCTGGACAAGAATTAGCAGGGTGACCAGGATACTCACTAGTCATGCTTGGTTGGTCAAAATGTTGTTGGACTGGTCGAGACCAACGAGGGTCCATATAGCGGGGATCAGTCACTGAACCTTGACCCTTGTGGAATGGTGAACGGCCGTGATCATATACACTGTTCCCATCCAAGAAATTGTTGGACCGGCTCAAATTACCAGGAAAGCCTGCGTTTTGCTGAATTACAGCACCAGGAGGAAGCCAGACTAAATTATCTATATGCGGTGGTGATTGGGCCTCATAATGCCGATATTTTGGTGACTGTCTTACAAAGTCATCAGGAATCCTCTCATCAAAATCCTCTGCTCCAACTTGAAACCTTGAGGATGATGGTGAAATGGGAAAATCCCTAGGATCATGCACTCCATACTGACCTGGTGAGACATATGCAGGGCTCCAAGGGGAATCCATCTCTCCATACCTTTGACTATGTGATGGGCGGGGAACATTCAAATGCCTCAAGCCAGCAAAATCAGGAATTCCTGAATCATTGCCTCCGATGCCAAAAAGCTGCTCCACTGATACAGGGGAGGAAGGTGATCTAACATCACCAAGGCTATTGAGCGCATCCACATACCTTCTCTCTGTTTCCCGCTCATCTACATTGTAATGCACGGCTGCTGAGGCAGCGTCATCATCCGCATGCTGGGAAAATAAAAAGATCCTGAGCCGAGTGAACACCTCCCCTGTGGCAATGACCTTGTCATACTCCTCCATCATGTTAACCACATCATCATCATTCACAACCGAGACCAGCGCATCCAGATCCTCATCAGGTTGCTGGTATTTGATTATATCAGCACCCTTGTAGAGCTCTCTCATCCGCGCTGCTAGGTCAGCATACGATATATCACGCGGCAACATGACAATCCTAGTCTCGCCGCCGACATATCGAAGACAGCCATCAAGTGGGCGGGGAAGGATACTGCCACCAAAGCTGCAGAGGAACTTGGCCATGCGTGGTGCCCCCTCAGCCTCAGAGCCGCCCGCGGCAGCGGCAGGCGGAGCCATGCTTGTGTGAGACTGTAATCAAGTTGGCGTGATTAGGATCACTGGATCAGCAGTGAGCCTATCAGACGACTCAAATCCAGCAAGTCCTATGGGCGGCACCACATGCCGCTTCCTGCCGAAAGAAAAAAAAATAAGAAAACAATTGTGAAGGCATAAAAGGAATGCAACAAAAAAAAGGGTGCATCTCCATCACACAGATAACTGGTGTACATGAAACTCCTCACCAAATCGCACAATTCCTCCAGATTTTGCATGTCCACCCAATAATCATTCCACTACGTGAAACCCAGTTCGCAAACGTCTTTCCAGAAAAAAAAAGGACAGCCACTGAAGGATTCTAGAAATGCAAAAGTCATCTAATGCTGAAAAGGGAAATCTAACACCTTCGATCCACACAGGGTGGACCGTCACTAATGACCTAATAAATTCCTAAATGATCCAGGTACGTAACAAACAAAGCTGATGCATGCTGAACTTTTTTTTTTACGAGAAGCACAAAGATGACGCGTTCTGGAATCAAAGGGGCAGAGTTTAGATTTCAAAATCACCGGAAGAGCTCCAGCAATTTCGCTCGAGCACCTCGGGCGGAGCCAGCTGCGGAAGTGCATGCTTCGGGAAAGTGTCACGGTTCCCCCCACGAATCTCGCGCCCATCCGGCAAAATCTCAAAACCGTTCGGCCGAAGAAGAAGAAGAAAAAATCGCACAACCTCCACCACGTATCAAACAACAACAGCTCCTTATCTCCGCAAGGAAAGTGCAAGCAGAACAGAACAAAACAATCCAGTTAATCCACGATGAAGTGAGGAGAGAGAGGTTGGAGCACCTGCCAGCGATCCGGGGCTACGCGCGCACGAGCAACCGACTGCGGGCGCCGGGAGGTGGCAGGAGCCGCGGCGGTCGAGGAGGAGGAGGGATGCCGCGGAGGAGGAGTGGAGAAGGATTCGCGGTGGGGGTAGGCGAGGATTGGGGTGGGATGGCTGAGGGGTGCGGTTCCGGGGGGGCGCGCGGATATTCCCCCGACGGGGGCTAGGGATCATGTCACGCGGACGCGAGGGCGAGGAAGGCCGCCGCCATTGGGGCTCGTCGGCGCCGGTTAGGAGGGGTGGCCTGGGGCGGGCGGGGGGCGGTGGCTTGGGGCGGCGCCGTGCGCGTGCGGATGTGCGGCTACGGTCCGCGCCGGGCTCGGGTGGGGTCGAGAGAGGTGGTGGGGGAGGCCGGCAGTGGCAGGGCCGGGGGGACACGCGGCTGCGGGCGGGAGGCCGGCGGCTTCGCTTCCTCTGTTCGGGCTCGGCTCGGCTGCTCCCGATTTATCTCGCGGGGGCGGGACGCACGGTGGCACGCGCACGGCACACGGTCACCTTTCACAAATTCACAGCGGGGCGCAGCGCCAGGGCCTAGCTCGTCGTAGTTGCCTGGGCGGCTGGGTACGACTACGGCGGCACGCCCGGCACCGTATAGAACGAGTCACCTACGGCGACGTGCATGTGCCATTACTGAGTCTATCTAAGCGTCTAATTGTAGTCGTTAGCCATATGACTCAGACTGCCTATCCAAATGCTGTGTATACAGACAAAAAAAACGAAAATAGTTATGACAAGGAAAAGGAACCGGGAGCGGTGTTCCGAACAGTCCACTTCAAGTTTTCACCTGTGTCATTGTTTTGTTTTTGAATGTCATTGGGCACTGTTAACTTTGAATAGGATATTATTTGAATATTTATCTTATTTAAAAATCAATACAAATATAAAAAAAAGTGCAATCCATAATTTGATTTTGGACACGACTATAAGGGTCTGTTTGGTTGGAGGGATGGAGAGAGATGGGCTGGGATGGTTCTAGTTTCGCACATGATTTGGTTGGAGGGACGAGTGGGAGGGGATCATCCCGGGATGGAAGCAACCCCAAAACCGAGGACGGTGTCGTCTCTCCAAATCGAGGGGACGACGTCCGTCCCTCGTTCGCTGCTCGCTCCTTGCTCCCGCAAGCCCACCGACGCTCGCCCCTCTCCGCCCGCTGGCGAACTCGCTCGCCCTGCCTCGCCCGCGCTCGCCTCTCCCCGTCCGCCGGCGTGCTCGCCCCGCCCGGCCGCCCGCTCTCGCCTTGCCGCTGCCGGAGGTAGAATCGGGCGGCGCGTCCGCTACCGGAGCCGGAGGCGAAGCGGGGAAGCGGTCGCGGAACGGCTGCGGCCAGCTTCTCCTCCTGCTCGCCCTCCTCCTGGATCTTGAGCGGGAGGCAGCGGGGAGCGGAGGCAGCAGGCACTGGAGGAGGCGCGGAGCGGCCCACCGGAGCGGAGGAGGGCGGCGGCGCCGGAGCCGGAGTCAGGAGCCAGGAGCGGAGAGGGAAGGGGAGCCACCGGTAGTAGATGCGACCGCAGGGAAGAAGGAGCGGGAGGAGGATCCATGGGGCCTCAGCAGCGGCGCGCGGGAGAAGGAGTTGGGTCGCGGCGAAGGAGGAGAGGAGGGGCCCTGGCGGCACGGAGGACGAGCGGAGCTGCGGCGGCAGCATGGAGGATGGGGCCCTTCGCCGGAGCTGGATCTAGGCAGCGCGGCGTGGGGTGAAGCGCAGTGGAGATGGCGGCTCGGGGGTGGAGGGAGGTGGAGCGCGGCGGCGGCAGTCCGCCGACGCGCCGTCGTAGGGGAGCTGAGCGCGGGCAGCCCACTGCCGGAGGAGAGACGACGCGCAGGGAAGAAGAGAACGGAGAGTATGACAGTTGGGGCCCACATGTCATATGCCTATGATCCTTTTAACCCTGTCTCCCAACCAAACAAACACCAACAAAAACGGGATGGGATGGACCCATCCTCAGAATCAGGGATGGGACTGCCCCATCCTCTGCTGTCCCACAACCAAACACTACCTAAGAGTGTGGAGTGACACATCTTGTTGTACCATGAGTGGACGAGCTGAATCTGTTCCACCGAACGTTACAACATATCCAAGGCCTCAGCCTAAACTAGCCTCTTAGCCATCTCTATTGGAGCGCTCAAATGGATGCTCAAAACATGACAATGTAAATAGAATGGAGTTTGAATTTTGAGCAATAGGATGAGTATGATGCTGGAGATGGCTTAGAGGAGTCACTCCACCTTAAATGTTGTGTTTCTCCGGCATTAATTTTTGACATGGGGCTAAGTCTAACAACAATGTTTGACTACTTATAAAAAAAATAGTTATACGTAAAGTAGTTGTGACAATACAAATGGTATTTACGTAACATTTTAAATGGGATGAATAGTCAGGTCTGTTAAACATTAAATACAAATCTAGTAAATTTTGAAGACATGGTACAAGATAAGGCTTATATATATGAGCCCTCAAGAATATTATAAATATGCTTCAACATATTCCGCACTACAATCGGAAAAGGTTGACACCGGATACTTTCAATAATGCAAAAGAGCAGGCAGACGTCAGGAATATGCTCTAAAGGAAGTATCAACACCATGTGTACCAATGTTATGGAAACCATAACATAGCGTCAAGAATATATTCCTTAGAATTATCAGTAGCCTCTGATCACTTCACTGGCCATAGCACTTGAAGGCTTCAGACTTAGAAGTTTGTGTCGGTAGGGACAGAATGAATTGTTTGTGGCTGTGAGACTATCGTCACGAGACCTTCCATTTCAAACTCAACTCACCTTCTTGTGACAGTAGACTAAAAATAGTCAGTCATCGCAAAAAAAGTAATTAGCCAATCCGTTGTGTCGTACATTCCGTGCCGCCATGTATATGCCATTGAACAAAACTTTATTCTCTACGGACAAAAGAATGATAGAAATAACTATTGAGTAGTGTTTAAATAGCGAACGAGTGGCAGCCTTCTTCAACCGCTACTCTCCACTATGTCTATTGTAGCAGTTGTAGTGATATATTTTTGCCGTTGAGTCTCACAAATCATTTATCTCATCGTCTATATTCAAACTCTACTCTGTCGACGATGTAGCTATAATGTCATTTTTGTATCATAGACGATCGTATGCACGATCTGTTGGACTTAGTTTACAACAGGTTATTTAAAATGCTAGCTAGAAATAAATTCAAGTGGAGCTCGCATGTATCTGCATGAGCCGCCAGTGACAGGTTCCTTTTGCAGACCAGATAAGATGAGCCATTTTTCTAATTCGCACTTGCGGTTTGATTATCTCTGCTCGTGTACTTTCTAGTTTATCCACAGTGCAATCACAGAAAAAAAGTACTCTAAGATCAGGATGCTCTTTGGCACTGCCCTAGGAATAATACACGGTACATTATCATCGGAGAGAGCATGCGTCATCATCCGGTTTGAAAAAGAAAGCTGTTCTATAATTGTAAATATTATGTTTTTTCCCTTCGATGCAAACAAGAGGCAAAGGGTAGATCCTGGTCCTGTCTAATTTACATTGGTGTCGTTTATAGTAGATATTATTAGTCAAGAAAAGTGACAACATAGGGTATATGTACATTTCTGATTCTAGGAAATGGAAATACAGAAGAGGTAGCACTCCACCTGTACGCCTTCTGTCGATCTCGCGGATGATCGACACGCACTGGTACACCCCCAATCATTCCGTGCCAGTTCATCGGTCTTCATCACGCGGTCACGGTACAAGGATTTATGGCACGTACATCAGGCCAGGTGGCCAGGATTTCAGCCGAAAACTGGAGTAAAAACCAGTAGTAGAGCTGTGGGTCAGGGCGCCGCTTCCTCGCCGCCGCCGCCGCGCAACCGTTGCCGCCTGTGGGTCAGGCGTTGCTTCCTCGCCGCGGCTCTCGCACGGCCCGCGACGCGACAAAAGGAGTTGCACCTCCCGAGCAAAGCAAATCACTTCTTCCACCGCAACGGCCGTCCGTTCCGCGCGTGGGGCGTACGTCGAGGTAGAGGCGGGGGCTATCCAGCCATCCATGCCTCTTTCGGGGGCCAACCAACCGTGTGGCTCTCCCCGCGCCTGCCGCGGCAGCATCCGCGTGTGGCCATGTTGCCGTCCCGGAGCCGCAAGAGGAATGAGAGCGAGCAGCCGTGCAGGCAGCGCGAAGGCGCTGCGCGGCAGCGACCGGGCGGGCGGGCACCACATGCGGATGCGGCCCGCGGCCTCCAGGCGCCCGGGACCGGCAGCATGTGCCGGCACGTGAAGGCAGCCCACCTCGTCGTTCCAGTTCTGGTTTCCTTTGCTGCTACCGGTCCGGTCGGTCGCATCGGCACGGCGTGGGCGCGTGGCGCTGTCCAAGGATAGCCGCGGAGTCGCGGAGTGTCCCGTCTCAGATTGGGCGGCTTGGCCGCTTCTGCCCCAGCGCGTAGTCTCTGCTCTTCGGTTCCGAGATCGCCGATCGCACTGCCATCACACGTCCCTCCTCAGGTCCGCATCGAGCGCGTCGGTCCAGGCGGAGGATGGCGATGCCTACAACGACGAGGGCGTCCATCGAGGCTCGAGTGGCTGCGGTGAAAGATGCTGGAATCGACGGCTGAAAGAGTGAAAGGGCTCGCACGTCAGGAATAATTGACTTTTTTTTTATGTAGCACAAGAATGTCTAGGCGCGTCTTTACAGATCAGATCGGCCCTCCCTTATGTGAGGTAGTAAATGTGGCAGCGGCGATGCACGGCCCCCGCTCGCCATCAAGTACCCTATCTCAAGGGAACTATCGGTTCCTGGGTACTTTCAGGAAACGAACCCAAAACGGAACTGTGGCGTTCACGAGTCCACGACAGGAAAGCGGCAAGTGGAGAAGCCCAGCTGCCAAGTCCGCGAGCAAATTGCTCAACACTCGGAGAGCCCTGACGGCATGGTCACCGTGACAAAGAAACCCACCAAACCCCCAGAGGCAAAACCGCAGAACACCTAATTCACCCTTTCTGGCATCACCGGCCCTACATGGCTACATCAGTACGTGCTGCCCATGTTGGCGCCTATTCATACAACGCAGGATGCTTCTTGCCCATGGCATGAGTCCATGACAAGTCAGTGCACAGTGTACTACAATTGGCACATTGCGACAGCAGTAAATATGATAGTGATAGGCAACCATGTATACATTTCGAGACACGACCTAGCAACTCAAGCTTGATATAATCTGGTGCATTGTAGATTTGTGTATATCTGTACGATATTGCAATGGGGAGGCTACAAACGTGCAGCGCACTGTACATGAATGTGCAGAATGCTGGCAAAAATTACACAAGTTGCCTATTTGCCTACTGTAGAAAATTAACCTGCCAAAGGACAAGGGAAGACAATCCCATCCACTGTATGAATTCCTCCTGCAGGTTAAGGTATTTCCATTAATCGGCCAAAGACAGATCAGCATGGCATGTCAAAAATGTAATTAGAAGAATAATGGTAACTTCAGTTTTAAATATCTCGACTTTGCAGACATCAGGTAAGGACTATCTACATGTTATAGGCTTATATAGAGCATTAAAACACAGAACTATGAAGCAGAAAAAAAACTTCTTGCTCAGAATTGGTATATGCTTTACAATGTTATAACAGTGTAGCACATACTTACAGTAAGGCGAAGAATGCACACTCAACCCCGCTGCAACAAACTACTGATACAACAATATGGTGCTTAGCTGATCACTGCACAAAAAACTGCCATCGCGCCTCTAGTGTGTTCCTCAAAGGGAAAAAACCCCTGAATAATTCTATTTACATCAGATTTCCTGCGTTGTTCTGATCTAACTGTATGTGTTAAATTAACACGAGGCTAAACTGCCATGTTCAATTGGTTTTTCAACCAGAGTTCTCCAGTATTCATGACAATGGACCATTTTGCAATGTAAGATCAGAGACAGAAGAAAGTTGCTCCTCCAGGATACTAAGAAGATCAAGATATTCTCTGAATGCATCATGTGACTGCAGGATGATTGTAACCATGTTAGAGACACTACAAAAGTTCATAAATCCAACAAACAAAATTGGCTGCTAACCTGTAGAGTAATGCTATATGCTTTCCACAATCGCAAATCATGCCGAAAGAGGTCCACCAAAACCTAACGAAACAAAAATATATGACAACAACGATAAGTATTTTTTGCTCAACTAAACAATTAAAATCAAAAGAAACCCCTCTACATAGTTGCACCTCCCAAAACTAAATTGAAAAAAAAAAGTTGCTATCCTCACAGATTGGAATAGCAAAAAAATTATCCAATCCCAAGAACAATGTCAACAAACTCATTTTTGAAATTAAGCAACTCAAAGTAGAGAATGAGGATATGTATATTTTCCATTTTGGCATAAAATAGATGCTAGGAACTTATATGCAGAAAAATGATATTTGCATCTAGAAGTTTTTAGTGAATGCTTTCATATCTCAGGATCCTTCCTGCCATTCCTTTTTGTTATTTTTTAAAAAAGGTGACATGTCTAACTCGATATCCTAATTTGTCCTACAGGTTTTGTTGAATAGACGAGCTCTGCGGACGTGCTGGATGAGGGATATTTCTTTGGGGAATCCCACTCAAATCCAAAGTTTCCATATAAATACCCCTAATACAAGCAGGGCCTTGATGGGATCAATTTCAAATGATTGGTAACACCCCATGCCACTATACTGCCTGCTTTTCTGCTGCTACCGACCTCCATCACTTTGTCATTCTAATCTCGCATGCTGCAGGCATCCCTGATACACCTCACCATTCCACCTCGACCCCATACCCTCCTTCAATACTCCCAATTTAGCGACCATCTGCTTATCTGCTAGTGCCACACTTAGTAAAAGGTGTGGATGGTGTTGGGTCATTGAAATAGTACCTATTGAATTTTTTGTTCAATTGGGAGCCTTACCTCTGAACGTCGCAATAACGTAGCCAGAACCACGATCCATTCTTTAAATTTGACTGAACACATATGAGCTAGAAGAAACTCAGCGTCAAGCCGGCTTTGCAGTGTGTCCATTTGGAGCTGTCATCAGAATACCGTGTACATGAGAAATAAGTTTCAAGAAGCAAATGGAACCAAAAACAGTTTCCTCATATGAAACGACCAAAAGGGCAAGATAAACAACCAAAATGCAATAAATTTACAATTTGCATATGCCCTTTGAATCATGCAAGGTACATCAGTCCCTTATGGGTTCCATGTTGTCATGCGATTTTCTACAGTATGCGCCTTCATATGTAATAAATAGATTCCCAATGAAAGAAATTGCTTAGGTTCATAGCATTACATTATGATTTGCATTTCATTGTTCATTCTGTAGATTATGAAGCCTCACCAAAGACAGTAAAAACTAGAGAGAGAAGGGGGAAACCCCAACAATAAACTGATTTTTCTAGGAGAGAAAGTAACTGAATTGCAAACTTGTCAGAAACAAAGAACATCAATAGCATAACTGTGAAATGGGAATGCCATTCGGCAAGTAGAACTCATTAAAAACTTATCTATTTTGAAAAAATTAGATCGAGGAATTTTATCCTCCAGGGTCTGACAACATTATGGAAATACACGTCTATGCATACAATGGAAGGCAGTTGTTGAGCTGTGAAGCAAAATTTCTACAAGTGCACTGGTACCTTTAAAATGATAAGCAAAATAAATCATAATAACTTTGTGACTAATAGGCCAGAACCTTTTGTCCAATCAGTTCGAGGGCAGATGCAAAATTCTCCAGCCGAGCAGACCCTAGTCTTTCTCGTTGAAGATATTCCTGCATGTCATTACAATGTAGATAAATTACATATGGCTTTGGATTAAAAGAATTGTTCCACTGATGAATGATGAGAATCTCACCACAAGATCAAATTGAGTCCCCTTGACAAAAGCAACGAGTTTAGAAAGCTCCTTGCCAGACATCAAATAGCTAGCATGACTCTCTAGAATGTTCATAACAGAGGCAATATGTGGACTAAGTTCTTTCATTGAGTTACTGCGAACAAAAAGAATAACACATGAGATTTTCCAAAAGACACATTTTTAGTGTAAAGTACAGAGTGTACCTTTTCAAATCAGAAGATTGCCGCTTATACGGTGAACGGAATAGAAAATAGCCTAGAAATCTTGGAGAGAGCTTATCTGAGTCTGAAGTGGCATTCTCAAAATCTCTTCCAGATCTTAGCAAGAAGCGAACCTAAGTACATGAAGATACCCCCCTTATTAATCTGAAGTGTGCTAATATAGGAAAAGAAACAAACATATAGCATAAGAAGCATACCAACTCCCCAGCAAGCTCATACAAAGATTCATCAAGTGTAGCCTGGAAAACAACAATCATATGGAAGTGAGAGCTGGAACATCTGAGACAACTAATGTCCAGGCTAAAACCATCTCATGATGAAGGTAAGGTAATTACTTGCAGCAAACGGAGTGCACAGTACTGACTGACTGCAGGGCCCTCCAGCTTAGCAATGACCTATAATTGCAAAACATTTTCAGCTCTGCTTCTTGCAGAAATGAATGATAAGAGTGGTTATAATAACAAGGAAACAGACGATGTCCACAATAGATAATCCCCTAAAATAATTGTGGGTTCAATTTACCCCTCCATGTTTTAGTTGGTCCAATCTAACCATAAGATTTTTTTATTTTTTTGCTTCTCCATGTACAAGTTAAAATTTAAGTTCAATCTGAGGGGCGTATCGTAACTTAGGCTAGAAAAAATCATTATGAATTTTTCATCATATTTTTTGATAGGTTAGGCATCAAATAACAAATTAACCTTGCAGTCCTTGCTGATTAAAAACTGTACGGAAAATATGTAAAAATCGTAATGTATTTTTCTAACATAAGCTATGATATTCGCTACCACTTTGTTAGAGTACAATTGGCAGTATTAGATATCGTGTGTGTTTAGGAGTCTTATCTATCTATTACTGCCATATGTATCCGGAGAGGTGCCTTGCCCCCCAAGTCATGTACTCCTATATATTCGCCCCAAGGGCTCTATGCAATACACCATCTATTATACGTAATCTTTCCTTCCTGCCCACTTCACAATTCAACTTGTACATGGAGATTGGAGAAACACAAAAGACAAATTTTATTGAAGGGTAGATTGAACCACCTAAAAAGATAGATTGAACCACCTGAAAAGAGGGGTAAATTGAACCCAATATTAATTTGAGGGGTTATCTGGACACCGTCGATAAGTGGGGGGGAGTAATCTGGACTTTTTCCTAATAGCAAATCGACAACAATGCTCTCTTCGTGCATAAACAGATAAACTACAATAATCGATAATCAAACTGTATACATGATTAGATCAGTTAATGCAAGCAAACGAGAGGTTGAACGTGCAGTATACAAAATACAGCAACACTGTTATATGCATTAGGCACCAACCAAAACGTTTTAAAAGGGTTTACCATAACAGAGCACATAAGTTACATACCAGTATGTAGCAAGCAGCAGTCCTGTACCATCTTTGTTGGAAGCATTCCTCAAACATCCTATCATGAAGGTGTGGTCATACTAAAACCATAAGTATTTTATTTGAAACGTAGTCAAAATTAAGCACTGTCAGTTAATAAAGATTTTGTCTCAGTAAATTCAAGTTCCCTTTGGTTTAAGGATACAAAATGCTGTCTGTGCTCTGGTATATCAATAAATGTGTAGGTGCTGTAACATTAGAACTTCTACACATGCTTATGGCAATCAACCATGAATCAAGAAGTTGAGAAAACCGAAAGATAACAGAAATGGCATGTGTGTCCTCCCAAACATAAGAAAACAGGCAATTCTCAAGATTCCTCAGCAATGACTACATGAAAAAATTGATCCATGATAATGTCGATGGGAACCAAGTCTAACTACATGCACACCTCATATATAACAATAAAATGGAAATTTTGATACTGTGTATGGCAATTACTGAAAGCAGGAGATCGGCTGCAGGAATTCAAAGAACAATATCTTTTGAAATTTTGGATCATAGGAATATGCATATTTCAAATAGAAGGGCTGCACACTTACTCTGTAGATCGTCCAGCTGCTGCAAAAAGATCAGCCCAGTGCCGACCATCGGTTTTCCTAGCAACACTAACTACAACATCCATATATTCAGGAAAGTTCCTTAGTAGGTCACATGTTTTCTCGAGAAGAGATTTCTTGGGAGAATCAACTTTTTGTGAAACCTGGTTTTTTGAAGCACTTGGCCTGTAATTAAAACATATTTCAGTGAAAAGAACTTATCAGAGTGCAAGCTAGAAAAGCAACTAAATTATAGTCAGCTTTTATTACAGAACATAGCAAGCTAGAAACAGAATACCTTGATATATCTGCATCAAATACTGTAAACAGAAGCCACTCTAAACAGTGAGAAAAGTGAGGTTTTTCTGCTGACAAATTTGCCAAGCGCAAAGCTTCTTCAACCTTGTCCCTCTGGTTTAAACAATTAACATAGGAGGAATTAGCTAGAGGCATTGGAAATTAACTTCACGCCAATAGTTCAAAACAAAAAATTGAGGCAACTAGCTGAGAACACTGGGAACAGAATTTCATGGTGCAATGAAAAGTTTTCAAGATGTTGAACCTAACCTATGTGGGTCAAAAGAACATAGTCATGCTACATAACACAAACGAATATTAGAACAACTTTAATAAGAAACATATTCTTTCGTTCTGCCTAATTTGCTGAACAATATCCAAATTCTAGCAAGCTCCAAGGGAGCAGCAGAATTGCTATTAGCCTAATATGTAGAATATGTTCACGTCAAATAATGCTTTTTTATTTGGACACAAGAGTCCTGATCCTCCCAAGGTCTAATGCCCTGATACAGTAATACTCCCCTCCAACAGAATCAAAATGCCTTCCCACAGTCCCACCCCACCGGAGCCCCTTTGATCCCACTTCGACATATGTTCTTTCCCTGTTGTTACACCCATTCCCTCATCTCCGTGTTCCGGTTGAGTACTCTGCATGCACCAGTACCAACTCTGTGGCGTCAACCTACCCAAGACACAACTAGGTGATGCTGAGCAACTCCACTGCCAATCAAAGACTTGGGAGCCATGAGGTGACAAGCGTCTAGCCGCCTAGATTGCCTTCTTTGACATCAACTATTTTCTCTCTAGATAAATGACATCTTAGAATAAAAATGAAAATGTGAGATATAATCAACAAATGCAAGGTGATTTAACCTGAAGGAGATGTCTTAATAAACAATGCAATATTGTTTGAGCTTGAGGTGAAGGCTCAAAGCATGGAAATTCAGCAGTTGAGAAGGACATTCTCTGAGAAACACCAACGACCACACCAACATTGGGAACAAGACCAAGAGGATACACCTCGCGGTCAAATTCAAGCTCTGGATCCAACTACAGAATCACACGAAAACATTATAACTACAAAAAAGGTGGCAGAATTTAAAACAGATATTCAAAATTATCTCGTGATAGAAGAATACCTGCAAGAAATCTTCTTGCTTAAAAGGATTTGCTCCATGTGATGGGTACCATACCTGCAGCCAGCTTTATGTCAAAAAGGGTAGAAAGGACATTCGAAAAACAATTACTACCTCTATCCCAAAATAAGTACAATTCTGACCATGCAACAGGACAATTACTTGCCCAGGTGAATAGCCAAAAATGCACGTATTTTGGGACAAAGGTAGTATCCCCTAAAAGAGGCATCTATACTGTAGTAGTTATGTACACAATATTAGGATTAAATCTAACCTGCATACCCCGATGACCATAGTCAAGCCACGAAACCTCTTTGATAAGACTACCCTTCTCTTCGAGCTGGGAACAGGTGACCCAAAACAGTTCAACTGAGTTTGTGAGTGCATGTTCGTGTCCATCGTCCATGTCCAGCACAGAAAGTTCACCATTGGTCCGCAAGATCAAACATCTGATATCATAAAAGGCACAATAAAAACCAAGGCGGCAAGGATTGTTGACATATAGGGGAAAATGATACCTAGATGGTTGCAAGGACAAAAGATCAGAAGATGTATTAGTATCCCGTTTCAGCACTCCTCCATCATTTTGTTCGGGAATGAAGCGCATCGAAACAGGTGGGCTCTTCGGACTCATGATTGAAAGTTCTCGCACTGTTGAAAGCTGTTCCTCCATACAAATTATAAAAATATCTATTTAGGGAAAGAATTTGGCAACACATTCTGAATTGTGGTTGCAAATATTTTTCACAGAGGTACATTACCTGCAAAACTGGACTGCTAGTAGGTGACAATTCTCCTGAGATCATCACATGGAAGATATGCACATCAAACGGACTGTAGGTAACTAATATATAATCCTGGAAAACATCCATAACAACTGGTCTTCCAAGCAGTGGTTTTCGGTAGAGTAAGGAGCTATAATCAAGATGATATCTTGGAAAAAAGAGAAGCTCGTACCTGAGACAAAAGGATGAAACATGCACAGATACAGGAAAATGTCAATTAATAATTCATAGTGAAGGGAAAATATAATGTACTTATAAAGCTATTAGGGGACTAAGGGGAAAAATGAGGTGTTGAATAAAACTTAAAAAGTATAAGAAAAAAAAGGTGTTCGTCTAGTATTATAAGGAATAGCGACTACAATAGACAGCTCTACCAGAAAACGTGATCTTCAAGTCAGTAACACGATGGTAAAAGTGACTACGTGAGAACTCACGTGTTTGACGATTCAACATAGTTGCATACAATAACAATTTTTCCCAGCCACAACAGGCCTTTGCATTGTATCTTCTGTTCTTGCGTAACATCACCAAAAAACCGCCACCTTTTATTTCGCAAATCATAAAGCACTAGCCCGTGAGAACCAGCAACTGCCAAGTACATACCATCGTTACTTGCCACTACATGTAGAACTGGCCAGTTCTGGGAAATGTACGAAACCTGCTTCGAAAATATATAGTATCAGAAACGCGCAACATCAAATAATGGAAATTGCAGCTTATTTACCTCTCAAATAAATCAAAGGCAGAGACGCAGAGTAGCACTTAACTGGAACATTAAGATGCAAGATCTTCAGTTCATCAGCATCATCTGGCTGGACCAATAGGATTCGATCTTCACCATAGAGAACCTGTTGGGAATGTGTTGTACCTGAAAGCCCTCTGTTTAGACAGCATTTGGCAAATGAAAAGGCAAGGACCCTTTCTGACAAGCTTTCTTCAACAGCAAATAACTTGTATCCATTATCATCCCATTGAATGTGGGATGTTCCTCCCATCAGAGGCTCAAATTTTAGAGTGCTAGGTTTCACCATTGGGGATGAGGAAGAATTTGATCCAGTTTGACGAATAGTACACATCAATCGACATCCAGACACAGACCATACAGTAAGGCCCCTAAATTTCCACCCAACTGCGAAGGCACAATTATCAGGCGTCCAAGATATACAAGCAACAGGACCAGTATCTTCCACCGAATACCTACAAATTTTTACCCAAATAAGGAATGAAAAAGAGCAGTATATCTCAGCTTCAACAGAATAGCCAGAGTAATGTTGTGTGAATTAACATGATCTACGAAATGCTAAACATTTGGTAACTCTAGGTAAAATGAAATGACCAAGCCTAAGCACAAGTTAACAACACATAATGTTAGCCTTTTATCCAAACAATGTGCCTGGCAGGGTTTTCTCACAAATAAGCACAAATTTGCAATGGCAGTCAGCCAGAGGTATCCATGTAAAAAAATACTAAGGATCCTACAACAACAACAAAACCTTTTTCTGCCAGATCCTACTAGCTTGTGAAAAATAAAACAGCATATGAGACTTACCCCCAATCATACAACGAAATCGTCCGTATATGACAGTGTGTTTTCTGCCAGATCATACAATTCAACAACACCTCTACTGCACCCGACGGCAAGAATCTGTTGCTCAGAAGCCACAGAAGTACACATCGCATCATCAGTGCTCAGCCATCTATCCACTCTGAGGCTGCCAGGCTGCTTCAATCCCTTCTTACCAACAGTACAGAGGGCAATGTGACAGCCTGAGTACAAAGCAACCAGCAACCTTAGCTTCACCGACAGCTCAACATGAACAATAGAAGCATTGCCTGTGCAGCAAGGAGCAGGCCTTGCGTTAGAGTTTTCTCGCAAACTGGGAGGATCAAACACCAATGCATCTACGACAGCAGTAGGTTTCTCAGATGAACACACAGAGCAACCAAGCCTGAAGCTGTCTGAGAACTGGCAAGCAACAACAAATATACAGACAATGGCTTAGCACAGCAAGTAGGAAGAGAGTGCGGGAGACCTATTTCACGTCTAATAATCAGTAACTTACGAGAAACAAAAGTAGCATGCATTTCCATGTACCTCAGCGTTCCAGGACACGACCTGCACATGCCCATTGGATAGTCCGAGGAGCATGCTTTTGCTGTCACATACGAAATTGCTCCTGCAACACGACACCAAACTCACGAGTCAGCTCCCCTACAGGAGTCGTGCAGCTCATTGTGTAGACGAAGGCTAAGGAGCAGCGAACACGGTACGTTATAGCAACGCCATTGGCGAGAGGAACCTTCTCGGTGATGATTAGGGAGATACTGGCCAGGCAAAGCCCCGGGAGCTTCTTGCCGCCGACGACCAGCGGCTTCCCCGCGAGCTGAACCTTGTATATGTGGAGGTAGAATGACGAGGTCTGCACACAGCGGACACAAACATTGTGAGTTGTTGCACGCGGAGAGCGAGAGCGGAGGGGGCCGTGGGGGCGGTGGGCTGACCAGGACGGCGATGGTTTTGGCGTCGGGGCTCCACACGGCGTGCGCGTTGTGGCCGTGGGCAGCGAGGGACTCCGGGGAGCGGTCGAAACGGGCCAGGCGGACCCGGTGCTGGGCGGCGGACCAGAGGTGAAGCGAGGCGGGGCAGACGGCGAGGAGGAGGCGGCCGAGGACGCGGAGGAGGACCACGCGGTCCGAGTCGTCCGGGTCCAGCGGGATCGACTGCGGCCACCCGTACGCCAGGTACATCGCGGCGGCGGAGGCGGGCGCGCGCCCCCTCGCCGGTGGCGGGCGGGCGGGCGGGCGAGGTGCGGGGCGGGGGAGATCTGGAAGGAAAGGGGACAGGAACGGTGTCTGGTGGCCGGTGTGATGCAGACGATGATGCAGTTTTTTTAAAACATTTTTTCTTCTTTAGGGGCGCAATTTTAAATATTTCCTTGGGAGTTCACTTCTTCATCAGATGGCGGGTTTTAGCGTCATCGAGCAGCAGACTACAGTAGAAACGGCAGTCTGCCCGTTGCCCGCTTTGCGTCGGATCCGGTGCTAGTGAGAGGAGAAAGAACGTGGTAGTACGCAGGTCCAGTGTGTATGGTTGCAGGTCTGGAATTCCTATTGCGTAGCCATTTTATGAAATTCATCAGAAAACAACGCAATTTTCTGAACATTCCAACCATTTGGAATGTTTGGTATGTTTTCTGACATGTTTACTGAGCAAACCTTTTACAATTTTAGATGGAGGGTAGGAAACAACGCAAGAAAATAAAAACAATTTTCAACATTCCAAACATACCCGTACATCAATAAAGCTCACAGCTTTGCTGCTTGTTTGGTTTGCTTCATGTATGCCATGTATACCCGAGCTCTCCCACGATGCAGCATGTCTATACTTATACCATCTTCAGCAAAAATCACGTAAAAGAGGAAACATATGAATAAATATCATAGATCCTTGCAAAAAGCACCGTACATGTTGCACTGTAGAAATATGTGCCATGATACGCTCTCTGCATGAGAAAAAGTGGGCATGCATACTCTCGAGAGACTTTTGTTTTGCTGCCTTCGAGATGCTTGACGACATGCTTCAACGAACTTTTTGTTCTTGTGCAGAAGGTCTGCGCCTTTCTGATGAATTCGTTTGGCTCGGCATCCGTGCTGCTCAGACCGACACTGCGGTCCACTTGAGGCCAAACGAACAAACGATGACATGCTACGTTTCAAAAAAAAAAAAAACAATAACCTGCTCAGCTTCTCGTCACAAGCTCGCTGCAACGGGTGCCAAATGAGCTCCGGGAAGTAGCACTCATTGCTACATGCAGGCGTTGCCCTCGGAGCTTGCCTAGGTGTGTGCCTCCAGCGGGCAGCGGCGTTGGATCAATAGAAGAGGGACGGGCCACTGGCAGGTTACAAGAAGCTTGGAGGATGATTGATTTAGCGGCTGGTGCATTTTATTTTGCTCTATTCAAAAGTACCAAGTAAATAAGCATACTGGAACCAATAAAAAAGTTGCACCTAATACTTCCATAAGATGCCATCGTTTTACATATCAACCCTAGCAACCACAAAGATCAGAAATGGGTGAACGGTGATAAATTAAGGTGGTGTTTGGATAGTTGGAAATCAGGGATGGGATAAGGAAAAGAGATGTGGAATAAATCATATCCCGTGTTTCGATAAGCATAGAGAAATGAATGTGAATAGTGGGTTAGATTATATCCCTATCCCACCTTTTCCATTCAAATCCCTACCACATTCCCAATCCCAATCCAAACGGCACCTAAATGTGTTGCAGAACCACAAAAGACTCTTCTGCACGTTAGTTACATTTACATTTGCAACAAAAACCCTATCAGAAATGGGTGAACGGTGATAAATTGAGGTTTTGCAGAACCATTTACCATCAAACCTCGCCTTGCAGATAGCCAGGATAATGTCCACCTTGCAAAGCCAAGAGATGCAGCGCACAAGAGCGCCGGCAGCAGCGGAAGGAGCAACGGTCATCGGAGGAAAGCAGTCAAGTGGGATTGGTGGCGGGAGAGGCAAGATCCACGAGATTAGAAGCGGCGGAGTGTGGATTGGACTTTTCCGATCCTGTACAACAGAACAGCAGATGATGCTGTTGCATTTTTCTTTTGTCCAGTGTAAATTGGTACGATGACATTCACTGAAATGGCTGAGCAGAAGCTGCGGCAAATCACTCCATGTCAGAAACTTCATCCACGTCCTCATCCTCATCAAGGATATAAACCAAGGCATGCCTCCGATTTGAAAAGACACAAGCAACTCCTCTTGATGCTACATAAAACGATGAGAAAAGCATAGAGTCACACCATAGTGTAAGTCACAGTTAAGATTTATATATAGAATAATAGAAAATTCATGCTCGACATACCGCTGACTGCAAGTGGAGTAGATACGGTGTGGGGTATGCTACGAACTTTCCCATAATCTGTGTCCAATTGGAGATCCAGCGCCTAAAAGTGTCATGGCAGGAAAGAGGCAAAGATATTATACTACAACCATTTAACAGAAAAGGTAAGTCTGTCACATAATAATTATAGTAAAAGGTATAAGGACTAGCTGCTATGAAATGAAGTGCATGCCAGAAAATCAAAGATAGAAGAAATTTTTACAAGAATTGTTACCGGCAGTTTTTGCAGGCTGTAAATATTTGCAGGGAATGTTCTTGACAGTGGCGTAAAGGAAAAGTTCTGTGTATGCAGCATCGCCATCCAAGATCTTCCAGGGCTATCGGAACAAGATCTTTCACTCAATAGTAATACTACCTGGTTGTCCTGTTTTAAAAATGGGTAATCACTGCTTTTGTAAGCCATGCCAAAGCACAAAAACAGGAGTATAGTATAAACACACACAACAGAGAATACCTTATAAAGCGACAGATCGACACACTCATATTCATCAGGTATATGCAATAGAAAACCTGAAAGGGACGCCATGCTGAGGGCAGTACAGCAGTTGCCAAAGTCCTTTATCACACCAATGCAATTTCTCTTATTTAATGATCCATCAGGTATCTTGAAGCATACATAGTCAGTCGAGCTATATGAGGATTCCTCAGTCTGTGAATCTTCATCCTGTTTTTTTACGTAATAATGAGTAACAACTATGAAGAATAATAGCATCATTGAATTAATGCAAGGTCCGATCAGGAGTTACAGACAAGCACAGTAGAAAATAATGAGTAGTATGATTTACTTTATGTCCATAATGCTAACACACATGTCAGAAAACACCGAAGAGATCACAAACCTTATAGAATGATATTGATGTCAGTGCACAGGTTGATGACAAGGTAACTGATGATGTAGCAGGGTATAAAGGAAGCAATCCTTGACAGTGTATTTGTGAAGAGATAGTGGTAAACGGCATCAAGAAAGCCTCCTTCAAGCTGAATTGGGTGACCACAGAAATGGTAAGTGTGCTATAATCAATGCCTAGCCAAAGGATCAGCTATGTTTAAGCAACAGCAACAAAGTTTACTCTGTGGGAAGTGAAAAATCAATGGCTTGAATGATAAAATATTCAATGTCCAAATGACAAACAATTTTAGTCAAATTGATCCGGATAGATGAAATATCAATCTCAAGCAATGCATAACATATAACTGATACAGATTTCTAAATGATAAATGATTCACCTATCTTCCAATTCATTGAATTGTTTTACCAAACTCCTTTCCAAAAAATGGGTGTCTGTAAATCCTCCAAAAACTACTAGTTGCTCAACGTGTGTTGCAGTATCCCTGGGAAACCATGTTGAATAAAAATAAGAAATACAGAAAGCAAGGAAAGCATCATAACAAAAGAAAAAATAATTCAAACTAATTAATTATGACAAAAACAAAATAAGAACAAACAACAGATCTGTGTGATGACTTTGATCACTTTCGCTGGTTAGGACACATGATTTATAGATCATATATCCCAAGGCCTTCAATAACTGGTCTCAGAGAACAATGCATTTTCCAAAACCAGGACACCAAGTGTAAACAAAAACACTAAAAAGTGTAAATTTGAGAAGTAATTCGTGTGAGTTAACAGGCATTCATAAGATTCATGGCACAACACACCAATCATATCATGACATAACAACGTGCAACTCTACATTTAACCCAACTGTAGCGGGATTGAAGGGGATTAGAGTGGATTAAGAGGAATTGAGGAGGATTTTGATCTATCGTGTATTTACACCCACCCCAATCCCTTCAATCCCCTCCAGTCCAAGAGTTGCCAAACTAGGCCTGATGGTTTTGAAATATCGTGCATGACCAAAAAAAAAGGGCTTCATGGGCTTAGCCACTGGAGTCTGGACATAGGGATGCAAGTCCCATGTATTTCGGGTCATTGGGTCGACCCAAACAAGTGACAAAATGAACTAGAGTGGCAATCTTCGTAATTAATATGGATGAAAAATTAGCTAGAATGGCATGCCACCGTAAATAATGAGGTGGCCCAAAAAACACCATTGGGTACCCACTTGCACCCCTGTCTGGACATAAGATGGCTTAAATACGTGCACACAAGGAATTGATCAATGGTTGGTAGTAGATCCACTCAACAATGAGCTACCAATCATGCTAGAGCCCAATTGCTCATATTGTGCATGTCAATCTTACAAAAAAAGATGGGTAAATAGAACTTAATAATACTTTTTAGTTTTTACACAGCAAATAGAAGTCAAAAGTGGGATCCAACTTACATATCATACTCAATTCTCTCATCTGCTTGAAGTAGCTGTTTGATTGGATCTTTATGAAGAAGGAATTTCAGAAAAATCACCACAAGTTCACTACAAATCAGAAAAATCACCATAAGTTCACTACAAAGTTCAAATGATGAGAGCCTGGTAACTAAAAACAAAATATAGACCCATGATTTATGAATCAAGGAAATAACAGAAAACAAAAGACTAACCTGTTTGCTGCTGGAACTTGATCAGTCGGTTCATTTAATAATATCTTAACACACTTTAAAACCCAGGTGAAGAAATTTTGAAACTGGGAAACAGATCAACAAATACTAGTTACTGTAGAAGAAGCCCCCCAAAACATAACAACTAGCCATAAATGCACATAAGATAGAGCATGGAAGCATATAGCATAGCACAAACACAATGCACATCAAACAGCATGTCATCTAAGAAAAGTACATTCGATGCAAAAATACTATTGCTACCGTATATTCACTAGGGTTTATCACAAACGGAAGGGCTGGACCCACTTTTTTGGATGTCCAGACATGAAGGAACAAATGGAAGACAGCTGCAGATGGACTACTACTCTAATAAACATAGTCAATAGGGTGAATCTATTTAGCATATTATGGCTGCTATAAGAAATTGACCATTTTTAAGTGAAGCGTGGGAGCTTCATTTTCAGAGGACAAAAAAAAACAAGTCCAAGCAGAGGTACGGAAATATGCAAAAGGAAAATAGAATGTACCAGATAAAGAACAGTAGCTGCAATCCTTGAAAAGCGCTCAACTTGAACAACTAACATCCCTATACTCTCAGTTACACCATCAATAAGCTTTTCATCGAGCCCAATAATTTTAAATCGTGAACGCCATCTTGCAAGGCCTCTTAATTCTGCAAGTCTGAATGAAATAATCTCAACTGCAGGCTGTAAATATGGAACACAAATTAGAAGATGCTCAGTTTTCGTATAATAAACAGCAAAAAGGTCTAGATATCCATACTCCATAGTGCATGTTAGTCAAGCAAAATGGGTTGACCATGAACTTTTGGTTTCACAAAAAATAGCTGATTCCATGCACAAAATCTACTTTGGTGTCCGTAACTAGTAAGACACTAAAAAAACTCTACATTGTCCATTGTGAAGCTAACCGAACTGAAAAGCAATAGTGTATGTGCGTGTTTCTGTGGCATCAGTAGGTAGTAGCTGACCTGAAGATGCTCACTGACAATGCCACGAATTTCTCTTGCAGCACTGTCAATAGTCTTGGCTATCCTCTTGAGACCCTACCCACATATGAAATGACAATTTAGGGAGATTGACTCGACAAGCTACAGAATATATGGTAGTGGCAACTATTACCGCTTCACCAAGTGAACTCGCTAAAAACTGGTGAAGTGCTGGACTTGTCCGTGTGCCAAACAAAAGGCTTAGAAACTCATCCTCAGAACTAGATTCCACTCCTTTAAGCAGACAGAAATTTTCATGTTAGAAATTCTCAGGCATGGAAACAGAATGTAGGTACAGATTTTTCTTGTTGATATGGTTCAAGAGAAACCAATCATACCATGTGCAGCTATCAAATTGGGCAAGGCACTAAATTTCTCATGAAACAAATTCATGGCACTTGACCATTGTTTGGATATCAAAGATATGGAAGCGCGGACAACTTCGACTAGATCTTGAATGCTTGATGCTTGTTGGGACACCTGATGCAGCTCATTTTTTCTTTACAACATTTATGGATGATAAATACAAACTTTAGTACATGATAATAATAAGCAGAAGTTGGTGCACAAAACATGAGGTAACATCATTGCAAATTTGGTAATGAAGCAGGAGTATTTTGTGTACATTTTTAGTAATCAATATTTGCAATTGTCTAAGAAGCTAAGTTCCAGTGTGTAAAGTGAGCGAATGAGCCCAATAAAACATAGGTAATCCTAGCACTAAATATGGATCTTAATACAGAAGTTGTGGCACAACAAGACAACAAGATACGGTTTCTGAACATGGAACTAAAAGTCAATGAAACAGCCTTGTCATTACCGTTTAAAGAAAATAGAAGTATCTAGGTAGAGACAATGTAACCCAGCAGTTCCAGAGCTGTGAGAAAGGTTGTCAGTGTCAATCAACTTTCCAAAGCACAGAAGAACCAATTTCTGGAGGTTTCTTGATAAAGAGACCTGATATAAGGAAAAAAAAAGTTGACCACACAGAATCGCTTTTTTCTTAAACGGAAGTGCACTGAATCTCATATATAGGAGATTAACATGGGCATCGGAAACAAAGAACCAATTACCTTGCTTATTGAAGCATCCTGGAGTTGGAAACTCCTTTTTCCAGAGGATTCAATATTGATTGGAATCTTATTTATGTTCTGAAATTTCAAAAGCATTAAGTTACTGATTCATAGAGCGTTGAACATATAAAGAACAATCATAAGAAGTAACATAGAAAAATTAGGCAGCAGGTGCTGAAATGTCCATAGACTCAGCCCTTGAGATTACACAGAAAACAAACTAAATATGTAAAGGACGTGAGACTTCTCTACTCTCATCATATTGCACCCACTGCTCTTGCAGACTTGCACACATGGAAAATAAGATGAATTGTACATAATATAATTTTGCCATCATCGAATGATAAGTACAAAGTTTAAATACTTGATACTACAGATGACACTTTTTAAAACACCACAAGTACTTTTTCAGAAGAATCTGTAGCTAAGCATTATACAATGGCACCAAAAGTTGGTTTTGTGGAACACAGACGTGAGGTAGGTCTCCACTAGAAAGTAGTAACAATAACCAAGCCCAATAGACTAGAGCTCAATTTCTGCTTGCTTTGTTTAAATCGAGCATCTTAACTGAACAAAAGATTTCTTGATGCCAAGTTAACAGCTCCGAAGCATGAGTGCAAAGTGCATGACAATAACAGCTTACTGAACAGAGAAATTGTTTTGTAACCATCTTGCCCCATGGTATATCATGACAGAACAGAAAGAATAGTAAATAAAAACAATGCACTAGAACTTTACAAGCTCATGCGCTTTCATGCCATTAGTATGATTTCCTGTTATGGTAGAAACATCTCTAGGACCAACAACAGGAAATATTGAAATCAGGAGAAAGCATGCATAACAAAATTAATTTTTGTTGAGTTCAAATTATGGACAAGCATTGAGTTACTGTATTTACTTACTATCTTTCCAACAGGAAATATTCCAAAAATGCTGAAGCAAACACAACCATCTTTACTGCCACTGCACAGAATGTTAAAACGCTGACATGAAGCGCTAGAAAATTCTGGAATAGCTTCTTCATTCTCATCTGCAAGACCAGTATCTCCAGAACTTAGTCCACCTATCCTAGGCATCACAGGAGCAGGTGGAAAGAAACGTGTGGTGCGGTCTTCATATGATAAAAACTCCTCGTCAGGCTGAATAAATTGGCAGAAGACTTAGTAATGAGAACTTTTGGTAGAGACCTAAATCAATTTTGATTAGAGCTGAATTTACGGATGAACTGAAACTTTTCACGGCTATATATAACATGTTTACTGTATGATGTTTAAAATGGAACAGCACTATATATTTATCTTATGGTGAGATGCAATATTAAGATGACAAAGGCAATAGCGTACCTTTGATAGTGGATCATCTTCTGCCCAATTCAAACATACAATGGCAACATCGTGGGATTTTATTGTTCTTAGCATCTTCCCATTCTGCAATGAGATTTCCTTTCAGTTATTAATGCACAAAATTACAGTGTAAATAAAAGTAGCAAGTAGATCTTGATAGCATGAGAGTGTTAGTTTCAAAAGTAACTGAGAATTGCAAGATAGGCAGTTTGTTACAGTGTCAATCTTCTCCTACAGAATCATTTTTCTAGCCCTCCGGCCTATGAAAGGAAAACTGGCTACTGAAAGATGGCCAAAGAAAACACTACGCCTATTAAAGACTACTTGTTGGATGAGGCAGTACACAGTAGATTTGTAATAAGACTCATAATATAGGCAGTGGGTGGCTAGCTGGAAATGGGCCAAGCTAGCTCTGCAGAGGATGCAAGATCCTGAGAGAGTGTCATGGAAAAATGATTCAATTCATTACAAGAAAATATAGTGATAAGTTTATCATAAAAAGGTGAGATCTTGAGAATCTGTATAGATGATCAAGCAGTGGCTGCTGCAAGAACCAAGTGCATGTGAACAAGTGATCCTGTATGGAAAACTCAATCCTGTATGTGAACAAATTATTCTTCAACGTATGTATTCAAATGCCTCTGTTAAAAGAGATAGCTGGGCAAGAAGCCCTTGAAGTCTGTGCCCCCTGATTGTTTACTAATAGTTCACTCATAAAAGTTTAGCAAGTGCGAAGATCTAACTGAGAACTGAGGCACTAGAAAATTATCAAGAAAATATAGATCAGATTTTTATGAAGCAGTCTGCACCTTGTGCCACAATGCGCAGGAATCATCGCTACATATCATGTCTGAATGCCGCTACTCAAGAGCAGTATGGAAACAGGTACAGCTGATTTTTAACCAGCCGAACATGGAACAAACAGATTCAAGTATAAATTCATGGTGGTCAGCATTGACACGGTCACCCTCTGGCACAGATCAAGACATAATCACTCATAGAACCCGGAGAGCGATCTACACGGCCTGGAATATATGGAAAGAACGTTGTAGAAGAACATTCCAACAGCAGAGCCTACCGGTGAATCAACTTTGTGCTCTTATACAGCAGGATATCAATTTGTTCTTAATGGCGTTCAGATCTACGCCTATAATCTAGCAAGTCTTTCTATGTAACTATGTCCTTGGTCTGATAGGCATAGGTTCTTTTTCCTTTTTCTCATGTAACCTATAACCTGTACTTTTTCTTGCTTACTACTTAATGCAAAGGCAGAGCACCTGCCATTTATAGTTCAATGAACGAATGTTCATACAAAGACACAAAAAGTATTAAGAGTTTATATTCATCATCCAAATACAAACCTCCACGTCATGCAAAAGAATCAAACCATCTTCTGTGCCGAGTGCTATTATTTTACCATCAGGGCTCCAGCAAATAGATGTGATGCACTTCCCTGAAAAGTATATAAATATTTTAGTCCTCACTGAAAGGTCAAAGTAGACACAATCCCTTTAACTACTAAGTAAAATGGTTACATGAAAGGATCGCTGGATTGACAGATTGTGCATACTGATCAAAAAGACATTCGGCAATGGGTAAAATGAACTTCTCTTTCACGGGGTGGGGTGGGGGTACAATGGACAATGGGACATTTGAGCGCCATGGATCAGGCGGCACCAACCTGGAGAGATTGTCCATAGCCTTTGCCAATTGAAGCGGTGGAGGAGAACCTTGGAATCATCAGTAACCATAGCAAGGAGATCCTTCTCTGGGTTCCATTCTGCTATTTTTATCTACAAGTAGTGGAACATGACGTCAGTGCCTAGTGCCCCATTTAGCATAAAATTAAGAAACAGAAACAAAGAAACAATGGGAAATTGAATTTCCTTGTGCTCGATGGATTCTAAATTACAGAAATGTTAAGGCAACAAAAAAAAGTGAAATTCAGCGTCAGCAACTGACTGATTCGTGAGCTTGCTATTAACTTCTCGGTTACTATAGGATTGTCAGGATGTAAGAGGAACGAGACAGAGTAAACATGACAAATAGGCAAACATTGCAATCGCCAAAAGTATATTTGCCAACAAAATTTAGAAATAAAAACTGAAACCAGTAAAATGGCGCCCATGACCCACGCAGAGTCCAGTCCAGCCAGCTTCCATTGAACCCCCCAACAGCATCCCTCTCGACCCGCACAGTGACAATAGGATCCGATCTAGTCCTCATGTGAATTTGAACAAACAGTAGGCACGCACGCGATGCTTGGCGGCAAGGACCCAAGTGCCACTTCTCGTGGACCGGCCATTACCCAGGACGGCCTAAACCAAAGTGGCAGCGCACTATTTTGCAGCAGAACGGGTTGGTTAAGGCGATTTAAGAATCGCCACGAAATCGCACGCACAGCGTTTGGCTAAGCAGGAGGAGGCGGGGAGGGAGCGGAGACTCGACCTGGAACGGGAGAGGCTTGTCGAACTGGAGCTGGAACGGCGTGGCCGCCGCTGCCATGGACGCCTCCTCCATCTGCTCTTCAGCCATGCTCGTTTGGGGAAAACTCATTCCTTTTTGAGCGGGCGGGCGCGAAGGAGAAACAAATGGCGACGGCGTCACGGCGACGCGACGACGAGTCGACGACGGAGCGGCGAAGCGACGAGAGCCCGAGGCCCGAAATAGGGTTTTGTCGTCACTGAGAATTTGGGCCCAAAGCAGACCGGCAAAGATCCGGGCGGACCAAAGCCCGGTGGCTACGGCCTGTTTTGCATCAGCATTTACAGTGGGCCTCAACAAAGCTCAGGTGTCTGTGACGCCTGGACGGCTAGGCCCCACTAGTCAAGCCTGGAAACCGGTCCCTCTTTAGCCTGTCTCCAATGGAAACCCCCAAAGGGGTTCCTCGTAACGACGTAGCGGCACTGTTTGACACGATTTTGGTACTGTTTTGTACTGTAACTGATATGACGTACAGAGTGGGATGGGATTTGAGGAATTGGGATGAAAAACGTTGTTGGAGATAGCCTTAGGCCTTTACGATAGATGTATGTATGTATGTCATGTTCACGTGAACCGTGTCTCAGCTTGTATATTTGATGGGTCTATATAAAGCGTGAAGAGCAAAGAGCGTCGAAGAAAAGAAAAAAGATGATCGGCCAGGCAGTCATGGAGGGAAATAAAAGAGAAATAAGGAATAAAAAAGACGTGCTTAATTGCTGTCCTTCTTTTTTATTAGTTCCAATATAAGAAAACTATTAAGTGGGTATGCTTATAAAATGATGTGAGAAAATAAAAAAGCTAAAGGATGAAAATAATTTTTCTATCAGTTTTAGACTAAAAGATCAAGCATTCCAAAAGAAGGCATGGCTTGGAAACTTTCCATTAAATTTGAGTAAACCTCGCTACAACTCTGTTAGGGTTGTTTGGGGTAGGGGCTCCCTGCAATCCATTAGAAAATCATGGGGGCGGGAGAGGAAAAAAGTTTGAAATTGTTAGAGCATCCAAACAAACTCTCGAGCTACTCACTTCTAACTTGCGCAAGAGAGAGTGGTAGCAAACTTGATGTAGATCCTGCCTTATACTCTCTCCATTCTTTTTTATTTGACGCGGATGATTTTTTTTCCAAAACTTCGATCCTTCATCTTATTCAAAAAAAAACATTACTTATCATTTATTTTGTTGTTACTTGTTTTATCATTAGAGGTAGTTTGAGTATGACTTTCGTTTTATATGTTTGCATAAATTTTTTTCGAATAAGACGAAGGATCGAAGATTCGAAAAAAAAAACAAACGCGTCAAATAAAAAATGGAGGGAGTACTATATTAAATTGGAATCTAAATTGTGGATTGGAAATGTCATTAACCTATGCATGTTCAAAATATAATGATTTGATCACTTGTGAGAAAATACGTCGTCGTAGTGTTCATACAAGTTATATGTGGTTGGAATAAAGGAGAGATTCATCGAACAAAATCTAACAGTGTTTTGAGTTTTTTTAGCTTCCTCTCGCCTCATTCTATCCGCATAAAAAAAAGATTGTTTCATTAAACACCTACCTCAATCTCTCCTCCACACCACCAAACATCCTAATAATGTACTTGTCCTAACCTTCCTCGACCAGTTTGCAGTATACTCCCACGTTCCAAATTTCTCCCAAACTATCTCATTACACATTCATTCATTAGTCCATAATACATGTTCAATATTTCTAGAATCATTAACATAAAAATGAACGGGACCGATTTATATACGATTAACGTCAAATCTACGGTACATTTTCACAGAAATCACGGAATACAGCACAACACAATGGACGACGGTGCCCAAGATACACTAATGAAAAGGCGAATTTTGCTGTGGGACACTGGAAAATCGCGTAATATGCTGATACACACTACAAACATCTAAATTGGCTGAGTACCATTATAAAATCGCGCTCCTTTGCTACAACACACCGCGCTGAATATAATAATATTTGTTCAGATTTTTGGAGAGAGATTGCAGGGGAAATGACCGTTTTGCCCTCTTCTTCAACCTCTCGTCTCCCCCTCGCCGGTGCTCTGCTCTCTCTCACCCACCACTCCTTCATTCCATTTCCATCGCCATCGACACCGACTGTCTCCCTGCGGTGGTCTCATCGCCTTCTCCGGTCGCCTGAGCGAGCGAGCCAGGCCACCACTGCTACGCTCCTCCCCCTGTGCTCCACGCCGTCGTCCCAGTTCTTTGACGCGCGCGCGGCGAGCCGGCCAGGGCATGGCGTTCCATGAAGTGGAGACACCGGCGTCCTCAAAGGTTGCAGCCACAGGGAAGCGCAGGGGAAAGGGAAGATGAGTTGCTTTCCGTGCTTCGGCAGCGAAAAGAGCAAGGATGACGACGCTGACGTGGAGAGCCTGGCCTCGTCGCGCCGCATGGCCCTCATGGTGGCGAGCCCCTATCACAGATCGGACATCAAGCGGCGCGCCCGCGCCGATCTCGGGTGGATTCGCGTCCAGAGTCGGGGGCGGAGGCGAGATTCGTGGGGAGGAGAAGGTGGCAGCCGCGCCACGCGCAGGTGCGGAGGTGGTGGAGTTAGGGGAAGGGAAGCCTCGGGATTACGGGTAGTGAGGCATTAAGTGGGAGGCGCCGGCCGCGTACTCCCCGACGCCCACGGTGCTAGCCCGACGCTTCGGTTTCTTGATCTCGCTTATGTCGCTGGGGGAGAGGCAGAGCGGTGGGTGAGAGAGAGCGCCGGCAAGAGGAGAGGTTGAAGAAGAGGGCAAAACGGTCATTTCTCCTGCAATTTCTCTCCAAAAATCTGAACAAATATTATTATATTCGGTGCAGTATGTTGTAGCAAAAGAGCGCGATTTTGTAATAGTACTCGGCCAATTTTAGCGTTTACGGTGTGTATCAACGTATTACGTGATTTTCCAGTGTCTCTCAGCAAAATTCGCCTAATGAAAAATAAAACGATACAGTTTCATACTATCATCCATGATTCTGAAATCAAAGAACAGCAACTCAAGAACGTGGGCAGAAAGGATAATAGATACGCAACGTACAAAAAACGGCATATTACTTCCAGTTCTAACTTCAACTCCATATAGTATTTTAAGTGGTCCATAACACCAAAACTCTGGGAGAACTTGAAAGCTTCTCTCAAATAGAAAGTTCAACTTGCTAACTCTCAACCTGAACACGACCTTACAGGGAACCCTTTTAGCTCAAGATAAAATCTAGCAGACAAGGACAATCCTCCACAGCTTGAAATTATCTGCATTGGATGAGATAATATTAGCGTCGGATAAAAAAGGCTTAAATGAGATAATATTAGCATCAGGTAAAAAAGGGCCATGCATGGACGATTAAATTGTCTCTGCAGCATGACTTGTGCACAAAGCATCTCATGATAGCAAGAACAGTTATGTGCAAAAGCACATTTTCTGAGGAATTCAGATTCCATAACTAACCTAATACTTGTATTGAAGTAAAGAAACATGGCTTCTGTTCAGCGGTCATAATACAGCACAAAACAGGGTAATGAAATTAAACTTGATTTAGCTGTGAAGAATACGCTGAAGTGCAGGAGGGCACAAACAAATAAATGACAGTATGACCCAGCACTATCAAATGCAGATGTATTCAATCACCGCCAAATAAGCCAGATTTCATGCTATTCATTTGGTAAAAGACTACTAACTCCAGCCTGAAATATAAGGGGTACATGACAAAGGAATTGCCAGACCAATGAGACCATGACTTCCAATGAAAATAAGCAGCAAAAGTGTCCTACAGATCATTTCAGTTAGTCCTATTAATCGGCATAACAATAGCTCCAACAAGGTCTCTCATCTTTTTCTAACAGTAGCAACAACGTGATTCTATCAATACATAATGAAAGGTTACGTTAAAAGCAAGGTTGGGCTAGGTTGTTCAATGGAGCACAAAAACAGCCAAACAATCACCAAATAATAAAACATTAGTTGGGCTAGGCTTCAACCACATTAAACAAGCCCACCACTGCCTAAATACACTCCACAGAGAGGGCACAGATGGGTATAGGATCAGGATGGAATGGCAATGGCAAGAATTAGGGCGTGCAGCTATAACAATATTATCTATTGACAAGTACTAACCGACTGTTAACGCACACCTAACATGGAGCAACAGTCCCATTCCGCAAAGATTGGAGGAAACAGACTAGTACGGTTTATAATACGGTACACAGTAAGAGTAACTTGAGTAGATTGCAATCGATACCAACCTTTTAGATGCTGCTGGGGTACATGAAGACCCTGACCTTGCGCCCCTGCGACAAAGCAAACACCACACAGCAGAATTAGCCCAGAACACAAAACGCGGAGCCATAAATGGACACAGTGAGGGCGGCCCAGCTCACCATGGATTCCGGCGGCAGGTTGGACTTGAACTTGGCGCGGACGACGCCGGAGTTTCCGTGCGGGCGGGTGACCTTGCCCCAGATGCAGCGGTAGTGGGTGCCGCTGCTCTTGGTCTTGGCCTTGTAGATGTACGCCATCCGCTTGCCGCAGTACCACGCGACGTCCTCCTTGGTGTTGACCCCCTCGATCTGCACCAGCGACGTGGTCTCGTACTGGTTCGACTTGGACCTGCATCGATAACACAGACCAGCCAGTGAATTTACAGCGCAGAGGAAAAGGCAAGCTATGGGGGTTCGCTCGGGGGGAAGAGGGAGCTCACCTCTTGTATCCGAGGATGGTGCCCCGGACGTAGAGCCTCACGCGCTGCCCCGTACGGCCCTTCACCATCTCGCCGCTGCCGCTTCTACCGCCGGAGACGATAGGTTGGGAGGTGGAGTGCGGGGAAGGGGAGGCGCGGAAGGGAGGGAAGAAACCCTAGAGGGCGGCGCTAGTGGCGCTTAAGTATCCTTCGGTTTCGCAAGTGAACGGCTGGGATCGAATGGTGCTGTATCGAGGATTCTGATGTATTCAGTGGAGAGATTGCGCATATGGTGGGCTACTATAGGGTTACTATAAGCCCACAAGCCCATGTGGAATGAGTGGGCCAGATACATTTAAGCCATCGCCTGATGGATGAGCCCAAACAAGACATACTATGCGCCTATTTGGCAGGGCTATTGGAGCAGCTCCGGCTCCGGCTTTTCGTGGAAACCTACTAAACGGTTTTAAAAAAATAGCTTCACCCGAGGTGCCATAAGGAGCTGAAGCCGTTCTATGAATTGGGAGCCGGAGCACCAAAACAGTGGCTTCTACCGGCTCCTCCTCGCCCCCACCGCATCTTCCCTTGTCTGCCCTCCCCTCCCGTGCGCGCAGGGCAAGGCAGTGCACGCCTCCACCGCGTTGGGCACCGCCACCGGGCACCGCACGGAGAAATGGAAAGGAGGGTGGGCGCCGAGCGGAGATGGGTGAGTGGCGGTGGAGAAAGTAGCGCTGTCGTCGCCGTGCCGTTGGATCCAATCGTCGCGGCGCTATATCTAGAGAGGGAAGGAGAGGGAGAAGATACGGCGGCGCACGCGACCGCCGGTGACAAGGCGGTGGCAGTTCAACAGTGATGAGGAGGACGAGGGGCGGGCGGACGACGTTGAATCTGGAAAGGGAAGGATAAGGGGTGGCTACGGCGGCGCGCGCGGCCGCCAATGACGAGGAGGCCACGAGGGCAGGACGGGCGGCTTGAAGGAGGCCGTGGGGCAGACGGTCCTTGAGAGGAAGAAGGGTGGTTGGATTTTTTTTCTTTTTCCCATTTGTGTATATATCAAAAGGGTACTATGGGTATTTCACATTATAAATAATTGGAAGGGCTGTTTTGCCAAACAATTTTAAAAAAGAACTTCTGCTCCTTCGAAGAAGCCAAAAAAAACAGGAAAAGCCAGAGCCGGAGCCGTTTTTTAAAAGAGTCGGAGCTCTACCAAACAGGCCCTAAGCTTGATAAACGGAAATGAGCATCCATCTTAACTATCTGGTTTCATCCTCCTGGAGCCACATCACCATACTCACCAGTTCGCTTATCCCACCGTGTATATTTTAAACTCCTCTTCATCCCATGAACGATGGTGCCTCCATCTGAGTTCCTAGGTAGCACCTCGACTGCGTGTGCGCACACTGCAAGGCTGCAGTTTCACCAAACGTGCAAAGCCCCCCTAATCACAAACAATGTTCTGCTACACTCCATTGTTCCAGCACCACGCAATGAAGCGCACCACCTACAATGTGCGGACGGTGTTTTGGGGGGGGGGGTTATGCCACTGGTGAGCATGGTCTTGATTCTAGTTCTTCTTTCTCACCCCTGTCTCTGTCTCTGTTCTCTCTCCCTTTCACAATCTCGTAGATAGTAGAGAAGCGGAGGTAGTGAATGCCTAGTAACGGTTTGAGTCAAACCGGTTGGTGTGGGCTAGTTTTTCTATTCAGGCTGAGCTAGTTTGAGCGGGCATGGGTGGAGCAGAATAGGGTGCTGGTTTCGATTCGGGACCGGCCCTGATTCTGTTCAGAACACCCAACCCTAGTCCCATTCATCCTCGCCCCAACCTCGCCATTCTCGCTCGGGCGGAGGCAGAGCAAGGTTCCAAACTTTTGATGGTGTGTTTTTGGCTAGGCCACCGGCACTAGGACCTAGGACAGGGCACCCCCGCTCTCATCGTTCTATGCCCCTCGACCACGGCTCCTGACCCGGCTGCAACCCCTGCTACTGCCGCGGGAAGCCGGGAATTATCGCTGCTGCGGCTAAGGGCGTGATTGGATACCTGCATTCACCCTGGGCCTGTCCCGCGAGATGCAAGCGTCGCTAGTTTGGTTGCCTGGTTCACCTTCTCAGCCTGTCCCTGCAGATGCAAAGATTCCTCTCGGGCCTGGCTGCCAAGGTACGTAGGAACCGAGCATTTCTCCCGGACCTGACTCGCACAGTGCGGGATTAGGCTGGACACAGAAACCAAGGTAGCTTTTTTATCTCTTTATTTGATTTTATCTCTTGATTAAAACATCTGATCATCAAACTAATTTCACTTTTGTGTTCCTAGCATTTTTAAGATCACATTTAATATACAAAATTCTATAAGATTATTTTTCTTATTTTTTATTTTTTTTCATCCAATTCCAGATGCAGACAACCAAACACCGTTTTTCCAAAGCCAAACTAAACAGATACAACCAAACAAAAGGAGCCAAACCAATATGGACCTGGCTCTCTAGATACGGACCAGGCTAGCTCATGCAAATAACCAATCGCACCAAAGACGACGCCATGGCACGACGACTGAATGCCCGCGGTGCTCCGGCTCCTGCTCCTACCGCGAGCGCCCTTGCTGCGGGGTGATGAACTGGAACTGGAAGTCGCGGCCTGTCGCTCGGTGCCCCGCTCCTGCCTCCGGGCTCTAGTAGCTCGCCAACAGGACGTGAGGACAGCAGGTCGCCGGCAGCACCTCATCCGCTTAACCTTTTCTGCCTTAGTCCAAGGTTTTGCACTTCTATTTTGATTTGGAGATGCAAGAGGTTTGGGTTGGCTTGGTTTTGAATTCATACTGTTTGGTCTAGTGAGGTTGCTATCTATGGTGTAAATATACTTGGTTTGGTTCGGTTTTGGTCTGGGCATCGCACCATTAGCCGGCTTTGATGGAGAGCCCGTACGTATGTGTAATGTGTGTATCCTATGTGTGGTGGTAAGTGCGCGATGGCCTCCTCGCCAGCGGCCAGACTTCTTTGATCACCGTGTGGTGTGTGTACACTGTACAGCGACGTGGGGACTGGGGAGGTCCGTGCGTGCGATGCTCCTCGGACAAACGGCACATCGTCACCCTACCATCTTTCTAACCTCCGGGGTTTGTCTCTGCAGCTCCACCGCATGAAATGGCTCTGGACCTTCCTACCGTCATTGCTAGTGCATGCGCATCTTGCTGCAGAAAAGACGAACAAGTTCTATAGCTGCTGTCACTGATTCGTGTATTCCACTGTCTATTTCGAACTCTACTAATAATGTTTTGTAGTCCATATATATACCTTTTGTACATCCATGTATATACCCTCAGTTGACATCAGGCTAATTAACTGCCGGAGAAAATGGTGACACGTATCGGTCAACTGCTGCACGTTTCGTTCATCGGATCCTGCCCAATTCTGACGTAGCAATAAATGCAATCGAGATGATCTTCTCAGAAGCGATGGTTGCCCGCGAGCTGGCCAGGATTAGATTTAATTAAGCCAATTGGATCGAGTCGCATGTTGGCATATGTTGCAGTAAAAAGGGACGTGTGTGAGCAGCCCAAAACATCGATTTGCACCCGGAGTCCCGAACTACCAGAATAGTAACGCGGTTTACTAGCTCGACTTTACTAATAAGATTATTAACGGCACTTGGATGATCGATCTACCTCTCCCTGCAAAAGCTGCAGCTGCAAGCAAGTACAGTGCACCTCCTACTTAACTTAAGTGAGCTTAATGAACACCTCCTAGTCTCCTCCTAGGCCTTAGCTTTAGCCCCAGCTAACCAGCCGCTTCAGTTCTCTAGACGGTCGACACGTCAGCGAACAGGAGGATGAAGCCTCCTCCGTCTTCTCCTGGAGCGCACCCGGCGTCCTCTCGTGTCTTACTCTTCCTCCTCACTGCCGTCCTCGTCGCTCTGGTGATCTACCTGGTCGCCTTCCCTAACAACTTCAAGCTCCAGGTTGGGCCGCCGTCGGCGTCATGCGCCAGCGGCGGCTCGGCGTCGTCGTCGGCGGTCCAGATCGCCGGCTCCAACACGGCGGTGGACCTGCGCGTGCTCATCGGCATCGTCACCGTCCCCGGCGCGTACGAGCGGCGCGCGCTCCTGAGGCTGGCCTACTCCCTCCAGCCGCGCCCCGTGCGCGCGGTGGTGGACGTCCGCTTCGTCCTCTGCCGCGTCGTCAAGGAGGAGGACCGCATCCTGGTGGCGCTGGAGGCCATCACCTACGACGACATCATCGAGCTCGACTGCACCGAGAACATGAACGACGGCAAGACGTACGCCTACTTCTCCGCCGTGCCGCGCCTGTTCGCGGGGGAGCCCTCCTACGACTACGTGGGCAAGACCGACGACGACACCTACTACCGCCTGGCGGCGCTGGCGGACTCGCTGCGGGGGAAGGCGCGGCGCGACGCGTACCACGGCTACCTGACGCCCTGCCACTGGCTGCCCGAGAAGCAGTACATGTCGGGCATGGGGTACATCGTGTCCTGGGACGTGGCGCAGTGGATCTCCGACACGCCGGAGCTCGCCGACCAGCACGACGACTGGGAGGACGTTGACTTCGGCCGGTGGCTGCGGAAGGGGGGCCGGTACAAGAACGTGTACAACGAGGAGCCCAGGATGTACGACTACTGGGACAGGGAGATGGCCACCGACGTGAACTGCTTCCGCCACGAGCACAGGGCCGACGCGGTGGCCGTGCACAAGCTCAAGGACCGCCTCAAGTGGGCGCGCACGCTCCACTTCTTCAACGCCACCCAGGGGCTCAAGCCCTCCAACATGTATCATCTAGATTTGCAGAACGTCTACCATGTCTAGGTGTACTGTAAACACGTTATTAGCTTGACCTAGAAAGCGTGCATGGACGTCGCATGAACCGTTCAGTACTTGCAGGAAAGTCCACCTTCCAAAGGAGGCAGCAGGCTACATGTAGTATCATCTTGCAGACTTGAGACTTGCACTATACTTAAATGATTGCTCTTAGCATGTACTCGGTACTTTGAGACTCCCGATGATGCAAAGGTGTGCTGAGGCATGCATGCATTGAAGTGAAGCTGCCAGGATTGTTTTTCTATTAGAGCTTGTTTAGCAAGTATACTACTCCCTTTGCATCTTGCTTATATATATGGAGCGGTGTGTAGAAGGCAATCAATCGCGCGCAAGTACTGCCATTTAGCAAATTGGGAAAGCATAGTCATTTGTAAAGAGTTTGGTAGGATAGTGATTCCTATTTTGAGGGGTTTGAATTTAATTTAAAATTATTAGGATCTTGAATGAAGAGATAAGTAGGTATAAATGATAGCGAATGAGAGCTGAGTTATGGAATGACGATACTCTCAAATGTACTTTTAGGAGGACAGTAGGTGAGAGGGTTTGGAATTTGTGGCTGGAAGTGGTCCAGCTAGCTTCAACTATCATTTTAAGCGAAGAGGAAGATACTTTGATTTGGAGTTTTTTTTTCTCTAGTTCACTCTTATATCTCGTTACATGTTGTTTGGTCTCTTAAGATACCTCGTTGTGTGCAGTTTTCCTTTGGTAGTTAATTAAAAGAAGTTATTGATTAGGGATAATGTAGGAACGACAACATAACTAAGGATTATATATTCTTGTTTGTTTTGTAGAGAGAATCATTTGCATAATGTTTTTATTGTGTAGTATCTAAAATTAAAGAATGTGAGTATTGTCACCTAAGTAATATAACTTCTTTAGAAAATTTAAAATAAATCCATATCGATCCTATCGATCATTTATGAATAGAAACTAATTCATTGTCTCTGTTGATTATCGCTATCCAAAAATATATCTGTAGGCCGTAGCTGAAATGTGGGTGCCTACTGTTGGTGTTTTGTACCGACAATACACCACAGGATGCACCACGGAATGTTTTTAATGGCGTCTAGATCGACTGTAGCTCCATAGTCACACAAAACGCAAGAAAGAACGCGATTTAGACAGGTTATGGCCAGCAAAATCGCACAATGCCCTACGTCCCGTGTGTGGTGGTTTTGTATTGATGTATGAGAAAACTAGGGTTCGAGACCAATCGAGGGAGCCTGACTTTGAGGGATTGGATAGAGTAAGAGAGAGATCCGTTGAAGGGTCCCTAGCCCGCCTTATATAGTCCAGGCGTGGCTTGGGTTACAAGTCGGTTTCCTTCTATGTCTTGTAGACGGTTTAGATTACAAGAGATCGCATAAAATCCGCGATCCGTATCTTTCCTAAAGAGTCCTCATCTTGCGCGCCAAAGTGTTTGGCACCTCGGGCCCAAGTTAGTCGGTCGGTCCATGGATTGGGCCTTCCATCGGCTCATGCACCAAACATGACGCCTGAGGGACAAGAGGGATATCTACCCCCACACCTACATATTCCCTTTTATTTATATATTTATTGTATATTTTCAAAGTTCCTAGAATAGGCCTTTTGAGCTCTAGTTATATTTTATTCTAGTCATACATTTCCTAGTTTAAGGTGTTTGCATATTTTTCTTATTTAAATTTGAAACCATAAAAACTAGTCTTTGTGTCAAAATTGGACGGCATTGACACTTGCTGTGCTAAATCCATATGGTTTTGGAGTTCAAAGCTAAAACTAGATAAATAGAAGAGTTGAGAGACTAAATGGGCTCTTTTTTCAGTTTTAACAAAATATAATGTATGCGGATCGCAAGCTGCCGGCTCAGCGCGCTAAATGCGATTGCTGATATGCATGTGGGCTGGCACACGAGAATCTTTTGGAGGTCAAGCAGAAGCTTTGTTTATTTATGACGGTGCTGTTAGACAATGTAACACATATGCAATATCAGTAAGAACTTAGACTGTAGGCTGCACTTGGAGATGCATCTAATAACCTTCAGTGTGGTGTAGCGCTAGCGCATACTCCGTATAGCTCCATCTGAGAATATATAGTTTGTTAGGACAAGGTTTTGACCTGCAAAAAGAAGACAAATTTGGTCAACTGTTACATATTACAACTGTTACATATTACAGTAGTTCCTCGATCCAGCTCACTCTCGATTTACGCAATAAATGCGATCGATGAGCTTCCGAGAAGAATTAGATTAGGCACAACGAGCTTACCGGGCTTAGATATAAGCCAAATGTAGTCGCATGTTGCTGTAATCAAAGATATGATGTCTATGTCAATACACATGGACTTGAACCAGGCCTACCGAAATAGAATATCCCCGGATCGGAGTTCTTTACCTGTCGGCTGGATCTACCTTGCCGCAAGTCAGTAAACAAGTACAGTTACAGTGCTCATGCTGCTCATTGCTCACAGTGCACCTCCTACGCAGGCACAAGTGAGCTTAATGATCAACAGCTAGCTCCTACTGAGCTTTAGCATCAGCCGCAAGATGAAGCTCCCGTCTTCTCCTCGAGCGCCCTCGTCGCCGCACTCTCGCATCTCACCCTTCCTCCTCCCATCCATCCTAGTCGCTGCGGTCATCTGCCTGCTGGTCGCCTTCCCCAACAACGACTTGAAGCTGCAGGAGGTGTTTGGTGGGTCGTCGTCATCAGCCTGCGCCAGCAACGCCGGCCCAACGCCGTCGGACGACACGGCGGTGGACCTGCGCGTGCTCATCGGCGTCGTCACCGTCCCCGGTGCGTACGAGCGGCGCGCGCTGCTGCGTCTGGCCTACTCCCTGCAGCCGCGCCCCGTGCGGGCGGTGGTGGACGTCCGCTTCGTCTTCTGCGACGTGGCCAAGGAGGAGGACCGCATCCTGGTGGCGCTGGAGGTGATCGCGCACGGCGACATCCTGGTGCTCAACTGCACGGAGAACATGAACGACGGCAAGACGTACGACTACTTCGCCGCCGTGCCGCGGCTGTTCGGGGACCGCGCCGTACGACTTACGTGGGCAAGACCGACGACGACACCTACTACCGGCTGGCGGCGCTGGCGGAGTCGCTGCGCGGCAAGGCGCGGCGCGACGCGTACCACGGCATGGTGATCCCCTGCCACGGCCCGCCGGAGACGCAGTACATGGCGGGCTTCGGGTACATCGTGTCGTGGGACGTGGCGCAGTGGATCTCGGACACGCCGGAGCTCCGGGACGACCGCGTCGAGGTCGAGGACGTCGACTTCGGCCGGTGGCTGCGGAAGGGCGGCCGGTACAAGAACGTGTACGCCGAGCAGCCGAGGATGTACTGACTACTTGGACAGGGAGATGCAGGGCGCCGACGCGACCTGCAACCGGCACGAGCACACGGCCGACGCGGTGGGCGTGCACAAGCTCAAGGACCGCCTCAAGTGGGCGCGCACGCTCCACTTCTTCAACGCGACGCAGGGGCTCAAGCCCTCCAAGATGTACCATCTAGACTTGCAGAACGTGTACCGCGTCTAGCTAGCTGGTGTACTGCGTCACTAATCCTAGCAGCTGGAGCGCCTCCATGCATGGACGACGTCGCAGGAACCGATCGAGGAAAATCCACATCTCCCAAAATAAAGGAGGAATGCTACAGCATGTAGTATCATCTTGCATTGCACTATATACGATTGCTCTTAGTATTTCTATGGACATTGTAATGGCTTTGAGATAGATTGGATGATGCCGAGACACACGGATTGGAGGAATTGAAGAACGTGTCTTCGTAGGTCGATCGTCTGTTCTGTCTCGCGCACTTTGACGAGATCGATCAGTTTTTCTAAACTGCATGTACGCATGCAGATCACAAACTGCTGATGTCGATCGCGTGGTCAATGTGATCTCTGGTCTGCATCTGAGGTCCGCCGGCCGGCTTATCGATCAGGAGATCATACGTGCAGAGGTGTCTGCTCACTTGCATGCATTATTGGCCTGTTGGCCGGCGAAGAGCGCGTGCGGACTGGTCGACCCGAGAGGCGAGAAGCCAATGCGCTCGCCTAGACGAATCGGATCAGATGGAGATGGCTGCCCGGGCTTTGGTCTCTCCCCAGTGCCGCCGACCGCCGCTGCCGACTGATCTGCCGGCCACGCCCCGCTCCACGCGCCACCCGCCGCACATGCACCCTAGGACTAGATCGAGGATTAGGAGACTCTCCATGGCTTTGAATCTTGCATGCATGCTGTGGAGTGTGGACTGGACCCGCACACTGCCTGCAGGCAGCCCAGCATCATCCGGCCGTCGCGGATCAGCGGATCACGTCCGCCGACGGTCGCTAGGCAGGCAGTCGGCACTCGGCACACGCCCGCGCGCGTGCGTGATCAGCTCATCAACGCCACCATCCGTGGGCCCTAAACGCTAGCCAGACCAAGCCCATGGACTCAATACGCAACTGGGGCCAGCGCTTCAGATGCAGGTCCGATCGAACGCTAAACTTACAGACAGCAAGCTCGAGATCTAGTCGATCTTCGTATATATAGTCAGCTAGTACGTAGCTGCCAGCCCTGCCATCATCTGTTGACGACGTTGCGTACTGCGTGGAGATGCAGTGGCTCACAGATATTATACTGTATCTTTCTCGGGTTGTGTTGCGGTTATCACAGGCAAAAGATGGCGAAGTTCAGAAAGTCCCCGGAAGTACGCCGCACGCCGCGTTCGTTTGGTCCTCACGCAAGGAGGCGTCGACTGTTGACAAACAGAGCCCGCATCGTCGTCTTAAACATGCATGGCTCGAGAAAGATAAAATGAAGGAGTGTAATTCACAATGGTGCAATAAAGCGGACAAAAGCAGTGAAAATATAGACGCTAGGAATAGATGAGCAGGTTTAGAACCTATCAGCACTTCGGAGCCAGCCCTCACGTCATCCCCTGAGGGCGACTCGCCCGCTCCGCCGCTAGCCCCGCGCAAGCGGCCCCAGCTCGGCCGCCGCCACCGCCATCTCCACTACCGGCGGCGGCGGCCAGCAGCGGCGCCTCCAAAGAGGTTGCCCTCGCGTCCTCTCCCCCTCCCTCGCTCTCCTTCTCTTCCCCCACACTCGTAGCCCCGCCTCCATAATCGCTCTCCTCACCACCGATGAGGGCAGCCCAGGCGTGCTGGCCTCCAGATCCCAGGTCCCTGGGGCCGGATCTATATCCTCTGGGCGCAGGTGAGGCTCGGCCCAGCTTCGCCGTCGACTGGTGCCTTAGGCCGCTGGCGCGCGGACTCCTGGCGGTGCCGGCCACCTCCGCCACCGGGCGGACTCGATCCGCAGTCGAGTGGCTCGGATTCGCTGCTGAGCGGTCCTGATCCGGGCCTCACAGTTCCTCACGCCGTTGCTATGCTGGCGGCCGACGCCGGCGCGGCGGGCCTCCGCCTCGTGACGGCCATCATCACCGGCGAGATGACGGGGCTCGGCGCGGTGACAGCGCATGTGTTGACCAAGCTCGCGCGCGGCTTGTGCTGCCCGCGCGTGGCTCCGCGCAGAGTTCCTGGGCGCTGACATCATCGTCTTGTCCCTGGACCTCAGCTCGCTCGCCTCCGTGCACCGACTTCCTCGCGCTCAGCCTGGGTGGATGCCGCCGACTCCTTGTGGACAGCCGCCACCTCGTGCTGGCCAAGCTGATGGTGGTGGCTTGTGGTGCAGTGTGTGTGGGGAGGGATTGGCGAAAGCTATGCACGCCCTCTTGTGGCTGCCGGCGATGATGACGGCCCTGGTCAGCCGTTTACTCCCTAGAGGCGTCGTCGTAACGACTCTACCCTCCTTACCACAACATACCTCCGGGTGAAAACCCAGTTCTACTCTGCCTGACGTACGACGACGTTCGCCCTTGGCGTCGCTCCCATGCTTGCAGGCGTCACATCCAGAGGTCTACGGTCCACGGGGCTCGCATCCGGCTTTTCTCCTCCTTCGTGACGAGATCTGCCTCAGTCGACAAACGCTTCGTCCATGGTTTAATGTGGCTTTGCCTCTAGCTCCTCTGCTTCTTCACCAGTCTTCTTGATTGGTGATACCAAATCAAATGACGGGTGCGCTCCCCCATCGAGGGGTGGCCGACCCTCCCCCGTCGAGGCTTCCTTACCTTGAAGGGCGTTGGGAGGCGGTAGGTGGAGGCCCAGATGTGCTGCCATGGTGCCACCAATCTCCAAGGAAGATCGGTGTTTTCCTATGACGCTTCGATCAGTGTGCACGTCACGCTCTTAGTCCCCTATCTACTGTGGTCTCTCAATCTTTCGGGGCTCTCTTTCCTTCTTCTCGTTGAATGTTGGAGGGCGACAGTAGTGAGGCGTAGCTACGAGGGGTGGCGAGCTAGAACAATGATCTTTATTGAGCGGGCAAGCATGTCGTTTAGGTACAGTGCTTTTAGAGAATGGTGGCGTTTGTGTTCTGTTTTCTTTTTCCTTTTTCCTTTGTTGTTATTTTGTTATCTTCTCTCCCCTCTTGTATGTACTTAGGGTTGTGACCCGGTGTCGTCGTAACCTGTTCCATTTCCGGTCTTGACCGATATTCGTGGAATATATATTCAGGTGAGACTTTTCGTCCCCTGGTGTGCCCTTCCAAGAAGACACGAGAGAGGGGGAAAGTTCGCGCGGAATGTCTATGCACTAGTGCTCTTGTATGAACTGATAGATGCTTCCAGTGTTCTGTATAAACGTTGACTCCACCAGCAGGTTGCGTTCCCCCAATGCAAGATGAGACCTCGCATGCCGCGCCTCCGCAACCATTCCACGGGCTTCCGCCTCGCTCCTCCTCCCCCACCTTTACGCAAAGGCGTCACCATTACCGTGCCGGCCAAGCTCCCCACGGCACCGGCAGAAGAACTGGTGCCTCCACTGCCTTCGATGCTAGCAGCCTGGCATGGTCATATCAGTCGCCGCTTAGCTCCCTGCTTCCATAGCTGCATGCAATGCAATGCTCGCTCTCTAGCTCCATGCGGAGCAGGCTCGCAAAATTAAAACTCGTCCTTATAGGCATAGAGCTAGCTAGCTAGCGTCGGCTTTGACGAGTCGAATTCGAATCAAAGCAATATCATATACATGCGACGAAGCACGCCGTCGCCACCGCCGCCGCCGAGGAATCTGCTAAAGTCCACGCAGGGGAACGGCAAGCTTGGGGATCATCATCATCATCAGCTGCCCGGCATGAAGAGGCACGGCAGCGGCGGCGGCGGCCTCCCGAGGCTTTCGGCGTCCAGCAAGGCGCTGGTCCTGCTGCCTCTCCTGCTCCTGGCCTTCATCTTCCTCTTCGTGTACCCCAAGGAGTTCGAGCTGCAGGCGATGATGATAAGCGCGTGCGGCCCTGCGGCGGGCTCAGGGGCCGCGTCGGAGGCGGTCGCAATGGTCCGAAGGCCCGACTTCCGGCTGCTGATCGGCGTGCTGACCCGCGCGGACCTGTACGAGCGGCGGCACCTGCTGCGCATGGTGTACGGGCTACAGCTCGCGTCGGGCGACCTGACGGCGCACGTGGACGTGCGCTTCGTCTTCTGCCGGCTGTACAAGGACGACCAGCGCGTGCTGGTGCCGCTGGAGATCCTGGTGCACGGCGACGTGATCGTGCTGGACGGGTGCGAGGAGAACCTCAACGGCGGGAAGACGTACACGTTCCTGTCGGCGGTGGCGGCGCTGTACGCGGACGAGCCGTACGACTACGTGATGAAGGCGGACGACGACATCTTCCTCCGGCTGCCGCAGCTGGTGGCGTCGCTGGGCGCCATGCCTCGGGAGGACATGTACTACGGCGCCACCATCCCCTGCAACAGCATGGACCCGTTCCGGGAGTACATGGCCGGCATGGCCTACGCGCTGTCGTGGGACCTGGTGGAGTGGATCGCCATCGCCGAGGTGGCGCGCAACCACAGCGTGGGCACGGAGGACATGCTCACGGGGCTGTGGCTGCGCCTGGGCGGCAAGGGCAAGAACCGCTTCAACGCCAAGCCGGCCATCCACGACTACCTCAACCCCGTGCCGGTGGACCAGTGCGAGCACGAGTTCATGCCCAGCACCATCGGCGTCCACCGACTCAAGAGCAACCCGCGCTGGGCGGAGGCGCTCAAGTACTTCAACTTCACCGCGGGCCTCCAATCCTCCAAGTTCTACAAGATCGACGACTAGCTAGATCAGCTAGCTGTGGGCTAGCTAGGACGACCAATCAAGGGATCCGCCGGCCGATCGGATGCGTGCGTATACGTACGTGGACCGCGCTCGATCGATCGATCGATCGATCTGCTTATTAGTTGATTTTGATTTGAGGAGCCTGCAGCTCATCATACATAAAGGAACAATGCAACCATACACTTGTTTGATTAATTTGTGCTCTTCTCGTGGTCTCGATTGCACAAAATCTCTCATCTTGCTTTTCCCCGTGTTCTATTTGTACTAGTACACAATTGGTTTTACACAGAATGTAATCAGCAATACGATACTGATAAGCTCATTCATTGACGAGACTATAGGGATAAATCTGCTTGAGCATTCATTCAATTTTCCAACAGGCCGTGCGAAGGCCATCTACTTTGACGAGATTATGGTTGCGATTATTCATGTAATCATGCTAGGGTTGAGATTCAACTAGTCCCAACTCCCAAGTGGTGTTGGTCTGTCTCTGAACATTTTTCTAGAGCCGTCACCCTAGCTCCATATAGGGATGGTGTGGGAGGGAGGAGAGTCTGACGTGTGGGTTCTCTCTATAGATTTTTCTTTGAAAAACCTCAGTACAAATGAGAGTTGGAAATCGGTAGGGATGTTTTTTTTACATTAGTGTGCTATACTCCATTCTTAAAACAGTTTTTTCTTGGTTCAGATCTTTTTATTCAATCAGGCTTTTTTCCCCAAAATAGTTTTTAATGGCTTGTTAGTGGAGCATCTTTTCTCTGTAATATTTTTTTTCTTAGTCTGAACTTGAGTATTTTTCTATTCGTTTGGGACATTTTTATCCCTTTCCCCAAAATACTTTTATGATCTAGCTATAAAAATGTGATGTATATGTATCTTAGGAAGTGGAAACATGGGTGAAAATGTGCTGTGTGTGAGCTCTTTGACAGTAATCATCATTTCCCCCAGCACAAGGTCAAAAAATGGAAGCATTGGACCAAAGAGGAGAATTTCAAGGACCTAAAAGCATAACAAATTTGAACTTCAGGGACAAGGGGCTGTTACTGTACACCTAGGTGGACAAAGCACTCGTCCACCCACCCCGCAAATAACCAGTGTACTACTTTCATTTGGTTTGGCGGGCTGAATTTCGTCAGGCCCAAATAAGGTTAGTTGTCGTTTGACTCGTTGGAACTTGGAAGTTAATCCGAGTCGTCATCGTCTTTCCCTATAACGGGACGGGACCCACGAATATTCGAACTAAATTCGTAGATTTAAATTAAATTCTAATTTTACCATTCCATTCCTGTCAATAAAAGCTTTAAAATAAGATCCCACTTGAATATATCTTGAATTTTTTTTATTTTTTTAAAATAACATATCTGCGCATTTGAGCGATGCTCCACGTGCACCAAACAAATATTCTATCTTCACTGGCGAAATATTCTAGCTTCTCGAGAAAATATTCCATGTCCATCCATACAATATTCTGTGTCTGCAAGAAACATATTCTACCTTCACGAATTAAATGTTCATCCTTCATAGCAAAATATTCTAACTTCACAAATAAAATATTCTACATATGCAAGAAATATATTGTACCTTCACGAATTAAATGTTCATCCTTCACAACAAAATATTCTAACTTCACAAATAAAATATTCCGACAGAAAAAGGTCGTGCAGAAGAAGATAAAGAGACGTTGGGCTGAATTAGACCCATATAATGGTGGACAAAATCTCTTGAACACCTAGGTCGACGGGGAGAACTCCCTCCACCTAGCCCATCCCGCATGGGACACATTATTTTTAGCGCTGGTTTCATGACGTGTTTTGTTCATTCGTTCAATGAGCTGATTCCACCTTCATAAAAAATTGAGCTGATTTCATTTGCTGTGGTGATTATTTTATTCAACGCCCTGCTCAATTGCCAATTACAACAGACAAATTCGCTTAAGCTAATATAATATCAAAAAACCCGTATAACAATGGATGTATTGAACATAGACATTTCATCTTGACTATGTATGTCAACTAATAAACCGGTCTCAAAAGCTTTAGAGAGACATAGACTGAATTGTCCCAATAAGTAGTCTAAAAAGATACAAGAGGGTGAGTGGCTGGTGATTTTCATTCCACGTAAATGAATTCCTGAATTTTCCAGGTGATTTTAAGGTGACTTCGCTTGAAATTTCTTTATTAAAATTAGAAGGAAAATAAAGCTTGTTGGATTTCGCTAAAAATCCAGGAAACACCATCCATGTCAGAGGAAAAAGAAAGAATATAAAATTTGGACACATACTTATGGACAAAAATCATAGGAAAAAAAATAGAGCAACAATATCGGACTTAATTACAAAGAAAAGAAATTCATGGTCCCATGGAGATAAAAACAAAGTGCAATATTGTTACGGAGAGGAAAATAGAGAAAGTCGGCAACATACTCACGTGAGGAAAAATTTCGACAGGAAAAAAAATGGGAAGGTGCGTATTTCACGGAGAAAAACAAAAAAAGAAAAGAAAAAGAACGACCTCTGACGTGACGAGAGAAATTGCTGGTACGTGACGTCTCCGGGTGGATAAAAAAAAAAAACAGCAGAAAGCAATAGAGAAGAGAGAGAGCCGGCCCATTACTGATAGAATTTAGCCCAATAACAATGTTAGAAAAAGGAAGAAGTGGTGGGTGGACGGTGGTTTCTGTCGAACCCGAAGATTACCGTGCAGGGTCTCTTGCAGAAGGGGAAAGAAATAACAGCTACTAGTACCACACGGACCCGTCCACACCTCTCCCACGGACCCTCGCCGCGCCGCCGCCTCGCCTCGCCGCCGTAGAAGGACCCCTTGCTCGGGAGGACAGCCATGGCGCCGGAGCCGGAGGACGATATCATGAACGAGAAGAACCCTCGCCCGCTCGACGAGGACGACATCGCGCTCCTCAAGACCTACGTACGTGCCCCGACCCCCTCATGGATCTCTCCGATCTCCTGGATCTAGCGTTTGGGGGCTTTGGAGTTGTGTTCGATGGGAATTTGGGATCGAGATCGGTTTAGGGTTTTGATTTCCTCTGCCGTTTGTGAAGGGGGGCGCGTGCGTTTGCTAGGTTTAGGTTGCGTGCGTGATTTGAGGCGAAGAACTGCTGATGTTTGCTAATTCTGGTTGGCTGGACGCTGTTGCAGGGGCTTGGGCCGTACTCGACCAGCATTAAGAAGGTCGAGAAGGAGATCAAGGAGATGGCTAAGAAAATCAATGACCTATGCGGTGAGTGAGAATTTTATTACGACTTTTTGGGTTTAGCCATGGGAGCTTCTGAGCTGGATCCTAGTGATTAGTGTTTGTGTTATTACATTCACACGCTAGCTTAGATTGACTTGATAAACTGTGAACTATACTCTTTGCACCACTTGTTTCAGCTGGCAGTTTACTCGTAGAAAATAGAGAGTTTCATTAATCGAGGATATACTGCGTTTTGTTATCCAACTGTTTAAGTTGTGATTTATTGTTTTAGTATAACATCTAGGTTATTGTTTGGAATTGTTTGTTCAGTAGATGCCTCCGTGTTATGTTGCGGAACTGCCTGCTATATCTACCACACACGATGTATCTCTGATTTTATTCTGTTGCAGAGATTTGACATGTTCTTAACTTAGTATTTTAGTCAGATGAATCTGCTATAAGATCGCACCTCATGTCTGGCATTTTCTGTTATGTTCTATGTTCTCTTCTGCAGTTCATCAACTTGTTTGATGTTACGAGGCTAATCCTTTTGAATTAGCATACCTGAGACATACTCTTATGCTTGATGCAGGGATAAAGGAGTCTGATACAGGGCTGGCTCCGCCTAGCCAGTGGGATCTGGTGTCAGATAAACAGATGATGCAAGAGGAACAACCGTTACAAGTAAATTAACTGAACCTTTTGTTATGCCATTTCTTCATTGTTTTAACAGCACTGAGCTGCGATATACAGTTCATGATAGCTGTCCACTATTTCTTTTCCCTGCTTCAGTTTTACATGTGTGAGCGCACTAACAAGTTCTCTCTCTCCTTCTGCAGGTAGCAAGGTGTACAAAGATTATAAGCCCCAATACTGATGACGCCAAATATGTTATAAATGTAAAACAAATTGCAAAGGTATGCCAAGCTTATACAATTGATTTTCATCACATAACGCCTAAAACCTTTAAACCTGTTTCTTATGCCTTATTTTGAATCTTGCAGTTTGTGGTTGGATTGGGGGATAAGGTCTCTCCAACTGATATCGAGGAAGGGATGAGGGTCGGGTATGTCATCCTGTCTTTACACTTTTAGGCTATCATATTGTGTCTTTCATAGTTCACTTGTTCATTTTATTACATCACTCTTTGTCTGCTGTTTTTACTTGTTGCATTTATGTGCCTGAGTTAAAATATGCAGAACTGGCTCATTCTTTCTGGTGATTATTTTTAAGAAAATGCTATACCATCATGTGAGCTGCATGCATTCCGAGAACAATGCTTATTGATATGAATTACTAGGACGCTTATAAAAGCAATAGCCTGTTGCATAGTGATTGCGATGACCCTGGGAAGATGTCATACAGTTTACATGTTTGACAAATGGGGAAACATTGGTTTATTGATAGATGTACATTTAAATCCTATGGAACTCGTCATATGCTTAGTGTTTTCTGAAATGCGCTGTTGAAAGTATGGGACTTAAAAATAATTATTAGCTGTGTATATCGATTTCTAGAGTATGGAACTTTCTGTGCAACATGATCTTTCGAGATGAAAAAGTTGAATAACCTAAAATTGATCCTATGCGTTTATTTTCTTGATAGAACACCATTGAGCTATTGACTATTTCACTGTGCTTTAATGTGAATTAAGTCGAACCTTTTCCCCACCTAGTGAAAAGTTTGTGACTTCACACTTGATGCTTATCGCAGAGTTGATCGAAACAAGTACCAGATTCAAATTCCTCTGCCACCAAAAATTGACCCAAGTGTTACCATGATGACCGTGGAGGAAAAGCCAGATGTTACATACAATGATGTTGGTGGATGCAAGGAGCAGATTGAGAAGATGCGTGAAGTATGTGATCCTTTTCCTTGTGATCTGGAACATGCTGCTTGCTGGTTAGTTTTGGACCTATTTTATTTACTCTTTGCTGTACCATTTTTGCAGGTTGTTGAGCTTCCTATGCTCCACCCAGAGAAGTTTGTCAAGCTTGGTATTGACCCTCCGAAAGGCGTCCTTTGCTATGGTCCACCTGGTACTGGCAAGACACTTCTTGCAAGAGCTGTAGCAAATCGAACTGATGCTTGCTTCATTCGTGTAATTGGAAGTGAGTTGGTTCAGAAGTATGTTGGAGAAGGTGCTCGGATGGTTAGGGAACTGTTTCAGGTACATCTCGGGCTCAAGTGCAGATTCATCTTTTTCCCCCTCTGCACATGTGTTCATCAATGGCCTAATAAATTCTTCTATTGTAGATGGCCCGCTCGAAAAAAGCATGCATTGTCTTCTTTGATGAAGTTCGATGCCATTGGCGGTGCTCGTTTTGATGATGGGGTTGGTGGCGACAATGAGGTGCAGCGCACTATGTTGGAAATAGTAAACCAGCTTGATGGGTTTGATGCACGAGGGAACATCAAAGTTCTCATGGCCACAAATAGGTATTTTTTCCCATTCTGCTGCTTCATCATGTGATTCTGGAAGTTATTTATCCAAAGAAACATATGATTTCGAAAATGAATGTTCTGCTTGAAAATATATTGGTTAGAGACTCCATGCCTTGAACTAATGTTTATAAAATATCTTGGTCATATCCCAGGCCTGAGAAGCTGACTACTAACTTTTGTTTTCCCCAGACCTGATACCTTAGATCCTGCGCTTCTACGTCCTGGTCGTCTGGACAGAAAGGTAGAGTTTGGGCTACCTGACCTGGAGGGCCGTACCCAAATTTTCAAGATCCATACACGCACCATGAACTGCGAGCGAGACATCCGTTTCGAGCTTCTGGCACGGCTCTGTCCCAACTCCACTGGTGAGTTGCCTTGTCGTTTTTTCCCATGTCTTATGTTTTACTGGAAGTCATTTTTTCCCATGCCTTATGTTTTACTGTAAGCCCAGTTTTGTTAGATGTTCATGTTCTCACAAACTTCCTCTGTTATCCTAGGAGCTGATATACGGAGCGTCTGCACGGAAGCCGGGATGTATGCCATTCGTGCACGCAGGAAAACAGTGACAGAAAAGGACTTTCTTGATGCAGTCAATAAAGTCATCAAAGGATATCAAAAGTTCAGCGCAACACCCAAGTATATGGTGTACAACTAATCAGAGGTGCCTTCATGGGATCTGCTGTTTCTAGAACCCTGAATGTTTTTGGTGATTGTATCATCATGAGATTCCCTGCAAAGATTGTTGTTTGTTTAGAATTCTGGATCTGCGCTGAATTACATCCTGTCCCACATGTTTCTAAGACAAACATGGTTCTCTGCTCGTTGGGTCCACTGTTTGTGATTGATGTCCTTTGTTCAAAGAACTGCAAATGTTCACCCGGAGAACTGACGCCAATTTAAATTAGCGCCGACAGGTTGATATTTTTTGCGTACGCTTTGCATGTTGATATTGTGCAACGTAACCCTTTCAGGCTATCAGAGCGTGTTACTATGTTAGTGTTAATAGGGTGCTGCAACCTGCTACTGCCAATCTGCGACGCTACTCTGCAGCACTGCAGGAAGGCATGCGTGCCGCGTGCGTTGGAGGCTTGGAGCGCTTACATTGTTCACGGCATGCGCTAACATCCAACTGTAACATCCAACTGATCCATCTGGCATTTTATTTCATATATATAGAGGTCCATTACATACATCAATGATGAACAGTTGTTCCTTGGGGAGTTGTTCTTTGCCCTCTCCTACTACTGCACATGATATGTTACATACATCAACGATGAACAGTTGTTCCTTGGGGAGTTGTTCTTTGCCGTCTCCTACTACTGCACATGATATGTACAGGAGCTATGTATGTACCCAGACCCAGCTATATTGGACTTATCTATAATCAGCAACTTGGAGTTCTCAAATCTCCACTCTCTCGGTCAGCTTGATGCCTGACGACTCCAAGAGCTCCAATGCTTCACACACGCAAACACAGGAATCAGTACCGTTGCACATCATCCCTACAAGGACAGGCATGAAAAGCACGGTTTACGAAGCACTCACCAGGGGTGTAGATTTCGCGTTCCAAAGGCCTGATCACTCCTTTCTTCTGAACCTTGTTCTGGAGCAAAAGCTGCAATATTGCAAGTCACTTGAGTAAACGGTACATGCTTTTTTTTCGCTATTTTATCCATATGCAAGTGTAACTGTGGTTAAGTTTACTACCAGGGCTCCTATTGCTGCTGGTATACCAACGGTGAGGGCCATGGCAGTGGTGGATCTGCCATTTTCTACCTTTCCAAACTCCAGTAGCGTTGCTTGGTGCTTTTCTGTGGGCCGCCCGTCTGAGTATTCCACTTCCACTGCGTGGTGTAGCAGTACCATGTCCTGAATTACAAGAGCAGTGTAGCGTATGTATCCAGTGTCTCAGCAACAATTATCCATTTTTCAGGCTTGGAGAAAAACCAGTTTATGAAATAAGGTGGTAGACTAGAGTCTGAAAAGAGGCTCGGATTTAGATTTTTTATCACTAAATTGGAATTCTACTACGAACCACACAAGGGATCAACAATGTGATTTTGTATCTGAATTTGGCCCTGTCGAATTTATATATTTGATTAGGGCAACGATGAAGAAATTATTAGCCTTGAGATTATTGCCTCTTTTCTGTTATGTTCTCTGATTTCTTTCTATGACAATATAACAATAGGCAAAAACGAATATGATTTAAGAACCAAGAGAGTTTTTTCCCTGAAATGTTATGTAGCACAGATGATTTTAACGGCTATAGCACATGAAACGTAAAGAAGACGTGGTAGGATAGTAAGCCTTACCTGCTCATTGGGGCCATAGGCCATCCTCTGCTCCATTCTTTGGCAGATCACATCGAATGCGCTAGAACAATCCTTAGGAATCTGAGCCTCCTCATGTAGTCCTAAGAACCTGCCAGTGTATGATTGCATTGTGTCAGTTCCAACATACAACTCTGCATTAGTATTTCTGGTTACTGGCACAGGTCATATAGTACATATTAACTTTATAGCATTATATCTATACTGCACACACTACAACAGTTCATAGAAGAGGTGAAATTTTGTAGCACAGGATCAGGACTCACTTGATGGTTTTGACTGTCTTAACAGCGACTTCCTTCTCTTTGCAGTGCCCAAGGTTCAAGAGTCTGGCAATCAATTTATCATCATATTCTCCAGAAGCTTCAGTACATACATTTGTAGTAGATGCATTATTAGCATTAATTAGTTCATCAAGGAAACCCCTATATGTTGGACGATTAGTATCTTGCAGCAGTGGATGATTTGCAGCATCAAAGAACCCGATTTTCGACAGGGTGGCCATGATCTCACTAAAACCTGTGCATGTGCAACAAATTTGTGAAATGGAATCCGAATCACAATGCAAATGAATACCCCTCTGAAATAGAAGCACATAAATCATACATGCTTACCTTCATAACGAAGGGTGGCCCTGTATACGGTAGATGCTTCTTTGGAGATGCCATAAAGGTCTCCATATATCAGGGAATTCCGATTTGGCAAGTGTTCCAGAGCAAAAGCTGGAAGCTCTGGTATTCTGAGCCTCTTTGCGGAGTCATAGTAGGTTACTACCTGTTGAAGTGGTAAGTAAATCATTCAACAGCTTTATGTGGAGTAATCCGTTGCTTCAACAGATTATTAGGTTCCAGGGTATGAAAGTGGATCCAAGTGTTCCATATCTCCATAATTTGCCAATTTGTGGATAAAAAATAGTATATGTTTACTTATAAGTTTGATCCTCAATAACGTTTCATTTAAGATGGCCCATCATATGTAGCTCTTGAATTAGTGGTATCCTTGGTGAGTTTTTATGACACTGTTGTTGTATTTGTAACCTCTTTTTCTGTTCAATGATTAGGCAGATCTCCTGCCATCTGTTTTGAAGAAAAAAGAACAGCCCCATCAAGTATCTGATCCTTTTTTTGTGTAGCCAGGTCATTTGACATATAACTAACTTACCATCTACATGGATGGTCTCTCCAAGAAATTTATAGACAGCAGAATTTTTCCCTGCCCGGACGGCACCAGCTGGGTTCCAACTAAAAAGCAAACATATAACCATTACTATTTCTGGGGAACTTGCTGCATGAAATATTGGATAAACATGATTTTGATGTTGAAACATCATCATTTTACTACTACTGATAGTTTAATTATTCATGAACCTGAACTTATAAGCCACTGGATTATTCGCAGCAGCTGGAGATGGAAGTCCACCACAGAAAGATGTAAATGCTTTTATTTTTCCTTTTCGAGCATGCGCTTCATCAATCATCTTCATTGACATCATGTGATCTGCATAACGTAAATATATATAAGCTTTTTAACAACTACACTTTTTCCCTAATACTTACATAACCATCTGTACTGTATGCAAAAAGGTATTTTCCTTCTAAAATATACAGGAGTGAACGTTATATTGCAGAAGTACCTATGCCAGGATCTAGGCCCATTTCGCAAAGTATAGTCACACCTGCAACTTTGGCAACTTGGTCCAACTTCGACATAGAGTCATCAACATAGCTTGCCGTTACCATGTGCTTCTTGAGCTGTAATACAGGAATTTATCACTCAAAGAAATCCCTCAGTATACAAATCACGTCAATAAAGGCTTAAGGCCTCAATAGAGGCCCAATGATTTTATACTGGATAAGTTAGAAGATAACGGCTTACATCTATGCATACTCCTGCAATGGCAGCATGAAAACTAGCAGGCAGCAAACTAACTACAACCTCAACCTGCAAGAGGAGCTCACGTCATTGATCTGCCAGCAAGTTAGTACATTAATTAACAAATTCAAGGGTAGAAGTTAAATATTTTGACTGAAAGAAAGCAGAAATCAAGACCCTGAACCGTGGATGAGTTATTGCAGTGTGAATGAAGTTGACTCTCTAAAAAATAATGGGTTCACTCATCGTGCAAGTGACAATAGCTGGGTACTTATGCTTGCAAAATAACCAATCTTCTTCACTGTAAGTTGCAAAACTGGACTTTTTCAATAGAGAATTAAATATCATAATGAAACTTACCTGAGAAACAAGATTTGAAAGGCTTCCAATATCAGCAACATCAAGCTGCGTAGCTGTTGTATTTTTAATACCATCAACTATCTGCATGCACAGATATGAAGCACAAGAAATGTAAAGGTCAAATAGCATGTTATGCTGATGACCAAAAAGTACAAAAATAACGTTGAGATTTGGGATATGCATCGTTGCGAGAATAACCTCATCTGCATCATTTTGATACAAAGATGCCACAATAACATGAACTTGATCTGTGTTATTGTCATTAACACCATAGTTATTTGAGTACGAGGCTAGAAACTCAGCAGCTGGTCGACAAACTCTTCCAGCTCCAAGAATTAAAACCTTTTGCCCTCCTTTATCCAGGGTGTCACCAGTTTCACACTCATTGACTTTTCCTACCCAAACAGCTAAATCAATTTCCTTTCCAGCATTAAGGTCTCCACCATGTGCATTAGCCAGAGAAGTCAAGGAATCAGTAATCTTATCCAGTGTGGCAATATCATCTGCTCCTACCTGCAATAAGGCATGCCTCATATGTTTCAAAACTAATGAAATTATAGCTACGAGCCTCAACTGAGAAATTCCAGTAATATGGCAAGTTAAAGAATAGTGAAATATTGGATATAAGTTAAAAAGAAGAAGATCCAAAACACACCCCATACCAAAACAAAGAAGATCCAGGGAAGCTGAGGTAAATAGGTAAAAATCAGTCCGTAACCTTGTATGATCTACAAACTATGTTTTCTTATTTCAGACAGATAGTTCAGATAGATTTATTACTAAATTAACAGCATGTTTTATACCATAATGGGAGGATGAATTTCTGGGGTTAAGAAGGAAAAGGGACAGTCAAATTGTAATAATCTGATAAAATATCTTCCAAATTCAAAGGGCAGCACATTTGATGGAAAAAGATAGTCAATTCATGTGAAGGAGGTTTATGAAACGACACAAGAGTTCTCGAAAGTAGAAATATGCTTGCAGCAATATGCAATTTGTTGGATTGTAAAAAAATCACAGCTACGACTGCAAAGCTCAGAAATTATCATGCCAAGAATATTCAAAGGAACACAGCTCAAAAATAAGAGGAAAGGAAGCAGTCCATGATGTTACCAGAGTCGAACAATGGCAGTGTCATGTGCTCATGAAGGCGGATGAAGATTGAACGACTGAACCTAATCAATGATTGCAGGAAGTGTATCTGAAGGGATATATCTGTCTACTTTGCCCATGGACTTAGTAATGGGTTGATGACTTGATGTCGATCCAAACTTTTTGCAGGTGGTGATACCTTTATAGATATGGGCAAGGCTACAGGAGTGGGCCTGTATCTAGTTCCAACTTGTTTCATTTCCTTATCTTGGATACTTTTACTATTAATTATATTTTTAGGAGGTAATACATTATATAAGTTGCTTCAATAGTGGTTAATGTTACTGTTACTCAGGGGCGGAGACAGGGAGGGGCAGGCCCTGCCTGCCCCCCTAGGTTGCAAAATTTACACTAAAATTTTTCAAATTCAAATAAAATTAAAAAAATTAGTACTACTGGCCCCTGCTAATGATGAAAATTTTAAGTTTCTGGCTCCACCACTATGTTACTATATCTTGAGGATTAGGACATATCAGGCTTTCTTAAGAATCCCTAGGATTTCAATTCTTTCTTTCCATTTTATCTCTAGGAGGCTCATTGTACTCTAAGATGAAACATTTCTGTCCTAAGACCAATTGGCTTTATTGGTAACAGCGGAATCTGCATTCTATGCACCACCGAAGATTTATTCTTTAAAATACAAACTACAAACTAGCAGCAGTTTCAAGAACTAAGCGTGGGAGGTCTCCGTGTGTATCGGAGGTTCTACCCTTCTTTCTTCTTTAATATAATGATACACAACTCTCATGCGTGTTCGAGAAAACTAGCAGTAGGTGGCAAGATGTAATTATTTGTTCTTTTATACTAGTATTTTATAGGGAAGATTTTCATCCTAAATAACCTTTCCTTCAATAAGAAATTAATTGCTTACTTCAAGCTCTGAGTATGACATGTCATCGATGCTTTGTCCAACTTCACATCTAACCAAGCGAAATGAACCTCCAGCTGCTTCAATAATGTCCAAAGCTTCATTAATAAGGAACCTATCAAACAGGTGCCCACTGAGAGATACCTGTTTCATCAATCGAAAATTTTAAAGATAAAAAATCTGAGTCGTCACGGTTCACAATCATATGTGTAAGTTCCTAGTTGCACATATTTGCATAATAGTCTAATATTCCCTCCATTCCAATTTGTAAAGGGTTTTGGATCTCATTTTCTCCGTACATATATTCATATGGATGTTGAAGAATTTAGACACATATAAAAAACACATACATTGAATATTGCATGAATCTATTCAAAACCTAGATCACTTACAATTTGGAATGGAGGGAGTACAAATCATAAATGTACTGGAACACTAGGAAAATACAAAATGGTATTTGCTGACCAGGTTGCTGTACTTCTTTTCAGGCAATGGATTTTCCTTTTGGGGTTCCAAATCTCTGCAAAGAATAAATCCAATGTTGATAAGAACTAAACAGGTTTAGACATGAAATGGGTAAATCCTCCTACTATGGTTACGTGACACTAGGGAGAATGTCGAAAATAATTTACAAAACATGAGCAATCGCCATGAGCAAAAGAAGTTTCTGGACAAATTTTTGTGAACAAAGTTTCAAAAGAGGAACAGAATGATGCTCAAATTTGTATTGACATGATACCAAATAACAAATGAACAATAATCCACTTTTCCATATATTCAAGAGGGCTAATAAAATAATACGTCCCAACAAAGCAGAGCACTTATGACAGAGTAAAAACTATGATGCGCTCTGGTTTACAATAACGGATATATAGAAACATAAGACAATAACCTGGGGCTATGTATTGTGCAAACAGATACAAGTGAGGAATCATATCAATTACCATGCCCAATGGGTAACATGTGTACAGAAGAGTGCATGGGAAATGTTCAAAGTAGCACCCTGTACATTAGACTAATTGCACAGCATGAGTACACTCTAACAATTCCATTTCCAAATAATCATCACTTTTGAGTTTTGACTTTACTGTTAAAAAAGCCTTTTCTGTAAACATTTAGGCAAATAGCCAAAAATATATGGCATAATTAAAGTACTTCTGATAATAAATGTAGTGATACCTTTTTCATGCTACTAAACTATTCTTAGTCAACAAAGTAATTACTAGGATACAGAGGTTAGTAACTTAGTACATTAACTGTAGGGTTATTGCCGTTCCCCATATTGTACGGTAATGAACATAAGTAAATTCTAACATATAACATAATTCGACCAAGATAAGGTGTATAGTTGTTTTGCATCATTACAGATCCCATCCTCCAAGGGAACTATCAGAGAGAAGTACGAGGGTGAAGATGAATAGAAGTATTTGAAGCTTACATCATAGTCTTTCTCATCCTAGGAATATATTCATACAAAGAGGTTAGTCTGCCAGCATGTGAAATGCAAGCTCTCCTCAAATACGGAAGGAAGATCCACCAGTTGTTTTGATGAGGCCAAGATAGCAACAAATTTAGATAATATGTCTCCAAAATGTTGGGAGGCCTATATGGTTTAAATACAATGAAACAGTAAGATCAATGCGCTAAGTTGATGCTTATACAAGATAGCTTATTTGTTCTATAGGAAATCTCTTACCTCTTTGGAGAACTCTGTAGGGAGAATGTCAACAGCTAAGCAGGTCACACCATCACCTTCCACATCATCATAGTACGAATCAGTAGAAGGATCATACCTACAGTTGTGTATCCAGTAATTAGGCAAAGTAAATAACTATTACAAGCACCACTAATCACCCTGGACTTCTAAAATCACAAGAACCACAAATTTAGTAGCTACAAGGAAGTAGCCACCAAGATCTAGGGTGCTGTAAATAGCAGAGGATGCTCTACCGATCTATATAATTACCAGGCCATGGCAGAAGATCATAAGAAACTTGTGCATCCACGATGAATATCCAGAAAAATTAGGGATGTGAGTAATTCCAACACACCTAGAATGTTATGACTACTCTCATGGGTTTTTTTTATGCATTTTCCAACTTTGAATAACAGAAAAGGAAGGAATGTGTTACCGGAAGAAAGGCCTCTCTATTGATGTACTCTTGTTGACAAATTCTATGGAACCTCCAACATCACAAGTGATATCACAAATACCAACTAAAGGGCAACCAGTCCTCATCAATTGCTTTAGCTGATCGATGCTCAGTAATCTTGGAAACCTCCTCTCCCAGTACATACAGTTCACTGCAGACACAATCAAGATGGAAATAATAGTATATCAGGGATAAATGGCCAACAGTGTGAGTAGCAGATTTGTATCAATCCACACCATGTTATGCCAATATCAACTACAGCCTCACCAGCTTAGTGATCTTATCAATGCCGATTCTGGTTTTACCCTAGCACTATTCTATGCCATACAAGATAACAGTTAATAACGGTTGTATTTACAGTGCTAACATCATCAAACGAAGAGAATTGAGGCTGAGAGATGTTTTAGAGATTCTTTCAAAGCACGGAAATATCCATGTATGATTGGTCTCACACAAAAGATAGGCGTAGATAAAGATAAAACCTATTTTAGTTAGTTGTGAAAAGCAATAGAACACTATATGGGAAAAGCACTCAGACAAGATCATACCAATGACAGATGCATATGGAGCAATCCTTTCATGAAAAACAGGCTCATAATGTTCTGGATGAGCATAGTAGTCAGCCTGCAAATGACACCAAATTAAGATTTCAGAGTGAAGATAATGTCCGCCAAATCCACCTTAAAATAATTTTTTAAGAAAATCACACATATGCATAAGAAGATATAGTGAAAATCAGGTGGGCATTAAGGGCATTATTACATAACCCGTATAATGAGAAAAGAGGTTTACACGTGGACATGATAAAATCAAGTCGTAGGTATGTGTGGTCTAATTCATCTATGAACAGTGGCTGTTTTAATTGAGCATTTCCAAGAATCTCCAAATAAAAACAAGAAATGTACACATGGTTGAAGAGATGTGCTTACTTTGTCAAAATGTTTGCTGCGATCCTTATGAGAGACCATGTCTCTAGAGGTCACAATGCAACCATATAGTTGAAACATTCTCTTGGTTGACTGAGATTGCTTAGACAGATTCCTGGCCTGTAAAATTCAATAGTAGAGTATAATGACATATACTGAGAAGCATGCTTACAAATAAAATCAAGTTAAGCACAGCTGATTCTCTTCTGGATACAGAAAGAGGATTCAGATATTTGATACGGAGTAGGAGTACATCTCAAACATGACAAGAAAATATTACAGAAGAAATAGTTAATTAACTAATTAGTACTTTTAGTTGAACTTATGACAGGAAAATATGTAATAGCATAATACCTCATAAATTTCAGGAAGTTTCTCAGCATCAACGAAGGTATGGGGCAATAGTTTGAATATCTCTTGCGCACCCTGTGAAACTGTTACAAAGAAGTTATATAGGTGAGGTGTAAGATTTTGTCAAACCATATGTACCTAATATGGTAACTGATGACATACTACACTAAGGTCCAAAATTTCCATTTCCCTTTGCAAACTTGTATATTTGTTTAGCATCTCAGTCTATGGAATGTTATCATTGTTCCTCCTAGTGTAGTTTAAGGAAATGTCAGTAAGATAAGGTCACTTGGATCTTCAAAATGAAAAGGGTACGATAATTCGATTTTTAGGTTTGCACTAAAATGACAGGCACAGTTGTAAGCATATTCATCAGAAAAAATCTAAAAAAAACACATTATACAGTGCACTAAAATGGCAGGCACAATTGTAAGCATGTACATCAGCAAAATTCTAAAAACTAAATATATAGTGCAATGATCCAAAATAGCAACGGAACAAGAGTAATAATAAAGCCACAAACACTACAGAAGAAATGGTCCCCCCCCCCTGAAACTATCAAGATTATGAAATAAATCAATGATAAAGGACTTCTTAAAGGCGTTTGCTCAAAACAAATGGTTGCAGACTACCTGATTAAGAGGCTTCCATTATAAAAATTAAATAGAAAAATGTTAGCAATACAATTACCATTTCCAACTCCAGTGAATACAAACACTATCGGACAAATTCCAGAGGGAAGTCCAAATGTTGCTATCTCTTCACCAACAGCAATGACTGCAGACTTGGCAGCAGCAAGTGAAGGATACATATGAGATTGCCCCAGAGAGAGAAACGGAGTCGAGTATCCAAGGCTCAAATATCCTGATATTTTAAGGGAAAACCTTTGAGCTAACAACAACTTGTAAGTTGTAACGAGCAAGCTGCCCATTATGATGAGAGAACTTAGTGACAGACAAGTATAAAAGGCATAACATCATCAGGTGGATATATGAACTCAGATATAATGGTCAGGTAAATTGTACTTACGCTTTCCGAGACCATGCAAGAAATCTATCAGCCCAGCTCTTCCTGCAAACTTCCCAAATGCTAGCAATCGTTTCCCATCATCTCCAACAATTAGCTCATAATCAAACAAGGACACTCTTTCTTCAAGGATCTGAGAGCATTAATCAACAATTCAATATTCCACTGGAGTGATGATGCATGTTCAATGAAAACATGAATGTTTGATGTATACTTTATCTAACAGTGGCATATTCTCTTTCTGGGCCTTGTGGGTGTGTGAAAAGAAAGCATACGCTCTGTCCGGAAGAATCATCTGCAACTGCCCAAGGGAAGGCGTCTCCAAATGTTTCAGAATCATGATACTGGTACAAACTACAGTGCTCGGCCGAATACAGTATCTAGCTGAATGAGAAATACGACCTTTGGTTGTTTGATGCCTATAATAAGACCACACTGTGACAAATCTTCTGAAATCTCGCATCCAGCATCCTCGTACTGAGCATCATGATGGATCCTCTTTGTGCTGGGCTGCACAATTATCCGTTTTACTCGAGTTCCGCTCCTGCCCCCTCCCAGCAGAAGGCGAGCACAATGGGAAGGAGTTAACGGTGCCCTCCTTTCCCACATGTTACAAGTCTCGGCAAGAACCCCAACAACTCCATTGCCCAGCAAGGTGTCATTGCTCTGCGAGTGGAGACGTAGCCAACAAAATAAAGCCTTTATGTTAAAGAACCAATTGTCAAACATCACACCGGTTGTTTTTAAATAAAAGAGTCAGTTCACACACTTCAGTTGCAGTTACAGCAGAACCCATATTGGAGTTCAGTTAGGGCACCACCACGATCAGGATCATGAAATCCACGACTCCTGAAAAACGAAATGAGTTTACCAAATCAGGCTGTAACAATTTCAATCGAATGGTATAGTTACTCGCTGTCGGGGCCACATGACAGTTGAATGCTACGAGCTAAAGCAACAAATTATTAATTGCAAAACACTCATTTTACTGGATACTCCAGGGCCAGGAAAAAGAAAAGGGGTATTCTAGTAATCCAGTCAAATAGCTGTCACCAAGAGTACAGGATCCTAATCGTCACTGTGGACCAGTGAACTGTGAATCCTCCCAAAGCAATGAAAGGATCCAAATCAAGGTTCCTGCCGGACAAAGAAACGGCAGTAGGGTAGTACAACTTGATGATTGAACATAGCCACATAGGAGTATATATTTTTTATTTCTAGACTAGAGAATGGTCCTTTTACGGCTTGACCAACGTAGTAGCGATCACTTTCCGCGATGACACTCATGACTCACCCCCAACAACTTGGCCCCAACAGCCCAGCAGTTGAGGATCGATTGACACGCATGTAGTATCTATCCAGCCACCTAGCCAAGTCACTCACGCGCCCTTGTCAAAAAAAATTAAAAAAAGTCACTCACGCGCTTAGGACCACTGACCGCCTCGTCACGGGCCGGCTGCCGCTGTCTCAGCCCCACACTTGTTCGTTCGCTTGTGCACTGCCCATCATCTACGGGCAAGCAAATGCACGTGTACGGCGCCCAACGCCCACCGCTCCCGACCCACCGACTGATCGCCAAACTAACCGCACTGATCGTAGTAGGAAAAGGCAAGCAGCAGCAATAATAACCGCACTGATCCTCGGATCCCCGCCGATGGAGCCGCAAACGCGGGGCGCCGGAAAACCTAATCCCCACACAAACGGTCGCGTACGCGCGGGCGATGCGGAACCCCCGGACTCCAGAACAACAGCAGCAGAAGCAGCTAGATTAACTGGCTGCCGACGCGGGCCGCCGAAGAAGACGAAGACGAAGCGGGCAGCGGCGGCGTACCTGACGCCTCGATCGGCGTGGTTGCGGAGCGAAATGGAGAGAGGATTCGAGGCGGAGGTGAGGTGACTGGCGACTGGCGGGACGAGACGGAGTTTTGCCGCGAGGTTAGCTTACAAATAGAGGCGGGCGGCCGGGGAGAGACGAGAGCGAGGACGAGCTGCTCGATTTCGATTTCGACACGCTAGCGCCTTTGCCGCCGTTTTTTTTTTTTTTTTTGTTTTTTGGATGTTTTAGGTGTAGTGTAGGGTCGGCACTTGGGGCTCCGCTCCGACGAGGTTGGATGGCGACGCCCACGTGGTGGTGACGGGGCGGCCTGACCTGGAGGGACGGACACGGAGCAGTGAAGCAAGGACCGGAATTTGCCTAGATATTTTAAGTATGGAGCTAAAATGTATTGGATCATATTTCTATTCATCATTAAATTAAAAATCATCATGACTCATGGATTGTGAAAAACAAAATTTAGATTATGATCCACTGCCACTCGGCCACAGGACACAGGCTGCATTTCACATTAATTTAATTTGCACTCTGGTGCTGTTTGGTATCGCAAACGCGAACGAAATTAGAACACGCAGGCAGAAAATACTTCCGTCCCCAGCCGGCCAGCCTACTACGACACAAAGAGGAGAAAATGGAAGAGGAAGAGGAGAGGCGAAAAGGACTTAAAAAAAAAAAGAAAGACGTCCCTTTTTGTACCCATCCACAAATTAAAGCCTCCCGAGACCTCGCGTGAACGTGGACAAGGCACAGCACAGCCGGTGAACTAACGCAGAGAAGAAGATAGTGATCACTTCTCACTTGGACCGTCGACGTGGCGAACGGAGACGTTGACGGATCGAGTTGGAAGATAGACACGAGCGGTGGCGTGGCGCTAGCTTTCTCTGTCTGCTATGCTATGCAAGATCAGTAGCTGTGCTGCCACGTTATCGCAGCTAGCGTATCCGTATCGTACGTGGTCGTCGTCGCCGTGTGTGCACAGTGCACGCTGCTGTCCGTGCAGCGGCATCTTGCGTGTCAAACTGGGAACTTGGAAGGGATTAGGCTATCTCCAATAATGTATCTCAAAATGAGGAATCATGCACTGTTTCGTACCGCAGATTACGTGACGTGCAGAAGTGAGGTGAGATTAAAAAAAAGATTGAGAAGTGTCGTTGAAGTTATCAGAGAGAAGGAAAGAAAAGGGCATGGCTTGTCACCAGCACGGTGAGGAGGGAAGAGCCGTGCTTGGGTGCACCAGACTCAAGAAGGTTAGTTCGACGCAATCGCGGCCGAGACGCGCGTCCCATCTTTACATTAATTAGCGTGTGCTGCCGAACCGCTGCTTTCATGAATATATATATATGCGTGGCATGGCCTCAGGGATAGTGTCTCCTCCTTTTTATGATGGGAGGATACTACTAGCTCTTTCTAGTTTAAGAGATCGAAATTGGTTGCTCGATCTCTGCGCTGCGCATGCGGTCGTCATCATGCGTACGCCCGTCCAGCTCGATCGCTCGTGAGTCGTGAAACACAACACAACACAACGAGCACGTCGCGGGCGCAAGGAGAAGGCGAAGAAGCAATGCGCTGGCCAAATGCTGGCGGCCGGTGGCAGGAGTGCGACTGTGCGAAAGGCGAAGCGAGGACGGCACGGATTACTGAGCACGCACGTCGCAGCAATGCAAGCAACCAAGTTCAGAGTTCAGAACTCAGAAGCTCCATGCCAGGCCCTTAAAATTACGGCCCGGGTAGCGACTCGCACGACATAACCGAGCTGGACGGCCCATCGTAACAGTAATCAGTCCGACTGGCGCCCGTGCAGTTTGGCCCAGCACGCCAAATCGTGACTTTCCCATCCTGCGGCCCAATAACCCCCGGATCAGCAGCCCAGGCAGGCGGACGCCACCCAGCGGGGACCAGAGCATCACTTGTGCACGGCCCAATCGCCGGAATCCCACCGCTCTATCCAGCCGCCGCCTCGCCGCCGCCGCTGCCGAGTGCGCTCCGGGCGCGCCGCTGCCGCCAGCCATGCTGCCCCTCGCCCGCGCGCTCCGGAGCCTCGGCCCGGCGGCGGCCGCGAGCGAGGGCCCACTCCTCGCGTGGCTCTCCTCCTCCGCGAGGTCGGCCTCCTCCTCCTCCGCCCCGCCGGAGTACGAGATGCCGTCGGTGACGTGGGGCGTGATCCAGGGCCGCAAGGAGCGCCTCGTCTCGCGCGTGCTGGCGCTCGACTTCCTCCGCTCCGCGGGGGTCTCCGACCCCGCCGGCGAGCTCGAGGCCGTCGAGCTCCCCTCCTCCCTCGAGGTGCTCCAGGAGCGCCTCGACTTCCTCCTCCGCCTCGGCCTCTCCACCGACGACCTCTCCAACTACCCGCTCCTCCTGGCCTGCTCCCTCCGCAAGAACGTCATCCCCGTCCTCTCCTACCTCGAGAAGCTCGGCGTCACGCGCGCGCGCCTCGCCGCCTTCGTCCGCGCCTACCCGGCCTGTCCTCCACGCCTCCGTCGCCGTCGACCTCGCCCCAATCGTCAAGGCGCTCCGTGGCCTCGACGTCGACCGCCAGGACATCCCCCGCGTGCTCGAGAGGTTCCCCGACGTCCTGGGGCTCAAGCCCGACGGCACAATCAGCACCTCCGTCGCCTATCTCGTTGGCATTGTTGGGGTGGCGCCACGAGACATCGGTCCCATGGTAACGCACTTCCCTTTCTTCCTTGGCATGAGGGTCGGCACTACAATCAAGCCATTCTGTGACTACATCACATCTCTCGGCCTGCCCATGCGCATCCTGGCTAGGATCCTAGAGAAGCGGCCGTACATTCTCGGCTATGATCTTGAGGAAACGGTCAAACCAAACGTGGAGGCACTGCTCAGCTTTGGCATTCAGAAGGAGGCCCTGCCATTGGTGATCGCACAGTACCCACCTATACTTGGGCTGCCGCTGAAAGCCAAGCTAGCGGCACAACAGTACTTCTTCAACTTGAAGCTCCAAATTGACCCAGATGGGTTTGCCCGAGCGGTTGAGAAGTTGCCGCAGCTTGTTAGCTTGAATCAGAATGTCATCTTGAAGCCTGTGGAGTTCCTTCGTGGACGTGGGATCTCCAATGAGGATGTTGCAAGGATGGTGGTCCGGTGCCCTCAGATTCTATTGCTGCGGATTGAGCTTATGAAGAACAGCTTATACTTCTTCAAGAGTGAGATGAAGAGGCCAATGAGTGAATTGTTGGACTACCCAGAGTATTTTACTTACAGCTTGGAGTCAAGGATTAAGCCAAGATACATGAGAGTTACAAGTAAAGGGATTAAGTGTAGCTTGGATTGGTTCCTGAATTGCAGTGATCTGAGGTTTGAGGAAAGGATGCGAGGGGATTATATTGAAGGGGATGCACTAGGACCTTCATTTACAATGGGCGGCAAGCTTCAGATGCCAGGCAGCCAACTAGTGTCGGACGATGATAACGAGGACACCGATGATGAGGTGCTATATAGGCGGACGGTCATGCTCTAGTGAGTGCAATTTCTTTTCTTACGCTTTCCTTTGGAAAAGGATGTAGCATAGCAGCATTTGTGATTATTCAGAAATTACAATAATAGTCCATTCTTTGTTACAGATTTGATGGAGGATAAACCCAAAGGTCTTTCATGACATGTTTCCAGCTGTACCATACAAGCAAGTGAGTACTTATTTAGTAGTTTGCTTTTTGTCTTGAACGTGTCAGACAGTATCTATTCTAGCTCTGATAATTAGGGCTTGTTTGTTTTAGCTTTGGTCTTAAAGGTTAATTGTAGATTCTGAAGAACTCGATCCTTTAAAGCTGTAATCTGGTAGGGATGTCGCTCGTGGATTTCTGAAGAGGTGTTTGATTCTGTGAATTGTTTTTTAAAAAGTAATGCATTTGTTTTAGCTTCAGTGTTTGAAACCAAAACCCACAACCCAAAGCAAACTAACAGGTCTTTAGAGAAGGGGAGAAATGTACAAGCAAACAATAAGCTAGATGCAGCCATAGCAGAGAACTAAACAATAAAAGGGTAATAAGCTGTAGTTAGGAATATATAAGGCTATCGAAGTATCAAAGTTTGCTACCCTGTTCTCATGAAATAGTGTGCGGACACGAATGTCTACTGCACGAGCCATAGCCTCATAGGCGTGTGAGAACAGAGATCAGGATGGAAGTCAACGTAGTGTCAAGTGTCAACATGCTTGTGGGCACTATATGTTTTGTTCAATAGAAAACAGTCTGGGTTTTAATTATAAACTGGATTATTATAAAACATTAAAGTTGTTCTTGTTGGTTTTTTTTTCAAAACTCAAAGCTTATATTATCTCTGTCAGTCAATTGTAAAGTAGCTTGTTTGCATTTAAGATGTAAAAATTTTTATTTACTATGTAGGCATCCTCACATGCTAGGTGAGAAGGCGCCAGAAAATGATTGATGAGCATTCTCTTGGCACCGGCCAAAGAAGTCCTGAGTGCGCCCAAGGAACAACTCGAAGGCATTGCTAATGACACTGATGGTACTCGGGCACAGCTTGATCATATGCCCCTGAGATGAAAGTGTGAGGTCCATTGATAATGTAAGCAGGAGATTGAGTTGTGAAGTAAAAAGGATATGATGTGCTGGTGACGAAAATCTCCCTCCAGCTTAACAGTTGATTGTTGCATTGGATGATTCATGCTACTCTATGACTAGTCCAGATGTGATCATACGGTAGGATTCAGGTATTTGGAACATGTGCACTATTTACCATTTGTAACTGAAATGACTCAGCACGTTGTGTACAGTTTGAATGTGTTCTATCAAACCATCTTGCCCAGCCAGTTAATTACCATGTTTATGATTTACTTGCAATTTTGTTGTTAAATGCTTTGTGGACATTTCTGAGCTTCTGAGAGTTCAAAGCATCATGTCATCTTTGATCTGAGTGCAGTAATGCACTTCGGTTCATCCAATCGTAATTTTAATTCTAGTCAGAAGCAAAAGAATGAAAGATAGATTGCAGACGGATAGCGATGGACCGATGGTGATCTACAGTAGTGAAAATTTGGTGAACAGTTGCTCTCCCTTCTGGTGTGTCGTCCTAGTCCTATATGTAGTCTAAAGCAGATGGTGCAACTTCTAAATTTTGTTTTTCTTTGAGAGAGGGGATGGGAGAGAGCTAAGATATTTAATTAGGTAACTGCACTTGGCTTTAACACTGGTACTATCTCCAGCAGCGTATGCGACCGTGTAGGCTGTAGGCATATGTATTTGGGTATCCACCTTCAGTAATCTCCAGCAGCGCTCATAAGTGGATGCACATATCTCCATTTGTATATACACACGTTCAATGTCTGCAATGCCATCTGTATATCCACATCTTCAATGACTGCAAAAAAGTGTCTGGCCCTTTACAGCAGAACTTAGAACATGAATGAACCGGTTCCTTTTTTTTTTTGGAAAGATCGAACTAGTCCCAGTTAGCACAGAACTTAAATTCGCTCTGGATCGAGCATTAACTATGTGGCAAAAAGGCACTGTGCCAGCTCTATAAAACCCACTTTGCCTTGCACATCGTACCATGCAGCTATCTACTCAAGAGGCCTAGTAGTACTACACAACACCCATTACATTTATTATATTTTCTAAAAAATTACCCACCATACCATTATAATAGGTGAAATAAAATAACCCATTAAATTTGTATAAAAATTACCCACCATGCCATTATAAAAGATGAAATAAAATAACCCCCTAAATTTATATAAAAATTACCCACCATATCATGATAAAAAAATGAAATCAAATAACCCCATAATTTATATAAAAATTACCATACATGCCATTATAAAATATAAATTAAAATAACCCCTCAAATTTGCATAAAAATTACCCACCATGCCTTATAAAATATGGATTAAATACCCTCCTAAATTTGCACATGAATTACTCACCATGTCATTATAAAGGATAAATTAAAATAAACCCTAAATCTGCATATAAGTTATCCAATATGCTATCATGAAAGATAAATTAAAATTTCTAAATCTGCACGTAAATCACCCACAATGCCATTACAAAATATGAATTAAAATAACCACATCTAATATCACTAAGGATTAAATCTATCTCTTTTAACAAAACTCTAACATGTGAGAGAGTACAGGTTGATGGATTGGTGTACATATAATTATTATGGAATATATGTTCACAATTTGTTGTTTTTGTGGTTGATGTTAATATTTATTTTTATGAATTAGGTCATATATTTTACTTAGGACAAACTCAAAATCTCTTATACTTCAAAAGGAGTATATATACCACACACTAGCTTACATATTTGCAAGAAGCTTTCTTTCAATATCTCGTGTCACTTTTATTAGTTGCTATGTCATCTACTCACTCCGTCCCAGATTATAGAATTTTTAGTCCCCTTTTTATCCGTGAATTTTTAAATGTATGTTATCTAAAACTAAAAGAAACTATAATTTAGAAACAGAGGGAGTATATGCATGCAGTGCAGGCCGGCTGCCGGAGTCATCGTGACGACATCATGTACCGTCAAATGCCACGAGTGCGATGCTTCACTTGCCAGTTGCGCGCCACAGCCGCATTTGGATGCTCCCACTTTTCCTTCAGTTTCTCGACAGTGCACTCCCATTTGTCTTGTACAAACAACGCATTGTGATATTTGTATCGATGATGCAGCTGCGATGGGTGCGGGCTTTATCGCCAAGGGCGTGAACATCGTGAACAGCGCCGGGCCGGGGGGATGGCCAGGCCGTGGCGCTGCTGGTCGGCGGCGACCGCTCCGTGTCGTGTACCAGTGCGAGATCAAGGCGAACCAGGACACGCTCTACGCGCACTCCCTCTGTAACACCGTTCTGAATAAGGGTATCCTTGGTGGTTTGTAACACTAACCAACCAGCAAAGATAAACCACATGTGTTTGTTGCACTTGCACAGAGTCTGTAGTAGTGGAAGGACGGCATGCTTTCACTCTCTATCTTTTAATTTGCTAACTATATTTTTTCTATAAAAAGCATTAATCTAATAATTGTAACCTTGACGAACTAGTCTAAAATCTTAAGAAATGGAAAAGGGAAAATGTGCCATGGGCATGTGACTGACATCGAGTCGTGAGCTGTGACTTTGCATTATGGCAATCCTATTCCTAGATGTGTCGGTGTTAATTGCATAGATGCTTAGAACATCAATCTGCGATGCGAGCGCGAGGAATCACTGGATGAAATCAATTCCTGTTGCTGGGATTTTATATTGCACTAGCAGGGGTGGCTATATATAGTGAGGTATTCGTTGACAATTGATGCAGGAGATCAAAAGGGTCACAGAAGTACAGAATGGATGATTCATCCGCAAACAGGACCGCACTGTTTGATGCTTCAGAGGCACTGAAATTCTATTGCACCAGCAAGCATGATTGAACACACTGGCTTGATGCTCTAGTGGATGCCCGCGCGTTGCTGCGGTACTTTGGTTGATTTGAAACACTTTAGAGTGATTTGAGATTAATGTTGAGAACACGTGCACGTGCCGAATCATTTCCGAAAAGAACCACTAATGCCTAAAAGGACAGAGCTACTACTATGGTTTTGAATTAAAAACCATAGATATTCTTTAGCTACATTTGTCTTCTCATCAAAGATTCATATCCTCATATTATGAATGAATGCTGATTAAAAATAAAAGTAGATACGGGCATCGATGTGTGCAAGAAGGTAAATTTGAAGCATGTCTTAATAAGATTTGATGAATTAGTAATGTCGATAAGCTTGGCCTCAGTGAGTATTTTCTTTCCTTTTCCCGAGCTTCCATCTTGATAATTAAGGTGTGCCCTAGAAATGGCATAATCTGAAACAAAGTCAAGAATAATTGTCACCTCAATACCGAAGAGCTCCCTATTTGGCCTAGCTAGCAAGGACAATCTCCGAGCTCGCACACATAAAAAACCGGTTTGCAGGTATAGAATGCATTATGAATACTACTTCTAGTATATCACAACCTGCTGGATTAAATTGGTAAATAAGAGCACAACAAAACAATTTAGAGGGCACAGCCGCACAGACTGTTGTTCAAGCATTATAGTGAAAGGTTCCCATGATCCATGACTACCAAATGTATTCACACGTATGTACCATGACGTTGTCTATATACAAAACGTCGATTACATATTGGCCAGAAGTCTGAGGAGCCATAAAGGAGAAAAATGAGGAAACAAAGAAGAGAGGTAATATGTTAACTTGCAAGTGGCCGGCCAAGAAATTGGCATGTGCATCGATCTGCTTTGCTGACACCAACCTTAAGCACGGGCAAAGGATCATCATCTTGTAGCCCTATGCATAGTTGATCATCAGGAGGTAAATTCTCAACGCAGCAAAACAACTGGAGGGCTAGAGGCTAGTGTATGAACGAAGTATCTCCAAATGCATGAATGAAGAATACTGCGGGTTACACCAAACCTTAGGGGAGGAGCGACATGGCAGGGGAATGCAATTCATTGGGTAAGTGAACTTCCTCTAATGTGGTTTCGGATGGGTGCAAGAGGATATATATACATATTTATGAGCCTTAATTAGTATGCTCCACAACAAAGTTACATGGAAAAAGGTGGGCCGACTGGCCGACTCAACTGATGATGAAATAGTTTTGGGCTCTCACCTATTCAACTCCACCAAGGCAACTGAAACCAGGGCTTGGGATGCATATGTGATGAATAGATGATAAGTACTTTGATGGACAAATCTAAATGGATGCTAATGATCTAATAGCTGGATGGTTTCTTCTCGGCTTTGTTGGTGGGGCTGCATCAGTGGAAGACATAGGGGCAACGAAAATTCAGAGCTACACTAGCATTTACTGGTTGCATGGTTGAACAATGAAGTGCTACGGCTCTTTATGTGCCATCCGAGAAGGCTAAGCCTGGTAACGAAGGGGTTGAATGGAATGATGGGCTGATCAATCGAAAAGTCTCC